>CM068322.1:6384588-6432088 GCA_034766995.1 Acanthacorydalis orientalis
TCGAGCTGTTCACTTTAATTTAAAAAATAATTCTAACCCTTAAAAATGTATGTGAAAAATAGTGTAGTACGTGCGTGTTTTCTTTATGAATTTAAGCTTGGGACTAACACTACAGAAATTGCAAAATAATTTGTACTGTGTTTGGAGAAAATACAGTAACATCAAGAACGGTCTGGAGATATTTTAAAAAAAACTTCTGCCGGAAATGAACCATTAAAGACGAGACCAGATCAGGCAGACCATCCAATTTAAATATCGACGAATCGGAGACAATGATTGAAACAAATTCTAGTTTAACGTGTCAACAGCTTGCAGAATTGTTCAAAGTAAGTGAAGAAATAATACGGAAGCATTTACACAAAATAGGAAAGAGGTGGAAATTAGGTAAATGAGTATCACACGAATTAACTCCCAATAACAAATTACAGAGTCTTACAATCTGTATATCTCTTATTTCACGTCTAAAATCAGAGAACTTTTTGGATTAAAATTTGAACACTGATGAAAAATGGATTATTTATTCCAACTACAAAGTACTCACCACTGGCTTTCATTAGGTGATCCTGTCCCACAAAATCCTAAATGAAAGTTAACACCACGAAAACTTCTTCTCTGTGTTTGGTGGACTTCAAAAGGAATTATTCACTATAAATATTTACGAGTGGATCAAACTCTCACGGAAAACATTTATAAACAATTCTAACGAGTACACGATGCATTAAAACAAAAACAGCTAGCACTTGTAAATCGTAAAAGTTTTATTTTTGCGAGATAACGAACGACCACACGTTGCAGTAGAAGAGACCAGAACAAAAAATATGAATTTAGGGTGAGAGATCCTCCCCCATGCCCCGTATTCCCCAAAGATATATCCATCAGATTTCACCTATTTTTATCTTTGGACAATCGTATGCGTGGTAAACAGTTTAATAATGAAGAAGAATTAAAAATGAAGGTGTATACATTTTCTGAAAAAAATTGTAAGTTTTATAAAAATCGAATTTATAAATTATTTTCTTGCTGGAAAAGGGTTGTTCAATGCGAAGGTGAATATTTTGATGAATAAAGTTATTTTATGTAAAAATACACAAGTGTTTTTTTCTCAATTCAAAAACGACAAAACTGTCTTGGTTATCAGATATTTACTTCGATAAAGAGAAAAATATATTACATTGGACTATAAAAGTGATTAAAAAAAATTTCTTTTTACTTTGGCAAGTGACATTCATTGCCTTGCAAATAATTCATGCAATAGAAAAAAAAAACAAAGAGACTGAAGTCTCTTTGTTTTTTTTTCTATTTTAATTCAAGATTTCTCATGTTCTTCGTTAAAAAAACATTTATACTGCTCCAAAAACTGTCGTGTTCGTGTATTTATTATTACTACAATTCCATTTAGTAAAAATGATATACCGTTACATAAATATAATTTTATATGATATTCGTCTGTTACAATATAATTGAAGTGCCATACTATGATTACATGCTGCACTCCCTAGACTAGTTTTGCAAATACATTCCATTACAATAAATAGTCTCTCTATGTATACTTAGCCATTTATTTTGTACGGAGCATGTTTCAAATGTGTGGTCTGAGAGCAAAAAGTTATAATTTGATAAACATCGCTGCTGTTGTCATTGTTCATCTTTCCATACAGAATAACGTGTTCGGAATTAATTAAATTTTCTCTATCAATAAAACTTTTATTGCTTGGTTTTGTACAAATAAATTTACAATTTTTTTATGTACAGAAGATTTCATTTTTAATAAAGGACAGCTGAAAGTTTTACACACAATTTTATAATTTAAAAAAAAGAAGGTGTAGCGAACTTTGTGCACGTTTATTGTATTACTTACCACCTATAATTTCGCTTAGTTACATCAATTTAACTTCAACAGAAGCAACGTTGTCGAAGTCAATTTAGAACTATATACATACAATATCCAGCGCACTTACCGTCATTGATTTATTTACAGATGTAAAATGTGTCACTCAAAAACGTTCACCAATGATTGAAAAATGTTTATAGATATTATTATATGAACAGATATTCTATAAAATTGAGAAAAAATAGTGCCAAAGAAAGTAAATACTCATTTGGTGCAGTGAATACTGATCCCAGAAAAAAAATCACACGGTTTGAATCTGTTTGGTAATACAAATTGTAAATAATGTTTTTTTTACTGTTTATAGTCACTTGGGATACAATCACAGTGAATAGTTTTTAACCGAAATAAAAGCAGCAGTAATTGAAATGCAGCTAATGCGTGCCAGCTAGAGAAAACAGGTTAAGTCCAAGTATTTTATAAAAAAAATTATAGAGACAATCAATAATGATCAACGTTTTGAAAAGGATGTAGTGAAAAATTAGATGAAAGAACAGACGCTAGATTTCTTCTCTAACAAATTAAAGAAGCATATAGTTTACGCAACGTGTACTGATAAGAGTGATGTTTACTTTAAAAAATAAATACATAATTTGAAAGGTTATAAAATTTCTTTTTTTGTTTCATCTCAATGTTTCAAACCGTCAAAAATTATAAGTATGCGTGTAAAAAGCTCTCCTTCAACCTCTTCTCGAATTTATATATATATATATATATATATATATATATATATATATATATATATATATAAGGATGTGAATTCAGAATTATAAATTTTGTCATTTTCCACTTGTTATCTCATTCTTTGGCATTTTAAATTACATTCATTAATATTTAGTTTAATAGAATAATATTTAAAAGTAGTGACTTGAGATCAAATTTGTAAAAAATAGTAATCGTACTTAAATGCGACTTTTGTTCGTTTACTTATATGATACACGTAAAATAGAAAGTATATATGCTTTGTAAAAATGTACAATAAGTAGGAACAAATTTAATATAAATTTCATTCAAATCTGTCGAAAAATTTTATTATAACGCGCTGAAATTTTAAGCAGAGAAATATTAAAGTTTCATATCCACCAAACGTCTAAATTATTTCTAAAAATTTATTACACTTTCAACTATAATTTTATAAGGATACCGTAATAACACTCGATTATTTGAATCGTATACACATTTTTTACATCAATTAAGTAATAAGAAAATGTTTACTTGTGAACATCTATAACAATTATGATTTCATTATTTACTTATTTACACATTTATACATTACATTATATATTATATTTATACATTTTGTATGTTTTAAGGGGACCCGGTGGTCTAGAATTTTCGAAAAATCGATTTTTTTTTCGAAAGTATAGTATCTTAAAAATATACTGTTAAAATTTGATGACGAAATTCAGAGTATTTCAGGATCTACAGCCCATTAGATACTTGCTACTATACTACTTTTAATATACTTGCTTGAAACTTTAAACGCGTTTATCTCGAAACTACTTTTTTTCGTCTTGCGGGGGCCAGAAAAAAAAACTACTTGACCGATTTGTCTGAAATTTTAATATGTTATTCTGAATAGTTTAGTTTAATATGTTATTCTGAAAAATATAAATATTCTGAAATATTTATATTTTTTTTATTAACAAAACATTCAAAAATACTGGTCGTTTTCAAACTTGTACTTTTGACTACGCGCCATTTTGTCAATTTTTTTTTTATTCTACTTCCTGCGATAGCTATACTTATACTAATTAAAAATTCGTCAATTGTTTTATTTCAGATCAGAGGGAGAGATAAATCATCATTCACCACGCAATTCCATTTTTTTAGAGAGGGAGACTTCAGCATCATTTTTCTAATTTAAAAAAAAATTTTTTTTTGTCTTTATTTTCATTTTTGTGTAGTTTATTAGTAATAAAATAAGTGTAAAAAAATTTTAAATCATTATTCATTACCCTCATATAGAAAAAAAATTTTTAAAATAGCTTAAATTTTAAGCCGCTAGACCACCGGGTCCCCTTAAGTACTCCAAATTCTATCAGAAGAACATTTCTTGGGAACAATTTAATTCGATTGATTCGGATTTTTTGTATAATGTCAAAATAAAAATAATTTATAACTGACACATTAGATATCATGGTGCTATCATGAGGCCGCCACTTGACTTTACACTAATATCCTGGTAATGACTGATGATCGATGTTATTGTAATTATTTGAAATGCTTGTAACAAATGCTATTCAATATAAAATTCTAAATGATGTAAATGATTACATAACAATATGAAGTATTAAGCACATTAATTAACAACTAATAGAGGTTATTTTTAATAATATATACTTTATATAAATTAAATATCACGTCGTATTTTTTATTAAAACATTCTAATCAAAAGTGGTTAATGTTTGTAATCTTCAAGAGTTCTTTGACAATTTTTTGACAGATAAAACAATGGCAAAAAATTGAATTTGTAAGTAAATAGAACATTGCAATATTAATAGAACGCATCAATACTCTCCTGTGGTCATCGTCAGTGAGATGATTATATCAGCCATGATGATATAGCCTAATTTAATCGTATTACACAATATTTTAACATTATATTTTTGCGATATTGAAAAGTTCACTAAGGCGTAGACGGTAAAAAACAATACTCGATAGGAAAGCAATGTGTTAATTTAAAATTAATAAATTTGTTTCGATTATTAAAATTTCACTAAGACAAAAAAATGTTTGATGACTTGAAGTATCAAGTAATAAGTAAGAATTTATCGTCAAAAAGCAAATGTTAAATTATTTTACTTTTTAATAAGAGATGTAGAAAGTTAAATTTGGACAAAAATGATTCTCGGATTATCGTCAATTATATCTGAGAATTCCATGAGTAATTTATTAAATCTAATAATAATATTTAATTTAATTTATTAAAAAGTTTAACTGCAAGTAAATATGTTTACTTTAAAATACTTAGTTTAATTCTTTTTTAATAGTTATTTTAACTACTTTAATTGAGCTATTTAATATCAAAAACATTCAGAACTATCGACATAAGTATTCAAAAGTCACCCTGAATATTCATATAAACAACCATTAGTTGTGTAAATACTTTTAAAATGTTTATATGAAGTTTTAGAATGAAACACATAATATTAAACATAAAATAATAATTACAATCATTTTCTTTCTAATTTCAATGTTTTAAGTATCTCCAAGTTTTAATCTTTCGTAAAAACCCGATATTTTTCAAGTACAATATTAAAAAGTTAACTATCTTATCAATTAATCTATCTTATCTACTAGATCTAAACATTGTTCTATGGTTGGCGTATTAATATTCGTATTTTTTTAATATTTTGAAACGAGTTCTCAAAACAAGTATTTGTGATAGATATTTTAAAAAAGAAATACTCAAAGTGACAGTAACTTTTTTCTATCTTAGCCTATTTTAAAGATCAACTCTAGATATTTTTCTATTAGTCTATTTTACTATATTTACAGTATAATGATGACCACTTTAAAAAATAAACATAGTTTTGCAACAGAAAACATTATTTTAAAATAATTTAAGTGTGCTAAATACGACAATAGCAAAATTAAGATTAATTTAAATAAAATTAACGTTATTTTAATTTCAATATTTGTTATATTATTTCCATTTTCCTTCTTTTCTTTACAATATACGATAAATAATAATTTACAATATACTAGGTATAATGTATATTAAATATATAAAAAAAATGAGAGTAAAACTGAATATTTTACAGATTATTTGACAAAAAATCATTAATTTCTTACAATAAGTTTTGTGGAATTTTCTTATGTTAAAAACTGGATTCTCGACATTATGTCGCATGAATAAAAAATTTGTCTTAGTCACACATTGAAAAGTAACTTGTTGACTCACTCAGGTACCCATTATCAGGAGGTATCAGACTAACCGGGTAAATTGATTCCCTCTGAGAAATGGTAACTCAATGAGCCAACGAGTCACTTTTCAATATGCAACTAAGACAAACAATAATTTCTTACTAGAATTTATACATAATGAGAATATAAAGAAAATAAAATAAACTTTCAGCTTTATTTAATCCCTGTGCATAGTTGGACATATTAATAGAGAATATTTCAAAATTTTTTAACTAAATTATTTAGTTGTCAATCAGTAGCTATCACTCTAAACTGTTGCTTAAATATATTACGGGACAGAAAGTTTAGCTTTGAAACACGTTTCTTTTATCAAATAAATCAGCCATTATCCTGATAAAAACAATAATGTTATTCCTACTTGGTCATATGAGGCCATGTAAAGTATTAATACTGTTAAGTAACAAAGGTACTAACTCATTATGTAATAACCTTACAGATATACAGTTAACAATACTCTGATTCGTTTACATTACTTCTGATAATAGTAAATTAACTATTTAAAGTAATCAGCAGACACGTGTTAAATGACAAATATAAATATGGTCTTCGGTACTGAAATTGAAATGTGTCTAAGTTGACAAATTCGGAACAAAATTTTTACCCAAAAAATACATTCTAAAACCCAACTTATTTTTTTCTAAAAAAGCATTTAATAAGGTGCTGCCGTTTTGTTTCAATATTTGTTTGTCAGTTTACAATGTTCTACAATGTAGGAATATCTGGAATATAAAAAGCTACTGTGTGACAACGTTGTGAACACATTTTTTAAAAATAAGTAACTTTTCAAAATGAATTTTTATATAATTTTAATTGTTTTCTCGCGATATTTTCATTAAAATAAGTTGTAATATACTTTACAAAAACTAATTTTTATATCAATTAAATCAAAAACAGTTCAATATTAGTACAATAACTCGGTACTTGTATACTTATTTTATCAAAAATTTGAATATTGTATCGTAGTAAAAAAATGATAATTTATAACATGAAAATCAGTCAACCAAAAACACGAGGCCGTACCAATTAATTAAATTAAAATAAAATAAAAATTATACACAGAGATTTATATATAGACATTTATTCAGAAATTATTTATTTCATTTTTAAATACAATTAACCAGATTTTGCATCAAAGCTTTCAATCATACTAGAATAATAGAACTTGAAAATGATCTCCTTGTTTAATTTTCAATTATAAACCACTTCTATTGTTAAAATTTCACAGAATTCAATAAACTGAGCTACTTTTGCTGAATTTCATTAATCCATATTTAGTTATAACAGAATATTTTGTTCATAAAATATTAATGATATGATATTATTTTATATAATAAATTTTGAACTAAACCTTTAGCATCACCTGTTGTTTTATAGGAACACATTTTACTTAGTAACAATATATTTATATCTTTCCTGATCGTTAGTGGTGAACTTCTGGAAATCTAATTTGTTTGGCGTAGGAAGAATAATTTGTTGTTAAACCTGAGCAATTAAAATAAGAAACTTTCACGTGTAAACACATTTAACCTCAAACTACGATTGAACATTTAATAGCCACAAAGGAATCCTTTACTCATTAAGTGTTCTTGCTTGTGAAACATTTATTAAATTTCCTTGTAAAATAACAATAATAATAGTAAAAGTTTAACTGAGCAACTGATAATAGAAAAAATGAAGTTGAATTATATGAAATTACTTTCATAATTATTTTAATTACTTGCATATTTTTTTTCCATTCCACAAAGTAAAAAAATGCTTTCTAGTCAAAAATATTCAATAAATTCCTATTTATCATTTTTTGATTGTTATTTACGAGCATTTCGATGGTGATAACGTCATCCTCACAACACCAAGATACAGAAAAATGATTTTGTGGGATAGACAAGGTTTTATTTTACTGGTTGCCACAAAAACGTGGTAACAGGTATCGTTAAAAAAGATAAAAAATATTGACTTGTAAAATATTCTTTTTGCATACCAACAGACCGATCGATAGTTGGCTTATTGTTTAAGTTCGAGTAAACGAACGCGGGTTCAATCAACATAACCGCTTCGTAATCTCTAAATTTATCACTTAGTAACAGCATTCTCTTTCTTATTGTAGACCAAGTATTGAAACAATAATTGTCTAATAAAGATAAGCTCAACGAGCATTTCGATTTATTTTAGATTCTAAAACAACGAATAGTTTTTTAATGAGATAGTCGTCTTAAAACATCGTTGTAAAAAATAAATTGAATTTTCTAGATACTATGTTGACAAATAAAATTATTAATATTTATTGGTGATTTAATTTTCAGTGTTCATTACAGGAACAAATTAATCTCTATACATATGCATGAATAAGTTCAAAATATACATTCTTTACTAACTGAATTCTAATCAGTCCATTTTTTGCATTACATTCGGTCTCATAGAGATCTATCCATTTTTAAAGCTAATTTTTATTTAAAACATTTTATATCCCTCTTTTTTCAATAAGTAAGTTCAATTTTGGTATTTCTTCATTTAAAAAGGTTTATCAGTATGATTTTCCCATAACTTTATAAAATTATTACTGTAATTGTTATTGTAATCACACTGAATTTTTTTTTCACTTCAGGTGCTATTGCACAATGAGAAATCTCTTTCCCTTTGTACGCGGTTATTTTTGACATTTCTTCTTGTAATATTTTTTATTGAAATTCTTTAAAAATCAACTGATTTTAAGGAACAAAGAAGTTCCAAATCCAAATTAATCTTTTCAATGAACTTATACGACATACACAGTTCAAAAAAGTAATAAAAATGTACCTAACTTTTACATATTTTGCTTTTTAATTCGTTTTTCATGTACATTCAACAATATTTTGCCAGTGATGTAGAAATTTAAAAAAAGTGATTTTTTAAAACGTTTTTGTGTTCCACTAACACATTTTCGATTACCAGTCTCATATACTGGTAATAAGAAAAATTTTAGATGAATTTCCATAAATTTAATTCAGTGTACATTGTATTTCAAATTATGAATAAAGTAGTTAATTTTATTGGATTTGTTTATAGTGTCGAAGAATATTATTAGTAATAAACGTGATTTAAATGGTTTATCATTAACTACATAAATATGATGTAAATACAAAAATAAACTGTAATATTTTCAGACGATCAATGAAGCTAAAGCTTTATTTTTCGATATTTCTTTTCCTAATACAGTAGAACTTAAATTATGCGAAAAAATGATTATCAGGCCAGATAATTATAACGTATTTATATAATTTATGTATATATATATATATATATATATAAATATATATATATATATACATATATACATACAATTCTACACCAGACAAATTATTTTTTTTGTTTTAACATAAACAATCTTATTATGAGTGAATGAAATTGAGATAAGCTAATGAATATTCAGCTCAACTACTTGCTTCCAAGAAAAAAATAACTGATTTTTTTTAAATCCCAAAATTATATACATATACATATGCACATACTATGTATAATAATTACATTCAATAAATATCTACATAACTCAAATAACTATGTATGCACCTTCATTAATTCAATCAACCATACAATATATACTTATCCGAAAATTTCGTTATCCGGCATAGCCCTGACAGAGGTTACGCCGAACAACTGGAATTCTACTGTATGTCTTTTATCCAAAGAAATAAACTCTATTTTTAATCATGTATTGTTAAATAATTAATATACAAAAGTAAATATATCTGTTAAAAAATTAAACTATTTTATTTCTCGATGTTTAATGAAACGATTTTTTAAATGTACCTATTTTTGTAATGTATAATTAAATAAGTACATTAATTTTCAGTTGATTCTGAAATAATGAAACACAAAAATTTATCAGTATTTAATAACCAATATTAAAAAAAAAACAACTATGAAATGCTCTACAGCTTATATTTATTACATGTCTCATTACCCGGTATCTTCCAGAAAAAGTCAGTATAATACTGTCATGATAGTTATACGGATACGTATAAACGAGTTATTAAAAATATTATTAGTGTTAAAATTTACTCACATCTTTATAGATTCTGTACTGATCGATCGCCCAGACGGTGGGCACATGCGTCGTGAGCAGTTGACTAAGTGACACTTGCTTGTTGCACGCACGCGCGCAAATAAGTCGCGTTTTTCCCACGGCGGTGTCGCCCACCACGACGCACTTGACGAGCTCCTGGTGCGGCTGTTCATTGTCCATCACCGACACCCATTATCCAACATAACCTGTAATAAAACAACATACGATTTATAAATAAATTACAGAAGAATCTATTACATCGTCCATCAATTATAAGAGTCCATTTTTATCTAAGACTATTTCAAATAAAGAAGATAGACAAAGTAAGAGAGCAAATAAAAATCTCTCTTTCTAGGAAATTTGAATTAAAAACTTTACATATAATTTGAGTGATGCTTTTGATAGAACAAAAAATATTTTTGCTGAAATATTAAGAAATGGTCAGAAGGTAAACAATATTTAAAAATACTTATATTCTGAGATAATATAAGAATTTAAAGATGGGTGCTTCAGACAATAAAATGGAATATTAATAATTATTACTCACAATTTTTGAAGAAACCGACTTCACTAGTAAAAATGAAAAACAAAAAATGAAGACAGCATTAATAGAAGAGATCCATATATTTTTAACGATAGCCATATCTACCGATAGAAAATTCTCTAACTATTCATTAAATAATTATATGATGAAATACGAAAAGAATATTTTCAGCATACAATGCTACTGCATATACTACCAATTTAAAATTAAGTTATGTTTATGAATTTTATATCGA
Organism: Acanthacorydalis orientalis; assembly: GCA_034766995.1. Classification (NCBI taxonomy): domain Eukaryota; kingdom Metazoa; phylum Arthropoda; class Insecta; order Megaloptera; family Corydalidae; genus Acanthacorydalis; species Acanthacorydalis orientalis. Next base: position 6,395,225 of record CM068322.1, read on the forward strand.
TCGTGTCATAGGTATGCGCATATGGCCAATTGATTCTCGATAGTTAACACCATTGTATTATTGTTTGATTATGACATAGTATATATGAATCGTATAGATAATTTAGATAAATTATAACTATCTATAGGAAACTAATGCGTGGCAATTGATGAACAAGTTTTAAATCACAATGTTACATGGACGTCGCATATTCAAGCGTGATTTTAAATATTTTTTTAGCGACAACACTGGTAGCAAGTATAGCAAAAAAATAATTTCAGTTGAATGGTAGACACATTACGTCTCGATTATAATATACTATCTTGCATTAAAACTCTGTATTACCCTAAATTTATCTCTTTGAAAATGTTACAAATCCATTTTCAACAATTTATTTTAAACAATGTTATTTAGTAGAAGCAAGGTATTTGATAACAATGTGATGTGTTTTGTAAACGGTAGTACTTTTTATTGAATTGTTAAATTTTGTTGACCTGAAGTAAAAAATTAAAAGGTGAACTGATGAACTCCATTTTGAACACACGGTTTTCTCCTCTACTGACATTAAGAAATAATCGACGTATTACTTTAAATTTTAAACAAAATTATATTAAATGAATATGTTAGTTCAACTGCACCATTTAATGGACAAAGTGGATAATAATTTTCATTTACAAAAATTGTTTTTGCGTATTTCTCAGAATTATTTCAAAATAAAAAATAAACGTTAGGGAAAAAAAGAAAATTTTATTACATGAAATGAAACGTGAAGATTGCAACACAAACTCTACAATAAATAGTTTCAAAAGGAGAGAAAAACACTGACTGAAAAACTGAAAAATGACTGAAGATATATTAGATAAGATTGAACCCTTTACATTCATAAGGCCAGATGTATTGCCCAGGTAATTAAAGGTGTTCTACTCCTAAGGCCAGTGTCACTGCCCACATTTTATCATTTACAGATAAAAGCTTTGATAAGCGTTCGTCCATAAATGTCATCGGATTTATACTTTTCTATGTTTATCATAGAAAAGTTGTGTTTATAATATCATATTCTTATCCTAATTCGTGGTATACAAACTTCTGATCTGCTGTATAGCCTAATTGCTTGAAGTGCAAAAAGTTAAGAGCGATACACATCATACATTTTTTATAACACGTGAAAAAAAATACGAAATTTAAAATTCTAGACTTATTATTCTTTTTGAAACTGATATAAGTCCATTTACGCTCGTCAAAAATATTTCCTTGGATAATGCTTATAAAAATAATCATGTAATAAAACTGCATGTGTCTAAAATATTAAAAACATAAAACAAACATATTAGCGTGCAAAATCTTAAATATCTCCAAAAAAAAGAAAAATTGATTTTATATCACTTTCAAAAAAAGGTTCATAACATAATCTTAAAATGTATTTCTCAAACTTATTACGCTTGTGCGTGTTTGTACCAGTGTATAACACTTGAACTTGTATATATTTGCGTTATGTATCGACTTTTTATTATAGTACGCCTCCGGTACGGACGGAGGACCGAGTAACTAAACGGCAATAAAAAATCCTTATTGCTGTATTTGATATGAAAAAAATGTATATATGTACATGTTTTCGAAGGTTTCGCGCAGTTAATTCCGTTTAAACATGCCTAAGTGTACGAATAAACAAGTGTTTTATTTATTAGTTTGTATATATATATATATATATATATATATATATATATATATATATATATATATATATCATGTTTTATTTAAATAAAACTGGATATTAACGGTTTTTATGAGCATAGATATATAAGAAAATTTGCACATATTTTACTCTCGTAGCTTTTGGAGGTTAATGAACTTTCAAAAATTTTAAATTAATTGTATTTATATAAATTTTAACCAAGTCGTTAAAATTATAATCATACAATATTAAATCCTACTGCATAATGAATTTAGTTTTATTACACTATAATATAAAAAATCTTCCAGTATGTGAGTCATATCTTTCATAATGATCGTCATACTAGATTCGAAGTTATGTCATAGGTCAATTTGCTATGCTAGACATTTTGCTGAAATTATCTGTTGGCGCCGCTAACTGTAATGAAAGTTCAAGACTAGACATTTGAGATACATACATATGTAAACAAACAAACATATATATATATATATATATATATATATATATATATATATATATATATATATATATATATTGATCATGTAAAACCGCAAAATATATTTATTTTAACAAATATATAAAAATATATAGTTGTTTACTAGTTACTAGTTTTGTCACTCTATGTTAATTACGATCAATAGTTCATTGATGGTATTATTTACTATTCTAAAACCTATCCTTAAAAACCTAAAACCTAACTCTTATCCTTATGTGATTTGTATAATTAATTATCTTGAACTCTCGAATTGAGAAACATGGTTGTGCAAAAAATTAATAGAACACAAACTAAATATTACATAACTAGATATTATGATGAAATTGATTAGCATAAAAATTAAAAACATACTACAGAAAAAGACTATAGACTAAAAAATACGAAAACTTATCCTTTATTCTGCAACAACCTGTATAAAACACTCTAACAATAAAAAATAAGAAAAAAAATATATACAGAAAAGCATATACAAGAGAGTTCACTGAAATATTTGATCACCGCAGAACAATCACACTATCGCCCCTAAAAAGTTTTCCAACGCAGATGCTGTGAATGTATGTGTGTGTGCACGAATAACTGTAACCATAATAGAATAACTTGTCCACTTATTCGTCCTTTCACTCGCACCTCCTCAGCGTGTAAAAAGAATCGAAAAAGAACTTTTCATGTAGTTATGAAAAAGTTTTTTAATCCCGTGACGCATGGATACTTCTGAAGAAGATTCTTAAGACTTCTTATATGATATGACAAAATTATATATCTGTAATAAAATTTATATATACGCACTTTATTGCACCTCTCTGTCCCGCTTACGAACAATGCACGTACTTCGTATAAAAACGCCAAATTTAATTTAAGTTTAAAAAGTCATTACGTGCTACCCTTTGTACACACCCACAAGCGCGTGTTTATAGACGTGTGTGTATAATGTATAAATTATATAAAGGATATTTACCGTGGCTCGGATTAATGAAGCGGATTGTAGTAATGAAGCTGGAACATTAAAAAAGAGTAAACTCGAAATTGGCATCCTTTTACGAAGGAGTCTTTTCTACTTATTTTATTAATGTGCTTTGATAAGCTTTATCAAAAATTTACTATGATATGAATATACGGTCATCAAAGAACAGGACGGTAGTATAAGAAAGAAAAAGAATGGAGAGTAGCGATATAAATCTTCTGAACTGTACAACGAGATGATAAAGTGCAGAAGCTCCACTGTAATAATGTTTTTAACGTCAATTAATAATATGTTGTCAGAGACAGGCAAACTAGTCTAATGAAAAATTGACCGAAATTTAATATTAGTGATAGTACGGGAAAAGAAATTATTGTAAAAGAAATTATTGTAAAAGAAATTATTTGTAAATAATCTATAAAGATATGAAATGTAAAACATGTTTGAAGCATATAATAAAAAATATTCATTACATTGTAACAAGTATTAATAAATAAAAATAGAATAATTATTCAAGTATAATATCTAAATAAAATTTTCTAAAGACGTTAAATCTCATATATATATATATATATATATATATATATATATATATATACACACACTAGCAAGAGCACCTCACAATTGTGCCGTTGTTCGATATTTTCTGTTTACTGTATCCAAAAAACACACACCCACTTAAAATACATTTCTTTAATTGTCTTCTTTAACTGAATATTGTTAGGTTACTGTAATCGTATTCAGTTAAGATCAGTTTTAGCTCTTGAATCATTTTTTCTATTAGCTAGATGATACTCAATGTTACACACTACACGAGATTGTTTCAGAATTGAAACTGAACATAGAGTCTATTAGTTTAAAGACAATTTGGTATTGATCAGAAAACCAATTCTCTCTGTTAGTACATCTTCGGAATTTAGAAATAAAATGCATCAAGCTTGAAATGACTGTTTTAAGAGAGAAATGATATTTACTTAAGTTATAAAGTTTTATTACATGTAAATTTAAAGAATAAATTGATTTAATCGACATTAAATTATTCACATTCCTTGTAATATTTTGTTATTTTACTATTCATTAAATCCATCGAACTTTGCTGGTTTGTTTAAAGCTGGACTCCGCTTCAGATTTTTTCTTGATATGATATTTTTTCTTACTTATGCGAAATCAGTAATTTTAATCAGTAATTTTAATTTTTAATTTATTAGAATTTTTTCACAAGAAGTTTCACAATTCTAATCGTTTTCAACTACAAAACTGTTCTTTTTATTGATATACATTTAATTATTTAATTTTTAAGCCATTTTAGAAAGGAGTCTTCTACATTAACAATCGAATTTAATACTACAAATAATTAACCACATGAAATTGCTTTAAGGTAAAAATCATCTTGACTCTAGCTTAGATAAACTATAAAACATAAATTGTCTTTATTTCTATTTTATAGCATCTAAATGGATAGAAATAATTTAAGAGATGTAAGGATCGAATTTTTTCAAAATATGTATTAATTTTTATAAATATTAAGTAGTAGAAAAATAATTGCGGTTTATGACCTTCAAATTCATATACATTTTTCTATTCTAGCTGTTTCAAGTGGTCCAGAACCTTTGGATGATTAATGCCTAAATTTTGTGCAGGTTCTCGAATTGTTGTGGGTGATTCTGATTGAATTAGCAACTTCAGTTTGTCGTTATGAACTAAAGAAGGACGCCTGCGATCTTCTTAATGTTCAAGGCTCTCGCCCTTGCACGAAATTTTTGGACCACCATTACACCGTGCGTGCTTAACAATACCCACACCAAAAGTATTTTTTAGTTTACAAGCTGTTTTTACTGTTTTACTACCCATTTAGAACTCATAAAAAAAATGTTCTCATTTGCTTCTTTTCCATCTTTAATTCAATAGCCCAATTTGATGCAAAATTAATAATAAAACCAAAGTCGATGTTTCCAAAACATAGGCCGAAAAATGCACTTTAAAATGATATTAACATGAACACCATGAAATGACACTTTCATTGAAAACAATTAAGGTTAGAATTCAGAAAACAAAAACAAACACCGCAATTATTTTTCTACCAACCTAATAAATTATATTTCGTGTTATAAAATATTAAACATATAAAAATATATTTGTAAATATTTTTATTTGATTATCGGCTGAAAGATGAATAAATAGCCGAAAGAAGATAAAAATTAAAAAAGTAAATGCCATAAAATGTGAACTTCATACCGAGTCATTGTACTTCATCATAACAATCTGATCTTCAAAATAAATCACTGAAACCCAAAGAAAATTTTATTATCTGTACATCAATAAAACAATATAGTCATATACTATATGTGTTCTATGCGAATCTCAAAAAACACAGATCAAATATTAATGAAACCAATATATAAAAAAATGAAAAAATTATCAATTCTGAATACACCACTGCTTTTAGCTTTGACGTCTTTACATCCGATCGATTTTTTCGGCATGCATTATATTATTTATATATATATATATATATATATATATATATATATATATATATATATATATATATATAAAGTTCATATTTTTTAGTTTATCTAAAATTAACATTTTTCTATATCAATGAACCGTAACATAACGATCACGAAACATGTTCACATATATAGATAAGCAGAGAAATATTTTTGTATGTATGCATAATATTCGATACTAAATATAATCATCGGGTCGTATGACTATTTTAAACTGTGATATAATATAAACTTCTACATATATATATATATATATATATATATATATATATATATATATATATATATATATAATTATGTATATTATTTTTTGAAATGAAATAATACAAAGCTTTGAGCGCAGTTCTGACGCGGACTAAAAATAAATGTGAGTCAATATAAAATTGTTATTAAAAATGCACAAGGAGAGAATACCATAATATATTTTGTAGATAGTAAGGTAAGATATTTTTTACAAGATACGAGTTTATCCAGTTTGATCTGACTGAAATAAAAATCATTAAGATGTTTTCATAATTATCGTAGACAACATCAACACAATGTAAAAGTTAAAATATATAGTATAAAAATAATTAGTAAACATATTTTCAAAAATATGTTATTGCCGTATAAGGAAATAATTAAATATTTAAACATTTTATAATTTTTAAATAACATTTTGCACAGTTATACATATATATATATATATATATATATATATATATATATATATATATATATATATATATATATATATATATATATATATATATATATATATATATGTATGTATATATACGCATACATACAAATATTAAACCTATATAGATTCTTAAAATGTTATCCGCTATCAAGTAACCTGAAGGAACACAAAAACAATAACGGATACAACAGGATCTAAGGTCAGATATACGCATATATATATATATAATCTAAGAGGGTAAGTATAGATAGAAATGCGCATTACGTATTACCATATTAATCTTGGAACCTTTATCATTTGAACACTGACAATTCAATCCCAAAATATACAAATGATATAAACTTTTCTTCATTCTGCAATTACATAAATACATATTGCGTTCTTTCAACAATATCACATTTAAATCTTTAACCATTTCTTATCGCAGAGTTGTTTCTTTATTAAAAAATAATATTTGCTTTAAGATGAAAATCCAGTTCAGCATACATTTACAAACTGTACAATGTTGTAACTAAACTTTGTAACTAATTAACAGTTACGTTTAAAAATATCACGAATTTTTCTAACTTACAATTGTATTGATCGAAATTTTTAAAAATGTTAACTTTTTAATTGCTATCTACGCCTTCACCGACTTTTTCTCGTAACGATAACATTGGAGAGATGTATAACCTTACAAATTTACGTTATTGAGACTGTTTACTGGGTAATTGTTTATCAAGCATCATACTTTTCATTCGTGACAACTAAAATTATTTAGATTCTTTTATATAATTTGAACATCAATACAAAAAAATAAAAAATTCACAAAGAATCAGAGCAATATGCTTTGTCATCAGATTTTGAAGATTCGGAAATAAGTGGTGCAATTGGTTACAAAAGAAATTGTAGCGGTGTATGCCACAAACAACGAAGAAGATTTAGTACTTCGAAATCCGAATCAGAAACTGTTAAAATATAAAGTATTTCAAACTACTAAAAAAAAAAAACAATTCAAAGAATGTATATAGACGAAAGAAAATTCCAATCCTATAATTTATAATTTAGATACATGCAATTCTGGAATCAATTCAAACCAAAAGTGTTAGACGTGTTCCCTTCTATTTTCCCAAGAATCAATTGGTCTTATTACAGTAAAAATGAACAAGTTCCTGTTTACTAAACTGAAAGATATATCTGATGGTACTTAACTCGTGCCTTTTTAACTCGTGAACTAATATTTAATTTAATGAATTGTTCAGTTTTTGCTTCAACAATTTTGACGTCACAGATAAAATATCACCGATTATGTACTAATCCACCGAAAAGGTGGTAAACCGATAAATTTTAAACAAATTATGTGAAGAGATAGATATTTGTTGTAAACGAAAAATAATAATTTTCATAACAGTATACAACAAACAATAGTGAACCGTTAATAGAAATACGTGTAGTTATTAGGTTGGTAGGAAAATAATTTCGGTTTTTGTTTTCTACATTTTAACCTTATTTTTTTTCAATAAAAGTGTCATTTCATCATATTCATGTTAATTTCATTTTAAAGTGCATTTTTCGGTCTATACTTTAGTAACATAGACTTTAGTATTATTATTATGGATCAAATTTTGGATCAAAGTTGGATATTGAATTAAAAAAAATAAAAAAGAAGCAAATAAGAGTATTTTTGTATAAGTTCAAAATATGTGGTAAGGCAGCAGAAACTGCTCATAAACTAAGTGATGCTTTTGGTGTGGGTACTGTTAAGAAACGTACGATCCAATGGTGGTTCCAAAATTTTTGTGCTGAGGATGAGAGTCTTGAATATGAAGAAGGTCGCGGGCGTCCTTGTTCAGTTCAGAACGATCAACTGAAGACGTTATTTGAATCAGAACCACACACAACAATTCGAGAGCTTGCATTAAAGTTAGGCAGTCATTCAAAAGTTCTAGATCACTTAAAACAGCTAGAAGAATCAAAAAATCTTTAAATGTATATTAATTTGAAGATCATAAACCGCAATTATTTTTTTACCAACCTAAAAACAAAATACGTACGATATTTTTATCCATTTTGAAATTTGTGTATCAAACTTTTAAAGTTAAAATGTTTTTTCAAACAGTTAACATGTTTTTTTCATATTTCCTCGAAAAAATCAGATTTGGTATCAAACATTTTGTATTTTGCGATCTCAAAACGTATATTCAAGATTGTATACACAAGCTCACGTACGGCCATAATTCGAGATGAAATTGCAATAAACGTTGGAAAATAATAAACACATCTCTTCTTCCATATCTGAGAAAGGTTCATATTTTAATAAATGGCAATCGGTAAAAAAGCATATTGTTATTTCTTCAGTTTCATGAAAATAATAAATACTATTCATTTCAATCTACAGATTGCTTGCTAGCACCGAAGAGATTTGGAAAAAGAAAAGTGTTGATACTGTCCACCCCTTATTCTGTCGAATTAATAGAAGCTATAAAGAAGCATAATCAAACAGATAAATCAATAAACAATGGAATACAATACATTTAATAGATGGATGCATTAATAAAACGAGCAGGATGCTAAGCTCAAACAAATCTATTACAAAAATCTTGGAGTGTGATACGAATTATATTTTCATTTGCTCGACTTGTCGATTTATAATGCTTGCGTTCTACATAAAATTGCAGCCGCTCGAAATTTAAAATTTCTGGAATTTCATTTGTTTATTATGAAAGAAATTCTTGAACAGTATTCAAAAAATAAAACTTTTAACTCTAGATGAACAAGCATTGAAAATATGCCATTTCGTTTGAATGACGGACATTTAATGTAAAAGAAATACAACAGAAAATATAGATAGACAAAGTGCTACAAGAAAATGTATTTTCTGTGTAAACATAAAAAGATGAACCACGGACGTGTATAAACTATATAATATTATATCGTGCTATTATATCGGTGTTAAATTATTTCCTTTTTCAATAAATTAAATGTTGTATATTAAATACTTTATATTTCTGAATTATTTTCTTTACAAATGCAAAATATTGGACAAAGAATTGATTTCATATAATGAATAAATGACTTGAATAACGCACGAAAGTCCTCTGTACTTGATGATGAAATTACTGTAGTTAAGTGTAGACAGCGTGTACCTTGCTTCCGAGTTTCCTACTGGCAAAAGGTTAAATTATTTTTAAAAAAAAATTGTTTCTAATCAACTCATGTGGCTAATATCGAAAAATAACACCAAAAGACATAGAAAACGTAATATATAGGTTTTATAATTTTTAGAATGATTATTAACTAGATTATCATATTTCGTTAATGAGACATTAAAGTGACACATAAACAAAAGAAAAAATACTACTTATAATGAATAAACGTTTAAAAACTATATATTATTACGTATTCAGAATAATAATGGCAATTTTTCGAGATAATGGGTAATGTAGATCATCTGTACAATAGAAAAATAGTCAATTTTTCATAAAATACAAAAGAGGAAAATTTAAAAAAATATGTGAAACAACAGTTGTTACAAATTTGTACTTTAGTAAAGAAGAAGTTTCAATTTAGAATCATATGAAACAAAGAATTTCTGCATCTCTCTTTTCTAGTCATTTATAAAACTCAGGGATAGACAAGTTACAATTCAAAATTTGCACTCTGAAAAGTTTTGGTATAATTATAAAATCATAAACAGAAAATTTACTTTCAACGATACAAAATACCAAGCCTATACATAATATGTATATATATATATATATATATATATATATATATATATATATATATATATACATATATACATATATACATATATACATATATACATATATATATATATATATATATATATACTCGTGTATATGTATACATAATTTACAATACAGATTGAAATATTAATAATTTATATTCTATAAAAGGTAACAGCAACTTGTACGATATTTTATAATAGCAATTATTTCATTTTTATTTTTCGAAAAAAGATTCATTTAATGTAATTTGTTCCCCATTTTTCTATTTCAATAGAGGCATTAAATGTTCTATATATATATAGAAAGAGATGAATCTGTTTTTTAAATAATACAATACTAGTTTTTTTTCTTGAAATATTTAAGATGTAGTATTTGAATCGATTTACGAATATTTTTAAGACGCAAATAAGCTTGTTTTATATTTTGAAGATCTTAAACATACACAATTTTTAAGGTTTAGTATTTGAATCGATTTACGAATATTTTTAAGACGCAAATAAGCTTGTTTTATATTTTGAAGATCTTAAACATACACAATTTTATTACGTGAACATTTTCATAGGCTTTACACGAGCAAAATAATGTTTTTAATGAACCAAATGGAATTACAAAAGTTTCAAAAAAATAATTATTGCAAACAATAATTTATGATAAATGTATGTTTGTTGTTTTTTTAAAAAAGAAGGACTCCATTTAGTCGGAGTATCCATGGAATAATCTCATTATAAAATCGAGTTTTTGTATTGAAATACGCATGGATAACATTTGCTTGCTATATCCGTAAAATCATTATAAATGTGCTCGCTATAATCAAGTTTCATTGTATATATGTATATATATATATATATATACGCATATACGTGTGTATATATATACATATATATATATATATATATATATATATATAAAGAGAGAGAGAGAGAGAAATAAAGATAATTTATTTAGAGTCGACCGTTAAAAACATTAATTCTCAACGCGTCCTTAAATTCCAAATAAGGAACTAACTTTGGAAGGAGGATAAATTATATAACTTTGATTAGAAAACAATTTGACTCTTTCCGTTTTTCTTACATATTTATTGTTTATAAAATAAGAATCTTAAGAAAAGTTGTAATGAATTGCATAATATTTCAACGAAATAAACAGAAGAAAACCATAAAATAAATACAAAAAATCAATTAAAAAAGATACTGAACAAACGTTATTTACGATAATAATTATTACATTTTTAATATTGAATTATTTTATACGTTTCAATTTTTAAAAACTAATATTAATGTCATAAATACTACAGATTTTCATTTTTCTGATTGAAAATTACTCTTAATACCAATAATTTCATACTACAATTCATCATCACTCATTTACATCGATAATTTTAAAATATTATTTTAACGAAATTACTTAAACTAAAAATATCATCTGTACTCTCTAGTCTATTTCAAATATAATTATCTCTCTTTCCCTCCTACTCTCTGCCTAACTCTCTCTCTCTCTCTCTCTCTATATATATATATATATATACACATATACATACATATATATTTATATATATGTATATAAAAATATATAAAAATAAAATAAAATAAAAATGCATTTTACTGTTCTTAAATATTGTACAGGGCCGGGTTTGGCCTTACGTTATTAACATTTGTGCGGTGCCCTTACCTTTTTGGTATTGATCCGCCTTTGTGGTGTGTGGATTGTGTGTGGATTGTGTGTGGTGTTTATTATATATATATATATATATATATATATATATATATATATATATATATATATATATATGTCAAGAACCATAAGTAACATTTAGAAATATTTCTTGAAAATATTATATTTTATACTTTCTATCAAGAAAAGCATTTAATTTTGTAATATTTTATATCTAAATAAGAAATGTGTATTTATAAAACTCTATACAAAATTTAAATTCAATCGTATATAAATGTGTTCTATCCTCTCTTTTATACTTTATAAAATAACCATTCTAGAGAAGTAAAGTATTACATTTAAGCTTAAACAAGAACATGAAAAATTAAATAAATGACGTTTACATTACTCGAAAGGTAAAAAAGATAAATAAACTCGGAATGATTTCAGAATAAATAATATTTTTACCAACGAACACAAACCGTTTAGATATCAGACATGTGTCGGTTACCGGCTACCAGTCTAGCGTTTTTGCACGTCACGTTCACTCTGCCGAAAAATAATGTTTAAATATTTCACTACGGTTTATGAACTCTGCGCCAAGTTGATTGTCAAGAGATCAGACAGCCGTGATCGTCTAGTGGTTAGGACCCTACGTTGTGGCCGTAGTAACCCAGGTTCGAATCCTGGTCACGGCATTTGATGTCTATTTTTTCCACCTTTATTATTTTAAAGCTTTATTTAGTAATCATATTAAGCGTTAGAGTTCTTTCGTAAACTACAATAAATTAAATTAAAGTGATTTTAAATATATGATGGTTTTTATTCTACGCATATTAAAAAACAAGAAAGAAAATATACTTTGCTGTATTTATTATCTAAATGTTTCATAGTTTTGTTTAATCAAATATACTATTAAACTTGATTTTAACATTCTAGAGCCCTTTTTAAAATTATATTTCAGTAGTCTTTCAGATAATAAATATTTTTTACTCAAACAAGTGTCTTATTTTTCCTCACCAAATATTTTTATCAAAGAAATAAAACGATATTTGAAAATCCTTACTCAACTTTTATATATCTGAATTGCGCATGAAATTATGTTAACACGTTGACTGTAATGGGGGTCATCTATGATCATCATCTAACTTTTCAATCGCACTCTAGTGGTCACTGATGACCGGTGTTATCGAAATTATTTAAAACACTTGTAACAAATACTCATAAAAATTATCCAATTTAAAATTTTAATTTAAATAAATGCTTATATAGGAATGAGAAGTAAAAAGTGTACTATTAAAAAATTAATCTTTTTTACTAATATATATTCTACATAAATTAAATATAATTATTGATTTTATTAAAACAATATAGACAAAAGTTTTGCTGACCGCTGAAATTGTTACAAAATGTTGTTACTTTTTTAATGCAATTTTTAGCAGTTATTCTACTAAAAACTCTTACATTTTTTGATAGAAAATTTTACAAAAACTTCGAATTATAAAATTTACGAGTGTTCGGCACTTATAGAACAAGCATTGAACACAAAACCTTACAACTTACATTTATTGAAGGTCTTATGAGTTGAGGTTTTCGCTAAATGGTGGAGCGTTATATTCATGCCTCAAGCACGAGGTCGTTCTCGCAGTTCAAATAGTGAAGTTCCACAATTCCCACGAACAGAAAAATATGATCCTTTTACTTAGTTTATTGACGAGCACTACCTCGGAATTTATGACAAACTGACAAGGAACTTACAAAAGCAATGGTGACAAAAACATGAATATTGGGTTGGTAAATATCGACAGTCATAAACAAATGGAGTTCTCGATAATTTAAAAAAATAATTATGTCGAATGGAAGAAACCATGATAAATATTTGTAATGACAACATTTAAAGTGCCCAGAAACATAAAGGCAATACGAAGAATAAAAAGAAACTGAAGAATCACAGATAAATTAAATTCATTAACAAATTTAAAATCAGTGTTTTTAAATCTTCCGTAAGATGCCACATACTCGGAAACTAGCACTGAAAAACATAAACTCAAGTAATCCAAAAAAATTACAACCACCGAGACAATGCATCAAGATGTTCACAGGTATAACAACACATTTATAATTGTGTATACGTCTCTCTCTCTCTCTATGTATATATATATATATATATATATGCGTGTGTGTGTGTGTATATATATATATATATATATATTCACACATCTATAAAACATCAAAATTTATTATTTTTTTAGTACTTAATTCTCATGTTGAGGCATTTTTTCCTAAAAAAGTTCATTACTGAGCTTAAATTTTTGTTTATTGAATGTGTAGTTATATAGTAACCTATAATTTTTTTACCTAGTATTTATAAGATTACTTTAAAGGAATTAATGTAAATTAAAAATTTTATAGCTTCGTTAACTGACATTATAAGGAACACATATAAGTACATAACATTTTTACTTTTATAACTTTATGAATATTTTTTTCGAGCATCCTTTCTTCGCTCTAAGTACACAGTACCATATAACAGTTTACAAAGTTAGGCCTATATAATCAATTGTTTGGATTTTACTGTTATCCCAGTACGAATTACAAAGTTTCCTAAAAAAGTTTCGTTAGGCCACGTTAGATACATAGATTATTGTAATGTAGAAATAAAAAAAGTATGAAAATAAAAAGACGTTACAGAAATAAACAGACAAGAGTAACAAACTTGAAATGTAAATGCATTTTTTAAAAAGAAACGACATCATACGTTAAGCTGAAAGTACTGACTAAGATCTAAAAATTTCAAAATGTTCACGAAGAGCAAAACGAATAAAGATGATTAAAGAGTGATCATTAAATGAATTCGAAATGTTTGTAAAGGCGACGAAAGTGATTATTTTAAATGAAAAAAACGACAATATATAGTAGTTGTCCAAGATTGAGAAACACATACTATTATAACGGTGTACATATCAGTTTGTACAAACAAAAAGAATTGAATATTTAAAACACTATTTTAATTTATAATACATTATATATGTATATATATATATATATATTTAAATATATGGTTTAGTTTAAAATGTAATCACTGTTTTTCATATACATATTATTATATAATGTAGTAATGAACTTATTCATAAATATTTTAACAGAAGATAAATTGCCAATCATGCCCTCGATTAATGACATTACACTCACTGCGATTCTTTAATTTATTATATCAGAAAGTGAAAGTAATCTATTAATATGCAATAAGACACAGATTTATATTTCATAAATACTTGCAATAGTTAAATGTTACTTGATGTTGAGTAAGAATACTGTATTACATACACACACACTTTATATATATATATATATATATATATATATATATATATATATATACATTCGAGGTGTGGCAAGTGAATAACGAGAATTTCTTTCTAAATCCTTTATTAAATAAAAATATATGAATCTGTAGTTAAAACTGAGGTGTACAATAATAGTTCTAAGATTTGTTTTTTATCGAATTTAATACTTTTCTTCAAGAATATGCTGTACATGATCATGTGATCATACAAGTCAAATGAAGATATACGTGTTACACATATTTTCTATTCCATAAGAATTATGTGATAATTATTTGATAAATGACAAAATAATGACAAGAAATTTGATCGGAACATAAACTTTTCTTTCAATTTCAATCTTTAAGAAAATGTAAAAAAAATTATAGTTATTTGCAACCTATGAAGCTGACGTAACCTCTGAACTAAATTCAAAAAGTTACGTATACAGTACAAACATTAAATACTTGGTAGTATATATTTTCGAGTTTTACAGCGAAAATATAAAAGTTTTTTTTAATTCAATGACGTTAAGCTATTAATAAATTATTATTTAGTTCATTTCTTCGACAGAAAACCGTTAAATTAAGTAATGATATTTTTAATATCCACTTTACAGTAAAACACTGCATATTCGTTTTTATTCAAGAGTTAATATAAGAAATCAGCCGAATTAAAAGGATACACGAAAACTTTTTCTCAATATAAGTTGCAAAAGTTCATCTAGCCAAACTTGAAATTAACTTCAGTCACATTTCAACAGACGCAAATATCTTATTTACACGACAAAATCGCCAACAAGTCAACATAATAACATAGTATTTGGTCTCTGCACACATTTCAGTACAAATAAAAGAACAAACGCACATACATACATAACTGCTGTGTGTGTATATATATATATATATATATATATATATATATATATATACATACATATATATATATATATATATATATATATATATATATATATATATATATATATATATACATATATATATATATATATATATATATATACATATATATACATATATATATATATATATATATATATATATATATAAAAACACAAGATATAGAAAAATTCGTTTCGCAAATAGTCATACGAGCCGCGATTCTATCACGTTATTTTAAAAAATTAATAAAAAATCGAGTGGAAAATTATCGGTCAATGGAAACGTGTGCGATGAAATGTGGATGATAATGAATAAGGAAGTCCTTCACTCACAGATAATTAATTGCATATGACAAAGAGAACTTTCAAGTACCCCTTTTTGATTAGAAAAAATATAGATAAGAATATGATTATTGGAATTTGGATAATTTATAAATACTGCGTAGTGAAGGACAAGAAAAATGTAATTTGCATGTATATTACATACTTTTTACATGATATTCAAATAAACAGAAACTAGTTTCATAAATTTCTAAGAATCGTCTAATAAGAATCTAACGGATTACTAACTTTCATTTCTTCTATCTATAAAATAGTAATAAATTTCAATGCTTAATTATGGTAATATTAATACCTAAAAATACCGAGAATTATAAATTTTCATAGATGAAATGATTGCTCAGCCACATATCACGAAAAATCCGATCAAACGTGTTAAATAATTATTGGTTACTTCAATTATTTCTTATGTACACTTAATGCCGATTAAATCGTTTTCAGAGCGCTAAAATACAGAAAAAATGCGATTTTAAATTATCTATTGTGTTTTTTTTTTGTGCCTTAATGTACTAAAGATAACAGCATTGTTAACTAAAAATGCATTAATAATATTTAAAATAATCAACATTCAATTTTGGAACTTTTCGATCAGTGAACTCAGAACTTTTGGACAATTTCTTCTGACAAGCACCCTTTTTGAGTGTTAGGATTGTTCAAATCTTCACGGTTGAAAATACTTTTGGTTTAATTGTCCCTGTTAAATTATCGCATCAAAATTAGAAAAAAATGTTTTATTACTGTAAGACTTTACACACCTCTTACAATTAAATTATTTGTCTAGGGATTAAATCTCATTGTGTGTTAAAAATAATACATTTCTTAACAATTCGTACTTTCAACCAATCGCTGATGAAATTAACTTCAGCCATTACGTGTTGTAAATTTTTTATCGTTAATTAAAAAAAAATGCTGCAAAACGATAAATTAGATTTCATCAAATTTTCTTAGAGTTTAACTTTACCATAAATTCTTCTTCTTTCTAATTTCTTAATGCATACAGTATCATGCATTTCAATACTATCGAGCAAGAATAAAATATGCTAATAATAAAAAAAATCTTATAAACATATACTGATAAAGAGATACATCATATGTAAAAAATGTTGAACAATAATGCTTAATACATACATTATTTAATTTTTATGGAAAAATTACTGAACTTAGAACACTATTTGATAATGGTCGATGCCTATTTTTAAAAATCAAGATTTACGTCTCTACTTATTATCAAAATTTACATCATCTTTTTAATCATAAATATACATGTTATTTTACTTATGAGTAATTTACCATATATTTTATATTCTCTTTTCAGAATTTATAAATGTGTAGGAATTTAATTACTGTCTGATTTTTATATAAAACTGTGTATATTTTATAGGATACATTATTTAAAAAAATTTCTCATTTTAAAATGAAATATAAGTTAACTAAGAACGTTAATTGAAATAATCAGAAATAAAACTTAAGAGTATAAAGCTCTTAAATCATTAACATTTCAATAATACGATTAACTTAATTTTTTATTCAATTTGATGTTTAATGAAGGTGTTTATTAGGTATCAAAGTCAATTCGCTGCCTTTAAATTGAATCAGTCATAATTCCTTTTCAAATTAAAATATTTGTACGTTGTTTTAAGATTTTGAAGTGACGACCTTAACATTTAAAAACACTATATATTTTGGCCAATCAGTTGGTATATCTTCACAAAACAGTATTGAACACGATAACATCCAAAAAGCAACATATTAGACATTACATATTTTTCGAAATCCACTTGGAACACCGAGAATGATTTGTTTAGCTTTTGGGGAAGGTATTGTAATCCACAAAATATGAAAGAAAAATGATAAAATAGTGGAACAGGTCCAAAAATGCATTATGATATCATATGACTTACATTATTTTATATACAGTGAAATAATGTATGATATAATACATTTAAAAATATCAAAGAAACTACTGTTTTTAAATAAATAAAAAATACTCACGTTTAAATAAGTAAAAGACTATAATATTTGTTAAACATTCCTCACTAAACCAAGAGTAACACTGAACATATAAAAATACTAATACCAATAAAAACATTGTTCTTATCAAAGTAAAATTCTTATCACACTTGGATAACAATTATAATCGTATATTTGTATAACTAAACTTTTTAATATGATAACAGAGCAGATCATACGATAGACATGTTTTATTTGGTAATAGATAAAAAAAATTAAAGAAGAAACGTAAAAAAGTTACAAACATAACTATTTCCTTACTGAATGTATTTCCTAATAATACAAGTTCATATTTTATGCATGTATGTACATATATGCATGTGTATATATATATATATATATATATATATATATATATATATTTTTATATTTATATTTATATATAATTATATTGATATTTATATATATATAATATATATATATTATACATATATATATATACATATATATTTATATATATATATATATAATATATATATATATATATATATATATATATATATATATATATATATATATTCAGTTTAATAAAATAATCACATAGTACAGAAATAGAAACTACTGACCGATAAAATATGTTCCAGTAGAAAAATAGAATATCTACTAACACTCTTCTTCACTACTAATTATGAAATGCATTCCATTCAGTTAAAAAAATAGCAAATATAACTGCACCGAAAAATACCATTAACAAAATTACCGAATGACCCGAGTGGATAATATTTCATATGATTACATGTGATTTAACGCTAAAATATACAGCTCCATTTATATACTTATATTCTTATTCTCAGCAAAAGTTTTTATCCTATGACGGATATTCATCCTTCAGCTGATTATGGGGTATGAAGAAATAAGCAATTAAATATATTTTTTCCATAAAATCTAATGTAAATTTTGGCAAATCACGCCACATAAATTTCTTACATTGTGTTTAGCAATTGTGTATACAGGATGTAAAATAGAAATTATGGCAATTTCTATTCAATAGTTTATTTAAGTATTAAGGACCTTTTTATATTACAATAATTGTATGACTCTTTATCACAAGTATTAGGGCACGTACTAAGGTAGATTTTAACATACAATATTTTATATGATTCATCGTATCAGTACTTAGTTTAATTGATTATTAAAATGTGCAAGCTTTTTTAAAATGGCTTGAACACCAAAAAAGTAAAAGTGTGTTATTAAAAGGAATAGTGTTGCAAATGAAACAATTACAATTGAGAAACTTTTTTGAAGAAAAGTTCAATTTATAAAGAATTAAATTTACTATCTCCGTATACGTAAGAACATAGTTTTAGGAAAAATATCTATACAATCCATTTCAAACGTATTCTCTTGCTACATAACAATATCTAAAAAAACAAAATATGATAAACAAATGTTTCTTCCCTTAAACTACAACTAAAAATAATATATTTTCTTAATAACTCCTACTGTTAATGTGTGAAATATATGGTTTTAGAAAGATTTTCTGCAATAGAAATAAATAATGATAAAGACCTATGAAAATTAAAAATCTGACTTTTAAATACACTTATTTATTTACCACTGCTATAAAAAACTTTTTTCAATATCACTTCATATTCAAAATGTTAGTTTTTCCATTCATCATCAAAGAGTATCTAAACAAATAATTCGCATTCATATTAATTGACTCAAAAATAATTTTTCAATGAAATAAATTTGCCTCATAGATCTTCTTCATAACAAACATAGTAGTAATCTCATCAATCTGTTCAAATAATAAACATTTTACTCGAATCCATTACAGTTTATTATTCTCAAGGTTATTCAGTATGTATGAAAATAATATATTATAAATAGAAATAATACATTCAAAAATAATAATGAAATTGCTGTATTTTCTTCGGTACATTTTGGATTCATCTTACTAATACCGGTTTTGGAAATTACTCATTCGCTACTTTTTATATTTAAACAAAATAAAAGCAATGAAAAGATTAAGCATGAGTTGAATATACATTTGTTTTATTTTTCAATGTATATATATATATATATATATATATATATATATATATATATATATATATACACATAATTGTATATTTTATTTACACTCACATATGTACATACACCGCAAAAATAATAACTAAAAATAACAAATTCAGGCAAGAATCCCTGTTATCGACAACTATGTTTGAACTTTTATAAACGAATTATTTTCTCTTCCGATAAACCACAACAAAGAATAAATATTTACTGATCAAAAATGTTCACTAAATCATTATTTCATTATACATTTCATTACTACATTTCTTATTGTTCTTATATGCATTTCGATATCAATTGCCTCAGGATACATGTAGGTACCTTGAAGTATATTTTATATTAACAGGAAAATGGCTGAACAAAGTAAAATATCAACACAGACATATGTATATATATATATGTGTGTGTGTGTGCGTGTATTTTGGTACATATATATATATATATATATATAATACTATAATATGCGATGTTCAATTTTACTTTGTCCTTTTGAAGAATCTGAGTATCTATTACAACGGTGAGCAAACTGCGGCTCTCGAGACAATATTGGGTTTTGTTACCATTTTTCCTAAACTTTTATATTAGTAATCTATAGTAGTATAAGTATGTACTAATATTAGAATGTTTTATATATAAACGGGTAATTCACAATATCTTTTCAAACATTCACGTGCATCATGTTTCCAAACTGCGCAACTGTATTTAAACAATTAATTGCAAAAATGAAAAGTCAATCAAAATCTTCAACGAGTAAAAATTAAACATATTCTGCTTTAGTGAATACGACTACTATATACTTGTATTTTTTATTATTTATAAATACAATTTTAAAATAATATTTTTTGTAGCTTTTAAACATTCAAAAATATATGAAAAGTATTATAGTGGCTTTTATTATCGAAGAAGTTACACACCCTTGATCTGTTCTTCACTACTAGTTTCGGTATATGTGCTATCTTCAAACATATTTTTAGAAATTGTTTTTAATACTGATTTATATTTGTTTATGATTGTTTTCGATGGAGTATTGTTTATAATTTGGAAGTAATAAAGTATAGCCAATTTCTACTTTCGGAACACAAATATGATAGATAGGTGAAATTAACAAATTGAAATAGGGGTAACTAAGTTTAATAAATAATAACATGTAAGCAAAACAAGTACAAATGCCTTTTCCTTAATAGAGACGCGCGTATACAATATTCGAACTAAATTTTTAAAATCGGTTAATTTAAAGTCAACTTAATGATACACTACCGTTCACATTATGCACATCGCTCACATTACGTTAATCTCAGACAACTGGAAGACTTCTATCACATAACAATTATTTATAAAGCACAGAAAAATGTTTAACGTTATAAAAAATATATAATGTTGCTGAATTAATTTCTAAATTAAAAATCAATTATTCTTTGATCACGATACAGATTTTTCTATACCTTAGATCTGTGAGAATAATAGCATCCCCATCTAAATGCGCATAAGTCACATATTATAATCAAAAAGGATCGATAATCAATTATTAAGCAGTTTTTATCAATTTTTTTGTACTTGTAGAGGAAAAAAGTAATTCATTTGTGACAATTAGTATTTGAAAACTTGTTTTGAAAAAACCCAAGATGCAATAAGACATGAGGCTGAAATTCTAAGAACCTCACTGCCAAATGTTTCTCAGTATTGCATGAAAAAGTGCACATGATCATTGTAGATTGTCTTAAGTGCTGAGAATATTTAGAACATTTAAAAAACTGATTTGAATTAAATTCTTTAAGGTGTTGTAATCGACAATGAAACATGGATTCCAACTATAATCGCAAGAACAAACTACGAAACATACAATGGTAATACCGTATAAGTCAATCATCCATCTAATTCAAAAGTCAAACGAATACCGGAAAATTATAGCCACTATTTTAGAATCCAGTTTTTAAACTGATTAAATTCATTTCCATAAATGAATATTTCACTCAGTTCACAAAAAAAATGAGGAAATATTCAATAAATGATTATTGTTAATTTTTGATTGTTGTTTATAAAAATGTCGATGTCGATATTATTTCTTTTTTAAAAAATAATATTTTATATCTGTAATTCTCATATTTGAAAATCTATTCTTAGCCAATCCCCATCAGCTCACACTTCCATTGTTTTTTTAAAAAATAAAAAACAGTAATATGAAAAATAACTAGACGGACAGAGCGAGCTATTATTGTCAATGAAAGGTATGTAGATATAAGAGCAATGAATGTATAAAAAAGATTCAAAGAATTATTTTTTTCCTATCTTAACTCTGAGAATTATACCAATATCACTGAACTACGTGTATAAACAATATAAAAAGAAAAGATTAATAATCAATGACTGAAAGTATTGATTAGATTTTTTGTTGTTTTTAGAATGAATGAAAAATTCTTTTGTAAAAGTAAATGTAACTACAGTTTCCAAATTCTTTTAATATTTAATGTTTTTAACTATTAAGCATCATCTGTTAAGTAAATAATTTAACAAACAAAAAGATGCAGTCTCAAATCATGAACTAGTTTCACGTTTATTAATTCAACATTCTGAGACTATACTATACATGTTTATACTGGATCTGTATGTTGTATGTACATATATATATATATATATATATATATATATATATATACATTCATACATAAATAATAATAGATAAAAAATTTGTAAATATTTACAGTTTATATATATATATATATATATATATATATATAAAGTAAACATTTATAAAAGATTTATCTATTTTTAACATTTTGTCTGTTAAAAAATCCTAATTAAAAACAAAACAAACCAGCACGTTGTTATCAAAACATAGAACGATCAAAACAAAGGAATTAAAATTCAAGTGAATGTCGTAAAAACAAGTAAAATATGAAAGCAAACACTACACACACAGCAGACAGACATAACCGCATGCATTCAGAAATAGAGGCGACAATTACACCACATGTATAGTGTGAACAAGAGTTTCTTTAGTATTAATTATAAATAATGATTACAATAATGAAGTGGCGCATGTTCGCATTCATTATCTCTCATTGTCAGATGGGATTAAAAATCTGTGCCGGGTCGCCGTTGTCATTTGTTGACTTTACGATTATTATTAATGATCGTGTGTGTGTGTCTCTGTGTGTGTATACATTGTCGCCTCGGATAAGTCGTATGATTTTGAACAAACATTGTCATGTGATCATCTCTATCGACAGACACTCAAGTCGTTGAATTGCGGAAAACGAGAATGTGTAGCTATTAATAGATTGATTATTACTCAAGGTAAACATGTAGAACAAAGAATAAAAAGATCAACGATTTTTAATACATTCACAGTGATTACATTCAAGTAAATAAATATATGCATATTGTGAAAATTAAATATATGTATATATATATATATATATATATATATATATATATATATATATATATATATAATGAATACAAAGAGAACGAGAATTAGGAAAAGTTATAAACTAATTTACATGTTTATCTTTATAAACAATTACAACTACAGTGTTTAATTCTCGTATATTATAATTTTATTTACATGACACCCAGAAAATAAAAAGTATACACTATTTTTAAATAAATTTAAAAGAGAGAAAAGTACGTTTGAATTTTTAATCTTATATGAAAAATGTATGATAAATGTATTAATATTAACGTACTGCATGTGAAACGGTCGATTACATTTTAACGAATTAAAACTATCTGCAAGATTCACTTGTCATATGCTGAATTACAGCTTGAACTGGTTTAAATGAAGGAAATCATTTTGTAAGTGAATTATTGAATGATAAAGTAAGTGAGTGAAATCGAAGTTGAAATCAAAGTTGAGTCAAAAAGTTGAATCAAATTCCTGTAATTTTCTTATTTATTTGAGCCTTCTGTTGACGTCATAATCGATCCATAAAGCAATCAACACGTGGTCAACACTTATCTTTTGAGTAGTCAAACATCATGAGCAAGCAAGTAGTTGACGGCAGTCACCTCCAGCCAATGAATCCAAATCAAAGATTTAAAAATACATAATTCTATGAATTAGCTAGACATGTATGCCTCGGAATGAACCTCAAATCAAACGTTTGTTCTGCCTAAAATAACGTAGGTGACTGAAATAAACTGTATAAAACAATTGTAATAAGTGCACTAATTTCGTCAATCCAAATCATATATTGTGACATTTTGTTGGTTTTTGTAATATTGGCTCTCTTACCGGGCTGTTAGACTATCAATATTTGTAAATATAACATATAAGTAAAGGTTACAATACACTGGTGTTGTGATTAAATTCAATTTTGCAAAAAAAAAAATAATTTCTCACCAGATAAATCATAACAATATTTGCTGATCAATAATGTTCTAGAAATAATTTTTGATCTTCAGTAAACTACGGTATACAAAAATCTGAACTTAGAGAACTCTACAATACAAAATACTCGAAATACAGAACAAATATTATTATGTATGTTTTTCTTTCAGTATCGCCATCTTCATTTCGTATCGCCATTTTCATTCGGTATCAAAATCTACCTGAATAACAACCAAAAAAGATCAATGACCATTTATTAAACATTTTTGATGAGAAAAACAGTTTGTGCTCGTAGATCGAAAAAATAATTATTTTATGATAGGTAAATGCCTTTCACATATGAACAGACGGCTAACAGCTGGTGTTTTCACTATTAGTTCTTAAAACCAATACAAAACTAATTTTGAGATCTCCAATAATGACAATAAATTATACGAGAAGTAACCTACTCTAACCAGTCGATACGACATCAAATCATTCCATGACAACACTTCATTATATCCATACGAAGAACGTCCCAGAAATTATACCAATTACAGTATGGAGTTATTTTCCATCCTTTGTTTTCATCAAACCTATCAAAATGATTACCAGTTTTTCAAAAATTAAAATTACTTCTAGGTGAAGGAACCATTCATTAATATTGTTTGTTTTCATTCCTGTTACATCATTGTTGTATCGTGCGCTTCGATTGAATTCTGTTGGGTAACTGTTGTGTTCTACTATGACCTATTTCTAATTTTGAATTATCTTCTAGTAGTTTAATATATAATAGATAATATTTAATTTTTTAAATTTATAATTGTATATTTTTATATCAATTATTATTTGAAATTGTGATTCCATCGGTATGTTCTCCTGGTTTTCTTCGTCCTTTTGGATTAGCTGAGTGTTTGTTCTCCGCAAATAATTTCAGTACATGTGCAATCTTCAAGTATTATGATATATAGATGTTATAAACTGATTTTGAACCTGATTTACATTCATTAATATATTCTAAATGGATTATGATTTATACTTTTAAGAGTATCAAATATCTTGATTATATTTGTATTCATTTGTTTTTTTAATATTATATTTTTATAAATTTCAAATTTTGAAAAGGTTTTAATTTTATGCCTTTATTTTCAATTCTTCTCGATTGCACGGAATTATTTAGATTTTTAATAACATGCCCCGATTTTTAATATGTTTTTAACAAATATTGGGTTAGTTTTAAATTTATTAGCGATTTTTTAAAATTCATCCAACGGGAACAATAAAATACTTAGTAATAAAACAGTCACAAAAAAAAACTATGATTGAGAAGTCACATTTTCCAATAGTTCTTTTTTTGTAAAAATTACACAAATACTCTTGTATCTTATAGATAAAGCAGTATTAAATCTATCAAATAAATGTATTTTTAACGAAATTGTAGCAGTTTAAAGAAATCGGACATTTTACATATAATGAGGTAATATTCTTTACTTACTCTTTTTTACCATACATTTTATTTCGCTTAATGTTGTCGATTAACTTTAATATCAATATAATTTCAGAATTAATGATCTATCTTAAATTTCAAATAAGTTTTTCAGAAAAAAAGAGTGTTTCAAACTTGAATTCATTTATAAAATAACAATAATCTAAAATGAAGGGAAATACTTCGACGAATAGTTATTGCAATTGTATTATAATAAGTTGGCGTACGTTCAGAAAATGTTCAGAAAAACTCTTCTGGTCGATAGTAGCATGACTTTAAAATATCGCTCCGCGTCGTCAACGACTCTCTACTACTGTAAACGTGTCTCATTCATCATGACATTTTCATTACAGTCTTTTGATTTCAAAATATCTCAATCAGTAAACAGGGCCCCTTGTCGCCGTCCTTGAATCTATTCAAAATCGTCATTGAGTCGTACCTCTCCGAACATTTCTGATTCACTTTTCGACACATTGTTGTTCTAAGGCTTTTTCGATTTGAGCGATTTACTGCGGAAGATCAAATCGCTTCGGCGTTTGTTTGTCTTCTAGTATAATTTCGTAGAACTCTTCTTTGTAGAATTTCCATTCAAATAATAATATAGAAATCTTATCATTAAACCCATTTCTACTACAATCGACCCTTCATATTTTTTAATACAACTTTGGGTATATTTTATTAAATTTCCTCAAAATTAATATAGATCTTCGTATACATTATATATATATATATATATATATATATATATATATATATATATATGTATAGTATTTTCTATCTTATTGCAGTCATTAAAGAGTTATCCAAGCATGTTTGTAAACAAAGTGAAACGAACTCGAATAGAAATATCGGGCATGGATATTTCACAAAACAATAAAATTCTATATTTAACATAAAAGATTAGTTTGTGAATTCGATACAAAAAGTTCCAATACTAATATATTGTTAACAACTATACAATCAACAAATTTACAATTATATAATCATAATAAGTTAAAAACTGGCAAAAATATTTAGTTCATTTGTAAGATAATTGTATACACTATGGTAACTTCTTTCATTACAAAAATAGAAATTTTATTAGCAAGAAAATGTATTTTGTATACAAAAAACAGTCAAAGAAAAAATGTTTCATTTATAAAGTAAAATATATGCGCGAATTTTTTTGTAAAAATAATAATAAACTCTTTGAAACTATAATTACTTTTATAAATTAAAATATTTCTAGACCATTTTGCAGATGTTGACTCATACATTACCTATTCATTTACATATTCACATACACACACATACAAACATATATATATATATATGCATGTATATATATATATATATATACATTAGCGTATACATATTTTAATAGCATTAACAAGTAAATTTATGCGGCAAAGTGTAGTTATATATAAATACTCATACCATCAAAAAAATCAATGTCGACAATGACATAATTTATATATATATATATATATATATATATATATATATATATATATATATATATATATATATACATATATATATATACATACATACATATATATATATATATATATATATATATATATATATATATTATGTGTATGTATATATATGTGTGTGTTTGTGTGTATAATGAATGTTTAAATTCGATAAGTTACAGTATTACAATAATTAAATTATAAAAAATCTACATATGTAACGCATTAGAAAGCACAATTAGATAACATGATAATATTTATATGTATGTTTATATATATATATATATATATATATATATATATATATATATATGTATATATATATATATATATATATATATATTTATATATATATATATATATATATGCTCGAAATGAGTAAGTAAAAGTAATTATAAAAGCCGTCCAATAAATTTTATATAAATTTCAGGTAATGAGGAATACTGCAGTATTAATATTCCTGACAACATACTATCTAAATTTCAATTTCAATGGAAATTTAAGCCTATAATGTACGTGTTCTTTTGAGGCTTAGGCTGTGTGCATAATAGCTGACACGGCTTGATAATGTTCATGTAAACCAATCAAAATGTATCATTTTCAGTACCACGTGATCATGACTAGCACGGTTAGCATGGTTTTAAAAGTTGATTAAAATTCAGTATTTTAAGCCGTAGTCATTGCATAGTACTAGATGCACATATGATGCACTTTTCCGTTTTGTTCGAAAAGATTACTTTCAGTCGATCATTTTCCGGATTATAATTTTTATACTATTATATTATGAATATATGATCGTTTTCATAGAGATATATAATATTAAATACAAAATTAAAGCACATATTGTCTTGTTTCAACATTATATAATAAAATAGTATCTTCAAATATTAATCCAGAATATTCTAACAAATCTAGTTTATATAGCACTGAGTGTTTTAAGACATAAAATTCAATACTACCCGAAACGCGCGCACCTGTAATTAAGATCTTAATAGTTTCATGTTAAATCTGTACATTTATGATTCCGCCACCTTATAATAAAAGAGCAAATGCAGAATTTCCTTTTTCAGTAGCATTTGCTTTTTCAAGATTAATATGAGTGAATAACTCAACTAATCTTTATGATTTTTTTAAAGATGGTGGAAAGTGTCAACTCACAAATTATTAATAAATTATTATATACATATATATATATATATATATATATATATATATATATATATCAAAATAATAATTATTCATTTTATATACTAGGAATGAAGTTTGGTTTTATAACTCACTTATAATGGTTCCAATATTATCTATTGACAGAATCTGAATATATAATTTAAAAATTATTAAAAATGAAGTTTTCAAATCACAGTTCTTTTTGCAATGATATATGCTTAAATAATACTAAATTCTGTTTTCAGAACAATATGCAATACTGCTGTAAATAAATCAGTGCTATAAACTAAAACACGTGGCAAAACCGCTTTAGAAATAACTAATTATATGTCCATCTGTTATGATGAAATAGTTTTTAGTTTGGAAAATTAAAGCAATACATTTTGATATACATCATTTTTAAAAAAATAAACCGTTATATGCACTGAGAATGTGCAATATATATATATATATATATATATATATATATATATATATATATTTATATATTTATATATATATATATATATATGTGTGTGTGTGTTGTGTGTGTATGTGTATTCATGTGTGTTCGTGTAAATGCATGTGTATGAGATGTACTTATGTGTGATTTTTGTATTTGCATTTGTATCTAGGACTGTGTTTTCCGGTTAAAGTTCTAATTTATAAATAAATTTTAGAGGATACGTTTAATAATTTTTGTAACTGCAATGTATGTATATATATATAAATATATATATATATATATATAAATATATATATATATATATAATGTATGTGTGTTTGAGAAAGAGAGAGTTGTGGACGCATACTTGTATTTTTTTGATACGAAGCTATAAGTAGAGACAATAATGTAAATTATAAAAAAAATTCAGAGGGTAATCTCTTACAATTTCTCTGCTTCTGTTACGTTAGAATATGAAAAATAAATATACTCTCATACATATACTCTCATATACATACATATACTCTCTCTACTTACACAAAGTTGCAAGTCAATGTCATTAATTCTTCGTCTGACAGTTGTTTTAACTCAAACGTTTCGTGCAAAAGTGCAAAATGGATAAAACTGGAATTCGAGATATAAATTCAATTCTTTTTTTGAAAAGTGAAAACAGTGATGGAAATCAATGAGATGATATATTTCTTAGATTGAATGAATCTTGTCCTCCATATAAAACCGTTCGACTTTGGGTGAATAAATTTAAAAATAAATGGAATAACGAGCATTGAATATGCACCACGTTCAGGAGACCCGAGAGCATCTGTTACATCAGAAATTATCGATGAAGTCCACGATATGGTTTGTCCGACCAGCGAGAGAAAGTAAGTAAGATAGCAGAGGTCATAAGTATCTCATCTAATTGTAAGTGAATTGTATTAATTTTAATTATATAATGAATCTGCAACATGGAATCCCGCATTTGCTCATTGCAAAATAAAAACGAGTTCGTATGCGAACATCACCTGACTTCTTCGAACTGTTTAAGAAGCACCCAATAGATTTCATGTGGCGTTTTGTCACTATAGATTAATCTTGGAGTGACCATTAAACACCAGAATCGAAAACACAATCAAAGCAGTGGACTGAACGCGGTGGAACGTCTCCGAAGAAGGCAAAGATCGTTCATTCGGCTAGAAGGATGGTGGCGTCAGTTTTCTAGGATACGAAAACAATTCTCTTGATCGACTATCTTCAGAAAAAAAAAGCAGTTATTGCCCAATAGTTCACAGCACTTTTGGAGAAGTTGAAAACAGAGATTGAGGTAAAACGTCTTAGAATGGCCAAGAAAAAAGTATTGTTTCGCCATGACAATTCATTCAAGAGTTCTAAAAAATCATTCCTACGGCTTCGGAAGTATTTTTTTTCAGCTGGAATACGAAAAGTATTCAATGCCTAATATATAGCTTTTCGGACCCCATCGTATTCACTACAGTTTTGTGAATTTACACCAACTGTTTGTTCAAGATATATAGGGTTTTTAAATATTAAAGTTGGCACTTCAAAATCCTAAAACGACGAGAAATTATTTTAGTTAAAAACAGATTTATATGACTGATTCAGTTTTATGGAATCGAATTAATTTGTACACTTAATATATTTGTTTTTACATACAGTTAAAGAAAATTATCAATAATTATAGATAAACGGTGTATAAATAGCAAACATTAGATTAATTATGATTGATTTAATTCAGTTCCTAGAACAAGTCAATTATAATCGACATGTTTATCTTAATTGTATAATCTTAATCTTATTTGTTTAAAACTATTAATGTTTTGAAATGTACGTGCAGTTAAACAGTTAAATCAATATAAATAAAATATATTCGATTACAAAAAATATCTCAGGACCTTGAAAATATTTTTTCAGTATGATAAAATCTTACAGAATTGTTCATTTCATGTTATTAATTTCAAAACGAAATATAATGAAGTCTAGATAAGTCACATATAGTTTTTTTAATTAAACGTTTTTTTAAAGTCAAAATAAACATAAAACAAAATTAACATATATAAAAATATTAAAATGCTGTGTATAGTACAATATTCTCTCTCTGTTTAATATGCAAACCTTGATATGTCTGCCTGTTAATGTGTTAAATGATTTTATAACTTTTTTCTACTTGTGCAATGTTAAGAAATCAAAAAGTATGGAATATAGACACGAGATAACTGTTTCATACATTATAAGTTCAATCCAATTTATTAATCCATATTTTTTACGAGAAATCATAAAAATTAGCTATACGTATATAAACTCCAAAATTTTGCGAAACCTGACATTTATGACTGGAAAAATACTAAAGAACTACTCTTCATGACAAAATGTTGTATTAACTATTCGTGACTGGCTTAATATATATTTCTCCGGAAATTGACAGTATCATTAAAAATCAGCCGAATGACCTCATTGAAGTCCAGATCAAAATTTATGCGACTAATTCTATAAAGCTGAGGCAGACATAACGTTTACATCAAACTCAAAAACCATTGCTAAATTTGAAAACAAAATTCATAATCCTCTTGAAAATATACAAAAAGAACACTGAAGAAAATTTGCTAAAAATATATCAGCAGTAATGTAACAGAATTGTGTACACACTGTAGCCTATAGTAAATTTTAACATTAAAAAAAAATTTAGTTTTTTTCAGTTAATGGTAATAATTAAGCTTCAGATTACTTAATAAATATTCCAATATTCCCCTCAGTTTATAAAACTGTAACAATTTAAAAATAAGAAGTTACTTTTCAGATATTCTTTATGTAAAGTTAAAAAATAATTGTGCGCTTGGGTACTCCACAAATAAATGAAATATTCAAATAAATGAAACAATAAAATGACTATAAAACATTCTAAAAAATCTAACAGTAAAATATACGCTCACTATTTGCTTCTTTGCTATCTATTATTTAGCTTTTATTCTTAAAAATGTATGTACATACATATATATATATATATATATATATATATATATATATATATATATATATATATATATGTATATGTATATATATATATATACAATGAGAAATGTTACAATTTATTTTCTTTAACATACAATCAATTCATAAAATCATCAAAGTTCACAAACAGTAAAAAGGTTAATAAAAACTCGATATCGACTTTAGATTTATTTCACTTCTAATAAAAAAACAATCGACGAAAGACCCGTGAAATGTCCTGATATTCGAACCTGTTACCTGAGCCAATAATTGTACCAGATACAACTACACTCTATACATACACTCTCTAACCTCAATAATCTATAGATATCCATTTTCCCGCATAGTTCAACGACCTATAAACACGTTCAACGTTCTGTAATTAACAAGAGGATAACAGTAATAATCCTTCCATTATCAGCAGATATATGTATTGCACGAAAATTCAGTTAAAATATTAGTATGCACATATCCTGAACAACTTCGAAATATACAACGGTTTATAATTTCTTAGAAATACTCTAGAGCTGCCATCATAAATTCAAATTAAACTCGTTTAAAACTGAAAAAGCAGTCACAGAACCATACATATATATATATATATATATATATACATACATAGACATATATATATATATATATATATATATATATATATATATATATATATATATATATATATATATATATACGAGAGTGAGTCAAATAAAAAAGTTAATTATTATTTTTTTCATCGTGTATTGCAAGGTGTCATGCAATTGTACTATTTCTCTATGTAGTCTCAGTTGCATTAAATGCAAGTATTCCAACGCTTAACTAGAGCCTGTATTTCTTTAGAAAAAAAAATATTGTATCGCATGCGTAGCCACTCGTGCGCTACCTATTTACTGTTGCACTTCTTCACCCATTCTGAAAGACTTTCCGTCTATTGTCTCTTTGAGTGGTCGAAGGAGTTGGTAATCATTTAAAAAAAAGGTTAAGTGAGTACGGAAAATGAGGAAGATACTCTAAATGCAGTTTCTAGATCGTCGCCTCTATTGCACGGAAAATATGGGGCCGAGTATTGTTGTATTGCAGCAAGACATCAGTAATCAGAAGTCCTCTTCGTTTGGTCTTGAATGCTGATCAGAGATGATTCCTGAGGAGATTTGAATATGTGGCATTGATGATCGTACCCCCCTCCCTAAATATATAGTGCTTCAAAATTGAGCCTCTCTCGTCGCAGAGTCAGAATCACTTTTTCTACAGATGACTGCGTGCACAATTTTCTTGGTTTTGACGAAAAATTATAGCGCTACTCCTTACTCGCTCTATTGGTTTCTAATTGATAGTAGTGAACCCAAGTTTCATCTCCATCCACAATTTTTACTAGGAAGTCATTATCTTCGGTTTCATAGCGGCTCAAAAGTTCTTAACATACAAAACGCCAATACGTTTCTCTTTCAGTTTATAAGTCAGCTTCTGTGAACTTGACACTTTTTGGAGTGATAAACATGCATCACCGTACTGAATTTTCATTTGCCGATGAATTTCGAAAATTTTCACACAAAACATATAATATAAAATAGTTTTCAGTTTTTTAAATTAAAATGTGCTGTAAATTTTCTACTAATATTTAGTCTAGAAATTAAAGAAAAAAGTATTTCCCTAATATACGAACAATTCACTCTAAATCATAGATTAGTTCTTGAAATAACTAAATTATTGAAAGTTATACGAATTACTTGAGTCTAATTTTTAATAAAAATTAAATTTCCCGTCTTTCTGAAGGTTATTCTTCCACCAAGCACGGACATGTCCAAATAGTACACATGTATATTAGAACCTACTTATATTATATTTCTCACGTTATATATTTTTTCATTGAACTCAAAGAGATTTATTTAACTTATTGTATATAAAATTAAAATATTGTAATAAAATTTCACAGACATGTCGATGTAGCATTTTGAAAATTTGAACCGTTTCTTCGATCATTTTTGATTTTTGTTTATGTGCATCTTGTTGACGACACCGCCATTTAACCGTAATTTAAATACGAAAAATCAACAACTAATAATAATAAATAATCATTTATTGAACATTTGTGATAAAAAAAAATTTGTTGTTTTTGGGATGAGAAAATAACTCATTTGTGAAATTTAATTTAGGGACTACGCTGGAACTCTATTGTACTAGTTGTCGCCTTATTAATGTACACTAGAGTGATTTTCGTTGCAATATTTATTCTTTACAACAAATAGTAAAAGAATCAGGCTTGTAATACTTTTTATATTTATTGTACTTTGAGAATTAGTTTATTTGCAACTCTGATCAAATACTGTACTGTGTATTCAACCTCAAATATCTATTGTAAGTAAAATATTTCATATACAAACCAAAATATTGACAATATATATATATATATATATATATATATATATATATATAAAGAGAAAAAGACAGATATATAGAGAAATAGTACAATAGAAAGAGGCATTTCTTAATTAGTATAGTATAAGATATGCTTAAAAATTGTAAATTACATAAGATATTCGATAAAATTTTATAGTGAAATTTTCATATTGAAATGTTAAATTGATATATACACATTACTACCTGTCGACATAGTGTATTTTTCTTGTTCCTAGTCGCACAAACAGATTTTTCAATATACAAGAATGTACTTGCTTTTAAAAACTTCCGTTTATATTACAGATCAATAAAACAGGCTTCATTCACAAAAATGAAGCGGCTACGCAAGCCCACCACGTAGCTGTTCAACACATCACAACAATAAAAAAATTCTCACTATACAAAACTGCAACAATTTGTAATGCAATAATAATAATAATAAAAAAAAACACTTGACAAAATACACCTACGTAAAATGAAAACGTTGATCTTCTTTTCGCACGAGCGACTTTATTTATTTCCAAATAGACATCTGCTTCATCTTCCATTTGCTACGTTCCTAGCGGCGCATCATTTAAAATAATTAGTATCATTTACATACGATTATTTTTTATTGTGACCAGTTTAAATGTGTATACACGGCATGACTACTCCTTATCTAAACAATATTTACATTTTAATAATGTGCACATTATCAATCAACAGTACGGTGACGCCGATTCTATAATTAGAACTCATTTAATTAGTTGCCGTTGTGTCTTGTGATAATTATATATTCTAACACTGTAATTAAATGGACGAATACGTACCAAACGATAAACAAAACTGGTATAGATTGATATACTATTTATAAACATAAATTAATTAATAATATTTATTCTTTTTTTAATGTGTACACATGTTCAAAATAAACTGCGTTTTGTTTCAATTGACACTCCCAAGTTTTAGTATCGATTGTTTATAAATGTTGAATAATAATTAATGTAAAATATCAATTGATTTATTAATACCTAAAACTAATGAGAATGGAGATCAATAATAAAAAATGAAAATCATCCAGAGAAAACACCACAGAAATTGCTGAGTAACTGCATAATTAAAATTAGTAGCTTATTACAGATTTTTTAGCAAGTTTATGGAAGAAACAAATGTAGAATATAACCATTTAGTTTATAAAAGTCAAATTGTTCTGTATAGGACAAACATATATTTAGTTGTATCATAAATATTTGAGATTCTAACTGGAAAATTCTTCGAATACAATTCTTTGAAAGACAATTTTTTTGAAAATTCCATTCTTCCAACTTTCTACAGTATATAATAGTTCTGACACTGTAAATAAATTTATTTTCGCCAATAACGTGTTCTGACACTTCACAACCCACAAAAAGTTTTTCTAATCAAAATGTTTAATTATTGATTATTTATCATTTTTGTATCTTGTACGCAGTCAGAAGGCAATGATACAAAAAAAGCTTCCAACTAGATTCGAATAGAAGATAACAGTTAAGTTATTAAAAAGGTTTTTGTGTTCCTCAGTGCGTTTTTTTACTAATAAGAGTAGAGTAACTTTAGTAACTTAGTAGTAACTTCGTTTTCTGGAATAAATTTTCTCTGATCAAAAATGTTCAATAGATGATTGTTAATTATTGATTATGAGAATTTATATGGATATGACATTACCCTGAATGTATTTTGTGCGATAAGAGAATAATTCATTTGTGAATGCACAATTTTTTACTACTTTTTATATTTGCGTATAAATTAATTCCCGACAATTCAGGTTAGATCTATTTAGGTTTGGTCTAATCACACAAGTCAAACAGAAGCGAATCCAGAGGATAATGATGACAGTCATTACTTTTCCTAAAAAAAATTTAATAAACAAACTATAAAATTAAATCATTTTCAAAATAATTTAAAAATGTCCTTATAAATATTAATATATTTCAAAAAGTCTAAACAAACATTCAATCCCTACAGTGTATGTACGAAGATTAGATAGTGAATAAAATATGTGTGTGTATTTCTTAGGTACCTTCCCAATGTTGTCGAACTAGATCTATCTTTAAAATCAAATCAGATCGGATCACTTCTTAACAGGAAAACTTCCGGATACAATTCCGGGTAACCAAAATATGGCGCACGTACCAAAACTAACAGTAAAAAATAAAAATTCGCGTCATTTAAAAAAAGCGACAGAATAATAAATTAACGGAGATACGAATGTGAGATATCAATTGTAATGAGTATATTTGCCCAAATAAAAGTGAAATCAAATGAAAGAATCGAATAAATATGTCAATTTTAGCAAATTGCACATATAGAACATTAAAAGATAAATGTAAGAAAAT
>CM068322.1:6437088-6447088 GCA_034766995.1 Acanthacorydalis orientalis
AAAAGGTTTTTTATTTATACTGGAAAATATTTCATTTAAATTTTACATTTATTTTTTCTTTAATGAATTTATAAATTTTTTTAAAAAATACGTTAATTTTAGATATTATTATCATATATTACAATAAAATTTGAAATTGGAGAAATTAAAAAAAAGTAATTTTTTTACCAGAAACTTGGTCTCTTTTAGCAGAAACTATATTATCAAAACAAATACACCGGTGACTATAAAACGGTGTTCCTTACAATATACTTCTATAATTTACAATGTCTTAAAAATATATTTTATATTTTTTTAATTTCCACTTTATTATTTCAATAAAATCAACATCAAGCTTTGGGTCACGGAACCCATTCTAATCTTGCAGGTCGAATGTTTGACACCACTGATCTAGATTGTATTATGTATGGTTTTTTGAAACTATGAATAAAACTAATATTTATAATTACGCACAAACTTAAAATATGTTCATATTTTCATGAACTAGAGATACAATACAAAAAATGTATATGCTTATTGTTAGATATATCTATATGCATGACAGCATATACGGTTAATCGAAATTTACGACTTATACTATTTTTTTCTACTAATGTATAACAGGTAATTGTGGACGTATAGCATGAAAAATTAAAATAATTATTTTTGTAATAATGCACAATATTCATTTAAATATAAGAAAAATAACACGTTTCGTATCAACAACAACTACGGTTACCTTTTTCTTATTTCATGCGATTATTTTTTATTACAAAATACTATTGGGATCTTTATATACATGTATTATACGTAAAGCTATATATATATATATATATATATATATATATATATTTATATATATATACATATACATATACATATACATATATATATATATATATATATATATATATATATATATATATATATATAAACACATACAAACTGAATCGACCGTTCGAGTTGGTTTTATCTTTTATGGTTTTTCATTTCGATACGATTCTTTGTACTTTTCGTTATAATTTCCTGCATTTTTCAACGACAAAAAAGTATGTTTTACGCTCGAATATGAAATTAAAAATAATGGTAATAGCTGAATGAAAGAATAAGCAATATTTTAATTAAAATACATATTTGGAAAATAATAAACATTTTATATCTATATTTCTTAAATAAGAAACAAAAAAATCTGTTTGTTTTTAAGTTATATATATATATATATATATATATATATATATATAATAAACTCTAAAAATGTGTTTTATTCAAAAATATTTAGTCATTAATAGTTTATCATTTTTGAGTGTTTCTTGACAATAAGTATTTTTATGACAATGCCAACATATATAAGCACTAAAATTAGAAAAAAAATCTGTGATGTGAAGATAATAACAACAAAAGATATTTTGTAATACCTTTTTGTTTACCTGTTTTATTCGGTAAAAATTTTACTTATTTTATAATTAATTTTCTGTGAAAATCTGATATATATATATATATGACTTTTTGTACCTTATTTACTCAGAGGAAAATACAATCGATCTCAAAATGCGAATACGCAACAATCAAAAGTAATTAATAATAAATTATTAAATAATTTTGATCAGAAAAATGATATGGTTTGTAGAAAAGTGAAAAATGCATTTATGCGAATAACTATACATGTTATACCATTGAAAATACAAACTATATAGAAACTCTTCGAAAATATTGATGCTCTTTAGCAATTACTCTTCCTGCAACTTATGGAAAAAATGGAAATCTTTAGAAAAAAATGGAATCTAAACCGAGTCGAGATGTATTGTGTGATCAAATGAAGTACTCGCCATTAAAAATTCAAAAAATTCAAATGAAGCACTCTCCATAAGAGACATCGTTGTTTTCATGAATAATGTGGAAGAAAAATAAAATTTGATTGCACTAAATACAAAGTTTCTATTTACTGGACATATTTTACAAAAATTAATTTATTTGAATAAACATTTATATTTTGTGTATTTTTAGTATCATCATTATAATTATATTTTTAGAAAATGTCAAGAAAGTAATAAATTACTTCGCCACAATTCTGAATAAAGTTCTTGAAACGAGGCAAAATTAACTTTCAAATATTTTTTTATAATCCTGAGATTTTTCTGTACATTATCGTTTTGCGGATGTTAGCATCGCCTTTGAAATGCATATAGGTAACAATCTAAAATGAGCAATAAACCATTATTGAACATTTTTAATTAGAAAAGTTTTTTTTGCAAAGTGTGCAATGAGAAAATAATTCATCTGTGCATGTATTTTCAACCAATGTTTCCAAAATTCTTTAAAATAACACACAGAATATCTTTAGTGGATGTGGAAACAAACAAGAAACATAAAAACGCACAAATTCAATAGTTCAAATAGTTTACAAAAACAGAGGAATAAATTTTGTAAAAACAGTAATATGAAAATAATCAGAAGAAAAGAGCAAACTATTGAAAATGCATTAAATACAGTATTTAGATATGTAAGAAATTTAGATATATAAAGAATGCAGTATGTAGAATATTTAGATAGTGTATGTAGAATATTTAGATATGTAAAGAATGAATGATATATAAAGATCAAATTCTTAAAAAGTTAAATGTTTTTGTACATTAACACACTGAAGATGATGGAATAGCTATCTTAAAAACGCATAAACAAGAATTAAAAATGACCAAAAATTATTATTGAATATTTTTATAATAATCAGATTCTTTCTGGTTTACAAGGTAGAAAAATAATTCATTTGAGAAAATGTAGACCAGACATTTAACGCTTTCATTTTTAAGTGAATTTTAGAAAAAAATATTAGAATTATAAAAATGTAATAGTTTCAAGATTTTTCTTCTAAGAAAAACAAAATCGACTTTGCGTTGACATTCGCTGGTTCTCAGAAATATCAAATACCGTACTCAAACCCACCTACCTTCTTCCTTCACTGTTCTACAGATCCAACAAAATTCGTGTTTCAAGTTTGTAAGTGGAATTATTTATAACATTCAATCTAAAGTTTGTAAATAAAGGACAATATAAAATTTAACGTGACGTCATAGTGGCGTTTTATCGTTCGATGGGGTAATAAAAAAAGACTAAACCTACAAACAATATAATTGAAAAAACTTTTCATAGGCATTCAAACAAATAGTGAGCTTGACTGTTAACTGAATTTATTAAAAAAAAAAAAAAAACAGAATTAATAAGATAGTTTTTTTATGAAATATTTTTAATATTTATATGTAAAAAAACTATCATTTCATCAATTACAACAATTTCAGTTTAATAATTACATTAAAAAATAAAAAAAAACAATGTTAATGAAATCTAGAAATATATTACTAGCTGTCGTCGGGCATAAATATGGTGTTAATGTTTTACGATTAATTTTTTTATTTTTCTAGTTTAATAGTAAAACTGGATGTTTTTTAATCAAATGTTTCAACAAATTTCAACCAATAATGAACAAATTTACATATTATTGTTGATTTCTCGTTGTTACTGGGGCTAATAGATGGAAATATGAAAGTATGAGAAATAGTAAGACAATAATTTTAATATTTTTGAATTAATTTTGGATATTATATTCAATGATCAATTACTATAAAAAACATTTAAAAAAAAGAGAAAAAATATACAAATATCTTACCGAAATGTGCTTTCCTGCATTAATATTTCATAAATAATTCTATAATTAATGCGTATACAAACAAATATTGTCTGTATTTATGTTTGACAATTATTCAGTTTTCTATTATAGAAAAAATAATACGGTATAATCTTATTGTTTCAAAATACTTTTATTTTGTAATTTTTTCCACTAAAACTACAATCTTATTTTAACTAAATCTTCAACGTTCAATATATATTAAATTTGAATCTGATATAAAGAATGTCATTAAATAACGGTATGATATAAACTCGCTATTAAACAGATTTCGTCGACTTTAAATATTTTAATGATATATTATGTTAAATATGAAAATTGTATTTGTATACACAATTTAAATTTAAATCGATAAAAAATAAATTTAATGAAATGACATAACAACAATAAGCAAAAAGAAATATCGTTAATATGATAAATTATTTTTCAATTGTGCTTAGAAAATGACAGACATATATCAAGTCAGAGATTTCATGTTAATATGTTGACTTGCTATATTTTATATGTATGAATTAAAACAAGATACAGTGTCATATAGTCTCACACTAGTTAGGCCAGACCAAAGAACTAATATACATTAATTTCATTTGTATTTAAATTATTAAAATAGTATATCTATATTTAATACTAATTTATACATGCAAGATTACGGAAATCACCTAATGAACATGAAGTTTTGTCGATATAAAATAATTAGAATAAAAATTATCTATGATCATCAATAATGAGTTATATGGAAATAGAAAGAAATATACAGCAGTAACAATAAAAATGGCTGAACATAATCAATATATGTATATATATATATATATATATATATATATATATATGAATCCGGTTGACTTCTGCTGAATGATATTGCTGTTTTTTTCTATTTTCTGATAACATAACGCAAACAGAAACGAAACAACTGTATATAGAGAACTTTGACAATTTAGAAAACAAATACACTATATTTACTGTTAAAAAGAAACAATCTTAACACATTCTACAATAAGATTATACGCTTGGCTTAATCAAATGCATATATTAATTCAAATGCATATATTTATTATAGTTTAATAAATGACTCGGTAGTAATGCAAATTTTGTCATTTATGTTAGCTGTTAGTAAGATAACAGGCTTTCAACAAACAGGGATCAAACAAACTTTATAATAAATGGCGTCGCTCTCATGTAGTTGGTAATTTTTAGTAAAAAAATATTCTTTAAATAGAATATTGTGAGAGTAATTACTGAATATTTTTTAGATTTCTTATAGACATGTAAGAATGAAGATCTTAATGATCAAAAGCTATGCGGGTTGAAGTTTTATAGAAAAAATTAAAAGTTAAAATGAATTTTATTAATAGTTGATTCTCAATAAAACAAGGGTCGATAAAATTATTATTTGCACGAGAAGTAACATTAAACTCATCTAATTAATTTGTTACCACTAGAAGATTAAGTTATATTCTCATGTACAGAATTAGTCAAGATCATCTAGAACTATGAAAGCATTAACAACTCAAATTCTGTATAATATAAAATAATATACATATAGAATATTTTTCATTCTAAAACGATTAAGAGATTCATTCTAAAACTGATTTTTTCAAATAAAAGAAAACAGGCGTTTCAATAAATAACGCAACCAAAAGAAATTGGTTGACGGAAATAAACGATACCAGCGAATTATTTATACGCAATTGAAAATAAAGGAAGAAATAATAAATAATTTTTCTATTATAATTGCATTTATTCCAGAGTATTTTTAATATACATGTGAAAAATGATTTTTGAGACTATTAAGATTATTTTTACTATTAGCAACATTTGCAGCAAAAAAATATTTTACATAATATGTTTTTATTAGAAGACTTAATTTATGAAGTTTTCTTTTTAATTTATTTTTTTTACTAAACTATTTTTTAAAAAAAGTTAATGAGATTGACACCAATTATTATATGATAATTGTATGTTTTTGAATTTATCATCTCGTTGATACGTTGTTCTGGTGATCTTTGTCCTTTTTGATTATCTTAGTGTTTGTTATCCACTACTAGTTTCAGCAAGAGTATCGTCTTCCAATAGACGTTAAAGACTCTCAACATCTATCTAAAAACGAGACTTGTGCTGAAACTGTTAATGGAGAATAGACATTTAGATAATCCAAAAAGACCAATACCACCAAAAGTCGAAGTAATTATTAATATATATATATATATATATATATATATATATATATATATATATATATATATATATATATATATATATATATATATATATATATATATTATATATATATGTATATATAGTTAGGGCAGACTACAAGCTTTATAATATACATTTAGTATAAGAGATTCCATACGATATAGTGCATCTATCCGAATTGTCGATTACAAAATTAGACAAAACAAAATATAGCGAAATTATTCATGAAAATGTATATTCTTAACAGACAATTAAATACAAATTATTCAAGTTAGAGATAAAATACAAGTTTGAAATTTCA
The DNA here is from genome assembly GCA_034766995.1 of Acanthacorydalis orientalis. Taxonomy (NCBI): domain Eukaryota; kingdom Metazoa; phylum Arthropoda; class Insecta; order Megaloptera; family Corydalidae; genus Acanthacorydalis; species Acanthacorydalis orientalis. The sequence continues at coordinate 6,443,244 of CM068322.1, forward strand.
AGTACCCTAAAATATTGTAATTTGAATTCCATCACTACATTCAATGCAAATGTATCAGTTATTTCAACAAGTTTGGTGTTGTTTTTTAACTAAAAAAAAAAATAAAAAGATACCCAACTTAAAAATCTTACGTATTGAATTTCTATACATACATTCTTTGAGCATTTATATCAGTAAAAACTACCCACAGTCACCTTTATCAGTTCGATAAAACAAACAGTAGCCGTCAATAAATTCTTCAGAATTGTTATCCGAACCAACGCAGTGAAGTATTAAAGTCTATAAAAAACTGTTTGTCAATTCAAATACTTTATTTTCATGAAAACGATAGTCGCTTGATATACAGAATGGATATATTTCAAAAATTTAAGTTACATATATCAAACTAAAATAACTTCTATAAAAAATTGTTTAGTATTAGTAGTGGAACAAACCAGTACACTTTAAAATAAGTTTAGATAAATGAATTATCATTGTAATTTTATATTTTAATAAATGAAATTAGTTTTAGTTTGTTTTCTACGAAATATACCTAGTAAGCTGTTGTAATTCAGTTGTAAAAGATTATGGACGTACTTTTTAGACTTTTACTTGTATATCGTTCCTAATATTCATGTTTCGTAATATTCTCTTAATACATAATTACAAAGAGTAGAAAGAAGGGCGAAGTAAATATAACAGAACAAAATACATCAATTAAAAATAACCTTCACGGCCATCTTAACTTCGGCGACAAACTTAATTTCAAGTGTACACCAATAATTCTGAAACAACTTCCGACCTAAAAGATGAAATCCAAAGAGTAATTGTTGAAATTGAGCCCCAGTTATGCAGGGATGTTATTAAAAATTTTAACAAAATAATGGTTACTTGTAAGAAAACACACGGTGGTCACTTACACTATATTATTTTTCATTTATAATTAGCATATCCCCAACTACTGTTTACAATAAAGAAAACTGAAATTTCAAAACATATTCTGTTTTATTTTAAATTAAAAAAGTGCGTCCTTATTGGAAACATTGTATACATAAACAAATATACATATATATATATATATATATATATATATATATATATATATATATATATAATCTGTATATAAGTTCATTAAAATCATGGACATAACTAATATTTGAAACTCAGAAGCACAAATATAAAAAACTATTTAAGAAGCAAAAACGGCAGATTTTTAATACGTAAATTATACTTCTTTATAAAAGGAAAGATGATACACTGTCCTCTTAGTACTTTCTTTCTTAACCTTTGTCCATCCCTCGAAATAAGTAACACTAAAGTCCTTAGGATCAAAATAGACCCACATATCGATCTACGAGTATAAAAAAAAAAAAACAATAATTTCTTTTTAAATTTTCGATTTAATTCAAATTAACACAAAATAATATACAAAAATTCAATAGAAAAGAAAACATAAATTGAATACATAAATACTTTAGTTCGTACACTGGGGACACACAGATTTGGTACGAGTTTTTCAGATAAATTTGTTACAAAGTTTGCACTTTGATGTGTGCTTGTCTGACTTTTCGCAAAAACTACAGCGGCCTCTTTTTTATCAGTTCGCTCACTTGTAAATGTCGTTGGTGAAGACTATTTTGTGTGTGATACTGTAATGTTAAATATTAAATTCTAACAGTTTAGAGACCGTGGAGGATGAACTCATCTAGCCATATACTCTTTTATCAAAGATTCACCCACTATTTCGATAAAGATACGACGTCTATAATGTTTATTGATGTTCCAATCTGGAAAAACACTAGTAAAAAGCACAAATGCATTGTTCACTGACACGTATAATATGTTGGAGAACACAACAACTGATCATCTGTTTATTTTCCTTTTATAAGTGTAACAAGCTATCTTTTTATCAATTGTACCAACTCCACCTTTGGTCTTATTATAATCTAAAATGATTTGTATTTTTTTCTCGGTGTCACTTGTAAGCTCTTTACTTTTATGTACTTTGAAGGTACTTCGAAGGATAACACACTTATACTTTTTTTATATATATAAGACACCATGGTAGTATCTCGGGTAAACCCAAAAGTTGACGAAAATACAGGTTTACCTTTCACATCCTAAGGTACAAGTGGAATTGATGTTTTATTTTTTCGTATGGTTCCAATTATGGTCATTTTGGGTTTCAGAAACATTTTCCCATTTCATACGATGTGAAAAAATTATCAAACTTAACATTTTTGCCTTTTAGCTCTGTTGAACCTAAATCAAGTACTACCCGTAAACCTTGATTTCACTCAGGTGCTGCACCAGCTTCTTTTCCTGTATACACTTGAATGCTTCATACATATGTATTTATACTATCACAAAGTATCCAAAATTTTATTCCACACTTTGATGATTTCTTCGGCATGTATTCCCGAAACGGACACCAAAACCAACCAACTGCTTTTTAATCATTACTTTTTCACCTGGATTGAGTGATTTTAGAAATATTTCAACCCATTTGTCCCGTAACTCATGAATTGGAGCCAACTTATCCGTATTTCTACGAGCAGCTCGTGTGCTGCGATCATCAAATCTTATGACTCTTGAAATAACTTCGAATCGTTTCAAGGACATAATAGCACGGAAAATATGTCGACCTTTTTGCTTGTTTCACAAGTTTACATTTTCTTCATTATGTATATACAGTTTCTTCATTAGTATACACCAGCTAATATCAAAAGATCAATGAATCCTTCCAGTTCTATGTTATCCAGTTTTCCAGGTTTCCAGTTTTCTTTATATACTCGTTATCCTTCCAAGTTTGTATTATCAATTATAATTTGTTCAATACTTTTTGTAACAATGAAATGAAAAGCTGAAATTTCATCAGATATACGAGTAACTGTGTACCTTGTAATTTCTGGAGTTAGCTGTATTGCGTTTGAGCATAAAGTTCGACCACTCTGCGTAAACGGATCAAAATACCATTGAATATTTTTATCTTTAGATAAGTATGACGCTATCGGTACTTCCGAGAAAACGTCGTCCTCACTGTCATGAGGATTTTCATCAAATTCTACATGATTTGAAGTCCCTGAGCACATATCGTCTCCAGATGATAATTCTTCCTCGAAAGCTATTTCATTTTCTTTCATCCGTGACATCTTACAAACACTTAAAAAAATAAATAGTGGAAAAATTAAAATTTAAAAAATGCACCTTTGCATAAAATAGGTGTTTACCTGATTTATAAATTGAGTGTTATTTTATAAATCAGGCCACAAGTTTATAAAACAACAATCGTTTAAAAATCCTTGAAAGCTAAACGTAACACAAAAAGCTTCTACAAGAAACATTTCTTGTTAGATGTAAAATGTACCTACGTATGTATTCTTTCACTTTGTGATTTTGTAAACGTACGATTACTACGATTAGACTACCATGTAAAAATTCAAAGAAAATGTAAAACAACATTCCAATTCGGGGATTTCCGTGATTATATGTATGCATAAGAAGATTTTACATTCAAAATGATATAAATAATATCAAATTAAGTACTAAAAATGAATGTGAGTCTTTTAAGATCAAGGATCTTTAGTGTTACTTATTTCATAGCGGTCGCTTCATAGATTCCTCACAAGGTCACACATTTTAAGTTAATTAACTTCTTCCACAAATATAAAGATGTACCCTACCTAAATATAAGTTAATGTGTGAAGAAATCCATAAACGTGTGAATAGTTTTAAATCTGTTTTTCTACAGGTCAAATTCTAGTGAATTCTAGTGAAAGATTAATAATATGATTATGCGACAACTATAGAATAATGGATAAGAATGACACTCTAATCATATAAAAATAGACATATCGATAAGACTG
>CM068322.1:6449588-6584588 GCA_034766995.1 Acanthacorydalis orientalis
ATATAAATATATATATATATATATATATATAAATATATATATATATATATAAATATATATATATATAGTTATCCTAGTGGTTTTCATCCTTTTAGATCAGTTAATTGGATATTCTCCGCTAGTTTCGGCACGTATGTCATCTTCGAGCTGATAGTCAAGACGAATTTTAAATCCGATTTCTATTATTTTATAAATTTTTGATGAGTGTGTCATAATACAAATAGCTGCTAGGAAATACAACTACATTTATTTATTCATCAGTATTAATATTAATCAAAGTATTAATATTAATCATAAGTACATCTTTAATATAAAATACTTCTTTGTTTTAGAAAAATCGATGAATATTTTACATACATTCTCTTACAATTCATTGAGATCAATTAACTTTTTTTATTTATTTTATTTACGTTATATTTTTTAAATGTGATAGGAAAGACCCTAATCAAATTTGTGTAAGACTTGAATAAATCAAAGGATTACTTATTTAGTATCAATTTCACATTTTAAATTTTATAATATCTACTTTATTATAAATATTTTAGTACAACGAACTTTTTAGCTGAATTTGTTTTATATACGAAATTATTTTATTTTCCGTCCGTATGGAAACATTCTCTTTCTAGAATATAATCAGGTTTTTTGCTAAACAACATACAATAAATACAATTCATTGATTATCAATGCTCACAAGATTAAAAATTCTTATCAAATATTTCTTTTTTTCTATTTTTCACTCTAAAAAAATATATTCCCTATACATTTATTTTCTTAAGATTTGTTTCTTATTCAAAAAAAATAATGCAAGTATCCTGTAAAGTAATTTACTTCGATTAGCACTAGGCTAGGTTTTTAAAAAAAGTAATAAAAAAAGTAAAAAAATGAAAAAAATATCAGGTCTAATCAAACTAAAAATCAACACGAGCCCGACTTAATTTAAATACGCTATCATGATGCGTGATATGTATGTACAAAAAGAGTAAAAACTAATTCATTTTTTCGATATTGGCAAACACACTACAAACTATTGTTACACTGTAACAATTTTTCTGGTGTGCACGATACGAAAAAAAAACTATTTATATCGATTATCGTGGTCCTACCAGTTAATTGATTTTAATTAAATTCAATATTTAATTTTAATATATAATTATAAAAACAATAAACGAAAATAAACTTTCAATACAAACAGTTATCAAAATATCAGTTCCATGTAAAATGAAAATTAATTCAACATTACGATCTGTGCTGCTAATATTAATAATTCATTTGAGAAAAATAAATAGAAATTCCAAGAACTGAATTAAAAGATAAAAAAATAATAAAAATTATACTATATATATATATATATATATATATATATATATATATATATATATATAACATATTTAACATAAAACTTAGTTCATGCATATTATTAAAAAAGTATTTATTAGCAGAGAGTATATCAATAATCCCTTTAATACCAATTTAAATTTCTTCAATGTATGTTACGTACAAATTTCATAATTTAGGTCGTTATAAAATATTATATTATAGTATTATTACTCATGTAACAAACTGAATTACTGATTTTTTTCGATTAGTTTTCAGTATATATATATATATATATATATATATATATATATATATATATATATATATATATATATATATATGTGTGTGTGTGTGTGTGTGTGTATGTATGGGTGTGCCTGATGTGTGTGTATACGTGTGTAGAATAGCCATAATTAAATTTAAATCTTTAACGCTAGATGAAGATTATTTATTGCTTAAGAAGTTTACGGCTGCATTATAATTTATTAAGCACATTAAATTTTTATTTCTCTTTTATAATAGTTCCTAGAGAAGATATATTATATATATATAAAGATACAGAAAAATTATAAACCAAATTAAAGTCTGTCAATTCAATACAGTTTATTAAAAAATCATGATGATTGTACTTATACACAATACTTGTTTTGAAATTGCATATTACGAACAATCTTTACTACTATAAAACTAAAGAAAACTCATTAAAGGCATCTGGAGCCTACAAAACTTAATTTTTTCACTTAAATTTATTTAATGAGCCTATAAAAGTTATTTTTTTCACTTAAATTTATTTAATGAGCCTATAAAAGTTATTTTTTTCACTTAAATTTATTTAACCATTTGTCAAACTTGTCAGTCACTGATGGACAACTTCTCCTTACCGAAATTGTCTTGCACATGTACAACACGGGCATCATAATCTTTGGTACTACAATCTTAATTTGGCTCGTAGTTTTTTTTTACTTAGTGGCTTTCTCTGCTTTGTTTTTAAAAAATGGGAATTTACCACCTTACCAATGAGATAAAGTGATGATTATGAAGTAGGATAACAGAAAAGTTGTTACTGTACTCTCAACAGTATGTAAACTGGAACAGTGAGCTGAATAAAGAGAAAAGATGATAAGAAATTAAAAATTTATTATAGAGTGCAATGATAAAATTATTGGAATAGACAGCATGGATCATCTCCTAACCATCTATCATATTATGAAAAAGTATTTTAAAAAAAGATCCATATATCAAACCAGGTCACAACTTATTTGTATTGCATAAGATGAACTATGAAATACCACACAGAGGACATGAGATCTACTTTGATTACTTAGAACTTATATAAATCTGTTTTTATTTATATACACGTATGTGTAAATTCGTTGTACAAGATCAACATTTTAATTTAGTCGACACAACAATTTTCGAAAGTTCCCAACAACCCTTGAACTAAATTGAATAAAGCAAGATTTAGAACACTTGTGACATATTGACTTATGACCACGCTTTTCTGGATATGCCGATTGATGTAACTCGTAGGTAATATAATACTAAACCGGGGACAAGATTCATGATCTCTAGAGTAACTAATGAAGTCCAGCTGAAGCTATAGATAAATGATGGTACGAGAACACACAGACCATAAGCTCCAGGTGCAACAGAGGGCTACGTTTTTTTACCGTACCGCAATCCACATCTAAGAGGCAATATCTCTATCCATGTTAAATCTATAAAGAGGGAGTCGTACATTATCAATCCCATTGAAGCTAGTGTCACACAAGAAAAGGTAGTTGTCTCTGTCTGTTTCGTTTATTTGTCAACGAGATATGGAGCGAACAGATTACTGCATTTTACACAGATGACACTACCGTTGTTGCGCAGTCATGGAAGTAAAGTTTGATCCATGCAAATCTCCAGTAATAACTCGATACCGTCTCAAATTATTGAAATGATTGGAAGGTGACAGTGAACGCTAAGGAATTCGAGGCGGTCTTGTTTATACGACGATGCAATGATTACATTGGCGATCTTAATCTTAATAACATACCAGTTGGTTCGACCGGTGAGGCCAAGCATCTTTGAGTTACTCTCAACCGAATCTTATCCTACCGAAGTTACATAACAAACATGTTTAATAAAGAAAAATTCCAGATATGTATGTTGTTTCCACTTCTGAATCGAAAGTCATAATTTCTGCTACATATGAAATGGATGCTTTATACGTGATTAATGTGATCGATATTCCATCTAAGGGGCACAAGCCTCATTCATGCCCACATTTATGAAATGATTGCAGATCTTCTAAATCAAGGCACTGCACCTCATCACTGACGCGCAATAATTTGTTCGACGTTCGTATCCAGATAATCGAACATTATCAAGCAATGGACACTCATTTTGTACGAACGTACAGAAAGTAGTACAAACGTGCTGATACGCTTATTCGCCAATTATGAGCCTGGAAACCCGTATTACCGATACAATCGATCACATTTATTCGTTTTCGACTTTGAAGACGACCGTTCTTAACAGAATCTCCATCTAAAATGACACAAAACCGCATTCTCACAACTTGAACTCCCAAATGGCCTTCCACATGTTCAATTAACCGATAACCACTGAGCCAAAACCACTGAAGATCTGATATTAATGACGCAGGAATTGCAGATGTATAATTCCAGGCTGACACCAAGTAACATAGCTAGAAGGAGCTAGTGTAAAGCATATGCTTACCATGCAGTGACAACCGTAATCGCTTACTGAACAGCGAAAACAGCCATCTTAAAATAACGCGTCCATTATTGATGATGTTCTTCATATAACTGCTAGAAAAGAGCTTCTCATCAAAAGTTATGCTTAGGTACTCAGCCTTCTAATCACTCAATCCATTTTCCGTTGAGAAGATCACCGACCTCAATAAGTTTACGCCGAGAAAACAACATCGCCTGGGGAACTTCTTAGCATTGACTTTCATTAGCCACCTACTGAACTTCAGGAAGAAGTTACAAAATTTCGTGGATAAATCTTATTCTCCAAGATTATGGAACAATCGCAGTATCGTTCGCATATAATGCATTGACATTTCCTCAGTATATAGTTAATGTACAGGAATGAAAAAAAACAGATCCATAAGACCAGCACACAGAAATTTAATGAGGCGAAGGTTATATCATGCCTCCCAGCCTGTGTTTACGTAAAATGAGCGACCTGGCAGGTATGAAGTCACTAGGAGACTCATTGTGTCTAAGAAACCCGTACAGACGAGTTTTCAGACGAAATCGACATGCTAGACCTTATCAAACTTTTTTTAATATCAAGAACCACGACTCCTATCGTGAGCTTCTCATTTAAGCTGCAAAATATGTGCTCCGCCAGCAGCAAGATTTGAATAGTACTTTGATTGATGGTCAATCAGAAATATTCGAGCGAACACCAGATCGACACGACCAGATCTACAAGCATGTTGTTAAAAGTCTTTTCGAATATTTTAGATTGACAAAAGAGCAGACTTATCTGATAATTCATTGACTATAGCTTCAGACTATAGCTACCTACCGGATTTTTGTATAGTTATACTTTTGGAAAATTTCCGCCTGGCGGATAATATTTGACTTTAGACTGAGTTAATGATCGCCGCCATCCGCACGATACTACGCGCAGGTAAATATTGCAAAGCATAGTTACTGATACTGTCATCAGCAAGTTTTTTACAATTGAGACCACGAATGACATCTGCGAATTAACCGGGGATGACTGAGAACCAAAATTATGGCTAGCATCAAAATAAATCGCTGAACAAAATTCTCGATACACTCTTAAACATTTCGTTCTCCGGCGAGTTCGAATTTGGCCCCCCATCGAATCTGCGAACAGTTCGGCTTTATCCGACGTCTCTCTTACCAGATCATCGCATGCTTCTTTCGAAAGCTGTCTTATTAGTGTGTCCCGTTCAGGAAAAGGTAACTAAATATTTTCGTATTGAATAATAAGATGTTCAGCATAAAAAAAACATCAAAACTTCATTAAAAACACACATTTTTAGTTATAATTATAATTTAGTTATAAGTACTTTTATTTTACACAAAATTAAATGGTATTCATGCAAAAATAATAGTTAAAAATATACATAAATAGACATAATTCAACATACATACAATTCAAAATTGGTCAGGTATTGCGGAATTGATTGAAATTATGTATTGAACAATGTTTCAGTAAAATTAAAATAACACTGTATATCGAAAGTGACACAAGTACTTAGTCTAGAACGTGCGATCACAAGAACCAAAATACATAGTCTCAGCGCTGAAAGAATTACTGTAGTAAATTTTATTTTATTCAACATAAAATATACTCTCGATATATTCAGAAAAAAAATATTAAACTGATATTGTAAGCTAATCAAATCATATAATTAAATTTTACACCAAAATTGAGTGTTACAAAATTACAACAAAAACTATGACACCAACCATTATCCCACAAACATTAAAATTAATAACTTTCAAATAAGTCAGTAGTGCCAACTAAAAATGAATACATGTAATACGGATGGTAAGCACCTGGAAACTTAATTGTTGGTATATTATATTATCAGTTAAATAAATACGACCAGTGTAAACAACACTACCGACGCATCATCAAAATATTTGAAGAGAACAAAAAAACTGTCGAAAGTGTTCACTGTCGTCATAGTCAAGATTAAATTGTTATTATGTACTTTTTATCAGAGTAAACAATTTACAGTATTAACACTAATCTCACCGCATTGCACCTGTTTACATATTCTTATACAGATGTGTATATGTATGTATATACATACATATATATATATATATATATATATACATACATACATACATACATATATATATATATATATATATATATATATATATATATATATATACATACATACATATATATATATATATATATATATATATATATATATATATATACATACATACATATATACATATATATATATATATATATATATATATATATATATATATATATATATATACAAACATACACATATAGAATGATACGCAAAATATAGCAATATTCTCAGAAATTGTTGAGAGCCTCGTCTTTTCAGAATAGAGTTCTGGGGCATTGTGATTAAATTTCACATTCACAAATGAATTCTTTTTTAACCTAACAAATTAATAAAAAAAATGTTTAATCAAAACTTTTCTATAACTGATTATTGATTATTGTTAATTGTTATTAGAGCTCTATGTATGATACAGTCGGCTTTGAAATCTGCTTATTAAAAATCCACAAAAAATGATCATTAATTATTTATTGAGCAGCTCTGATCGGAAAAAATTGGTTGTTCGCAGCGTAAAAAAAGAATAAATTTGTGAAAGTTTGTCTTTTATTCCCTTTGCTACTTTGCAATTAACTAAATATTTAATGGAGACAATAGTCTCTCTTTATCAGTAAGTAAAATGGAAAATTATTGGAAAATATACCTTGAAAATATTTGTGATTCTCCCAAACAAATTCTCTAAGCGTTAAGTTTCAGTTTAATGGTTAAAAAGCAGTATGCATGTATTTTATAATAATGTACTAAACGGGAATTTTTTGTTTGTTTACATTTTTTAATGACTTTTAGTCTTCTTGATATTACTAACCAAGTAAATAAGTATTTTTTAGGTTAATATGGGACGTAAGAAGCTTTGTTCGGGCTATCAAAGGAAATTTATAGCAAAACTAATATCAAAAAAAAGAACGTATAAATGAAGAGGATCAGTTTTGTATTAGAATGACAAAACTTAATAGAAAACGAGGCCACAAAAAAACAACAAACTCAGGGGAGCATTAATTATTTGTGCAATGACATTTCCATTTAAAATCACTACGACGATGAAGCAGCAACTAAACATATTAATTCTCTCTAATTTGAAGGGTCAATAAAAGTTCCGTTTGAAAATTAAAAAAATAATAAAAATAAAACTAGAAGTATTTTCGCAAAAGAATAGCTTAAGCAAATTACTTCCAATAATCAAATATTTTACAAAATGATACTTCAAACGGTTTTTAACTGTATTGAGAACCAAATATATGTATATATATATATATAACCCATCTACTCTCGGAGGTTCAACCCTAGTACTCAACAAATACAATAAAAAATGTGGTTGGCAAGGTAATGGTCTAGGAAAATAATATGTTACTAAAACTAAATGGAATTTTATCTTTTTTATTGCAAAAAAGGTCAAAGAATTATCATTGAAAAAATGTTAAAAAGGAGAATACGAGAACTGATAATGTCTAGAAAATATGGACATAAGAGCAACACAGAAATCACCTCAAATTCGAAAATTAACCTGCCTAAATGCCAATGTTCAATATTTGTGAGCTAAATATTTTTGAAAACTCAAAAGATAATACAAATCTGTTTAGTTAATAACAATCAGCAAATACTCGAAAATTATGAAAGAATATAATGCATTATTTCGAACAATTTCCAGAAATTAATTTCTTACTCAATAACTTCTAATTTAAAAAATGAAATATATTAGTTTACTTTGAATTCAATTCCAGAAAAACGAATTATATAGATAATTTGAAAAAATATATTGTTATAAAATTAAGGTTGTAATTCATAATTTAAGAAAAATATCTTTAATTTCTATTATTCGGATTAACTTCTTTTTGTTGTTCTCATTGTGAATGATGGCTCATAAATCGACGTTTGTGATAATTGAAACCAATTTTTATTCTTGCAAAAAAAATCGAGTTATATTTATTTATAACTAAATTGATTTTCTAACGTATTTAAATTAAGCTTTATAAAAACAAGCTAATCGATTTTTTTACATTATTGATTTATTTTACTTCTTGATACGCTAAAGAAACACTAAATAGATATTAGATCAAAACTGTTCGAGATCAAAATGATTCCTTTATGTCTGCATTTTTTCATAACTGTGTATGTGTGTGGATGGGAACAAACATATATGTTCGTTGCGATTACAATAGCCGATATCATTTGCGAACGTCAAAATTGTACATGACGCAAACACGTCAATCGATACATTGTAATAAAATTAGAAAACGGGTATACAGAACTCATACTATACTCAGTTTTGGAATATAATGCTATATATCCTGCATTTATATATATAATATATGTCGTGATTTATATTCAATATTGATAAATAATACAGGAAAAATGTTTCTAACATAAAAGTTTCAAACTTTTTAACAATCTAAGTAACATTTAAATACGGTTTCTTTAAAAACTGTAATTTTTTAAAAAAAAAAACACACAATATTTGAAAAAAGGAATAAGTTTACAAATATACGTGGGTCGTGTGATAACTTTCTATGATATGGCGCCACCATTCATCTGGTAACGTCAAGGATATCGAGTGTCGCTTTTTAAACTAGCACAGGCGAAATTTCAGCCAGAAACGATGCACTGTTCACGTTCTAAAGATATTTGAATCCAGCACTGTAGCAGTTACTGCAGAAATGGAAAAAAAACGAACAGGCCTTTTTGCGGAGATTCGTTACCGTTGATGAAATATGGATCGACCACTACATATCTGACTCGAAGCAGCAGTCAAAGAAGTAGACACCGACTGGTGAAAGTGCGACAAAGAAGGCGAAGACCGTTTTATCGGTTGGGAAAGTGATGGCCACTGATTTTTAGGATTTCCAAGGAATAATTCTGATTGACTACTTAACGAAAGAAAAGATGATAACAGGAGCCTATTATACAACATTATTGGACCGTTTGAAAGAAGAACTGGAATAAAAACGGTCAATATTGGTGCATAAAAAAAGTGTTCTTTCACCAAGACAACGAAGTGTCCCACAAATCGAACATCGCAATGACAAAATTACACGAATTAGCTTTCCAATTGATTCGTCATCCATCCTATTCTCTGGGCTCGGCCCTGTGCGACTTCTTCCTCTTATCGAACTTAACAATTTGGCTCGATGGGAAGAAATTTTCGTCGAACGAAGATGTCATTGCCGCCTTTAATGCGTATTTTGCAGACTTTACGAAAAGTTACTTTTTCGACGGGATGAAAAAATTGTAAACTCGCTGGATCAAGTGTACAGCTCTCAATGAAAACTATATTGAGAAATAAAATCGATTTTTTCCAACAAACGATGTTTAACTTGCTTTTTTACCAAACGACCGTCGTATTTGTCCATCGTTTATTTTTTAATAGCGGGTACGCTGCACAGTTATGTGTTTATCTTCTGTACTTCCTATTTATTGTATTAAAAAAATTTTTTTTTCTTTAACACAATATTGTTATATTATTGTTGATGTACTTTTGTACGATTGGTTCCTGCCCTTAAATTATATTTTCTAGTTACTATATAATACAAAATACTATATACTACAACACCTAAAACTCAACATTTACCATATGAATAAAAGGTGACATATTAGTGCCATCTATTGGCTCGGGTTGATTTTTTATATAGAATCTATAATCGCGAATTAAAAATTGTATTAAATACAATGATATACTGATTTTGTTTATATATTTAGTAATTAAATAATAACCGATAAAGGAAAACTAAATTTTGTAATAAATACTCCGGAAAACAGTTTTATAAAATTAAGTCACTTTTACAAATATACTTTTATTTGGCATTAGACTTTATATTTAAAATCATTATTTTGTGTTATAATATAAAATATTCAATTATTAGTTATTGTTCTAATTTCAATAATTATATATGTAAGATGAAAAGTATCATCATTTATATTATTTTTCTTCTTTATATACACTTCTAATAAGTTTAGTGTTCTGAGTCATTTTATTTCAATGCCTACATTTTTATTACTGTAAAAATTATCATGTGTAAGGAAAAATACCCTTCATTAAACGAATTATAGTCATTAGGGAGAAAATAGTTCAGTTTATTCATGTTTTTATTTTAACATAACTATTTACATTATACAATTATAAAGTAGAATAAGATGCAGATATAATGCTATCAATATGATTGACATATAATATCTAATGATGGTAATTGAAATTAGTAATAAATTTGCATCTGCTACACATTCTTCACTTCGAAAGTTTTTATTCCTAAAATCCCTCGGTGGAAAGTAGTCCGACCACCTAATTTTTATATAAATATTATGACAATTTGTACTTAGTATATCATTTAAATCACATATTTTGCATACATTATCCTACATTCTCAATTTCAAATACTATATCTAACAATGTTAATGTTAATCTAGTTAAAAAATAGGTAAATATAAAAATACAATACTCCCATATTCAAATTATAGTTTAATAAAATCGTCACTTACTCTTTGTTATTTTTCGAAAACTGAAGAATAGTTTTTTTATTATAATTTTTATATCTTTAGTACATCCTTTTTATAAAAATGAATAAAATATACTGAAAACTGTATAAAAGCAAATGTGGGTTTAGTAAACAGTAATATCATATCAACTCAAGCCGACACAAGGGTAATGTTGTATTTTACCCATTTTAACATGAATTTTTAATATTACAATCTATAGTATTTGGTGATAATCAGCATCGCAGTCTACAGGAGATAGATTAAACCGGAATAAGTCATATAATCCATTCATTAGTATTTAGATATATAAATATATATATATATATATATATATATATATATATATATGTATATATATATATATATATATATATATATATATATATATCACAAAAAACAATACTTTATTTCCAACTCATTTTATATTTCATTTAGTCATTAAAGCAGAATTCTACGCTATATCCTATATGTATATATATATATAGATATATATATATATATATTATATATATATATATATATATATATATATATATATATATATATACACTTTTTGTTCTTTTAATCAGTGTTACTGAATTCTTGATTAAACTGTTTTCATTCACATTTCCTAAGAAATATATGTTCAATTATAAGTATCTGTTGAATTGTTGTACGTCAAATAGTTCACTTAACCAATAAAAATCATTAGTAAGCATATGTAATAGTGGATTCCAAATACATTCATTAACAGTATGAGGTTTTATAATTTGTCAATTATTTTTAATGAAAGTGCAATATTTTAAAAAAATATATATATTCCATATTTTAAATATTAAAAGAAGATTCTATACACACATCCTTTATACTTCATGATCAAATAAAATATGAATAAATATCGCTAATAAAATAAAGGTTGAAAGTAAATGCAATAAATGTCAAAAAATTGAATATAAGAACTTAAAAATAGACAGGTTTACATATTGGTCATATAATTTGTCTATTCCTCGATTTTATTATTAAAATTTAGTATAATATGAATTATATAATTTCAGAATTACAATATAATATAAATTATTAAATAATTTTAGAATGTATAGTCATTGATCGTTTATTTAAAAAAGTAAAATACTATTTAAACAAAAGATTAAATTGAATTGAAAACGATAGCTGTAGTGTTTTAAGTAAACGTTGTTCCAATAGTATTATATAAACAATTGCTTGTAAAATAACCAGTATATGAATAAATATGTTGACATATTTATATACAGACGTTGTCGATTATAATATAGAGTATGCTTTTCGCCTGTCAATTTGATTAACTAGTATCAATCAAAATATTTTCACAACACCCCAAACGTCACAAAAGTGGCTTGATCAAAATGTTTACCAATTAGTTACTGTTTATTCGGGTACGCCAATGCGTATTTCCATAGCATTCCATTGTTCCCAAAGCACAAGAATTGAAAATGTGATTTTCTATAAAATATTTACTGTTCCAGCGTTTTATATATGATGCATACTAGGTGCCGTGGAATGCATGCGCTTTCATTTATCGAAATATACAATAATCATATACTGGGTATTTTGATAAGGATTTTTTTGTAATAGTTAAATTATTAATTCATGTATGATTTGTAACTTCATCATCAGCATCTAACGTATATACTAAACTAAAGTACCACTCCCTTATCAACAGCACATGAATTGCACAAAACTTGAATGAAACAAATTAAATGTAGATACGAATGAAGGTCAAAAATTCGCAGAATAAGTGAGAAAAGAGATAAAACAAAACTAGTCATTCCTTTCCTTTTTCGATATTTTTTCCCTTGACTCTAATACACTTTTCAAATCTTTGAATAAGTTTCTTTAAATCTTCATAAAAATAATTTTTCTTACGGCCCAAAATAAGGAAAAATTGCTGCCTTAACCTCTTTATTATCCCCAAATTTCTTTTCACATATCTCTTTTTTCAAATTCGGAAACAAATAAATATTTCGAGGCTAGATCTGGATTATACGAAGGATGGTTATGAATTTTGACACATCATTTATGGATGGGAGCCATTGTAACATTATTCTTGTGAACAGGTTTTCTTGCAAGAACAATATATCTTTTCCGAATTTTACCCTCCTTTTTTAAGTCACTGCTGCCTTTAGTTGTTCCATTAAAAAATTATAGTATTCTGTTGTAATAGCCCCACCTTTAACTTGGTAATCGATCAAGAAAATACTCTATGTATCCTCAAAAACAGTGGCCAACACCTTTCCAACCAATGGCGACATTTCAAACTTTTTAAAAAGTGATATACCCTTTTTATGCCACTACTTGGAAAACTGTTTGATTCAGGCTAACAGTGATGAACTTACGTTTCATCTCCAGTAACTATGCGGTAAAAAATTTCATTGAGATTGTCTTTACAGAGAGACAAGACATAAATATATTTATAAAGACATTAAACATAATAAATATAGTTCAATGTTTACAAAATTCATCTTAGAAACGGGACATAATATTAAAGATATAAATAATATAAAGAATACGATAAAATATCCAAATAAAGACACAAAATTCAAGATTCTATAACATCACACATTAAATGAAAAAATAAATAAAAATAGTGACGCTATACTTCATATTTTAAAATTATAAATGAAGCCTCAAATAAAGAATATATTAACGGACCTAAAACAAATATCAGAAAACAACGAATCATAGTCCTAATCGTTTCGAAAATCGATAAACCAAGAGACAAAGAGACAATTTCAGCGACGAGAATCTTAAGCCTTTGTGCTTTAGTGCTCGGATTACAGAGAAGATAAGAGTCACCTGACTGCACAACAGACGACAATTAAAATCGGTCATCTAAATCTAGCTAATGACAGCACACGTTCTGAAACTGGTAGTAGATCACATAAACTCAAGTTATCCCAGAGGACAGAGACAACAAGAACAATTCTTTAACAGTATCATTAGCACAAAAAAAGACAATTATAATTTTTTTACTTATGTGCATATATTGACGTACCTTTACTGGAAGTCGTCACTTAAAATTACATATATAAAATTATATAATAGCATCGATCACCAGTGACCATTAAAATTCCACTGAAAATTTCGGCGCCGGTCACGAGTGACCCCATGACAATGAACGTGTTAATTAACTTTAACTAAATGTAAAAAAAAACTAACTAATAGAAACAATCATGTGACATGGACTGTGTATTAGTAACGAATATATATAATTAAGTCATATTTTCGTCTCTTAATCAGTCTACAAGTACATTACATATGGAAAAATAATACGAGATTGAGGCCTTATTCGCATGAGCGTTAAAAAAACGTTGCGTTCAGAGTTAGCGTTAGCGTTTTTAAAACGCTCGCAAATATAGCGTTCATATGAGCGTTTAAAAATCACTTCTTTTCATCGTCTTGCGCAGTTCGAACGCATGAATTCAGAAGAGTTGTTGACAATAGCTGTATGTATTTTAAAAGGGCGAAAGAAAATGAAAAAGTTCTGTGTGCATCCTCTGAATGATCAACGATACTTGAAAGGACAGTTTGTGACTATTTATGAAGATTGAAGGTTGTATCCGGATGTTTTTCAGCTACTCCAGTATTAGAATTGAAACATTTAATGAATTATTGAGAATTGTTATCTACGATATTTTTCCAATTTGGGATTATTTTTGAAGTGACTTCCATCTACGTGTCCTCCTTCAAAATTTTGTTTGAACAATTTGGCAAACCTTTGTTATTTAACAAAGATCTCGATTCCACCTCCAAAATAAAACGTTCAGTATCAAATACCACCATTTTCGTAAACTCTATCTGACGTTATCTATTGTACTTGTAATCAGTACCAACGTGCAAGTAAGACTGGCTAACAAATTCGGCATCATTCAGCGCTTTTTAAACGCCTATGCGAATGAAAATACCCTCTTCCATATATGCTATTTACTTCAATGCAAAACGCTCGGCGTTAGAAATGGATTAAGTTCTATATTTTTTACCGCACGCTGAATAAACGCCGGCATGTGAAAAGAAACACTGAGTTTCATATATTTTATTGAAAAGATGAAAAAAAGCGCGCGTTGGTGCGTTAATTTAACGCTCGTGCGAATAAGGCCTAATTTGATATTGGCTTGATTCGTGTTACGTAACTTAATTTTCAAGGAAATAATAACGTAAACCAATTTAAGTAAGGTTTCTTTTCATTATTTCATTTTTCTACATGTAACGTTATATTAATGAAATAAACGGCGTATAAATTAATAACAGGCAATGTCTATTTTAGATAAACTAAGAATAAATAATAGAAACCACTTTATCGACCGCGTTATGTAAGGATTACTACAATTTATAAACCGCGTTATATCAAAACAGCGTTATATAAATACCGCGTTATTAGAGGATTACCTGATCCATCTATTTTTCTACATATATATATATATATATATATATATATATATATATATATATATATATATATATATATATATATATATATATATATATATATATATATATATATATGTATATATATATATGTATGTATGTATGAATGTACTGAAAGAAAAAAAATACAAATTGTATTACACTAAATTTTTTTAGAGGAAATTTTACGAAAACAAAACATAAAATATTTACTTTTAACATTGAGTATCCAATTTATAATCCATAAAACATACAATATTAAAAAAATAAACAAGAAAAAATAGTGTTATTTTAAATCCTTCATAAAACAGTATGTGTTTTCATTTCGAAATTGATTATCAACTACCGTCACCAAACTCAATAATATCAATGTCAAAACACAATATACAAATCCGACCTCGAAAACATTCAATTGCCCATCCGACCCGCAATGCAGGTTACCCTCGAGTACCCGACTGTCTACACATCACATTTTATTATCTCTCTTTTATAAATTTCGTTATTTTTCTATCTATGAAGCATGTGTAATAAACTGAGATCTGAGATATCTAACTGAGAATCAAACATATTTAAGTACTGATGAAAACAGACAAATTTAAATCAAAATAAAATCTAAAATGTGACGAAAATCTAATCACTGTAAATTAACGACTTTTGAAATTATTTTATGTGCACGTTTCAAATTTTTTATAATAACTATTGAAATAGTTGAAATCGTCTTATTCTTTATATTTGAATTTTCTTAATGTAATATAATTAATAAATTATAGTAATGAAATACCAACAATCCACTTTAAAAATGTAAAAAAAAAACTAAATATCTTAATATTTGACAAAAACTTAAACATATGCGCATACACACACATACACACACACACACATATATATATATATATATATATATATATATATATATATATGTCTGGAAATGACTCTATTTATTTTTAAGAACAGAAGTTAATAGGCAATCAAAGGAAGCAAACATAGTGTTAATAGTATATTTAACAGTTATAATTTTTAATACATGCCATCGCCATTTTATTGTCATTTCTTTGAATATTTGTTAACTTGTACAATACAAAAGCATATAAAATGTTTTCATATACAAAATATTTAAAAAAATATTCTTCATTTAAAATTTTTTTTTTGCTTGTAAAGAAACTATTAAAATAGTCTTTAAGACAAAGAACGCTTCTTTACTACTATTAACTTTAGATAAAAACTGAAGTGTTGTTTCAACATTAGAACTTAAGGTAGTCTTCAGCATTATCCCACCGTTTTGTAACCTTAACAGCTCATTTTTAACATATTTCCTTAAAAACTGTCTAATACATTAACAAGGAATATCACGAATTTTGATCCATTATTTTGATTTGTAAATTCATTCTTTAGACCAATTCTAAAGAAATAGATGAAATTTTTCAGAAACCAATTCTGCAGAAAACAGTTACATTGCGTTAAATTTGGACTCCATACAACACCACTCGATTGGTATTTGGCGTTCTATTGACAGTCCAAAAAAAATGGCTATCTTTTTGCCACGAAAAATTAATGAAAAATGTAATGGATTCCCATTTTGTATGAAAAGTAATTCAACGGTATTTTACCGATCAAAGATAGTAAGTCAAATTATGGGTATCACTCTTCAAGGTATATCAATGGTAGCAAACATAGGTCAATCGCAGTCTGTATGAAAATTTTAGCTTGAGTCTGAACTAACTTCTTTTAACAGTCATTCCTGAATATCATTCTGTTCAATAATGACAGCTATAGTGAAATTTTATTCTTTCGTCCTAAATTTAATGACTAGTGAATTGTGCAAATTTTAAATATCAGATACTAATCATCTTTGTTTCGCAAAGCAAGACAAATACGCAAAGCAAGGCAAATACGCAAAGCAAGAATTAAAAAATCAATAAATAATTATTGAATACGTTTAATTATAAAGTGGTTTATAGGGTATTAACCAATCAATTCTCAATATTTTTTCATTTCATTTCGATAAATGAAATAAGACTACAGAAGTCGATATCTAAAAATCGCAAATTTAACATGAACCAAGTAGAAAACACCATATTCTTATATATTTTTTTCTAAATCTGCGTTACTCATTCTTATTAACATCTTGATAATATTATAAAATGATTTCAGTAATTAATACTTTATTGTTAATATTCGTGATTTTAAATGTTTAAAATTACAACTTTTCTAAAAAGCTAACAAGTTGAACATCATAAACGATACATTCTCATTTATATTACATATTTTCATAATTTGATTCTAATATAAAGAATGGTGAAGAACAGGCATAAACTGTGCAGAAGGATAATTTTTAAAAACAAAAACTAATACATATCACAAATCAACACTTAAAAATCAGTACTCAACGCTACACAAACATAATGAATCAGTCCAGTTATATAGGAAAAGTTTACTAAAAATAATGAATTTAAAATAATATTTAATCTTTCTAAATATAAAAAATTATTCCATGATAAAATTTCCATAAAACATTTTTTTTATTTTCCGTGTGGACCATATCTTTGCAACGTCGCTCCCCTGCTACACTCAACAAGTAGCACGTTAACCATTTCCATTCTCGATCATAAATGATTGGTTGATGAATATCTCATGGTCTCTGTTCTGATTGGTTGACATCAGTCATCTATATGTAGTTCTCTCACGGTGTATAGTGAAAGATGTATATACGATTTCAATGTAAAACTGATGACATTTATTCAAAATATTGTATTCATTGAAGCTTTAGAGTAAAAAAATTGTTACACATTTTAACATTCTATTTTGTTGTTAATTTTTATAAACTTTTCCAATAAAAATTTTACGTAGATTATGCATATAATTTGTTAATATCTCATATTTGTCTGGGGAGAGCGAGCGTCAGAAAACGGGGAGCGAGCGTCAGAAAACGGGGAGCGAAGTCCCTCCTCGGGTGGTCACCGAGCGTAACGAGTAGGGGACAGAGCCCACGGGCAACAAAAAAAATTAGAACGATAAAAACACGCTAGATTAAGATTTAAGTACAGACTTGATTTATGCTTGGCTCGATGACTTTTGTTAATGAGTAACATTAAGTATTCACAGATGAATCATATCTCTATCTTTATGTAAACACTAAAAATACATGTTAAGTGTTGAGAGCAATGTATTCCTTCTATTTTCCATAATTTATCTAACTTGTACTACATAACTTATTTACTGATTTTGTTTTATGTCTTACTTTGGATTTAATCATAAATCTAAATTATTAAACAATTAATTTCTTGAAAAAATATTTTTACTTTTATTTCACTTTTCAATTTTTGAATAACTATATTGGCAAATTGATTAAATTATTAAAAAAAATAAATTACTTTTAGCAATATGAAAATATTATTAATAATTTTTCAATAAGAAAAGTTGACATATTTTCAATAAAAAAATAATAAACTTTACCTTTCTTCTAATCTGATTTTAATTAAATTATTACTTTAGAACTATTTCTTACCCTATCTGGTCTAAGTTCTTGTTCTATTTAAAAATTAAATGCAATACTTGGAACATTATTTTTTCCAGAGAATTCGCAATTGTGTCAGGATCATAATATATACATTTGCCAAAAACACTATTTTTTTTTAATCAAAAGGTACCATATGATAGTACTATTCAAAACAGGAGACATTTGATATAAATCTTACATGTCATCCACTAAACTAAAACCGCATTTAAGTTATATTATATATATATATATATATATATATATATATATATATATATAAATATATATATATATATATATATATATATATATATATATATATATATATATACTGTATAACAATTATTTTATGAAGCATCTACCTACAAAATTAAAAAAAAGATAATATGATTGGTGAACATAGACGTTTGCTGATCAGTCGGCAAAATCGGTTTCTACAAAATTCGGATACCCGGAATCTAATCTCATAACCTCTTTTCCGTATCGAGTGCCAAACCAAAACTGCTTACACAATTCACTCGCACCAAAGCATTCAATTTTAAAGCAAATCAGCATACTTGACAGTTATATTTTACATTATATTATTATTCACCATTCCATTATTTATAATTCCCGCGTCATTACCAACAATTAAACGATAAATACGTCAACAATTATTTAAATGTTTCGTTTTCGCTTTCAATTTTAATTTTGCTATATTTGAAATTGGCTGTTCTATTTCATGCTGTTGACAGTTTGTAAATATGTCCAATAACATAGAACAATAAATACAGGATCCATTATTCATTCTTATCTATATACCCTTTTGTTTTCTTACACAATAAACTTGTCGGGTATTTACTAGCCGTATAATTTTTTATCTATTTAATTAATAAAAATAATGTTTAAAATCCAAAACAACAAACATTATCTACACATTGCTAGAAATTTTGCTAATTGCTAGAAAATATTTTTTAAATGTGTTAATAAATGTATTATTTTTGATTTACTTATAAATAGCAAGCATATACAAATATATAACTTTAATATTTTTGATAATGCGAATTATTTATTCATTGCATTTACATCATTTTAATATGGATTAATTCAAAATGCCATTTTTTTAAGAATTTATAAACAAAATTTTCTAGTGTCACAGGTTTTATATATATCTAGACAAGATTAAAATGCTTAGAATAAAACATTGTTACCAGTTACTAACTTTTTAAAATACAACAAAAGAATGAACGTTATTATAGTTAAATTATAAATATTTTGATGTTATTTTTGTTGTTTAAAATATTTTTTATCTAATGGTGAATTTTAGCCCCAATTTACAATTACTAGCAACAAAACAGGAGAATTGAATAAGTGATGATTTAAATTTTGTTTTCTTGTATACCTTACAAACTTAAATTGCACCTGGATATATATATATATATATATATATATATATATATACATATAATATATATATATATATATATATATATATATATATATATATACACATGTACATATACATATATATATATATATATATATATATAAGATAAAAGAAAGATATGGATAATCCAGTAAAGGTGTATGAATTTGATTCCGCAATGTTTTATTATTGTCCGCGGCGTTCCACTGTACGTGCTCGCTGTCAGCGACACAAAAACCCGTCGATTGAAATATACATGTGAACAAAGAACAGTTCATTCTCACATTCGCACGCACACGGATAATTCTAATCCAGAGTTATTAATGTATTAGCATCACTTACCTTATTTAATAATAATTACAATTCCACAAGTGTATTGCGTTTGTTGTTGTTTTCACGTCTCACCAGCGCCGCTGCTGCTGCTGTTGACCGGACAGAACTATTCCTATATATTTTTCATACGATTAGACAACACACACGCCAAACGAAGATTCAATTTATATATTGCTACGTGTGAATAAATGCGCGATCCTACAATGTCTCTAAATCTAAACACACATCATAAAACACTGACCTGTCACAAACAAAACATACACTGCTAATTAATGAACGACAACGGGCGCACTGAAAAAGCGCACGTCTTGTGCGCTGCCGCTGCTGTCACTCGAGTCTCGGCGAGCGTGTGTTCGTGTGCGTTATGTGTGTGTTTGTGTGTATGGATATAAGTGTATATTTCGCAGGCAGGCGGACATACATCGGCCGTATTTACTGAAACGCACGCTGCCGCCGCAATCGAACAAAATATCTCGGTGCACGGAACGAATACACCAACAACCATGTACATTGGACGACAATGTGCGCGGTTCTACCTCTCTCTGCAACAACAACAACAACACAACAACGCACAACACACGCCGCACCGTCCGACCGAACGACAACGACGACACCGCGCGCACATATACACACATACACACACCACACAACAGCACACTCACTCTTTGCACACCGTTTTTTCTCTATTCTATTTATTTAATCGTTGTTGGTTGTCGCGATTCACAAGTCAGCCGCAACACGACGACGACGGTTTCAAAACCACGCCCGCTCTATGTTAAGGAACGAAAAAACCCCCAGGACACTACACACAACACACACACACAGGTACACACAGCCATATACATACATGTATAAACAATATGTACATCAATGTATATACATGTATATGATACACTTTACAATTCAAGGATTGTATCCTTCACTACCGCGTCCATCTCATTCGTGTCGTCGCGCAGACAGAGACGCGAACACGCGCTATACTTTATCGAGAAAACGTTTCGTGGAAAAACTCGCGCGTTTCTAGCGCAATGCAGTTTAGATTAAGATGACGGTGTGTAAGCGACGACGACGACAACAACAGCGTCAACAGTGACAATGTTTCATCAACAATCTATTATACATTCAATCGATCGGATATCGGTCAGACTGGTTAATTCACTTTAAATTTCAAAATGAAAATTTGGATTCAGCGTGGAATCAATCGACCAATCGCCAGTCGACTTTATATTTTATTGGGTAAATTTCAATTAGCTACTCATACATATGCATTACTGCTCGTGAACATTTCTTTTTAAATATATATATATATATATATATATTCGCATACAGAACTGGCACAGCAACTGATTCGTCATCGAGAATTCTATTAGATTTTTCTGGGAACAGTTTCAGTGAAAATATCGGCGCTAAACGCTACCGCTGGCCCGGTTGCAATTGATTTTCCGCTGACGTCACACTTGTGCATGTGAATGTGTGTGTGTGGAGGGAGCCATAACTGTGGCTGACGGTGTATGAGGTGATGGGGTCATGTAGGTCATGGAGGGTTCATTGACAATCTCATGTTGGCGACGAACGTATGATTACGAATTTTTTCCTCTCGTTTCTCTTTTACAGTTTCGCACGAAAATGGCCGTTATTTTTTTATTTCTGAGATCGGATGCCGATTGTACTCGAGTTCAGCGACAGTCGTCCGTTCAAACGTTCATTACAGACGGTAAACAAAGTACACACTTTGTTTTTCAATAGCGCTTGATTGACTGAAATAGGGCTGCACCCACTAATAGTAATTACATATAATAGATTCGTTACCTTTCTATAGACACACATACGCATATATATATATATATATATATATATATATATATATATATACAGATATTAAATATTCCTTAGTTTCCTTCAGTAACCCGTCTTACTTTTTGCAAAAGATTTTTTTAAAAACGTGTTATTGCATTTATAATTTATATTAGGAATAATTAAAGTGGATATAAATAAATTAATTAACAATATTGGGATTTTCACAAATTCATTATTTACTAATCCACAAATCATAAGAAGTTATCTGATCAAAAATATTTAATAAGTGATTATTGATTATTGCTTATGTATATTTCTATGACGATGATGACATAATTCGCCGAGGATCCTTCGGTTACATAATATAGAGTCGAATCAGTTATAACAGGATTACGAATTATGACAGGATCACGAGTAATAAAAGACGCTCGACTTGTCTAAGGATAAGCACTTATCGAGGAATCGTAATGGTTTACAATTCTCGAGTTGGTTGAGAGTCCCAAGTTGTGAATTCGTATCGTAAGAGAAATGTGTTCAATAGTATAATAAAAGTGTAACAGAAATTAATTTTATTTGTAAAATGATAAATAATTCAAATTCACTTCAATGAAAGACAACCCAGCACGTAATGACAATAATACAGATCTACTATATTGACAAAAATAAGCAATTACATAAACGAAATCTTATTCTTCATTGTATTGTTTTCCTGTATACTCGTTCTTTATTATTCTACGTGGACTCTGTAGTTCATTGTGAGTTTGTTTCTTTTTGAGTGGTTTCTACTTTCATTTTCAAATAGATCTTAAATGTTAATTTAACCAAGACTTTGATCAAAAACTGATTTCCTTGTTATTAAAAAGTATATAAAATTTAAGTTCTTTCACTTTAATTGACCAATTTAGAAGAATTAATGACGATTTTTAAATTTGATTAAACTAATTTTATTTAATCAAAAAGAGTGCTCATCTGCTTTGAACCGTTTTATCATAGTGAAATACTAAAACAGATATTTATTTTTTAAACGAACAAATTGTTCATATGCTTTTAGTATATCTATTTGGTTTCAGAATGTTTTAATCTTGAGAAATATCGTCAAAAATAGCAAGGGGCAGAAGAGGTGGTAATGTTAGCAACAGACGGATAAGTACGATGGATGTGGTAAAATTTCTCAGCCTAATCCAATTAGTTTTCTTATAGTAGTATATTATAATAGGTTCCATGTCATTCTTGCCTATTTACCTATATTAACTGTTTTTGAATTCTGCTCAATGCACCCTTTCAATTTATAGACAATAATTCTGTTGTTATTATTCTACAAGTTTCAATAAAAAATAATGTGTGATTCTCTTTTCTCGCCGTTCATTCATCACTATATCACTATTTTTTTTGTATTCGACGGTGATTTCGTTACATTTTTTAGAGCTTCGCCGGTACCGAGCCATTGTCTATATCGTTTAAAGTTACTATATAAAATCCATTTTTCTCCAAGAATGGCTCTATCATTTTTGACCTAACACATCTCTTGACGTTACTATTTCTTATCGTCAATTTTATTATAGGTGTACATATTTAAAAAAATCAAAATAAAACTGAAATCAGAGATATGTGCTCATTTGTCGACAGGACGAGAAGAAGCTTGTCGTTAATATTGTCAACACAAATAGCCCAGATTGCTTGTGCTAGAGGACAATGACTGATAAGGGAGTTTGCTATTCGGCTAGATTAACAGTTAAACCGGACTAGTAAAAGGATGGTGTCACAAACACTCGAAGCTCTTCTGGCTATACTATAAGATACAACCTGTCGTAGTTCCATAAAAAAATGCTCTATTACTTTGAAATGTACCCCAACCTACGAAACCATCAATATATTCGAGCTGCACGAATATATAAACCAGTGTTCGGTACGGTTTTCTCAAAATGGGGGTCCTTCAACTAAACTGTCGAACATATTATAGATACATACTATATATTTATGAAAACTAGATAGCTAGTTGAATATACGTGAGCGTATTTTTTACATCCTTTACCTGTCAGCTTGCTGACTCGATTCGAATTTAAAGCTAAAAAAAAACCATTAATCCATTTTTTTGGAAAACTATTACTTTAAAACATTTGATCTGGTCAGGTTAAATTAGATCAGATAAGTTCAAATCAGATCAAGTCAATTCAAGTCAGACCAGGTAAATTAGATTCGATCCAGACAAATCCATTTCGAAGAATGATTTCAAACAATACTACTTTTGAAGAATTAGTACGATCCTTTCTTAACATGTTTTTTATAAAAACGAGTATTAATTAGACTTGATAAGGATCAGACTTGATAATTACAGGTGAGTTTTGACAAAAGATTTTAAAGAATTATACGAAGAATTTCTTTGAAAAAATTGTCATTCAAATTATCTTTCAAACGATTTACCTGTAACGACACAATGCGCAACATACTATTAACACTATACCTCAAATCTAGAACTTTAAATTTAGAATAGCTAGAGGTCAGACCTTCAGCGCACACCTAAAACACCTCAGTCCAGTGACCTGCCACGATTTTTGAAATACCTGAAAGCTCTTAGTACCACCACGACAGTAATTATCTAATTGTGAATTATAATATTGTAATCACTTCTACGCTAGAACTTTAAATAAAACTAAAGTAATAAAACTAACATTGTCAATTCCTAGAATAATTTGTTTCCTCCCTCCAGCAAAAGATAAAATAAACAAATCATTGTCCAAAATCTCCAATTAAGTAATTTAATTAAGTTATCATTATTTTTTAATTATTTACCAAATAATTTCTTTAATTATTTATTAAACAAGTAAAAGACTAACGATAAAACATAAAACTATAATAATTACTACGTTTCTTCCTGTTCTAAATATTCGTTGATAAATAATTAAATATTTTAATTTAAATATATATTATACCAGTCTCATTTACATATTTTTTCATGATAGGTTTTTTATTTCATGGAACATTAAAAAAATAATCAATAAATGTTAATTCTTTACATAAAAGCACACCTTCAAATAATATAAACAATATTTAAACTACTTACACTTTTCATGACTTTATCATGAAAAATTTCGTATGTTATTTTTCAAAACAAAATACTGGCTTCTATACCCAGTCCCACTTGAAAGTATTGGCACAGTATATTGTCAATAGTTTGTTGCCAAGTGTGCCAATACTTTCTCGTGGTATTGAATTTGAATTCGATACTTTATTTTGTTTTAGTTTTTGTATCGGAAGATACTTTCATTTAACATGAAATTTACATAGAAAAATTTTTCTTCTGACTCATCTCAATCCTACACTTAATTGTTAATTCCTTCATCACTAAACTCTATTCATATCTCTATTTAAAAATTTATAATCCGAGATTTTCAGCCTTCTTCTTACAGAAAATCAATTATGGTTTAGACAGGCGATTTCTACTTTATATTTTAACATAAAATTGTATTTGTAGAAATAATCAAACTATTCATAATTAGCGATTTCCTGAATTTTAAGATTAAAATTATGTTTGATTGTTTTCACAAATGAATTATTTTTTAAACACACAATCCACAAAAAGATCTATTACAAAATATTCAATAAATTATCATCCCTTTATTTGATTATTGCTTACGTGCGTTTTTATATTAATGTCATCATCCTCAAACCGTTAATGTATGAAAAATCTGAATTTTTCTCTGCAATCTGCAATTTTTTTTAAAAAAAATTTTTAACTTGTAGGATAAAAAATTATTTATTTATGAAAGTGATTTTACCTACATTGACACAACTGCATGTTTTGTTGATTTTGGTTTCTGTATAATGTGTATATTTGTGTATAAAGTGTAATAATTGTGATCCTTTTTTTTAACTTTTCGTGCAATTTTTTTATTTTAAATGATTTCACTCCATCTTTAAGAATTTTATACACTTTTGTTCTTAAAATATGCTTTCAGTGGAATTAAACTCTTTGTATATGTTTTTTATGTAACGTTTTTGTTACTCAATTATTTATTATAATATTTATTTACACTTTTTTCCAAGCCTAAAAAATACACATAAATTAATTTGCCATACCTGTTCTATACTTTCAAAAATTTCAATTCTGAATACTTCAGCTGCCGATAGAATTCTATAGAAAGCCATTTTAGAGACTCCTTACATTATTCTGAAGCAGCAAGACTTTATCTTCATAAACATTAAATCAAATTTAACTAAAAATCACCTTTTTAATGTTATATATTTAAAATAAAATTCGTTAATTTTAAATTACATTCAGTTTCTTTCATTTTCTTTCTTAAGAGGTTGATGACTAAAAAATTAAACTGCCAAGTAATCTTTGTCCTTTTTAGTTCTTACCTTCCACTAGTTTTACTACGTGTACCATTTTCAAGTAGACTATCTGAAGATTGTACACATGTCAAAATTAATTGTTCAAAGTAAAAAGTTGCATGATTAAGAAAATGATTGTCACTAGATCAATACACCAACGAAATTACAACTACAAATACAAATAAGTAACTTTTTAATTTTTTTATTTAAATAACTTTATTTTTTATTGAAGACTTATACTGTTTTTGACCATCTTTAATAAAACGATAATAAAAAAATAATATTTTCATAGAAAATAGGCAAACAGTAATGAAATCCTTAATATTAAAAGCTAGTTTTTACTATTCAGTTATTCATTGATTAAAAAACGTGGAACTTTTCTAAACATCTTGGAACTTATTGATAATAATTCTATATATTGTCTTTATAATTAATAATCTCCTTTAAAGTATATATTTAACAAATCTATGTAAACACGAAAATTCGTTTACGACGACCGCAGTTATAATTATGTAAATCATATGTCCAATTTGATTTCGAATTTCTTTGATAATATTTCCGGTTAAAACAGTTTTGATTGTAGAGACGAATTCAGTTATAATAAAATATATAACAATTTAAAATAAAAATTAAATTGTACAAGTTAAAAATAAAAAAAAAATATTTATTACAAGAACTAAAGCAAAATTTTATAAACAATGTTTGTTTAAACTGTCAGCTTCACTATAATTGAATTATCAGCAAGGGACGAAATCAGCAGACACCAAATTTCTATATTCGATTCTCCTCGCATGTTTATGCTCACTTAATATTTTTTTAAATCTTATAAAATCTCTGACAAGATCTTGAATTTGTTGTAGTAACTCTTCATTTTCCTCACAGAACTTCTCTAAAAGGGTCATATTGTGTAAAAGTAAGGAATCGTTTTGCATAATTAAAAATAAATCTATATTTTCTCAGATCATCCGGATATTTCTTTGCTGATAAATTTAAAAGATAAACACGTTCTCCTTTTTTGAAAAAAAAAATACTTCGATTATATTGTCATTACAATTTCCTAATTTTTTCTCATGTCGGTCGATTCATATAAAGATTTTTCGACATAATTTCTCATAATTCCTTGAATCTCCACAAACCGAAAATCTAAATCATTTTTTTTTATTTAAGATATCTCTTGTTTTCGATTTATTCCTTAATGATTTTAAAAAAATATACTAAAAAGAACTAAATGGTCAAAAATGAACTCTTAAATTTTCACTTATATCAGTAATGATAATAAAGGTCAGTTAATATCAACATCACTTGAAGTAAAATTGTATTGAATTTTACAAAACTACGTTAACATAAGTTCTAGGCATACGCAGTCGATGATACGGGAATTTATTTTCCTTTATTTCTTAAAACACTAAAAAAATTTGTTTATTATTGAATTAATATTTCTGTCCATAATTCATAAATAATTTAAATAACATTTAATTTATTTTAAATAAAGATTGCAACTATTAAAAGATAAATTGAAGTTTCATTCAGTTCTTGGCGTTGTAAATGTTTCAGTTCATTCATTCTTTACGAATATCACCGAATTATTGTTCCACCGGGCCTGTACACACATTTGAACAAATTTAAACCTTGACATTTCAAGGTAGCGCCTTCTGTTGCGTAAAGAACACAAATCAAAATCAAAGTGGACAAAATTAAATCCGCATGCGGAAATGATTTGCGACATTTAATTTTCAATATCGATTATAGAGATCGCGAGATTGAAAAACTGTTGGGAGTTTTTGTTTTAAGACAATTAATTGTACTTGTTTAGAAGATGCAATGGCCTTGACATAGAAATGATCGCTACATATTAAAACATATATAAACTAAAAGAACAGTGTTTTACGAATCTTTTATATATATATATATATATATATATATATATATATATATACATATATATATATATATATATATATATACTCAGCTTAAAAATGGATTGTAATTATTCAATTGAAAAATCTGAATATGAAATGACATATTATGACATGTATATTTTTTACACTCTAGTACAGAGGAAATGAATTGATATACAAAGTTATATCTGCAATGTACAAATATATTATGAAGATATATATATATATATATATATATATATATATATATATATATATATATATATATATATATATATATATATATATATATATATATATATATTACCAATTCAACTTTATAATAAAGCATACATAATAGGACAGCAGTTTTTCCGACCGTGCTTGGTAATATACATGTGTGTATGTGCCTGGTTGGGGTGGGTTAGTTGCTAAGAAGTCGCCCGTATTTATTTGTATTATTCATAGTCTCGCCCGATATTTACATCTATATATTTTCGCACCAACACATGTACTTTTTGACGCACAACGTTTCATCTCTTTTCATTACGACGTCTGGTCTTCTCGTCTGTCCGATCATGCGGAAATATGTGGAGCCGCTTTCTCCATTGCGAATTTAAATGTTTTTCTTTAAGTAATGTTCGAACTAATAATGATATTGAAAATATATGAAATTATTGAATATATAAATAAAACTAAATTATTTATTTTTTACAATCAGTAACGCAATACAATAGAAAGACACTTATGAAAAAATTGAAATTGTCAAAGTTTATTGATGTCTTTATTTGTATTAATACACTTCATTTTTTATTCGATAATTACAATTTTTCATTAAAATAATATTAATAATTGAAAACAATTAATTTAGATTTTATGTAATCATTTTAATTGGTCTGTTGGTCATTTTAATTACCTGGAGATTTTCTGTAACAATATAACATTAAAGTTCTCCTCAAATGTAATGCTTAAAATATTTATTTTATTCGTTAGTTTTCTTTTCTTCGAAACAGCATTAATGTTTACATAATAAAAACGTGTCTATTACCTAGAATTCATATTGAAAGTGTACACTCTGTATGAGTCTATACATTCAATACCAGTTCATAACTTACACGGTTTGAGATATTGGTTTGAAGAAAAAGAAAGCCTAGAACAGAGACAGGAAACCTGCGGGCTTTTGAGGTGATCGTCTTTGTTTATAAATGATACGTTCCCAAACTGTGTAAATTTTAATTAATTAAAATAAAAAAATATCTTATTTTTAAAGCAAAATGTTAAAATATTAACGCTCCTTACCGGCATATCAATCTTCTTGCGGTTAGCATGTAATCATTAATTTCTACTATCATATAACTAATTTGTCACTAAACAAAATTTGGACAAAAAAGTGAAAAATAACTTAAAAAACTGTTCACTCATTTATCGCTAATAGTAAATTAATTTATATTTAGGCAGGTACCTCTTTATAGTTTTACAGACACTTAATAATCCTCTTGAGATGTTTTCCTCCTGATTTTTTCTGAGTTTAGAAAGATTCAAACATGAGACAATATATCTATAACTTATGTAGGACAATGAATTTAGAAATACCGATAAGAAAGAAAAAACATGAAAGATAATAGAATTTCAGTAAAATATGGCCTAGGACAATATTCGAATTAGAAGACAGTCGAACATTTATGAGCTCTATTAAGAAGGAAAAAATCTAATGGAGAAATATTAAAAGTGGCCGATACATTATTGGATAGAACGTTAGAAGCATATGCATAATTTAAAAATTAAGGCTTATGTATTGTAATTATCAGAAAAAGCATATCTTTTAGTAAATTATAATTAAAGCCATAATATTTAGTTTTAATAGATATTTTTATGAGAAATTCAATATATCAACCCTATTAATTACATCTAGCGACAAAAAATGCTCAATATTGTACAAAATAAACTAAAGTAGAACAAAATGAACATACTTTTAAAATGTCTTTATCAAAGAAATCTTATGTTATTTTTCATAAAACAAAGCTATAAAAATATATCCTCACTACGTTTAACATACAACATGCAACATCTAACTACAGACGAATAATTACCAACAAAATACTTTTTTAAAAAATACAATCCTTACATTTATCCATAATAAATTATTTTATTTTGCATTCTTTTCAAATGTTTGGAACGACAATTGTTATAAACGAGATTAAAGAAAAAAAATAATCCATTCAACATCATTATTTGATTTTTACCAATATTTTGTTAGAAATCCTCTTCTTGGATATATTTTTCATTGGATTCATATACATTTTAGAACATCTATAAAATGACATATTTTTGTTAAATTCAACATCAGCCGTAAAATGTTTCACTTGAATTTTTTACTCATAAAAGTCTATAAATGTTCTATTGACTTAAAGTCTGAACTGCTGGTATCATTAGGTAAATATAAAGACGCTATTATGAGAATTTCCTTTTGTTTTCTGATATAATAAAATATAATTACTTATTTTATGCTTTTGTAAAAAAATAATAAAAAATAAAATTGTACTGATGGTTTCCAATAGAGAATAGTCTATAGAGTCAAATCGGCCTGAAGAATTGAATCTGTTAATTAATATTTCTTGTCTTTAAAATGGAAAATATACTTTTGTTTATAATATATTTATATTGATTTGACTTTAATTCACTTCTGTATACTTTTAACGTTTCAGCGAAGTAAGTTGTGTTGCATCCCCGAAACATTATGTAAGAGAAATATTTTACTTTGTCGGAAAAATATTTATTTTATCACTCACCATTTCTTTAAGCTCTCGTCTTCAAATAAGCCTGAGTAAATTAAATTTGGACTCATCAAAATAAAAAATACAAGAGGAATGTTCGAATATTCATTTTCGCTGTTAGCGACTTGTATGTATATGTCTCAGTACTATAAAAATAATTATTATTCAAAATTCTTAAAAAATAATCTAAATGAAATATATGAAAATTAATTATTTTATGGATAACAATTTGGTTTATATATTGGATTTATATAAAAATATGTCTAAAGTCATTAATTACAAACAAAATACCAACTGATTAATAATTAGATTCATTGCATTTTCCCAATTGCTTTACTTGGAATATTTTCATTTTTTACATCCTTTTATACTATATTTTTCTTATTAAAAAATCAATATAAGTTTCTGTTGTTTATCTACATTCATTGAAGACCTATGTTTCTTTATTCTCATTTAACGGTGTTTTCTTTCAAGCTCGGTTTTCTCAAAACGCACAAACATTATTATGTAAAAATACCTATACATGATTACTTATTTTTGAAGTAATATTTAATGTAGATAATATCATAAGAAAATAATAACAATATTTTCATATTCTAGAACATTTTAAAATGTGCTAGAATTTTTAAAGTATGAATTAAGTGACATTGATCAGAAGATCGTTGAATCGATAAAATTTCAGTATTGTAGAGACGATATTAAAAGAGAAATGTAGTAAATTACGACAAACATTTAAACGAAGTCTTCGAGAATTTCCATTAAACAACTTGCAGTATAAACCATTATTATTTATTATCATTGCTAAAAGCACTTTCCGTTCATACAACGATAATAAGACAGTGTAAACGAGATTAAAGATGTTATTTTGATAATAAAATAGAAAAAAGTATATAAAAAACACACATTGTAATAAACTTTACGAATTTAACTAAATATTCTACGCACGTTACCTAATAGAGAAAGGTGAGTAATAGATTTTCAAAGCGGTGAAATGACCATGAAACTGTATTAAAATTATATTCATATTGAATTTATTCAAACACCCGCTGCTTTGTAATAATTGTGTTTTATAATTACTTGAACGTAGTTTTTTTAATAACAATTTTGTTTCCGCAATGAATGGAATTTAATAAAAAAAATTATACATTCATCTATGAATCATAAAAATATCACGCATTAATTTATACGTTATAATCACGGTTATAATATACTCTAACCTAATATTATATAATACTATTATTTATTATAATTATTATTATTATAATTAATTCAAAACTTAAACTGCTGGGTCCTACTCGCCTATTATTAATATTTCTATTTACGTAGCGATACATTATATATATATATATATATATATATATATATATATATATATATATATTGTGGTTATTAACAATATTATCTTACTACCTAATTTATTGTTTGGATTATTATTATGTAATTTATACTCGTACCTAGATCTTAGTTTAAATATACTTTAGAATTTCAGTTTTTAATGGTTTAATGCTTTTTAGAGAAGTTATTCTGAAAAATCCCTATAATAATAAATCGTCATAAGAAACATACAGAAAAATTCAATGACAATACATTCAAAATAATCTCTTTGAGTGCAATAAACAAGCATATTCTTTATCTAAAGTGATAAGTAAAGGAATACGAGATAATTTAAAAAAGTGTGTCTTTATGTTTTGTACAGACTGTCCCTTAATTATAAAAGATGGTACTACCAGATTTGGAACTGAAGAATAACATGAGGAGAATGAATATTTTCTACAAAAATTAAAGGTAACTATAGATTTTACAAAATGTTTAAAAATATTAAATAATCATAAATATACGAAGAGAATTGAAGTTAGAAATTTTGTGTTTGTTCATTTCACCCACTTACAATATTCTAATAATAGTGAAACTGTCATTTTCATTATAAAACACTATAGATATTCGTCTTCATGTATTTGGTTTGTAGGTTCAGTAATAGTGAATTGTCAATATCAAAAGCATTATCTATCAAAATATAATTTAAAGGATCAAAAGTTCAAAACAGCATCCGTATTTAATAAACGCAAACGAAAAACATCGCCTGGAAGAAAATCATCACTGATTCTTTTTATGTAAAGTATTTACCAGTCCCCATAAGTATTTTTTCCAAATGAAATTATTGCAAACATTCAACAAAAATTAATGCATTTAAATTTAATCTTACATACTTAATAAATCTAATGCATAAAAAAAATCTCCATAATAATAATTCATACAATATAACATATTCGATATTTTATAATTTTTCATTTCGTATTATAATAAAACTCCATAATTTCCATTATGTTTAGAACACATACATTATACAAAATCACTTTTTAAGCATAAACTCAAACCAAATCATTATTTTTATCTTTATGTAGTTTTGGCGTTACCATATTTTCTTTAACGTTGTGCAAAACCCCTTTAAAATCACTATCAAAAATAAAACATTATATGCATGAAACATTCAAAAAACTACAATTTTTTTTACTGTAGTCATTTTTTTTCTTACACTAATACAGTACGCGTCTATTTTATTTTAAGAGACTACATATTATTCGCATCATTTGAATTAATTAAATAGTTTTGTTTGTAGAACTCACGGTGCAAATTTTCAATCGTGTCCATCTATAAAAGAAACTAGTCAAATTAGATTGTGTGGGATTTTATTTGTTTATGATTGGCACAGATTATTTAATTTTTATTTGCCTACGCGATGGCGTTGCAGCTGCATATCAGATTACACAAGGTGAATTATATAATAATTCTATAAATTGATTGTAATGATATCGACCCTAAAAAAGTATATAAATAACGAGACCTTCAAAAGTAAATAAATCTGTTCTATTACTAAGCGACTAAAATGCAAACGCGTTAATAATTTTAATAAAATATGTTAAAACTTTATTAATAGTTTTGTTAAGAAATATAATAGGAAGTAAAACACGAAAGACATGTTTATAATATTTTTTAACTACTTTTTTTATTCATATTAAGTTTTATAATTGATCTACGAATACTTAAATGATTCGTTTCTTTTTCACAATTAAATTTGTTACCTGACATTTATAAAACAGATGAAACATCTCTGTTATAATTTGAATCTAATTTTTTAATATATCACTTTTAATATCCTCTTATTATAGTATACATTTTATAATTTATTTTAAATAAGAGCATACTTCATAATGTCCACAATTTATAATAATTACAATATTCAAAAGTCAAAAATCAATTTATAATAATTACAATATTAAAAATATGATACACATTAAAACAGGACGAAACTAAATTCTAACTCAATAACTAAAATGCACCTCTAAAACTTTCTTAAAATTATGCTTTAAATAATAGGACATATTATATTTTTTACCGTTATTTATGAATGTATCCGGCAACCTTTATATTCCATTTTTCATATGATAAATTAGAATTATAATTGTACGTTTTTTAAACTTATGATCCAATTGTTGAGTTACCCTAATAGTCATTGTTCTTTTAAATTATCTGAGTGGTGCTCAAGTATCTATTAAAGTTTCTTCTCTGGTTTCTAGTATCTACCTTAGGATGACACGTACCGAGTTAGTAAAAAACAAACATATAGATATATATGTTCCATAGGGATAAATAAATAAATTTAGAAAAAATAAACATATCTAGTTAATGTATAACATACAAAATTATCCGACCATTAACGATATAATCTAAAAAATTAATAAGACTGTAGAAATTTATATTTAGTTGAGCAAATTCTAGATTTCAAAATAGTTTTCAAATGATTAGGTGTTGACTCTTTTATTTTTTAATTAAAAATAGGTTAAATTTTATCCATTTTTACTAACGATGCGTTTTTAACACATTCTTAGAAGAAATGTAATTATTTATTAATTAAGTCTCTATATTTCTCTCCAGAAACATTGAAATAGAGCTCATGTTTAGTAATATAAGAATTGACTCGAGATATTTTGGTATATTTTACAAATCTCCTTTCTTATTCTTTATAGTAAAATACTTAGATCCATTATATTATTAAAACACAAATTATAATTTAATATTAACTTCTCTACACTAGCCTTGAAATTATGCTTTCAAATATTTATGTAAGCTTACCGGCGATTTTGTATTCAATAAAACGAAATTTCACGATTCCGGACGCCATCATGCAATTCCATACCATGATACAATTTTGGGAACCATAGAAATCTCCAAAAATAACGTTTTTCCAAAAATGTTGCAATGAGTACATGTTTTTCGTCAGATTTCAGCTTCAAATTTAATTCACGGTTTGATCGTGAAACCCTATCATAATAATTACTTTTTCTGATGATTTTGCGAACTATTTCAATAGTTAAATTCTTTCAAGTTCTTTATGGTTACATAAATTTTGCAAACACTTGTGTCCTAATTTATTTTCAAGTATCTGATAATACGTTTTTTTTTCACTCGCCTAATATTAGAAATATTTCTATTTATACCTTATATGGTAATAAATATTAACTTTTGTATTTTCTGATACTGCCCTGTAGTGTACAAGTACTATGTAGAATTTCAGTCTTACTCATATTTTTTTTTGTAAATACTTTTAATTAAAAAAGTAACAATTTTTTTGCAATATATTTATTTTATTTATTTTAATATTATTCCAATAATAAGATTAAAAAAATGAATAAGCACGTTCTAACAGGCTGATTGTAATAATGCAAGTATAAGTATATAAATCCACCAAAACTTTTCTAGCCACAAAAGATACTTTTCTAATCAGAAATCTTCAATAAATTATGATTTAGAATAATTTAGACGGTGATACCCTCATCCTTAGAGCACTATAATTTTATAAGTTCTCATTTATAAATGCACTTTTATCTTTTTAATGCAACATTTATGCAAATATCTTTATCTGTGAATAAAAATTGTATAAATGCAGCACTGAATTTCAAAATGTCAATCTGCATTTTGATGGTCAACAATAAATATATTCTTTTATTGATGTTGTTTTACATGTAACAACTCTAACATATTAAAAGATACTTAATTTGTTCTCATCTATCTTTCATTTTCAAACTAAGTTTTCAACAAATTTTTGATAAATAGTTAAATATTCATAATCATTGCATTTTATGTTACTGTCTTTATTGTACTCGTATGCATATAAAACCGATAGACCTATAGGAAAACATATTTGAATTTGTCTTAATGTTATTTGGGGTTTAAAAAAATGTTAATCCAATAAAATCTAAATTTTGATGGTAATGAATCTTCCTTTACCTATTGGTTCTCTTCAAAGTAAATCCAAAATCCAATAAAATTTGCATTGTTACTTTCTTTTTATCAAGAATAACTTTTAACAATACATTGCTTCATATGCTTTTGTAGACTTGACTATAAATTGAAATTTTTTGTTCTCTAAAACAATATTCTTTGACATTAAAATAAAACCTTCTACATACAGTAATCATTGTGCCTTTTATATATGGTACAATACTTCTGATTAACACCTTTACTGTTGCATTTATTGAACATAACGGAAGTTCATATTATTAAAAAAAAAGTACTAAAAATAACTCTGTCCATGTGTGGATTTCAAATGTGATTCACATCAATTTAACAAACAGCAATGACTATCCATGCCTTAATACTTAAACAACAAGCTTATATATACCTCCAAAGTACTTTAATTACCAGTTGAAGTAGTATGTGGTGTACATGTATGTATTATATATATATATATATATATGTTCTGTTATATATATGTATACATGTATGTATACATATATATAATTTAAATAAATACCATAAAATCTAAAACAAAACAATCGTGTTTTGTAAACATAGTTGCGTAGTGTAGATCAATATTTACCAACATGCTCCTCACGTACAATATTTTATAATATAAACTAATCTCATATTCCTTTAAATATATGTGTGTCATATTAACAACTGGATGTACTTGTTGGTTCACACTGATCTATTAAATAAGTTAGAATTAATGTAAACAAATCATAAAGGAATACTGTAAATTATACATGCAAACATATAGGAAAACAAAGAAGAAATGATATAATTAAGAATAAGTAATAACAGTTATTTATTTCATATCAAATAAATATATATGTATATACAATATATTAATTGAAAAAATACAAAATCAAAAAAATATAAAATCTATAGCTTACGAACAATACATTAAAAAATCTTTGAAACAATACTTCAAGGTTCACTAGAATGAAGCTGTTCGATCGAAACAGACAGCTGCTCTAATCTTTGGACAAGTTGTGACATTGTGTTGTGTGAATACAGTAAACCTTCAACACTTAAAGGTGGGTCTGTTGTACCGACACCAGAACCGAGATCAAAATGTAGTCTTGCCAACCGCTCCTGTTGTTCTCGGATATCTGTCATTTGTTCCATACTACATCCTTTTCCTATAAGCGAAAAAATATATAGAAACCATAATGATAAAACTCAGTTCAAAATTACAACAATTGAATGTGTTATTTCTCCATTTTAACAAAAGAAAACTATTATTATTTAAAAATTTTCAAATATTGTCCAAAAACTTACCAAAAGCTCTTAACTTTCCTGAATGGAAATCAGCAAGAAGTCCAATAAGTGCACGCTCCATATTCCGAACGTCTGGGACTTCTGTGAGAAAGCAGTGGTGACGTATTTCATGTCTGAATCTTTTTCCTAGCTTTCACACATATACGTAACATAAAAGAAAACGAAAACAAAAAAAAATAAAATAAAATAGAAAAATATCTAGTTTTATTCAAATTTTAAATAAAAATAAAATAAAAAAATTAAAATAAATTCAACTTGCACACATTATAAAAAATATATTTTGAAGTGAACAACATTAAACACAGATAATTAGTAAATACTGTGGTTACTAAAAAAATTTATTTCGATTGAAATCAAAAGGAATTATTAATATGAAAATAATTTATAGCAAATAAATGAATATGTACGACTAAAGAAAGGAAAAAAAATTAAAGCAAAATTATGATTTTGGAAAAAAAAATTCTTATTGACACTACTGAAATTTAATTTTGTCTCTTCAATTAATTAAAAAAAAAAAACCTTTTAAATAAATCTAAAATAGAGATGAGATACACAAAAATAAATATAGTAAGTATTCTTACAACATACACAATAAATATGCCTATTTACCATTAAAGGCCACCATTCCTTAATATCTTTTAAACACATATAAAATTATGTGTAAAACTTTTTCAATTTTAACTTTTATTTAATCCTCCAGTCAAACTTTCATGGAAACTACATTAATCACTTTAACAGTGCAATTTAATATGGATCGATTACAAAGTTAAATAAATTTCTGATAGAAAGCATCACTGTTTAGAAATATAGAACACAATTGAAAATTTTGATAGTGGAACACAAGTAAACCCAAATTAAAAATATTTTCTACTACTATTTTTTCTAATAAAACATAGATATTTTTCCTTTCGAAATTTTGTATTCTTT
Organism: Acanthacorydalis orientalis; assembly: GCA_034766995.1. Taxonomy (NCBI): domain Eukaryota; kingdom Metazoa; phylum Arthropoda; class Insecta; order Megaloptera; family Corydalidae; genus Acanthacorydalis; species Acanthacorydalis orientalis. The sequence goes on from CM068322.1 coordinate 6,488,143, forward strand.
ATAAATAACAATGACCGAGTATATTTTGAGTATATAACCAAATAATAACATGGAGTCAAATCAATAATCAAATAAGATTAACTGAATAACAGGTTTTAAAACTATTTCATATTAGATCATTTTTTATTGAAAAATATTGAAAGAAACACTCACTAAATGTACAAGGCTATATAATCAAAGTACGATACCTAAAAATTCTGTCTGGAAATTAAAAAAAAATGAGTCTCTCTTTAGATGAAATACTGTTACAACAGAATTAGTTTTTTAACTATTATGATAGAAAACTAAATGAATGTGTTTTGATACATTATTACTAAAATAATATAAATAAATAAAAACTATATGATTGTATTAGAATGATGCATCAATTTTCTATCAAAGTTATAATAAAACAATTATGTATTACATAAACTATTAATGTCAAAATATTCTATGAATAAAAAACAATTTTTTTTACCTTTATGTTCGTTTTTTGCTTTTGGTAAACCAGTTTTTGGTTCACGTATTAAACGTTTCTCGTTCACATAAATAAGTCTAGACGAAGAACTTATAGGATTACTGCTACCATAACCTATTTAAATAATATTTACATGTATGTCAAAATATATATATATATAAATATTACATATGCATACACACGCATTCATACATATGTGTGTACACATTAATATATAAAAATCTTACTTGTGCCAAAGTAACTATTTACACTTGAATGATTCAATGAACCTTGACTATTTTCGCCGAGCGATGAAATCTAAAACATTCATGAATTATAAATGATGCATCAACAATTCCGATTTCCATCGACACGGGTACGAACTTTGTTACTGACAACGGGTGAAATAGACGAGATCGGTTTCTGTTCATTAGTTTCCATTTCATATTGTGTTGTGTCGTCGCCATCGCCGTCTGCGTCACTAGGTACTAATTGTTGTAATTCGCACGATTCTTCACGATCTTCCATGTTTACATATTATATACTTTTAGTACATAATCACTGAACAAATACACCTTAATTATTCCTTAAGTCCATATTGGTCAACATTTACACCTACATTAAGACGTGTGCATTTTTTATCATGGTTCTATTTTCGTACATAGATGGCATTGTTCGTGTACTGTTAATCGAACAAGGTTATCTAGAAATAAACTAATTATGTATAACTGTCTATCTTAACAACACAGTCGTCAAAAGAACTACACAATGGTTTACACCCTAAGCCTTGTAATATTCATATTTTATTTACATAATCTAATTAATATAGTTGATTGTTTGTAAGCATTAAATTACGATTTACCATATTTGTTTTATTTTTTATCTAAAAGTAATAAATGTATAGAAAAAGTAGAATTTCATTTAATTTGAAATTTTTTAAATGAAATTTTAGTCTTTCTCTCTCCCCCTTCTCTCACTCACTATATCTTTCTCTCTCTCGATGTAGAGAGAGAGAGAGGGACGCGTGCCCAGGGGGGCAAGGAGCACTGGAATCCCCCAAAGAAAAAGGAAAAAACAGAAAACAAAACAAAAACATTTGCGAAATTTCTCCTATATGCACAGATTAATGTTACCACGACTGAAGTAACTCAAGAGCATGTAGCTCTTCAAGAGCTTTGTAAAAAGAAAAGAAAACTGGATTTTATTCTCTAAATAAATTTTTATAATCACCTAATGAGTTTTATTGAATTCACATTAAAAAAAAATTTATCCGTTCAACTCTGTATATAAATAGATTTTAGATAGCTGGGAATAAAGTAAAAAAAAAATAAAAACCCACAACCTACCACCAATCATTATAATTTGTTCAGTAAAGGTTATTATTTTATTAATCATAAACGTTTAGTAATAATAAAAAAATGTAAAGAAAAGACCATTAAACATTAAAGAAGACAAAATAATATTACTTCAGACAACTGATGGCCTCATCATATCATTTTACTGGATATTTTTTGATCAAATCTCATACTTGGTTAGGTAAAGTGTTTTAAAATCCTTCTGCCGAACGTAATTTGAACATATATTTTTATATAAATATTCGGAACATTTGTACATGAATACATCATGTATACCACATATTTTGCATCCTTTTATCCATTATTTGCTACTCGAAATAATTTATTTAATAATCCAAAACGTCTAAATTTTCTCTCCTGTATGTTAACATTTAGTGCTATGGTTACAAATAAATAAATAGTAGGATTGATTTCTTATGACAGGTTTTTTCTCGATTGGTTTATTTCCTTTTTTCTATGCTAAATTCTCAATAAATATTCATATTGATGAATTTGTTCGTTTTATTTATACGCCTGTAATTCATCAACAAATAATACTAGTGTTAGTTCAGTCAATAGATCAGATGTTCAGTTTAATAAAGAGAGCAATTAATACTAGTGTTCAGTCAGTAAATCAGATATTCAGTCTACTAAATAGAACAATTTAATAATAAAATGCTTTTTTACTGACAGTATAGTTGACAAAACTTGTCCATTTACACACATTATTTTTTATTGATAAAAGATGATTTTTTATTGTGATTTTTATATTTCTATACAACGTAAATAGCCTTGTTTGTAGCTACTTTTTTTATTAAAATTAATAAAATAAATTGAAGCATGTATAAAATTAAACATGGGTTTAGTTAATCGTATTGTCATATCAACTCAAGTTGATATGTGTGTTAGTACTTTGTCACCGATTTTATGTAAAAATTTTCGATATTACATTCTTGTGATATTTGGTAGAATCCATTCTGTAAAACACAGTAAACTTAGCATATCTAAATATGATTAATCGATATACGATATAATCTATATAACAGTTCTAGAAATAGCTTAAAATTTTAATTGAGAGATGTCAACAATGATAGGTAAGCTTATTATTATAGAGTCTTCATCGTTCTTTTTGTAATGCTGGATATCATAGCGGAGAAACTAAAAAATGTATATAAAGAAAGCAAACATGTACAACATTTGCGAAACTCTGTTTAACAGATAAAAATGTTTGAAAAAGATTCATCGCTGGTATTGAAAATAAAATTAACTTTAGTTTGGATGGAAATGTGACTTTGTTCAGAATGTGAAAAGTACAACACTACATAAAAAATTACTAACAAATAAAAAACATTAAAGTATTTTCTGGATATATGTTCATCCGTGAAGTTAAATCATTACTCTTTATAGATTTAATAATAAATGAATTATTATCAATATGAATTATTGATTTGTGAAGTCAATATGAATATATCCATATTATTTTTTGAAAAAAATACAGAAAAATTAAATTTACAAAAAAATATATATTTTAGAACAAGATAACGACTTAAGGATATATTGAAGATACAAGATGAAAATACCCGAAACAAATTCACGATTAAATATATTTTTTAAATAATAAAAAAGTTATAAATGACAGCTGATGTCTTAAATTTGGATTTAAATGTCGTTTTATTCTTTTCGGACTATTATTTCAGCTAAATTTATTATTGTTATTTATCATGACAATATATTCAAATGGGAAAACTTCCTGATTTCATCTTGATACAATTCTTTTTTTTATTTAAATAAAGTCATTTATTGATACACATTACTGAGAGACAATTAAATATTAATAAAAACATAAATATGTATCATATTTATAAAAATTATCAATAGTAACTTTTATTCTTTTTGATATTCAATATATTTTTTAGAGTCAAAAGTGTGGCTACAATATAACATTATTTAATAATGATTCATAATTTGATATTTAACACCTGTTGGAAAAATGAGTTAGAAGATAAAACAAACAAAGAGTAAGGGATTGAGAGAGAGAATAGTTACAAGTTTTTATAAAGTATGTATATTTTTGTTCCGATATAGAAATGTATAACATTCTCGTTATCAGCAATTCTTGATGTTCCCCCGGATTTTTTCAATAAGGGAAGTCGCGAACTATGAAACAGTTCAAATTTCTATAAATTATGATTAATTTCCATAAAGTTGTAAAATAATCTTAAAGAACGGTAAACAAACTTTCTTTTGTTTATAAGGTATAAGTAAAAATGGAATTTTCAGTTCTTTTAAATTATTTTCTGTTAGAGCATATTTGACAACGTTGATATATTTCCGTAACAGCAAATGTAAAAATAAAAAAAAAAACAAAATCTAATCTCTCGTAAATAGTACAGATATAGAGTAATGATTTCAAAATTTATATAGTTACAAAATGAAAAAAGAATAATCTTACAACATTTCAGTACTTTTGAACTTCTTCATCCTTAAAACATAGCATTATATATTACATTGTAGTTGCTTTAAAATAAATAGAATCAACTGAAACACCTACACAGTCCCAAATTTAAGTCCAATTGATAGCTGAGACAGAAATTAGAAAAACAGATCTAGCAATGTAATATATATTAAAACTAAGGGGCTTCGCCTCCTGCTCACGAGCTCACCAACCCCTGGGCTCGCTGCTCTCGTTCGCCTACTTGCCAATTGTAAGCATAACATGTAACTGAATAAAACAATAAACATATTTGGATATCTTATTAGTCACGTCTTAAATAAATAATAACGTCATGGATTTATATATATATATATATATATATATATATATATATATATATATATATATATATATATATATACATATATATAGTGTGTATACACAAAATATATGCATTATGTCTATACAATCATTATCGCAGATAGATTATTTTTTTGCAACGTACTGTTTTATAAAGTTTGTTTGTGGATCATTTTGATTTATATATATATATATATATATATATATATATATATATATATATATATATATATATATATATATATATATATAGAAAGATGTGAGAAGTACATAACAAAAAGAGTGATTCAGAAACGAACCGCAAATTTAGAATAACTTTGTTTCTTTAATACTTAAAATAATTTAGATTGTCATTGAAACAAAATATTATATAGAAAAATAACTTTAGATTGTTATTTTGTATTTCTTCAGCTATTATATAATAATTTTTGTAAAATTAAAGAAAGTGACAGAAATACTAAGAAGTTGACGAGCGTTTGCAAGATTGTTTTTTTTTCGTTTTAATAGTACATGTAGAATCTAATATCGATTCTTACTGACATTTTTTTGGAGCTAAGGCTTGTGAACCGGAGAAGTGGAAAGCCACTAAAATGAGGAGCTCCAGGCGCAAGAATGCAACCTTGGATTATCCTTACCAATCCCATCAAGGACGACCAACTTCGAAATCAGCAACTAGGGCGATTATAGGGGGATTCTGGAGTTATATTTGTCGAGTGCATCTAATTTCGTTCATACTAGTGAATTAGCCACACTAGTATAAAGCACGTGCCTCATACATAGCAATAATTGCGGCCATCGATTCAGCAATGCAAACAGCGTACAGAGCTATACTTGAGTTTTATTCGAGATATTCGTCGAGAGGCTCGAGAAGGAGATAGTACGATCGAGGGTGATACTAAGATACTTGCGCTCTCAGTATGTCGTTCATATACAAATTACAGAGAACAGGGTCAACCACTTCCCTGTTAGATACTAGTTTCAATGGCACGGACACTCAACGATTCCCCTTTTATACTCATTTAAAAAGAGCGTCTCGACAACTAAGAAGCTATTTTGTAGATCATCCAGTCGTAAAAGCCCCTATACACAAATTTGTAGAATCAGCCGTTGTACTAGACCTTGTCAAATGCTTTTTCAATGCCAAGAAAAATGATACTGGCCGTGCGCGTCCATTAAGTATGCAGGTAATGAACTCCATTAATCAAAGACCTGTTGGGTAATGATATGTTTCTGCCATAACTCCAAACTGCTTGTTAATCAGATACCCGTGAGCGGACACCAGAACACCCATTCTCTTGTTAAAGTTTCTCCCAAATACAGTCAAGTAAGAAAGTACGAGGGTGGTCCCAGAAGTACCCGACCCAACAAATAAAACACAAAAATTTTGGAAAAAAAAATATTTATTTTTCAACATAATCTCCTTTCAGCTCTATACACTTTTCCCAGAGATATTCAATAAGTTCTATACCCTTTTTATAATAAGAACTGTCTTGCTCCTCAAAATGCCCATTAACTTCCGACATCACTTCTTCATCGTTGGGAAATCTTTGACCACTGAGCCATTTTTTCAAGTTTGGGAACAGAAAATAATCCGAGGGGGCTAAATATGGCGAATAGGGTGCATGAGGTAGCAATTCAAACTTTAATTCATTAATTTTGGCCATTGCGATAACGGATTTGTGAGCTGGTGCATTGTCTTGATGAAACAACACTTTTTTCTTAGCCAAATGCGGCCGTTTTTGATTGATTTCTTCGCTCAAACGTTGCAATAAGTTCGCATAATACTCGCCGTTGATAGTTTTTCCTTTTTCAAGATAGTCAATGAAAATTATCCCACGCGCATCCCAAAAAACCGACGCCATGACTTTGCCTGCAGATGAAACGGTCTTCGCCTTGTTTGGAGCCGGTTCTCCCTTTTCAGTCCATTGTTTTGATTGTTCTTTTGTCTCGGGTGTGAAGTGATAGACCCATGTTTCATCCATGGTTATGAAACGGCGCAAAAATTCTGTTTTGTTGCTGTGAAACTTCGCTAAACACTCAATTGAAACATCTTCACGACACTGTTTTTGCTCGAGTATGAGCAAACGCGGCACCCATCTTGCACACAGCTTTCTCATGTCCAAATTTTCAGATAATATGCGATGTACCGCACTTTTTGAAATGCCTACTATGTCTGCTAGCTCGCGCACTTTCAGTCGACGATCATCCAGTACCGCTTTGTGGATTTTCTTCACGCTTTCTGGAGTCGTCACCTCATTTGGTCGACCACTGCGATGCTCGTTTTGGCAGCTCGTACGGCCTCGTTTAAACTCTGCTACCCAATATTTCACTGTTGTAAACGAAGGAGCAGACTCACCCAGAGTAGAATCCAGTTCAGCTTTTATATTGGTTGGGCTGAGGCCTTTCAAACAAAAGTATTGTATCACGTAACGATGACCAATTTTCTCCATTTTCACAAATTCACTGAAAACGTTCACTATTGATGGCTGCCAAACAAATACTAAACAACGTGGCGTCCTCAAACTTGAAACATATGCTTTATAGATGGTGTACTTTCTAATACAGTGATATTTTTCAAACAACTACCGCCATCTCTAGGTACTTCTGGGACCACCCTCGTAGGTAGTTCGGACAATAGTTCACAGCATACCGCAGAGGCTTACCAGTTTTTGGAATCAAGTAACGTTGGCAAGTTTCCAGCTGGGAAAAATACTTGATACAGTAGATCACGTTCACGATTTCCATCACCCGTACGATCTCCCATGTGATTTTGCGAGCACTAGTGTAAAATGTTTTCAGCGTATGTAATGACTGAATAATGTTATAGGGTTAGCATTCGTAACATGTCAAAATATGTATCGAATATTGCAAATAATAGGACTAAATATGAATATTTTTTTATAAATATAGTATCTATTGAATATATATATATATATATATATATATATATATATATATATATATATATATATATATATATTTAAATTAATAATTGTTATTAATTAAAAATTTAAGGTATTTTTACTTTCCAATATACTATCATGATAAGTAATAATATGAATAAATTTAGTTAAAAATGGGAAAATTCGGAAAAGACAAAAGGAATTTCTCATTAAAAATATAGAAACGTGAATACATATATAGCTTATTATTTCTTCTATTATTCACAAAAAACATATTTCGTAAATTTCTAATTTTTTACAATTTTGTCAGATATTGTGTCTCCAATATATGCTTAATTTATTGTTTACTATTAATATTCAAACGAATTTTAAGTACAAATTAATTTATTTTATATCAAACGACGGGGCTTCGCCCGCTGCTCGCTTCACTCTCCAACCCACAGGCTCGATGCGCTCTCCTACTTCTCAATAAGCTTCTACATGCAACTGAATGAAACAATAAATATATTTTTTAAAATTCATTATGTTTATATAATTATTATCATATATATATATACATATATATATATATATATATATATATATATATATATATATATATATATATATATATATATATATGTATACATACATACATGTGCGTGCGTGCGTGTGTGCGCTGTGTGTATGTAGTATGTCTATATAAACATGTGAGTAGATTATTTTTTGCAAACTTTTAGTTTTTTGTGGCTAAATAATATTTTATATATACATAGAAAGATACATTATATTTCAACAAATTAAAAGAAAAAGATATTTGCTGTTTATTTTTAATCAATATTCTGTTAATATGTTGGATTTTTTTTAAAAAATAAATAGGTATCTGTTCGTTTGTATGAGACTCTGTATTTAGTTAACAAAATTAACAATGTTGAATACAATTAAAGCGATTTTGTAATCAGAAAATTCATTGGTGTATGAAAAAAGTTTAATCAATTACTTAAATATGTTCAAAATCCATAACAATATTATAATTTGCATATCTTAACCCTTGAATATATGTATTTTTAGATACAGTAATATTTCAAAAATTACACTGAATAAATGAAATTAACTTAATTTTCTCTCTCTCTCGCGCGCGCTCTCTCTCTCTCTCTATATGTATATATATATATATATATATATATATATATCTAAGGTGAGATTTCTTTAACATTTGATAACTTATGAAAATAAATTAAATAATTTCTAAATGCATTTTATAAACAATGTTTAGTTTGCAATAAAACGAGTGCAGCGAATTTATTTGATTATAGTTATATCTCATATGTTGCATTTATTTATTTAATTTTTCAAATACACAGTGATGGTGGTGGCGCTGCTATTATAGTATAATGAAGTTTGTTATTTATGTTAAAACGGTAAAAAATTAATCTGAAAATGAAATCCTCAATATAAACACCAATGTCAGAAATTTATGATGAGTGATGTACGTCTATAAAGAAAAATTGAATGAATATCTGATAAATTGTATACTAATGCTTTAGAAACATTTACCAAATGATCAATTTTGAATATATATATATATATATATATATATATATATATATATATATATATACATATATATATATATATATATATATATATATATATATATATATATATATGTATATATATATATATGTATATATATATATATATATATATATATGTATATATATATATATATATATCTATATATATATATATATATCTCTCTATATATATATATATATATAATATGTATGCATGTGTGTGCGTGTTATTTTTTCTATTATTTGACATTCTTTTCATTTCTTCTTATGAACACATTTAAAATAAAATAACATAATTTCATCATTTAGACGCCTGCATATCTTTAAATACGGAACTGAAAAACGGAAGATATTAAGTGTATGAAGGGTTTTCTACTTTTTCTTTACTATACTGATAACGTACAGAACGGTTGCAAAAGTACTATTAAGTTGATGAAATTTTATATAGTTATTTTTTTGTCATTTTAAAGTTATATATAAAATTTTAAATTGATTTTAGGTATTATTTAATAGAATTTGGATTTTCAGAATTTTTACACGTGCTCCTTAAGAAAACGTCACATTGTCGAATATAATAGCAAAAAAGAAAAATAAAATTGTATCAAAATTCAATGTACATAGTTAATGAACAGAGCAGTTTATTTAAATTTTCTGCGTCCTTTTACGAAAATTACTTCTAATTAATCCAATTTTTTTTCTTATCATAGCGAAAAAATAAAATTTTTGAATTACTTACAGTTACAAAAGATAGAAATTTTATAAGTAAATAAACATTATAGTCCACAGTACGCAACCCCTTATTTTTATTGTTTACCACATATTTGAAACTTCGTGAGTGGCTCCATTTTGACGAGTCTACCACACTTTTCCTCTGCGAAAATTCTCGGTAACGCTGCGTTTTCAAATGCGTGATTCCGAAACATGTCAATTTTATAATGTTACATAATGCAATGACCACATAATTTTTTTGCAGTGAAATTGAAAGACAATCTGATAAAAAATACGAAACAAAACTTGACTTGCAGAAACAAAATGGCAACCGATAAGTCTACTGCCTGGTACATGTCGAAATAACGAGGTTGTGTTTTGTGATTACCATAGGTTTAATTTTTGCAAGATTGTTTAATAAATAAATGTCATTTTTACGATAACCGGTATGGTGATTACCACGTGTCGGCTAAAAATCACACGTGATAGATGAATATATTTTATCACCGAATATTGGCGTGTCCGATAAAAATATTGCGCCGTATTGCCAGTCCGACAAAAAAAACGCGTTTGAAAACGCAGCGTTACCGAGAATTTTCGCAGAGGAAAAGTGTGGTAGACTCGTCAAAATGAAGCCACTCACGAAGTTTCAAATATGTGGTAAACAATAAAAATGAGGGGTTACTTACTGTGGACTATTAAGTAACATCTAGGGAAAAAATATTTTAAATTTACAATTATAAATAAACTTGACAAAATAATATAACATAACCATTATATAACCATTTATCTATGTATACAACTATACGAATCAAAGCTATTGTGTTAACCTCATTTTCATTATAATTCATTATTTCTTAAAAATTGATATTTGAAGTACTGCTCATCGAACGCTAGTCTATCACGCAAGTTTGTATTCAGACTAGCATACGTCATTGATCATATGTTACAATACATGTGACATATAAACGTTATTGTTGACTTTATATAACGATCTTATTTTGTATTTTTGTAATCGAATGTTCTAATTATATTCAGATTATTTGATCACACAGTGATATTAGAATACTCGAAGAGTAGTCAGTGAAATGAATAAATGAATCCTTCTATTCCGTATTCAAAATTTGTACGTATCGAATGAAATAGATTTATAGATCTTATTCTAGTACAATGAAGTTTACTATTTAAAACGGTAAAAAGTTAATCTGAAAATGAAATCCCCAATATAAACACCAGTGTCAGAAATTATATGTTGAGTGAAGTACGTCAGTAAAAAAATTGAATGAATATCTGATAAATTGTATGCTAATGTTCAAAAAAAATTTACCAAATGATCAATTTTGAATGGTCAGTAAGTTAAGCAACCGTTTTATTTTATAGAAATGCTTTTATTATAAAACTGGATATAAATAATAGGTCATGGCATTGAGGTACGTCTTCACAGTTGAAACTAACCGATTTATTTATGTTTCAGACCGCTCGTGATTGTGTCTTTGTGCATACTGAATCGAGCACGTAATACATCTACCGATCATCCGACATCTCTAAATGAGTGCATTCAAAATGCCACTTTTTGGTAAGTCGCAGAAGAGTCCAGCCGAAGTAGTGAAGGCGTTGAAGGAAGCGGTTAATTCGCTCGAGCGTGGTGACAAGAAGGCCGAGAAGGCGCAGGAAGATGTTAGCAAGAACCTCGTACTGATCAAGAACATGTTGTACGGTACGTCGGATGCCGAACCTCAGACCGACATCATCGTTGCGCAGCTAGCGCAGGAGTTGTATAACAGCAACTTACTGCTACTGCTGATACAGAATCTGAATCGGATCGACTTTGAAGGCAAAAAAGATGTCGCTCAAGTGTTCAACAACATACTGAGGAGGCAGATAGGGACTAGGTCACCGACTGTCGAGTACATTTGCACGAAACCAGAAATACTCTTCACACTTATGTCGGGGTGAGTTATCTGTAAAATGAGAACAACTAAAAAATACATCTGTCATTATCTATTGAAATTAAACATATTTGTTGTAGTTACGAACACCAAGAAATAGCACTGAATTGTGGTACGATGCTCCGTGAATGTGCGAGGTATGAGGCACTCGCGAAGATCATGTTGTATTCGGATGACTTCTTCAACTTTTTCCGTTATGTCGAGGTATCTACGTTTGATATTGCGTCAGATGCATTTTCGACGTTTAAGGTACGATTGAAATAGTTTTTTTATTGTCGTATCTAGTATTATCGTTTGATTTATTTTATCAGGAACTACTAACGCGCCACAAAATTCTATGTGCCGACTTTCTTGAAGTGAATTACGACAAGGTTTTCAATCATTATCAGCGATTACTTAATTCAGAAAATTATGTTACGCGTCGCCAAAGTCTAAAACTCTTAGGGGAACTTTTACTTGATAGGCATAATTTTACGGTATTTGCCATGAAGTATTTATTAATGATATATGTTTAATTTTTTTTTTTAATATGCAGGTAATGACCAGATATATATCAAACCCCGACAATTTAAAACTTATGATGAATATGTTGAAAGAAAAGTCACGGAACATTCAATTTGAGGCCTTCCATGTGTTTAAGGTTAGTGTATTTCACAAACATATAGTTACATACATTTATTTTTCTTACATTTTATAAAAGCATGGTAGTTAATTAAAGTTTTCATTGAATGATATTTATCAATAAAAAGTCAAATTTAAGAATTTTAAAAATTTCAATTGAATAAAAGTGGAAAATTCATATTTACATAAATTTGTATATACTGCAAAAGAAATAAAATCAAAAGTAAACAACAGTTTTGATGTTTCTCTATATACATTTGATATCGACTTTTATGATATATTTAGTGATAGAGATACTTTTTTTATCACTGTTACAATAATGTCTTTTCCTTTTTAAATGTATTCAATATTTAAATATTATAATTTATCCTAGTGATGTTTTGAGTTCAAGTCTGGCAGTTAAGGAGGTAAATTAAGTAGTTTCAGAATATATAATAACCATTCCTTAACAAATGTAGCGAGTGCTTTGGATCATTATATTGTTAAAAGGCCTGATTTCTTCCTATCTTTAATTTTTAATTTGTTTCAGAAAAAAGTAATCAATAATTTTTTGAATAAATTGTAGCTTGTCAATTGCCCCTAATGTAAAATACACTTATGAGATTAATTTCCATGTAAACATTTTTACTCTACTTTCTGCCAAACTTTTCCATGCTCGTCAGTTTAAAACAGTTTACTTTCAACAAACATTTACTTTCATTTATAAACAAAATTTAATTCCAAAAAGCTTGTCTACTATTTTGATATATTTCAGTAAATTTTAATTGTGTTTTATTGCTGTTGTGAATGAACACTTTGTCTTGTACTTTCTCCTTGAAATTTGTCTCTGTTCAAAGTTCTTTTATATTTCTTGAATATAAAATGGTTTTTCGGTATAGGGATGACAGTTTACAACTATTGATTTTTGAATTTGTATTAAATATTTTGAGAATTAATCTTTTGTTACTATCATGGTCTGTACACAATCAACCATCATATATTTTATTTTCAGTGAAATCCATGTGAATTTTTTGTCACATACTGGATAGTTGAAAGAATTTAGTAAACAATTTTTGATATTTGATGATGGACTTTGTCTTTCTTTTCTAATTTTATTACAGATTTTGTAGTTCAACATCTGTTTATTATCTGAAAACCATACTTTGCCAATAGTACTTGTTTTAAAAATGAAAATATCATTTAATAGAGTTTTGTTCATGTTTGCATAAAATTAATTATTTATATTACACCAAAATGAAATAGACATATATGCAAGACTTGAACTCTACATGTATATACATATATGTATATATATATATATATATATATATATATATATATATATATATATATATATATATATATATATATATATATAAATATAAATATAAAGTATACTTAGATGCATAGACATTTATATATGAAATTTACACATACCTATACGAATATTGTGTATAATTATTGAATCATGTGTATTAGCATTATAAATAATGTATCTGAAATAATGCCCATCATTGTTTTTTATCCTCTGAGTATTAAATTAGAAAAAATATAAAGATATTTAAGAAAATTTTAGGAATAAGTACATACAATACTTATAGACTATAGATTTATCTAAATTTTTAAATATTATTTATATGTCAGACATCATACACATTGTGGATATTTATATAAAATTTATATTACTATGAACAGTGTTGTAAGCATCGAAATACTTAAATTTTCAATTTTATTTTCAGTTAGGTGCTTTGTATGTATTTACATTTGTAAATTATTTTTAAATGTACTATAAATATAAAGGAAATATATCTTGTATTTTTTCAGGTGTTTGTAGCAAATCCAAATAAGCCAAAACCAATTCTAGACATTTTGTTACGAAATCAAGACAAGCTTGTAGATTTTCTAACGAAATTCCATACAGATCGATCGGAGGATGAACAATTCAATGATGAGAAAGCGTATCTTATTAAACAGATAAAAGAGTTAAAGCCTGTGTCCGAGCCACCATCGCATTAACCTCTGAACCTGTCCTCTCAAAAAATTACTCAATCAATCATCTTATATTGTACTTTATAATATAGTTTTTCGCGCTTGAATTGGGGCGGTATGCAATCCTCTTCATTTAGGGATATGTTAAGATTTTATATTTATATATATGAGAGAAAAAAGAAAAAAATATATACACGCATATATATATATATATATATTTATATATATATTTATATATATATATTTATATATATATATATATATTTATATATATATTTATATATATTTTGTTATTTATGTGAACGATCGGTTCAGAATTTCTGTGGAACTTGAAAAAAGATCTAGATCCAATGGCGTAAGAGAGCGTTTTCAAAGTCTCTCTCCAATCCTCTCTGGCCGACCTCTTGCAAGCGTATTTATATTTATGTTCCTCTAATACACTGAATTTTTTATTACTAGTTTTTCATTGTGTTTTTGTTTGTAAATCTCCCTTTATTATCTTGTTTGAAATAGTGTTTTCCTTTTCTGTCTTTTGTTCAATTACAGTGATAGCCTAACGCCGATGAAAAGAGTTTTCACGATTCTCTTATGGACTGGTCTGTTCTGTGAAAAATACATTTCCAACTGTTCTGTTTGTTAGAAAAAAATCATTCTCTCTTTGAAGTTTACTTTTGAACTTTTTAATCTTCCTATCTTGATGGGAACCTATTTATTTTATGTACTGAAATATCATCTGATCTGACTGATGAAAATCAAAGCAAAAAACTCGTCGATGGTATGAATAATTCAAGATATTTTTTGAATCGTTAAGCTCCAAGTGTCCGAATTACATTGAGATCGAAGAGTAATTCAAAACTAGAACAAATTGTTTAGAAAGTTAATTCTTACAGCAAGTAACACAGGAGATACCAGCTTCCATTATTTTGTAAAATATAGACTTAAAACAATATGAATAGTTAATGATATATTAATCGTGATATGTATTTTATTAAGATCACAGCATGATTTATACAGATAGGTACTTCAATAAAATATTTTAATGCACTGGACACTCATTATATTTATGTTGTTTTTTTTTGGACTTTTTGTTTCCGAGTTGAGGATAATTAATTTAAGGATCATAAATCATAGGTAAGTATAAGGTGGGTATAAATTCAGTTATAATTGTTCAATACAGGGTGCATCGATTGCAACTTTCATATTTAAAGTAATTTGGAAACACGAATCAATAATGTGACAAATGAAATTTGTATAGTTCCTGATCACTAAATTTTTTGTATGGTCTGTATACGGATGTTTGTCTACAGAATTCAAATACTTTAACTGTATAATTTAATAAGTTAATATCAATGTAATAACATGAATGTTCTTACGGTGGTTTATAATGTAACTATTTTTCATTTTATACTTGAATTCATACTGAATAAATTAGACTAATTTGGGGCTTAAAAATGTGATTAAATTCTTCCAGTTTTTGGAGTGATTAGTTGCAAAATAGTACCTTTAGATTATATTAATATAATGATTATTAACTTTTTCACTTTGATGGGTGTATTTAAGGTCTTAGTTTCATTTAGTGCAATTACAATATTTTTTACTAAATGTTTGAAATAATCTATTGATTAAAATTCATTTTATTATGTTAAAATCAAAATTATAAATAACAGTCCATTTGCAGACACTTGAATGCACATAATTTGGATACCATGGCATAAGAGTTAATATTTAATAATTTTTCCAGCAAAATTAATCAATATATGCTGCTAAACTTCTGGGTATTTAATTTCAATAGAAAGCTGTTCAATTAATTTTAAAAAAAACTTTTTTGATAAATGTAACTATTAAAATTATTAATAGTTTTGTAAAATTAATGTTGAAAAATGGTTAAAATTGTACAAATATTCAAAAACAAAATAGTATATATATATATATATATATATATTTAAAAAAATTTTCTCGTATGTAGAATTTTTTATGACTTCCTGATAAATGTTAATTTTGGATTCAAAATACATAATTACTATTTATACTGTTTATAAATAACAAAGAAACATTATTTTGAAAAAGTATAATTTGTTTATTTGTACAAAGTATGACAGAAAAATAATTAAATTCGTTAGTTAATTTTTTTATGAAGTTTCATTTAATATTTTAATATTTTGTTCAGAAATCAAAGTAAAATACTTTTACAGATAAATTTTTGTTCTTTTTGTGTCCCTTTGTTTATTTTAAAGAATGTTGGATTACAAGACTACAAAACTTGACAATAGCAAAGGTGCATTATCAAAATTTTGTATAACCATTTAAATATATTTTTTTTGATTTGCTGTAAAATATCAAAAATTTCTATTGAGATATGACACAAAAATTAATTACATGCGTAGACAAGATACTAGTAAGAAATAGCTTGGAGTATTCGATATTCGTGTAGAGTTAGTTATTTATTTATTGGGGGTTAAGGGCACATCGACAACGGAGGTCATTAGCGCCCGAACACAAATTATAAATTAAAAACACACCCCGTTTGCGCACTTGCATTCGAATCACCCCTTAATTCGAAACGCTAATGTATATGTGCCAAACGCTTAAGAATATTTCATTAAAACAAAATTAATATATTCGTGTAGAACAAAATGTACTTACAAAGTAAGTCAAAACAGAATTCATAGATGACTGCAGGAACTTTGATGACAATTGAAATAAACACAAGATATCACATACAGTATAATCATGTCAGCAAATGTTTTATCATTTTCATATTAGTACTGATATATCTGTAGACCTTTAATTGTTCAAAGAAACTTGAAAAAGATGGTGTATGCTAATTAAGCCAAAGTGCCAAAAAGGCAATAAAGAAAAGGTATATATATATATATATATATATATATATATATATATATATATATATATATATATATATATATATATATATATGAGTATAAAAATGCTACTTTGCTTTAATGAGTTAAATTTTGAAATTTATGGTTTGCATATATATGTCAGTTTATAGGAAGAAGAAAAAGAGAAATCCGCACACAAAGTAAAAAATATATATGTTTTATATTAAATTTAACACAAAATTAAAAACATATTATTTATTGTTCAACTGTTTAGTAACATACAAACGTATGTGTATATATATATATATATATATATAGTGGCGCACTCAGGATTTACTCGGGGGGGGGGGGACGAGGAGTCGAGTTGAACAGATATTTTTTTTAATATGAATTCAATAAAATTCGTTAGTTGATTATAAAAATTTATTTAAAGAATAAACTCAAATTTCCTTTTCTTTTTACAAAGCTCTTTAATTACTTCAGTCGTGGTTAAATTAATCTCTGTGTGTAGCAAAGCCTGTATGTTCAATCGTGATTGTGTCATGGTAGATCTTAAATAGGTAAAAAATGATCTTTCACTGACGCATGTTGTTACCGGAAGAAATGCAAATATTTTTAATAAGTTATAGATGTTAGGATATATCATTTTGTCGCACTTCGAAACTGCATCAATGCATCCATTTTTGCATGAATATTTCAAATAGTTTTTTAAAATTTTTATAGTACAACTTGAATTGATGATTTTGTTTTGTTTTCTAGTGTTTTTCCTTTTTCCTTTGGAGGTAACTCGTGCCCCTTGAACCACTGGGTACACCACCGTATATATATATATATATATATATATATATATATATATATATATATATATATATATATATATATATATAGACAAGAATTAACTTTAAATGTAATTATTTTATTTCGTGTAAACTGTTTTACGAAAACTACATTTTGTAAATTAACTTGTAAAATAATTTTTGCAAATTACAACAAACTTATTTATAGAGATTATACTATCGCTGATTTGTGCTAATAATCGCGTAAATTGATTTGTACAAGTTTTATTTCCACTGGGTACAAAATTTGACCTAGTTGAATCTGTTTCTTGCAATATCACTAAATTGAGTATATATATATATATATATATATATATATATATATATATATATATATACATATTTGGTAATTTTACGATGAGAAAAACTTATGTGATGGTAGTTAATAAAAAGTTCAACTAAATTTAAATTATTTTCTTTGGAAAAATGTATATATATATATATATATGAATTCTGTATTTAATATTAATCTTCTTGTTATTAAAATGTGTTGTTGAATGAATGTTTTAAAAATATATGATTGGTTTTTGAATAGGTATTATCTCATTATTTGTATATCATTCAAAACATCGGCTTCATAGGCACAGAATTAAGAATTATTTGAAAAAGGTAATAAATTTATTACAAATAGTCATAAATTTACATTGTCTAAAATCGAGGTACACTTGTTGAGCTTTTGTCGCTTTTGGTTTACTAGATGTAATATAATAAATTAGTTATAAAAACATTCCAAACTTTTATTAAATAAATCATTTTGTGATGTGTTCGCAATAATATAAGCAGGAATTGCGCATACAGTAAACATACAAAAGAGATTGATGAGTGAAACAAGAATGTTAAAAGCATTTCTCAGTAACCAATAATTTAGCATTGGAATGAAAATGAAGTACATTAAAATATGTATATATATATATATATATATATATATATATATATATATATGTATATGTATGTATGTATGTATGTATTTAAATGTATACAAATTATATATCGAAATAAATAAATCACATTAATGCATTTCAGAATTAGTTAAATAGAACAAACGTCAAAGTAACAAATAATTACAATGTAAATAATATTTTATAAAAGAATGAAAAGAATAAATAAATCTTTAAATAAACCCGATTGAGTCTGTCAATGGTACACAAACATCAGTTTTATTAATACGCATTTAATTCGTACTAATAAAATAATTGAAACGTTTTTAATTACTTTTTATTTAATCTTTTAATGGATTTTATTGTTTTACTTGTGTTTGATTTCAAAAATTAGCAATATTTTTTTCTAAAATATATCTAAATATTTTAAGTTCTCATTTTTTATATATAATATTTTACATTAGCGTATGCTGGATTATTGTCCAGATATTATTTTTAATTTTTACTGACACGAATTCAGCACAGTCAATTGTTGGTGCGTTGAACTTTTTTTCAGAGAAATTTTACATTATTAATATTTTTCAGATGCAACACTATTTCTCTTATTAGCGCACTTATGTTTCGTTGGTGTTTAATTTTGATGTTAAATATACTTCTGAATTCTATGTAGAATCATAGGAAATTATTGTAATATAAGAATCATCTTAATATTTGCTTAGATAAATTATAAAACAGAAATTTCGACAATTTCTATTTTATGTTCTATAGATACAATTTAAGCAATTTACAACTTATGATTTTCCAAAATTTGCATTTGTTCTTATAAAAAAATAATTAAAATTTATTTTTCTAATTTATAGCATCTTTCATTTCGTTATTATTATTAAATTTTTCACTTTGCCCGAAAACGTTATAAGTAAATTCTACTATATATATATATATATATATATATATATATATATATATATATATATATATATATATATATATATATACTAACTTAATCGAAAAGTTTCGGGAAATTATATTTTAAGAAAATAGCACAAATCAACCGTTATTTTTTTAAATGATAATGTTGGTAATCCTTCCACTGTAATCTACAGCCAAAATTATTTCTATCTCTCAAATCATTCGTGCTAAAATGATGTTTTTGTAGTGTTTGCTGTTTTCGGTGAATTTTACTATGTTTAATTTTATCGAGGTTTGTGTTAAATTTTGTATCAAAAACGGCATTTCTTGTGCTGACAATGTTGGAAAAAGTATTTGGAAATAAGTGGAGTTGGAATGCAGGTATACCAGTGGTGCAATTGGTTTAAGGAGAGCCCTGAGTCGGTAGAAGACAATCCTCGTTCGGGACGGCTGTCGACATCAACCGATGAAGAACATGTTCAAAAAGTAAACGATTTGATCCTGAATGATCGTCGACTGATTGTGCGAGAGATTGTTGATGATGCTGGCATATCGAATGGTTCTTACCAAAGAATCTTGCACTATACTTAGCACTTGAAACGTGTCGGACTTGTGCCAAGAACGATAAATTTTAAGCAAAAACAGCGTCGTACAGAAGTTGCCGCCGAGATGATATCTGAAGCATCTAAAGCCCCGTGCACACTACTGACACGTCACATACAATCACGTGATAAGAACATATGTGAGAGCTAATTTTACATTGGTTTCAATGGTATCGATGCACACTACTGTCATTTCATGCACATCACGCCTGACGCGTACGGTTCTTATCTCGACTAGTGTTGACACGTTCTCACATATTTCTGTTTCTGCAGACATTTCGTGAAATGAAAACACTTTTGAATCAGTTCTCAATTGACATTTCATTTTGAAAAGTTTCGAGATAAATTGAAAATGTGTCGATTTTAATTGAAAATACATGAAAATGTATTTTTTTTATTTTATTATAGTATAGTATAATACATAGTATAGTATAATATAACCTAGTATAATATATAGTAAAGTATAACATGACCTAATAAAACAATTTGGTTCTTCCAGATGCAAAAATAACTCTAAAACAAATAACAACATTATTATTTATTAAAATATTTTTTATAACAGTTATTATTATCAAATAATATAAAAAAATTTGATAGTGCCCAACAGATTATTTCTAAAATCTAGGCAAGGGTAAACGTAGCAATATAAAGTTGTGAAACTGCTACGACATGATGCCTAACATCTTGTAACGGTGTAATTTATATAGAGAACAGTGCGCATACTCAGAACAGTTTATAGGCTGACGAAATACCCTGCACCTTGATGCGTGAATGTCAAACGCATTTTCAACGACTCTTCGAGCTCTCGTCAATCGAATATCTTTTTGTTTTCATCTCTTGCACTGTGATGTCTACTATATGGTCGAAGTAAGTATGATTTCAGCGGGGGGAAAGTTTCATCTCCAACTATAACGTAGGGAAGCGGCGGAGAATTTTCACTCGATAGGCTGTCTAGTGCTATGAAAAGTACTTGATCTTGCAACATTTTTCCAAGTAGAACCAGTGAACGAAAGCCTTTATAATTAAAATATTTTGAGTCTCCTTAAATCCGACACTGCATGGTAATACTTCCCATCAATTGCTGCAACGCGGTTTAGGAATTGATTTTTAAATTTTTCAGCCAACATTTTTTAAATGTTTTAATTTGGCACCGGCATGAAAATTGGATCCAATTCCTTCCAAATAGCATCGCAAAAAGATCTATCTGTCCTACTGTGCTGAATCCTATGCGATAATTGAATTCAAAGTTTTTGAAAGAGTTTCCATGGCAAGAAATCTAAAAATAAAATATTCAATTTAAAAAGTTTTGTAAACGGCAGAAAAAAGTGGAGATGCTGCACAATGAATGTCGTATTTTACAGTCGTCTGAAGTTCGAGAGGGAAATGTATTTTTTGATACTATCTTGACGTGCTCGAAAAACGACAACAAACATCAAGAACTTAGAGAATTCATCGACAGCTCTACATTCTACTTTGCAATCTACCTCTGAGAGCGAAGTACAACATATAGTTGTAGCATTACAAGAAAATAATAAATAAATAAATTAAGATAGTTGTTTTGTGTTAAATTTACCTTAAACACAGGGCGCGTTTTTCTTCCGTATTAATAACTTCTCGCACTTGTGTGTTTTTGTATCTTATATCCTCTTAGATAAGGCCATGCAGGTACTCGAACGTTTCTTTCGACATCTTGAAATATATCTTGTAGCGATTGGGGTGCTCTTGAAGCTCGTTCACAAGACGATGGAACTCGCCCTTTTCTTTTTAACTTTAGCTCATGAACCCAAATTCTTTTCTTATGAATTTGATTATGAGCTATCACAGTACAAACACTTGGTATTTCTTCTTCAAACTCTGATGAAATACTTGTTTTGCTCCCCATTATAATTTCAATAATAAAATCAATGATGTCCAGCTATATGATAGTGGCCCGCAAACACAAGTCTTGTCAATTGTGTGCACGCGGCTGCGCAGTACAAAATGTGACGTTCACGCGTGATGATAGTGTGCAACCTTATTTGGCTGCATGTCGTGCCGTGACGTGTCAGTAGTGTGCACGGGTCTTAAAAATCTCAGGTTCATGAAACTGGAGATAACTGGATCATAACTGGAGACGAAACTTGAATGTACGGATTTGATGTCGAATCACAGATAAGTTGTCCGAATGGTTCAATAAATTTAGACATAGTAAAATTCGCCGAACGCTAGAAAAACATCAACTGTTCACGAATGGTTTTGGAGATTACAATAATGTTTGGTATACTCGTAAATCACAGTGATTGGATTACCAACATTATCATTTAAAAAATAACGTGTTGGATTTGCGTGGTTCTTTTGAAATAAAAACCCCCGAAAATTTTGATCAAATCAGTATATATATATATATATAGTGTTGGACATATTTTTAGGGACATTTGGTAATTTTTTAAAAAATATCATTTTTTTATAGTTGTTGATTTTATTTGAATTCTATTTAAATATGTATCTTAATTTTTTAAAAAATGTACATTGTCGTATCCCTCGGGCGTTGGTTGCCAGAACGGTTCCCTTCGCTGTCCGATGGTCGATCTTGATTGATTTTTTGCAGTTGTCATCAGGGTACATTTATACTTTGTCCAAAAGTTTTATATTATATTTAATTTTTTAATTTGTTATCAAATACAAGTTACAATAGATTAATTTTATGCATGAACACAGTTTTGTTGTCAAACAAATTCAGTAGATTAATTTCGTGCATATATTAGTTTTATTGTCAAAATACTATCAATTAATTTTTATGCGTCTATATGTTTTGTTGCTGTTAGAACAAATGCTATCGATAATTATCTAAGCAACCTTTTTATACCGAGCTGGATTTTTTTAGATTATTCTAGAACAATCTATTTGTTCTATGATATTTGTTTGCTTAGACAGCTATGACAACCCGTGTGTATATCGTATACCACAACATACATTTTAGAATTTTGCAAAAGTTTGTAAAACAACATGGACTTTTTTTAGGGACAATTACTATTTCTGTATAAACAAAACGTTTAAATCTACTTTTTAACTATTTTATTAAATTAATTTATACTTTTTTAATTTTTTGTCGCGTGTCCTTCATTTTCAATAACTTCTTGGTAACGTCTAGGCTTTGATTCCCACTAAACGCTAGTAATGCCCTATTGAAATAGATTCACACATCTCTTTTAAATTAAACCACAACATAATCTTATTTTTCGATTTTTTTTTGCTACAGCCTCTAACGTTTCCTCATATGTTTTCGATTAGATTTATCCGGAGACTGTACTAGCTACTGCGATACAATTACATTATTTGCCTGTAGAATCTCTTTCGCCAATTTTGAGGGTTGTTTCGGGTCATGGTCCTGCTGAAAGATCTATCGAAGCAGCATGTTTTCTTCAGCATGCGGGTGAATTACTTCTTTTAATATATTATTTACATAATATTTGGCATCCATGTTCTCGTTAATACAAAATATTGACCCAGCACCGTAAAAAGAAAAGCATGACCACACTTTTATATTCACACCTCCATGATTTAACGTTTTTCTAATATATTTCGGATCCAGAGGTTTTTGGTAGTCTTCTTACAAATAGTTTTCCATCTGAGCCAAATATATTAGCTTTAGTTTCAACACTCCTTAGAAGATTATTCCACCTTTTTCACCCTTCATGTTTCGTAGCGAATTTAATCCTATTTTCAACGTTTTTACGAATACTAAATACGAAATTTTTACAGCTGATATACCTAAAAGATTCTGTTTAAGAAACCGTCTACGTACCATACGAGTAATGATGTAGAATCCTAGTTCCTCTTTTATGTCTTTGGAAGACTTAAGGGGATCATTTTTCGACAAGCGCGAAATACATTGATCTGTTTATACACTAGTTTTCCACTTAGGTCCAGGTTTTCTTAATGATTTTTTGGTTTTAAAACATTTACCATCATATTCCTGCTACGCTGATTAATCTAGCGATTTTTCTTATCCATTTATTTTATAGATTTCTCTTCATTCTGTAAAGATTGTATTATTCTTCTCTCATCCGCCAAATAGTTATTTATTCCTCTGTCAATTTTTAAACTGGAACGAATAATTAATAAAATAGTTCCAATTTTTCTACAAAATGCTATTACTCGCCTTAGAAATATTTTTCTTTTCGCGAATATCAAGTTATTTTTTAAAGAAATGTATAAGCAAACGGTGTCCTTATAAATATGACAAATCTATTTTGACAATTGAAACAAAATGTAGGATTTTCCAGGAAATAAGAACACAAATTATCATATGTGAAAATTGTTGCAGATGTAAGTCTTGTTACAGACCTCATTAATAGATGGCTGTTTTATAGCAGCAAATTAATGTGTGAAATTTTGAAAAATGTAAATACATTCTCAGTGTTCCTAAAAATATTGTATGTGTTTATATATATATATATACATATATTTACACATACATATATATATATATATATATATATATATATATATATATATATATATACATATATATATACATATATATATATATATATATATATATATATATATATATATATAATTGTTGTTTTATGAAAATATATCGTTGATAGTTTAAGAAAAATAATAATTCACATATGCCAAGTAAAAAAATAAAACAAAATTAAAAATGAATTTTATTGATAGTAATGTAATACAGGGCCGGGTTTGGCCTTATGTTTTTTGACATTGGTGCGGTGCCATTACCTAGTTGGTATTTAACCGCATTTGTGGGGTGTAGGTTGTATGTTGTGTTATTTGTAATTTTTATTAGTGACTCATGCTTGGGTTCCGGGAAAAATTTTCAAAAAACCGGGACATATGCTAAGAAAAACTTTTTTTTTTAATTTATAGAAATCTGTAACTGCTGTATATTGAGGGAGTTACCTTGTGTGACATTCGAATGGTGGATATCGAATACACTCTATTACAAACTGATATTCTAAACGTGCTATTGTTTAATTTGATTAATTTAAATTAATTTTATGATATAATATTTTGTATATTGTACAAATATATGAACATGTACAATATATGTGTATTTTTGTACAAAAGTTTTATATTTGATAACTAAAATAAAAATTAAAAAAGTAAATGTGGTAGATATCAAAAATAAAAACGACAGGCTGCTTAGAAAAAGAAAAAAATATATTTTAGTTATAGAATTTATGTTTACTTGTTAACTAATTTATTTGATTAGACTCTATGGACAATCTTTTTTTAGTAAAACATATTAGTTAAAGCTTTAGACTAAATGTTTACAAAATTTATATTCAAATCTACATAAAGTATATAGGAATTCGATTGAATTGTGTCCGAGAAAATTGTTGTGGAAGTAGAGTTCCTTTAATTTTCTAAGGAAGTAAAATGAAATAAACGAATTCAATGATGTGTTCAATCTTATGGTTATGTTGAATGTAAATAACTATGGATAAAATTATTTAATTGTTTGAAAAAGGTATTTTGTAACACAAGTATATTCAATTTTTTATTGAAAACTTACATTTGTAAAAGCGAACAGTTAGTCCTGAAATTAAAAGCGATATATCTTCAATGTCTCTGTAAGTGTACCTTTACATTAAAAATTGAAAAGATATTTAGGTCATGGACAATATTTCAATAAAATTATGTTAGTTGTTATTATGAAGCAAGTAACTTAACTCCTTACGTACATATTCACATTTATTTCAATAAATATCTTTATATAATTGTTTATATCTATTAAATAAGATTACATTTTTTAAATCATCTAAATTGTAATATTGTTTTCATATTACAGTAGGAAACTATAGATCTTAACAATATAAATACTAATTTTATAATAATAATATTGGATATATTGTATAAATTTATCTCTTTAAAATTTTTCAACAACAATGAGTCAATTTTCATATTAATGCTGTTTTTTTTTGCGAATGACGATTTATCAATACAGATTAATAGTCAAAGTCGTTTTTAATTAATTTGGAAATTAGATTCAATAATATTTTTGTATAAACATAATACATTATTTTCCAAAATGACAAATTAAATCTGTACCTCATGCTTGAAATTTCATCAAATTCTTATTAAAAATATCTCCTTAATTTATTTTGCTTGAAATGTCTGCTAATAATACACTAGTATTGTGGTTCAAAGTACGTTAAAAATAAATTACAATACATTAAAAAAAAGTTTTCTGTTCAAAAATACTCAGTAAATAATTATTATGAAAAATGATTAATAAACGTGTATGAAACATTTTTGACAAGAAAATTTTCTTGACATTTGTGGTGCGAGAAAATAATTTATTTGTAAATGTGAAACTCTGCATTACAATTTCATAAATTATTCTATTTTTTACGAACATATTATCTATTTGTTAGTATTTATGTATTCTCTTTATTACTTTTTCTATCTGGCGGCAAATAACATGATTTAATCGAGTATTTTTGGGATAATTATATTTTATGATTTCAGGCACTGAGGGTACAGTTCTAATAATTTTATTCGACTTTTCATCATCTCCCATATTGTAAAGTTTAGTTCAATAATGTACATAGACCATTGAAAAGTATCCAGAGACATTTGTGACTCCAGCTGAATAACTCATTTTTTTTAACTGAAATTCGAAATTATGCAATGCCTAATATGTTGCTTTTGGAACGCCATCGTGTTCACTAGTGTTTTGTACGGTTATGCCAACTGCTTGGGCAATATATATATATATATATATATATATATATATATATATATATATATATATATATGCTGTTTTTATATGTTAAGGCTGTGGTTAAAAATCCTAAAACAACAGGAAAATATTTTAATTGAAAACAGTTATGATTGATTTAATGTAAAAGCACCGACTTATTTTTTACACCTAATAAAATTCATTAATCATTCACTCAAAGAAATATACCATTACTTAAAAAAATAAATTAAATCTGATAAAATCTCACATGTTATACGTTTCCGATAAATGCTGCACTGACTAGGTTTTTTGAAGATAGAATATTATTTTACCTTTTGGTAACTTGAGAAAGATTTACGTTGAGAGTGTTATATTGATGACAATGAGCTGAAAACAGCGGTCACTGGCCACTTGAACACAAAAACGGAAGATTGTTTTTATAAGGGTATAGAATTGATAATTAAGCGCTATAAATAATGCATTGATGTTAAAGGGAATTATATAGAAAAATAGTATAATCTTATTTTATTTGCATTCCTACCTATATAGGCCGAGAATATTTGGCGCTCCCTCGTCAATATATATATATATATATATATATATATATATATATATGTATATATATATATATATATATATACACATAAGAGGGTGTGATGAAAAGTTTCCGGTCTATGAAGAAAACCAATACAATATTGGTTGAAAAATGACTTTATTTTTCGACATAGTCACCTTTTTTACTTAATATACTTATTTCAGAGGTATTAAAAAACCATAAATACTTTGTACTGTCGCACTATCAAAATCATTGTTCACATATACAGAAATCTGAAAAAAACTGATGGTTTGTTCAATCAGTCAAACTATTATAAAGAGATGTATAGGTGTTAACAATGAAAAAATTACGAAAACTTTAGAAAAATGTTAAACGTTTTTAACAAAAAAATAAAACGAATAAAGATATCAATATAAATTAAAGGAACAAAAACGGCATAAATAAAAATATAAAACGCATATAAGAGGGACACACAGAGAATGAATGGCGCTGTAAAAATAATAGAGCGTTTAATTTATATTAAATATCAACGATATATATATATATATATATATATATATATATATATATATATATATATATATATATATGTATATATATTTAAAAGGAACATAATGGAAAAAGTTAGAAGTTCGTACACCCCTTCATTCACTGTTCAGAGTCAAAAACGGGAACGAGAACACGCGTACAACGCGTGTATTTTACCTCATTCAGTGTTCTAGGAACATCTGCACTTTTTGAATTATGATTGAAGTTTTACCATTGCCTTTGTGCCGAGTCTTAAAACAAGTTTTCTAAGGTACAACAGATATGTGTGAGTATGTGTGCCTGTGTAAGTACACGTAACTTGATATATTTCTGCGCAATTATATCGCACGGCAATACATTTCGTTGTAAATAATTGAATTAATAGAAAGCAGCGGGAAACAAGGAAAGAATATATATGTATATATATATATATATATATATATATATATATATATATATATATATTGATTGATTGAATGTGTGCAAGAGAGACAATGTATATGATGTAAAGCTTGAAATATATATGTTGTATTTGAAATGGACATAAATCGACTTTATTCTAGTTTTTATTGAAATAGTTAACTAAAGTGCTGAGACCTTAATAACAATATATATATATATATATATATATATATATATATATATATATATATATATATATATATATATCTTAAACCCTAAAAAGAACAAAGTGTATAAAGGTATTACAAGAATGTCTTGAAGTTATGCATATAGATAGAGAAAATACACTTTGTATTCACTGATCTTTTACCCATTTTCCTCACAATAGGAGTGAACACAAAAGCTGATGATTCTCGGTGCATAAATTTCCTGAATCTATTGTAAGTCGAAAATGTTCACTCATATACGTAGTATATTCGTGTTTATTTGACGGGGTCGTTACTCACAGTTCAACCAGCAGAACTCAAAGGTATACACGAAAGTAACTTTGTACTATATAGGATGGAGAAAAAAGTGAATTGGCAACGACCTCATCAGTCCTAGTCCATTGTTGCAACCACTTGAACCGTTTGTGTAAGCAGTACTCAGTAATAAGACTGTTCTTGACTAGTGCACATATAAAGGTGCTTACATTACCTTTGACCGCAATGAGACGCTTACTCCGGTTTTTAAATGCCTATAGCTGTTTCGTGTTCGTTGAGTAGTAAGTGCAGACCGCCTAGATAGCTTATCGACTTAATAAAGCTGATTTAGAGCACACGTTTACTTTTTAGCGACGACTTCGAATTCAGTAGAGAGCTATGTCTGATCCTTCGTACGCACATAATTGGTATGGCTCTTGAAGTTTAGACTAATCGAACATGATACTTCCTGCTATCGAGCATGATTCCTAGGTACTTGGCCTGCATTTCCAAAAACGCGTCGACTCAAAATAGACTACCACACTCATCTGCGCGTTAACGGTTAATCTCTACGTTCGATAGTACATTTCGAAAACAAGCAGTTGAGTCTACAGCTTCGTATGAAGGATGTTCGGGTATCATGACTGTACAATTACTGTCACATCACCTGTAAAGAATAGCATGTACTAATCTGCAGCACGTTAATCTATAAATTAATTCTCTAGTTTGAAAAAGATTGAAATATGCATTATATTAAATAACATCATAAATTTCCCCTCTGTTCAACGTTTCATTATTATTTGACTTTTTGCACAAATATATATATATATATATATATATATATATATATATATACACATATATACCCGTCCCTCAATTTACGCCGAGTATCCGTTCCACGTGGATTCGTTTTACGCGAATGAAAATCTCGTAAATTGTGTCTGTCAGTTCAATAGAAAAAATATTGGAAAAAAGCTAGTAAAGTTGTAGAAACACATATTTATTACACATAAATTAAAAAAAATAATGACGTTTTAGAAAACAAAAGTTGATAAATGTTATTCGGTGACACTATCGCTACTGTAATTCAAAACAATAAACCTTTTCCTTTTAATTGGCACAAACTTAGCATCGCTTGAAATATTTGTAAGTTCGACATCATTTTTATTGTTAATGTTAATTTTTTCGGATAATTTGTTCTCTATCTTTTCTTTTACTAAGTTTTCATAAATTTTATATATAATAAATACAATGAAAAATTATATAAAATTAAAGCTATCTGACCGCGTAAAATGAGATCGCGTAAATCAATATCGCGTATAAGAAGTGCAGCGTAAATAGAGGTATAATTTGTCGTGTAAAAAAGAACTCGTGTAAAAAAGTCCCGCGTAAATTGAAGGACGGGTGTATATATGTATATGTATATATTTGTATATATGTTAAGTATCACCATCAGCCTCTGTCAATCCACTGCTGGATGAAGGCCTTTTCCATGATTTTCCATTTTGTATGATTGAATGCCTCTCTTTTCCATTGATTTCCAATAAAATTTTTAATTTCTTTATACCACCTGTTCAATGGTCTCTTTCTTGTTTTTTTTTTATACTCCTTAGTTCTCAGTTAATAATTTCTGTTATCCAACGGTTGTCTTTTATTCTTTCAACATGACTCGCTCATTTCCATTTCAGACTCTTTATTCTACTTATTACATCTGTGACTACTGTCTGTTTCCGTATCCATTCTAATCTTTCCTATCTCTTCTTGTTATTCCTAGGATGCGTCTTTCCATATTTCTCTGTATTGTTTGGAGTCTTTTAACGATTTTGGCGTTAAGCATCTATGCTTCGCTGCCGTAGGTAAGGATTGGTAGTATACATTGATCAAATACATTTTTCTTCAAACAAAGTGGGATTGTTGATTTAAAAATCGAAGCGTGAATGAATGATCCATCTTACTTGATAAGCTAGCCTAGATAGACATACTTCATAATCTCTTCTATTTCTGTTCTTTTTATTTCAAATTTCACAACACTTTTGTTTTTGCGTGGTTCATGTTTAGGCCAATCTTTGACTGGCATCATTTAATTCTTCTATCCTCGTTTGTAGTTCTCCTGGAGTACTTGCGAAGATAACGATATTATTAGAAAACCGGAAGTGACTTAAGTTTTCGCCTTTTATTTAGAGTCCTATGTTGTCCCAGTCAAGCGATGGAAATACTTCTTTTAAGGCTGCAGTAAATAATTTCGGCGAAATTGCATCTCCCTGTCTTATACCTTTATCGATTTTTATCCTTTTTTCTTCTTCCTGTAACTTTACCGTCAAGGCTGCATTCTTGTAGATTTTATCTAGCAATTCGATGTATGTGTCTTCCTCTATGCCCTGATGATTTGACTGATATGGTAATAGAATCGAAAGCCTTTTCATAGTCTATAAATCCAAGACATATAAGTTTGTATATACATTTATACATACATACTTATATATATATATATATATATATATATATATATATATATATACTGTTAAATGAGTAATTAAAAGTATGTATTGTTTAAGATTTTTTGTATTTATTCTCGAATAAATGAAATGCCTATACTTTCTTAGTATTTTTTTGAGGACGATGTACAACCCGAATAATTTTCCAATTACCAACTTATGTGTGTGTGTGTGTGTGGGTATATATATATATATATATATATATATATATAAATATGTGAAAGGATATTAAAGTTTTGTATACAAACCCATGAATTGAATAAAAATGTTAACAGAATAATTGATCTTACAAAACATTAAATGCACCAGTGATTTAAATCCATTCCGTGCTGCGTAATAGATATCTATCACCATTTTATCAATTGTCAATCGACTAACAATCATTACGTCGAAGAACATCGCTACTCTTTTATAACAAGATGCCATTTTAAATAAGTACTATTTATTTCCTGCGCACTATCGGCCCGTTTTTCCGGTACCCGAACGACGTACACAGAGATCCCTTTTGTGTACACATACATTTGTGTATTGTACGATGGCCGCACGTGTCCTGACCGGTTGCGAGTTACTTTCGCTCTTTGCCCTTCGACCAACCCCTTTTTTGTATACACTTCCTTTGAATGCAGTCCCAAATAAAAGAACAGAAAACTACGTATTTTCATATATGAACACAGAAACACATTATACATATATATATATATATATATATATATATATATATATATATATATATATATATATATATATATATATATATATATATATATATATATATATATATATATATATATATATGTATATTACCTTCATGCTTCAACAGATTGTACGCAAAGGTTATTTAGACAAGGTTACTGTAATTGTATATGGTATAGCAAATAAACAATATATATATATATATATATATATATATATATATATATATATATATATATATATATATGTATATATATTCAGTTAACAGATCTATATTTAGTATAGTAAAAAAAAAACATCTTGGATATAAAATTAAAGCATATTTTATTTATAAAGAAATAATTACAAAACGAAAGAAATATTTTTATATAAAAAGAAGGTCGTAAATAAAATATTATTTCATTAAATATGAAGTTTTCATTTAATATGACGTATTTCATTTAATGTGTAGTTTAAATCTTAAAATTAGTCAAATATTGGATTCTTAAGCCATACTATAACAAATAACAAGGGTGGGCAAACTGCTGCTTGTGAGCCGCATGCGGCTCCCAAAGCTACTCTGTGCGACTCCCGAGACAATATTGAGGTCATTGTCATTTTTCCTAAGCGTTTATATTAATAAAGTATAGTGGTACAGTATGTACCAATATTAGAATATTTTATATATAAACGGGTAATTCACATTATCTTTTCATACATCCATATGCATTGTGTCAAATCTGCTGTTTAAGGTGGTTCTATGGTTATGGACAATCCTTAAAAAAGATATGAAAGTAAATAATTTTGTTAATGAAGACTTGCTGAATGCTATAAAACCAAATTCGAGACGGGTTATTGTGTAAATTTTTGAGAAA
The DNA here is from genome assembly GCA_034766995.1 of Acanthacorydalis orientalis. Classification (NCBI taxonomy): domain Eukaryota; kingdom Metazoa; phylum Arthropoda; class Insecta; order Megaloptera; family Corydalidae; genus Acanthacorydalis; species Acanthacorydalis orientalis. The sequence goes on from CM068322.1 coordinate 6,521,157, forward strand.
AATATCTTTAAAAATGCAACTTTTAACACAGATTCAAGCAACCTTTAACTACAAAAATAAAGACTTAATCAAAGTCTCCAACGAGTAGAGATTAAACATATTCTGCTTTGGTGAGTAGGACTATTATATAGTTGAATTTTTCATTATTTATATAAGGTCGGTAGGAAAATAATTGTAGTTTTGTATATGAATTTGAAGGTCATAAACCGCAATTATTTTTCTACCAATCGAAAATTGACCCTGACACTGAAGGGTCGAAAGGAATTTAGGTATCCAACTTGGACTGACTTTATTCATATCTAAGTGATCATGGAGAATTCGACGAACTATTGTTTGTGAAAGACTGGACATTGCTGATATTTTTTTCTCTTTTAAGTGTACGTCACTAAGCAGCAGGTCTTTGGCAAGTGCAAATGAATCGGGTTTGAACGCTTCCACAGAGTGATCGGGACGTCATTCATCTTCCAGTGACTCTTCTCCCATTCGTAATTTCTTAACTTCTTCTTTAACCGTGGAGTATGAAAGGGAACCTTCCCCATATATGCCATCTAATCATTGTTTTATTTGGTGCGGTATAATTTCTTATTTTATCAGAAACTTTGTTACCGCACGATACTCAATTCTGGTTACTTGTGATATTGTTAAACGTCTTTCTCTCATCGTTGTCATTGTACGACTGATCAAATTATAACATTGAAATTTTTACTGAAGACATGAATCTATCACACTGACAGATTCTTAGCGCGCGCGCATGCACAGACATGTTAGGTCAAGAATATTTGGCATTATCCTAGTATATACATATATATATATATATATATATATATATATATATATATATATATATATATATATATATATATATATATAGAGTTAACCTTGTACCCTCTAAAGGAAGTATACACAAGTATATTTTTTTCTTACTCGATCTTTTATTCCTGAAAATATATGCATTTATATACTGTAAAATTAGTCCCTATATATTGTCTCTATGAATGAATAGAATAGCTAATTACAGTAAATGTATTTTTATTAATTTTTGAAATTGTTACTTTAAATGTATTTACATAAATTATACACTAAACAATTATAAAAAAGGTTTCGTATAATCTAGATATTTAAAGCAGTTAATTCCATACAAAGGTTACATTTAAGCTCCATTGATTCTGAACATTGCTAAAAGTTCGAAGTGATGCACAGAGATGGTACGAGTATTGCCATTCTGGTCAAAACAGTATAGCCGTGTTACAAAAACCTACGATAATGAAAGTTTATTAAACGGAAAAGAGAAATAAGCCATTTCATATGCAATAATATAATATGAACAGGAGACACTTAATTGTATGTTTCAATCATGTATAATTGAATATTTTTTGATATTAATATTAACAATTGATTAGTGTTATTACAATTGACCTAATATAGATTGATAAGTACCATATATAAATTGGTATATCTTTTTTTTTTAAAAAAAGATAGAGTAAGAGTAAAATATGCTTTATGTTTTCTTTATTTCACTTTGAGTATAAATGATTGTCAACAGCTATGTATTAAATGTTCTTGTAAAGGACAGTATTACAGGTTTGAATTGCTAAGTTTAGTTCTGTCTTTTTAATTGTAATGTTTAGATAAAATATATTTATAACATCAGCAAAAAACAAAAGAATGTAATAGTATAAATATAAATTGTTTGCTTAAGACAGAAAGCGAGATTTGATTTTTTAGCAATTTCATATCTTCATTTCGCTCATTAGCATAAAATTTATTTATTTACTATTTTTATGCCGATTTTTTTAATATTCTAACACATTAAAATATATTTAATTTGCTCTTATTTATCTTATATACTTCAACTAAATTTTTTCAATAAACTTCTAATAAAGATTGTTAATTATTCGTAAATATTATATTTCATATTTCCATTTTTGTTTGCTTACATTTGAAAGTCATTAGATCTTGAGGAAAATTTATTTGAATTTGTCTAATACTTCTGTTCGGAATTTTTAGAGTAGAATTATCACACTTTGTACAGTATGATATGTCTATGGATATTGTAGTTAAAATCACTCATTAATCATAGACGTTATATATACATATACATACATATATATATATATATATATATATATATATATATATATATATATATATATATATGTATGTGTGTATATGTATATAATATCAGTGTGTATGTAAGTGTGTAGAGTAGGGTACTTTGAAGATGTTTATTGATTTCTCAAATAACTCATCTGAGTAAAAAATATATAACGTTCTCTAAGAAAAATGTTTGCAATAATACTTTAAGATATACATATTAAAAATAACATATTCTGTAAATACAATAAGGAAAAATAACATGTTACTTGGTGCATTTTTGTTTATAAAATCTTTAACAAGAAATACTTTTAAACGCTGTTAGGAGCAGGTTCATCATAACATTTCTTAATACACATTATATGCATCTAAATCAGGGAAAAAGCATATAAGAAAGACTGTTTCCAGCGTACAATTAACACAGAATTAGTGTATAATTTTTTGTATTTATTAAAAAAGGATACAAACAATAATTAATATCTTGAATTTGTTTCGGTACCAGTCGCATGGAACCCTGGATAAACTGTAAGTACAATGGTATTAATTATATATACAATGGTATTGACATGTTATATGTTTAGTAATAATTAATGAGAAAGACCTTATTTTAGGAAAAAGCTCCAAGAACAGATTTTATAAAATCCTATCATATATTATACTACGATTTCATTTTACATTACTCTTTGCATTTATAATTGTAACTTTCTATTATAACATACAAAACTTAATGATGAATTATTCTTCTCAGTTCTAAGTTATTTATATGAGATATAAAATTATCGCCATTGATATTTGTTTTCTATCAGTTCATTGGTTTTATATCATTTTATTTTTTTTTTCTTCCGAGTATTTTTATTTCAACATCTTTATATCCTTACTACTATTATGATTCATGGAAAGATAATCTTTGTTATACGAAATACAATCATTAATAATGGATTATGTACAATCCATGAAAAGTGAATATGCTTTTAACTAACTATATTGTCACAATAACTTAAGCCGACAGTGGCGCTAAAACTCTATATTGTCGGTTTCATATCATTTTCTAGTATTTTATTGTATGTACTGTTACTCTTATCCAAAAACTATAATATCTGGAACATGTCTTAAAATTACCCATCGTATAGATCAACTATTGTACCGTCCAGTATATTTGAATGATTTTCCAAAATATACTTTTTTTCTTACTTTTATGCACCATTACATCTATATATATGTATATATATATATATATATATATATATATATATATATATATATATGTATATATATATACATATATATATATATATACATATATATATATATGTATATATATATATATATATATATATATATATATATACATATAGATATAGATACATATACATATATATATATATATATATATATTATATATATATATATATATATATATATATGTATATATATATATATATTTATATATATATATATGTATATACGAGGTCAGACAATTAAGTAATCCGACCGATTTTTTTTCTCGGCCTGTGGTAACACTGCGAACCTGTAACTCCGCCACCGTAATAGCAGATCCCTACTCTCTCGATTGAGACCTTGACCACCCTCGTACGCTCGTACGATTTCTTCGCCAGCTGTTTAGTGTTTTGTAACAACGCGCGAGTAGTGCATGTCACGAAAATGAACATCGCGCCCACCGAATGAACATCGCTCAAGATTGTCTCGAGCAGGTTGAAAGTGATACTACTCTTCTCGATCGAGTTATTACTGGTGATGAAAGTTGGTTCTTTCAATATGACCCCGAAACTAAACGACAAAGCCAACAGTGGCTGTCCCCTGGAGCACCAAGGCCAAAGAAGGCGAGAATGAGCAAGTCCAAAGTGAAAACCATGTTGATTTGCTTCTTCGACAGCAAAGGGGTGGTTCACAAAGAGTTCGTACCACCTGGACAAACCGTAAATCAAGTATTCTACCGCAATGTGCTCGAAAAATTACGAAAAAGGGTGCTCAGAGTGCATCCAGAGATCGCGAAGACTTGGGTTCTGCATCACGACAATGCTCCCTGTCACAGTGCGTTCAGTGTCTCTCAGTTGTCCCACAAGAAGTGTTCCAGAATTGTTACGAAAACTGGAAAACTCGCTGGAATAAGTGTATAGATGCGGGAAGGGACTACTTTGAAGGGAATCGCAGCGATGTATCTTAATTTTTAAATATACTCGATTTTTGAATTTTGCCGCATTACTTAATTGTCTGACCTCGTATGTATGTATATATATATATATATATATATATATATATATATATATATATATATATATGTATATATGTATATATGTATATATATATATATATATATATATATATATATATATATATATATATATATATACAAATCAAAATCATCGACAAAAAATGTTCTATGACGTGAACTTATTTACTTATGGCGTCCATGGTTCTATAGTACTCAAATATGTTACTCATATATAAAATAATACGTTACAATTTATCTACGATAATGATTATATAAGCATACTAACATATCTCTCTCTCTCTATATGTATATATATATATATATATATATATATATATATATATATATATATAAATACCATTATACATAAAACATATTGTAACAGAATCTAAATAACAATAATAACTAGTGGACTGTATTTGAATATTTATATTGTTGATCGGCCGTGCACTGTTACACGACTTGCACCTAACTACATACTGCCGCGTTCTAATCTGTCCTTTATTTAGGTATGTGACCTGTAGGATGATGCCGACAGAAATATGATCCTTTGTTTAGTTTTTAAATGTTCTTTTATATATTCTGTCTTGTGTGCAATAAATTAGTGCATTTCAAGTGTGTGATTACTACACTATTTATTGCCACTTATCTGTCACATACATTTTTTCAAACACAGGTGACACTTTTCAATTGGTTTGTCTTACAACTAACAATTTCGTAACACACAAAAATAACACATTGCAAAAAATAATCTATCTGTAAGAATGTTTATATAGATACACTACCATACATATTGTATATATATATATATATATATATATATATATATATATATATATATATATATATATATATATATATATAAATCCGTGCCGTCGACTTATTTATTTAAGACGTTGCTTGTATGATACCCAAATATGTTTATTGTTTCATTCGGTTATATGTACATGCCTGTAATTGACAAGTGGCCGAGCGCAGCGAGCTAGAGAGTTGGTGAGTACAGCGATCAGGGGGCGAAGCCCCCAAGTAATATATATATATACATATACGTGTCTTAAAGTTTAACTAACCGATCAGTTATTTTTGCAAAGAACTATTCATTTTGCTGTTAATCGAACGCACTGATAAAAACGGAAGTTGTCGAAACGATAAAAATGCATGAAACGTCAACTGACGGACGAAACGGTATAAATTTTATTGGCGCTGCAACGTAACGAGCAGTTTAATTAGTAATTTCAGTCTTGATTACTTAATACACTTAACAAGCTATACGAGCGCAGCACAATAACAACAACATCAGATGTAGCCGTCAACACGGACGTCGCCGAATGAAATTATCTTAATTAACTCGTTATTATCCTATATAGTACGACGACGTTATTTATTGTCTCGTAATTGGTGAAAAGATGCAACATAATTAAACAGGTTCGTCTGATAAGCCGATGCGAATTTATCAGCAGCTCATTTAAATCGTTCGTTATTCGTTTTTGTTACAGATTTATTGATAGATTATTTCTCTTTTATTTATTTAAGGATAGGCAGACAAATATATTTGAATACGAAGTAGCTTTGAACATTTATTTCTAAATTTAAAATGTTCTAAATACATCTGTAGTACCCATGCAAAATTGTGTAATAATAACAATTTACAAAGTAGATACTAGTTCTAAATAAACGCCAATTATACTGATATGTGTATTAAGCTGTGAAGAAAATTAAATATTGTTCGAATTTGTTCAAGGAAAATATTGTTTACCGTAAGATTGTCATTAAATATTTTTTACTGATTGTTAACCTATACTACGAGTATTTTAAATTTAGTTGAAAAGCAAGTCTTAATGTTATTATATTTATCATTTGGTTTCTGACATATATATATATATATATATATACATATATATATATATATCTCGTATATATATATATATATATATATATATATATATATATATATATATATATATAAAACTGCGTATAATGAAATGGTTAATTCAAAATTATATTTCATACAAACATTAATTATATATATATATATATATATATATATGTATATATATAGTAGATGATATGAATTATTCGGCAAATAAGCACTATAACCCATAAATTTATATAAGAACCACCTACATTGGTAAATATAAGAAATATTCCCTTTTTCGATCATGATAACTGATATTTATCAATTAAATTTTTTTCGAAGCAATCACTGCACTCCGTTTTTCGAATTGCTTTTAAAACCGCGGTTGAAGTCATATTGGTATCCTAAATGGTGCCTTAACGCTTTCTTTCATCTCAAACTTGAGTTTCAGGAATAGCCAGAAGTTACACAGAGCCAAATTTGGGGAACACAAGGGGTCAGGGTGAGAGTGTGTGTGGGGGGGGGGATGTTTTAGCACTGTAAGGTCTTTTCTAACCAAGAAATTGCCTACAATCTTGTGGTGCATTATTGTGCAGAAGCGACTGAGACCCTTGCTCTCAATATTCAATCCGAACTCGAAGAATCCTGTTCCATAAATGATTTAGAACACCCAAATACTAATTTTCGTTCAACGAATTTATTGTAAACGATTATTCCAAATCGAAGAAAACAGTGGGCAATGTCTAGATTCGGCTTTTCTACATGGGTACTTTCTTCGGTTTTGTCTCTTCTTGAATTTGACATTCCATACTCTGTCAATTTGTGCGTAGTTCATATTGAAATGATGTTTTTCATGACATCCGGATCAATATTGGTCACTCTTAATATGTCTTTATAGTGCTCCACTCTGGCGTCTTTTTAATTCCTTGTCAGTGTGCAGTACGAAGCGTATCCAGTTCTTTTGTTTTCCCAAATTCTCTGTCAGAATTTAATGTACAGTACTTTTAAATGTGTCAGTGAGTTCCTCGATGAGTCTTCTATACACAATGCGATCCGATCGAAGGATTTCAAACATTTTCTGCACTTTTCAGAGGTACGGCTTATTTTTGACGGCCGTGCTCGAGGAGCGTCTGCGATGTCTTCCTTGCAGGAACGAAATCGGGCATACCATCTAAAAAAGTTGAAACGATCCAAATAATCATTATCGTTCGCATTTTTCATCATTTTTTACGTTTTTCCAGCTATTTTGCTCAACTTAAAACAACATTTAATATTAATTCTTTGTTCCATAGTGTTTTTATCGATGAGCGTCAATAAGGCACTATTATATTTAACGTCAAAACTAATGACGTAGAAATACTAGTGCATTGAAAAGTTGGGTGGCAATAGCTGAAATCTCAAGCTTTATAACGAAATTACTCATCAAGAGATAGCGCTACAGGAAAAAATTTAAAAATCAGTCACATAAGAAATTGGACAGACTGTGTATAATGAAATGGTTAATTCAAAATTATATTTCATACAAACATCAACTCTAGACAATAGAGGGCACTGATAATACGCTGTCTTTGGTAATTGCCAAGAGCTTCCCGTATTTAAGTATATTTTATTTGGTATTATAAAATATAAATATAACATAAGTTAACTCATTTTGATTGCTAAAGTTTAAAATAATAATTAATAATATTGAGTAGTGGCACACATTTTTATCTAGTTTTATGTAAAGAACTGACATTACATGTATATTAAAATAAATAACAGCAATATTATTTTAAATTTATAGTGTCAGTTTTTTACTAATAAGACATTCTATCACCAAGAAAAAAGTTTAAATTATGTTAATTGGCATATGATAATTCATATGCCAATGATGCCTACTAATCTATGATGACTACTAATGTAGGCATCATGGACGTCAGTATCGCGTAAGAATTTTAATCTTTTGTGATTAGAAGCTGAGAATATGGCCTAATTATATATAATTTTCAGTTAAATATTATGTATTAGCAATTTATATTATCTTAATCCATAAATAAAAATAATTTTATGGCTTAGTAAATAAACCCAATATTTTAGTACATGTATCTATCTGTCTATCTATCTATATCTATATCTATATTTACATCTATATCTACATCTACATCTACATCTACATCTACATCTGTATCTATATCTATATCTATATCTATATCTATATCTATATCTATATCTATATCTATATTTACATCTATATCTACATCTACATCTACATCTACATCTACATCTGTATCTGCATCTACACCTGGCATATCTGCATCTGCATCTGCAACTGGATCTGCATCTGCATCTGAATATGCATCTGCATCTGAATCTGCATCTGAATATGCATCTGCATCTGAATCTGCATCTGAATCTACAACTGCATCTGAATCTGCATCTGAATCTGCTTTTGAATCTGCATCTGAATCTGCATCTGAATCTGCATCTGAATCTGCATCTGAATCTGTATCTGAATCTGCATCTGAATCTGTATCTGAATATGTATCTGAATCTGCATCTGCATCTACATCTACATCTACATCTATCTATCTATCTATCTAATCTATCTATATCATCTATATTTATCTATCTGTCTATTTATCTTTCTATCTTTCTATCTATATATCAATCTATCGATCTATCTATCTATCTATCATCTATTTATATATATATATATATATATATATATATATATACACATTGATATAGTAGATAAATATCAACAACAATAGATTTAAAAATAAAATGGGTAATAAAGGACGAAAAATGCGAAAAAGTTGACTGAGGAAAAATTAAAAATACGTCATCTGTGTATAAAAATATTGCAGAAGAATGTTCTTAAATATATTCGAGATGAGAATGCAAATATTTGGCTACTAAGGAGATATTCTCGGGTGTTCAGAACTAAGTGAAAAGATTTTGAAAAAGGTCATTTGCAGAAATTGATTATCGGTACCGCCTATTATTCTTACAATTTTATGAAGAAAAGAAAATGTTCAATATTCGCTATGTATAACAGATATATCATAAAAAAATAGCATTTTTAATATAACAGATCTTCTGAAATGAACATTTTTGCAAAAAGTAGATGGTTACATAATACTGTTCAGAAAAATTGTACAAAATGAGACGATGAAACATGGTTTAAATGTGGAAAAGCATTACGCATTCTTGTTTAATAGGTATCCTAAATTAAAGAAATGTACGTACGAATAAGTTTCTAAAAGAAGATGTTAAATATCATTGATAAAATGATTAAATGGTCGACAGTTAAGGATAAAGATCAGTTATTTAAAATATCATATTTTGGCTGGCAAGTAACGTTTTATTTTAAAACTTTCATTTTTTGCAAAGTTGAACCATTTCTCAATTTTTCATATTTTTTTTTTAATTTTGACAGCTCTCTTGTATGATTTTATATATGAATTGAATGTGATATTACTCTTATCCAGTCAACAACTAATTCTTTTAGTCTATGTGAGATATATTGAATTATTTAATATTTATTTTTTATAAGTGCGAAAAAACGTCAATTAGGGAATAGCACAAGTGAAATTTAGTAAAAATTATTCTTGTGGAACTCAGTCAATTAAAAAATGTGACAATAACTTTAATTAATATAAATGTCTCTTTCAAATATTTTTAACTGTTAAATATTTATCATTATTTATTTGGATCTACTTAGAAATTACGATATTATCTCTAAAAATATTAGCTGCAGTTTATTTCATGTTTCTATTTTATCCAATATTCTAGAGAGTATACTTTTAGGAAAGTATCAATGAAATAAAATTGTTTTTTCTATATAATTTATATTTTCAAGAAGTGATAAAACTTAATGGGTTTCTTTCCAGTAAGAATCATTCGTTTCAACGATTATTGCCTTTTACAATTATAATTACTTTAAACAACTTCAAATTACCTAATAAACGTAAGTGAAGAAAAGAACGCAAAAAAATATAATAAGATAGAAATCGCTGTATTTCTAGCACGTATCGATAAAATAATTCAGTTTCTTCAACGTGTAAATTAACACGCTTAAGATATACGACGGAACCGTGTCGAAAACAGCAGAAAAAATCAAGTCAGCAAACACGGAATATGCACGAGAGGGATCAGCAATCATATTTTATATGAAACCTTTCTCTCCGCCATAACTTTTATAACTCACGGAGACGTCGTACGGGAATATAAAATATTCAAAAGAGTTATCTCGTCTTAATAAAGTACGTCGACAATAACCAGATGCTTTGTATGTAGATATGTGTGTGTGGTGTGAGTATGAATAAATGTGGATATGTATTCTACATATATAAATGTGCATATGTATATATATATATATATATATATATATATATATATATATATAAATCAATCGATAAATTGGACGTTATTGAAGAGTAAATATAGGCGGTAATATTTCCATAACAGTGAAGTCAGCCATCGAACGACAGGAAATTAAATATTCCGCAACGTGCGGTGTAAATCCGTCGCTGCTGGCGGATTGCTTCTGTTCATTTGCGGTACAGACGTTCGTCGTGTTCAGGCACGATATTAATGGTTCAAAGTTGGTATTACTTTTTATGTATACATCTTCGGACGAGTTGACTAGTTACCAACTCTATCCTACTCTATCTTCGTCCGTTCTCGTAAGTGTGTGCTGCCTTTTTACTTTTCAAGAAAAATGTCTTATCGCCGTTTCTTTTTCTTCTCCTATGTAGAAATAGCCTGTTAGTTGTTAAAACAGGACTCAATGATTTATTAGTGTAATAATGATAATGCGTTTTTAAGTTTCTGAGCTTTTTATTTTTTTGTAAATTTAATGCGGCTTCGGCGAAAAACGCAAACCGGCCGAGAATTGTAAATTAGCTGCAAACTCGTGCATCATATCATTCGCAATCAAACTTATTTAAATTACAAATATTATTAATAGAGGCAATGCAAAAATATAATTGTATATTTTATACTTATTCTCACGCTGATGCGCTGTCTTGGTTGTCTCTTTGAATCAGTCGAATTTTTGTTTTCTACTATTAGTTTCGGCATATGTGATCTCTTCAGATTTTAGATAACTCCATTTGGGATTCATTTATATACATTTTAATTGTAGTATGGTTTATAATTTTTAGGTTTTGTTATTCTACATATTCACTTATATTTATATATATATATATATATATATATATATATATATATATATATATAAATAAATAAATAAATAAATAAATCTTACCCATTTTTTAAGTTTATTTGTTAGAATTTATTTGTTTCGTTTTATTAGATGTCGAGTTTTCATTTTATTAGAAATAATTTATACGACTTTTTTTAATACAAAGTCTGTCATGTAATTCGCGGAATGAGCCCCAAAAATGTAATCTTCATAAGATGAATTATGTGACAGATTTACTTTTTCAAAATGTTTTTCTATGAGGGATATATACTTTTGTCATTGTTTTATTCACCCGTTGTATGCTTCCTGGAATCTGTGGTTTACTATGCAGCCCAGAGCGGTCATTGTGGCTTTGCAAAGCTCTTAATTTGATCCAGAACTCGTCCCTTTCAGATTTTTTTGAGCTGTGGAAACAAAAAGAAATAATAAGATGCCAGGTTTGGTGAATATGAAAGACGTGATATCTTTGATTATTTTTTTAAATCATAGCAGGTACATAAGTTTGTTCAAGGTTGATGTCAACAAGCATTATCGTGATGAAGAAGTTAAGTTTTTTTGCGAACATCGGGGGTGTTTTTCGTGAATGGCGCGGTGAAGATGCTCATTTAAGAATTTTGACATAGATCTCCTTATTCATTGTTGCTCCATGTGGCACTAAGTCAAGTTAATTTTCATGAAACGCGACGTTGTCGAGATCAACGGCCCGAATTATTCACCTGACTCAGCATTAGAAGACTTTTTCTTTTTTTTTTAGAGAGAAAACTCTTCTCAAAGGGAAACGATTTTAGGTCGTGAAAGATATTAAGAAAAATATGACTGTTGAATTGAAAGCAATTCTTTGGACACCATTTCCGACTGTTTTCAAAAACTTTTCGAACGTTGAAATAAACGTATTAAAGTAAATAGAGACTACTTTGAATAAATATCAAATATTTTTCGTGTTACTTAAATTGTGTTTCTTTTCATTGCACTAATCCGGAAATTAAATTGATAAACCTCGCATATGTATGTATATATAAATATACATATATATATATATATATATATATATATATATATATATATATATATATATATATATATATATATATATATATATATATAGAATATGTTCACTCATATTTATTCTTACTACTTTGCATTTCTATCTTCTATAAACATAAACATGGATAATTAAATATGGAAATATCCCACATTGTGTGTAACTGGAGGATCTCGAAGTGTGATACCGTGCTCTGAGGCTCATGATTTGTGTCGCTGAAATCGCCTGTTTGTCTCGAGGGATGGGGTCATTGTTGTGGATTAATTGTTCGGAGTCCCTGACGTGAATACTCTCCTCACAGTTCAACCAGCCAACTTCAGAGTACTTTTTAAATAATACTCCGGCCGAACGCGAATCGAATTTTATTTTATTGTTTAGTTGAAAATATCAACTTTAGACTTTTAAAATATAGGAGTACAAAAACAAGAATTTGTAATTTTTCAAGGTTGTGTAAATTGATTATTCAAAAGTGAAATTTTGAAGCTTGGTATCAAAATAAAGATATATAGACTGAAGTTTCGATGACATATTTTCATATAATGAAATAAGTGAAATAAGTAATAGTATTGTTTATACTTTAAAATTGTTTAATAACCGAATTTCATTCAAACTTAGTGAAACGGGAGGGAAATGTGACAGGCAGTTAAATGAGTTTTTGATAATTTGTGGATAAATATCGAAGTGACGTTAACTTAATTTATATGCACTTGGATTAAGTAGTGATATTGAAAGATATAATGAACTCTCAACTAGTAAAAAAATTGCCTATAAAATAGTTTTTATAAAAGTGGCGAGAAAATCAAAGAATGAAAAATTCAGCATGTAATACAGAATTGAAATTGAGAAGAAATTGTTGGCAATAGAAACAAAATTGAAACAGTAAGTAAAAATAGATATAATATCTTGAGTTTACACCACGAAAGATCTTTTTATTATATTCCTTACATCATCTGATCTTTTAATTTTAATCTTAGACAATTATATATATATATATATACAAAAGCTATAAACTATTTTTAAATCAAAGTGAATCTAATTTATTAATAAACCCCAATAGTAAATATGATAGATTTTTTCTGTGTTAGAGATTTGTACGTCTTATACCACGTACCACTTAGTTTATGTATTTTGCAAGTTATCTAATATTTGTTATTTATACTTGTCTCTGTTATAGTTATCATTTTTTTCTAATTTGCAATGAAATACTTCAATACTAAATAATTTAAAAGAATCTTCTGACTTCTTAATTATATTTCAGTTAACAATGTCAATATGTTGTTTTAAACTGTATAAAACTTGGGGTTTTGTGCTTTTTCTTTAAGTAATTTAAACGTTTTAGATGCTGTCGGTCTATTTAGTACCTATATAAATATTTTAACCTTTCAGTAGAAACAGTTTTATTATATAGATTTAACGCAATTCTCATATAAGTGATATAATAATTTCAATTATCCTAATTTTTGTTAAGAGTTAACTATAGTTTGCTCATTTGAAATTTATAACACTTAATCATCAATTATTCTTTTTATTTTTTATTTTTTGGTATTTAAGAAATCTAAAAAATATTTTAAAATTTAACTTATAGTATTATACTTGCAAACAATGTTTTTTTTTCACTGAAAATTAGTAAGAACATCCGACTAATACTATATTTAAAAGATTATTAGATAATAGGTCGGCTAACAAAAACGACGGACTTGCAATTACTACTGAATCATATAAAAATACAATAGATAGCTGAGTGAGATAAGCGCATTAAGTTATATAATTGAATTCACTAAATTAGTTCCTTTTAAATAATAATATAATGTATTTGTATTCGAAATTGTGGACTTTTATCTCCCCCCTCTGTCTTTTCTCTCTCTCTCCCTCTCCATAACCCTCCCCCATCTCTCTCTTTCACTATATATAATATATATATATATATATATATATACATATATATATATATATATATATATATATATATATATATACATATATATATATATATTAGAATTTGGTATCAATAAACACCAATATTAATGCAGCTTCAAAACTTAATTAATCGATCAAACAATAAACAGTAGTGAAAATCATCGATGTTTTCTGTACAATTATTTGCAAGATATATAGTACTCATATTTATTATTCATGTTTGTTTCTCCTGCAGTAATCATTTTTTTTTGATTTGCATTGAATTAATGTGGAATATGAAACAATACAAACGTTTTCTCGTTTATATTTTTAGTTAATCGATTAATGTGTGCTTCTTTAATTAAAAATAATTTATGTTTGATACTTATTTTTCAAAATATTCTAAAAGTTTTTCTAGCGATAACATTCAAATTAACAAAATTGCGTGGTATATTTTGTATTTTGATGTATTGTAAAGAAAAAAGATTATTATTAAAATTTATATAAAAGTAAAATGAATTACGGGTATACAACCATTGTATAAAAAATATGTATACTTTATATAAGTAAATGTCACACATTAATAGATTATAATAAAGTAATATTAAATAAAATAATTCAATATATTCTGTTAAATAATAGTAAGTAAAATATATTAATATCTAATAAAAGTTTGTAGAAATGAGATAAATGAAGTCAACGAATGGAAAGAAACTTTTTTTGTGAAAGTTTTTACAAAATAATTAGAATATATGTAAGTTTTCTGTCATCAGTGATAGCGAGGTTAGATAGAAATAAGAGGAAATGCGCTTGACGAAGAAGGCTAAACATGATCAATATATATATATATATATATATATATATATATATATATATATATATATATATAAATATAAATCCGGTTTTATTTTAATTGGGTAGAATTGCTGTCTTTGTATTTTTAATCCATTTTGTTTCAAGTGCAGTTAATATTATTCATAACCATAAAAGTTTAAATTGTATTACAATACATTAAAAAAATATGTAAGATCAACACAATCGCATCTAATATTTTTATCTTTTTAGATGGTCGTTCTTGCACACACTATGGCGTTGTTTATTAACTATTTTGATTTGTAATATATTCATGGAAATATAAGAATTTCCGTTTAAATACTAGAAGACAATTCGAACTAATAGATTAGAATAAGATAGCAAAAACAATTTCTTTATTCGTTTTTTTTTAAAAAAATTTTTATTGTTGTTCTTTTTTAATCATATATAATTTGTTCACTTGGATCGATGTTGTGACGCTAATGACCCTAGATGTCGACGTGTCTTTAAACCCCAAATAATCAATCAAGCAATCGTCCTTGTGAAAAAATATTAAAATTCAAAATGCAAAAATGATAACATGGCATTTAAAAATATGATCGTACAATTACATTAAAACAAAGTTATCATTGACATTTAAATACTATAACTAGAAACATTACTTATTGTTATTAAAACTTTTGCTGCTAATAAGTAGACGTAGTTATACACATGAACAATAATTTTCCATTTCTCTGTGTACTTTCTCAAATTGATCTATTTTTGTTCAAACAATATACTTTACATTTTGAACATTATTGTAAAACATGTCAATTCATTCATGATTTTCCAAAGAACAGTTAACATATATGTGAAATATTCTGCTGTATATTTCAAGTGCGTTTCTATTCATTGACTTAATTTTTATTTTCAGTTCAGTGTAATAGTTTCTACCCAAAGTAATGTCTAATGATGGATAAAGTACAAAGATTTTTTATGAGTTGTTCCAAACATAAAAAAAAGAAATATTAAAAAAAATAATTTTTTATTGAGTTTGTATATTATATAAGAAAGAAAAATATATATTAGTACGTTGTTTTATTAACATTAAATTAGTAATAATCTTCATATAAATAAAGGCTGATTTTTCTTAACGATAAACTATTTTCAATATAATCTTACTCGTAGTACACTTTAAAGTAAGTAACATTAAAAACAATACAATATCCTTATAAGTTAATAAATGTTTTAACTCAAAAAACAAATGAATTTTTTAATTATTAGTTTATATTTTTAGGTATTATATTTGCATACATCTCTATTAATCTATTTACTGTATTTTTATAAAATGTACTTTTTAATATAGGAAAATGTGCATGCGAAATATACATTTCGTTTCCAATTGACGTTATCTGGGTCAGTATTTTATATCTACTGTACTGAAAAAATATACATATAAAGAATATTTCTTCAGTTATCTTGATCGGGTGAATTTTATTAGTTTATAGGTTATATCCTCTATTATGATCGGTTTTGACTCTAGAACCATCTCTTTTGATAGATTAATGGTTTTCAATATTAGATATAAGAGACGATAGTTGAAGTTGAATTCAAGTAAGTAATCTATTAGTTTATAAATAAATATATTATTGGCAAGAAAACTAATATACTTGTAGTGCAACTGCAAAATTTACAAAATAAATGCATGGCACTTGAAACGTTCGTTTTGAGATAAAAGCGCTCTCTAATTTTTAATCTTTATCAAGTGTAAAATTGTGATTGCTGCTTGAAGAAAGTCGTATAAGACAATTTGTTTGATAATGGACCCTCGTTCAATGATATTTCCTAAATCGATGCTTTTATGCATGTATAATCAGTAAATGCAATTTTATAAATAACAACCTTTTTTTTAAGAAGTTTCATAAAGTGATTCATGTTAAATTGCAGCACTCTACTTGTTACTAATACGCCTTTGCTCCTTTAATGTTTGAGTCATTACAAATACAAATAACTTCTTCTGCATTATGGGACTAATCAAATTCAAAACTCCTACGATGAATCATAAAAAAATCGCCTTAACATTCAAAATAAATTTTCAAAAAAAATGTGACAATTTTTATTTTCCATGGTTTGTAAATATAAAGAGTAAAATTAATGTAAGCAATTTATATACTATGAACCATCAATTTTTCATTAGTTGTTATGAAAAATATTATAACTTTTTTAGACTTTCAAACGCTACAAAATACAAACACATTTTATTTGAAATAAAACAGTGTACTGACTTTTACTGATATATTTTTAATATACATATCACCTGTTTTTATATGGATCCCTCAACCGAATGATAATTTTGTACGTGTTGAACAATTCCACATTCACAGAATATCTTTCGGTGTTGCGCAGCGATAAATTTCACAGTTGGAAAATACATACATATGTAAACATTGCATATATATATATATATATATATATATATATCTATGTATTTACGATGTAATATAGAGGGTTGTGTGAGGTTGCAAAGAACAATAATACAAATAAACGTGTTGAAAAAGGGAAAAAGCGCACAGAGCATTAGTGTTTCTTCGACTCGACAACTTCGAAAAAACAACTCTTATCCTGTTTTTCATCATAATCTGAAAAATCTCCATCCGTCGAAGGCAATCGTATACATATATGGAAATTTAAAAATTGTACCGTGATTATTACGTGCCGTATGAGAGAGATAACGTCTACGTTTTATAAGGGTTCGAATTTTTACGTTCAAGTCCAACGGCGGCCTCGTTCACGATTCGCACGTCAGCGGTCGCGTGGCGCGCGGATCGCAGTCGACCACGATCCGAGACCGAACGCGTTCCGATCTCAGTAGGCTATGCGCGCGGTCACAGCACAGTACGATTATATGGTCCCGAAGAACTCGGCTCGAGGTTCCAGTCTTGCGTCGAACGTGTTCAGTACACGTCCAGCAGTCGAGTATGCACGGTGCTCACAGCTAGAGCAGCGTTTTCACATACATGTTGTATCGCACATATAGAAAACACAAGTATATTACGGTGCAGCGGTTCGCATCCGTCGTGTATTTTTTTCAATAGAAAACAACCGGACGATTTCGATGTTTGTGTGGAAGAACTCGCGGTTCTCCGTATTCCACACATAGGACTGTATCATGTAATATAGTAATTTATTAAAAATACGATCTCTATTATGTACCACACGTTTTATAAAAATACACATAGAAATCAGATATTTATACGCGCGATATCTAAATGATTTGAACAAATGACATTGCTGATTTTTTTTTACACAAATCAAACAAATTTTTATTAACAAAACGATACGAATTCGATTTGATTTTTCTCTGTGACAGTGTATACATTTTTCTGTTTGTATTTCGTTTGAATTTTTATCGGTCGATTGACAAAAGGACGGCGAACGTGTTATAATTTTTATATTTTGTTTCACACAAACATAAGAATATTTTTTTATCATAAGTCTATTTTGTAAGTTCTTAAATAATCTGTGTTTATTTTTTAATATAATTTTCTCACTGCTGAGTAAATAAGTCTGTAGTTAGTGATTAGTGTGTGTTTACTATTTTTTAAAAATCTAATGTAATTTTACTATTTAAAAAATCGTTTTCTTAAAGAAAATACTTATGCGTTGAACAAAAAAATAGAGGTGTTATTTAAAATTTTATATAAACATCTTTTTGTACAAACCGATTTTACAATTTCTTTACACAAATCGCTTTGATTTTTGATTTTCGCATAAACAGAAATCTATTTAGTGTTCATGATCGTATTTGTAAAAAAATCACAATATATGTCAATTTAATTTCGTTCTTGTTCAAGAAAAACAATTTAGTCAAACACAATAAATTTCGATTTCATCTTCGAGTCATATATATGTATATTGGTTTTTCTATTTTGATCAGATATCAGATACACGACGAGATTGTTATTTCTGTTTTCGAAACGAGTGTTTTATAATCAGTACATATTAAATGTAATTTTAGTGTTGTGTTTTGTAAAGAAACATTACAGTTTGTGCTTTTACTATATATTAATGTTTAAAAGTTAATACATAATATATGTACATTTTTGAAAAATACAGCAGTGTAATTATTACGATTATATCTATTAATCCGTATTTATACAATATCATTATTCGTAGTGTTTTTATTAAATATATTTCTATAACGTAATAATTATTGGTGTTAATTGGAGTTGGTGTCTCGTACTTAATTAGTGGGTAAGTCATATTTATTTCATATTATATACAGATAAATATATATATATATATATATATATATATATATATATATATATATATATATATATATTTATATACATACGTTTTATTTATATGCATACATATATACAGTGTCTCAAATTGAAACTCACACTTGTTTATAAACGCCGTGTATGAAATAAAATATATCTTTCAATACAAGAAGTATATTATTTTACTCTCATTAAGCTAGATTCATTTTAATCGAAATAAAGATTAAATAGAAACAAACTCATACGATATCGTTAAAAAAATTAAAAATATAAAATGCTTTAAAAACCAATTATAAAATAAAACTCAGACGTTTCGTTTATCTATTAGCGTTATAATCGTTTTCTCATGTATTTTATATGAAAAATTTGGAAACAGAGATCAATATAAAGTTTTTTATTGAAATATTTATTTCTTCCGAAAACATAATTGACATAAATAAAACTATTTTTTCTGAAAGTGAAAGATTGATTTTACTTCGCTATTTTTAAGGCTCTTTCTAATTTTTCTTTAATAAAAATAATGCTTTTTTTTAAAAAATCCTTTTAAGTATAACCGTGTACATTCAATTGTGTTTAAATTTAGTGGTGGAAGGGGAGTCATATGAGGGGAGTCATATAATTCATATGAGGACAATAACATACTATCCACATTCGAATATTTAAATCCTTACGTTTAAAACATAGTTCCGATCATAGGCAGTATTTTTTTTTCAATTTTAAGACATTCATTTGTTCGTCTTAAAATATAAAATAAATGTTGTCCCTCATGACTTGTTTAATTTTATGAAAATTTCCAGATCTATCAACGGATATACATATGACAAATTTTTCAGAACATTTTACTGCGTGTTTCAAAATGTTCTTTTTAATTGTTGATTATTTTTTTCCACAAATATATTTCATAATAAGATTTGTACAACTTAATTTTGTTCCGTCTGAAAAAAATACATTTCTTGAAAGAAATATTTTTGTATTTGTGTGATTGTATAATGTATTTTTTTTCACAAATGATTTTTTTACTCACTTAATAAACTACAAAAATGTTTTCTGATCAGACATGTTTCATTATTTATTATTAATCGTTTTTGATTGTAATTAATGCACATTTCGTCGGTGAGGTCACCATCCTCAGAGTGTTAAGTGCAAAAAGTATTGTATATTAAAAAAAATGTTTGGTCTGTCTCATTTGTCCATAAAAGTCTTCTTTTGCCAACTCTCTTATTGAATTTATATTTCCGAAAAATTTTTCTTATTATTTCTAAAATGATGTTATTTTATAAATGTCTTTTAACTTACAAAAAGAAATTTTACATTGTTTAAGTTTGATTTTTTCTTCATTTGCATTACAATTGATGCTGATCTTACAATGTCAGTTGATAGATATGTAACAAATATTATTCATACAAGTTTTTATAGTTTATAAACGGTTTATTAAATTGTATATAGTTTAATAACTTCTATTTATTAATTCATGAATGTTTTGAATCAATTTTCACTAACAAAAATATCAATTTACAAGTCTTTTGATATCTAATATTGTTTTATAAAATTGCCTTACCATTTTATGAAATGTAAATTATTATTTTTATATTAAATAAATAATTTGACTAAAACAATGATATTCACGTGTATATTTAAGATAAATACTTTTTTTGAAATTTTATCACAATATAATAATAAACAGAAACAATATAATAAATTGTTAGTTTCGTTTTGAGATTAGTTTTCAAGGTACTTATAATTTTTTTACATTAATGTGGATAAATTTTGGTTTGATTCTTAATTTATTAAAATGAATTTAGACTAATAACAATATTTTTTTAAATATGCACTTTTTTATAGAACAATACAAGTGTTTAAGTGTCACTTTAATAACTGTTTATAAATAATTTCATGTGAACATTTTAACTTAACTTTTATCGATTGAAAATATTCCTTGTGTTTTTATGAGGGTTGTGTAATTATGAACTCTTGATTTTTGATTGTATTTCATATTTATTAAATATTAACATGACAATTAATTTTATATAAAAATGAGTTTTTGTATACAATATTGGTTTGTTTAATATTTTATAAAAAAAATAATAGTGACAAATGTAGCTAGATGTTTAGTAGTTAAATGTAGCAATTAATTTGGAAAAATCGGATATGAACAATAATAATTAAAAATTTTTCATTGAGGTAAATATTATTAAAAGGTCCATCACAGTCAAATATACCAAATAATATAATTCTATAAAATTTATCAAATATTTCATGGTACAATCTTAAATTTTAAGAATGATAAGAGCGATTTTAAATCTGTTTCGCATGATTCCAAGTAGTATAACGTAATTAAAGATGAAATACTGTTCCGTTTATCTTAATGTGCAATTCGCAAATCATTTTATTGCAAATTTATTACGTCCGTATTCTCTTACCACGAAACATTTGATTTACTGTAGGATTTATATTCAGAGATCGTGGTGAGGTAATAAGATATGAGTGTATAGTAAACGGCTTTATTCGATGTTCCGGAGTGTATGTTTCGGATTATTGTTTTGCATAAAGTTTACTTCACCGCTTATGAGACTATCATCGGCTCAGTTTCTTATAGAAAAGTATGTTGAAATTTGGAAATAGAATAGTTTTTATTTGAGAAAAGTTTTATGAATGTTTTTCATCAATAGATGAATATTTATGCCAAAAAATTCAGGACTCTAATATATAGTATTTCATTCTAAAAAATAATTTCGGTTATACATTTTTTTTCATTCTCCCGCATTTACAGAAAAATGAAATTTGCTGTAAATGTGAATAAACGTAGATTGAGTCATATTTTAAAGCAAAGTTAAAGGTTTTTTCGCAAATTGCTGTTTTTCATATTTTTTTTAAAAAAATTGACTGTAATCTAATATAAAATAAATGAAATCGAGTTTTAAGAATTCAGATTTGTATCTGTGCAATTTTGTAAACTGTTACCAATACACTTTTATATTAATAAATTCTGTTTCAGAATATACAATGTATATCATTTGTCTTTGATTATATAACAGACATGCATACCTGTTATCGAGTTTTAAGAAATCTGATTTGTATTTATGTAATGTTGTAAACTGTTACCAATACACTTTCGAGTTTTATATTAGATTATAAACACTGTACCAATAATTTATTCTTTTTCTTACTAGATATTCACTTATCCTTACCGGTTATATTCAATATGTTTTTTTGTATATTAATTTCTTTTCTTCACTGAATTTTGTAGTCTATTATATATGTGTATATATATATATATATATATATATATATATATATATATATATATATGTGTAAAACGAATGTGTGATTTAAAATATTAATGAATTGTAATCGTTTAAAAATATACAATGCATATCATTTGCCTTTGATTATATAACAAAGGGTATGTATACCTACTGTTAATATATATTAATCTGATTTCATTTCATTACTGTTTGTTTCTTTTCTGATTACATAACGTAAATACAAATCAAACATACTCTAGCACAAGTAGTATTTACTTCAATCGTGTATTTTGAAACATTCAATTACACGTTTCGAAAAGTGTCTATAGTAAATGTATAAAAACAAATATTTTTTTAATATTGTTTTATTTGTTTCTTACTGATAATTATTTGATTTAATTGATCCTTGCTAGTACTAATACGAAAGCATTGTGCAGTGCAAATACTTTTCGCATGAGACATGTTTTATTATTTTATTATTATAAATAACTGGCAGTATAATTAACCAGTAACTAAGTATCCTTAGAAGGATATGCGACAAATATATTTTAATAGTTTTGGATTAAATACTGGTTCTGTAGTTAAATTCACTTTCGCAAATGAATTATTCATTCTCTTTAGAAACCACAAAAACACTTCTGATCAAAAATGCTCAATAAATAATTGTTGACCATTTTTGATTATTGCTTATGAGCATTTTCATGGCGAGTTCATCGTTCTCAAAGCGCAAAGATATAAAAAAAATGATTTTTCTAAATATTTTTCATGAAATGATCATAAGCAATAATTATAAATGATAATTGATCATTTACTGAACATAATATTTGATCACATATTTGATCAGATTTTTTTTAGTTTATAGGGACGAGAAAATTATGCAATTCTGAAATTTTGGCTTAACTTGTAGAATTTATGATTATCTAAGACATATTATATATGACAGTACATTCAAAACTTTAAAATGTATCTAAAATTTTATGTTTTGAGAAAAGCAATAGTGATTATCATATATTGTATCGCCCACATTTGTGGTATAGAATCAAAAATTGTAAGGACCAAAAACAAGTGAAACAATAATACACCCTTGTTATTTCAAAAAAGGAAAATATTTTTACTGAACAGAAGGAGTAATCGACTTTTACTATCAATATATGCTGTGTGTGTGTAACTATTTCAAGTCTATATAAATTAAAAAGTTTTGTATAACGCTTCAAAACATATGGAAACCTTTCATTTATCTTAAGCATAATTTGATGCTAGTTTCTGTTCATAGAGTTCTTTTACATTTTAATAGTTCTCTCTAAACATGGAAGATATTTTGTCGCTTATTGTGATAGTAAACAAACAATTTCAAAATATGATGGTGTATATTGCATCATTTATTATTACCGATATATTTCTTATATATTAGGTCTTCTATTTAACCTTCAATCATAAAATATAAGTTTTAGGTCGTCAAATGCATGTGTAAAGGTTAGAAAGATTGTTACAGTAATAAAATCTTCTGTTTAAATTCTATTCTCAACTAATTGATTGTACGTAGTTCTTAAGGCACATGTGTACTTGAACATGCACTCTGTATGAACGCATGTCTGTATATTAGAATAAAATACACTAAATAAAAGGTGTCTTCATTTGAGGTTTGCATAGGCTCGAATGGCACAACATGCATTACCTTATATTGAAATTATGTCTTAGCTAGAGGCTTGAAAAATTTAGCTAATATATGATTTTTTAAATGCCAGAACACTCAATGCAGTAACAAATATATTTCAGAGCATTTTAGATACATGCTTCAAGGTATAATGTTTCGTAGAAAAAAATGTTTTATTTGTGTTAATGATTATTATATTAATCATAATGTTAACGATTGTATGTTTCTGATATAACTAAAAAATAGAATATAAAAAAGAATTTGCAAAATAACTTTATTTAACAAATAGTAAACATCTTACATCTAATATCACGCAATGAACCCTGAAGAATAAATTGAAATTTGAAACTTCTGCTAACTTTCAGAGCTGTGTCAGCCAAATGGGAAATGATCATGTGACACTGGAAATGCTATATTTTTATTGGGTTTCATGAACAATTTAATTTAAATCCATGTCAGCTAAAGTACACCGTTCAAAATTTTAGTCAAGACACATCTTAAAACTACAACTATACCATGTATCTATTATATAGATAAAAGGTCAATTCATTAAAGAAATTTATTTATTTTTGGTAATTTTATATATAGTTCCATTACATATTTCTTTCCAGCTATAGAACTTTTCTGGTTTTCTTAACTTGCTTTACAGGAAATTAATATTTTTATGCCGCTATACTTTTTGTTTAAGCAGTTCATATCTCTCAACTTTAGTTTTTTTATAAAACACTGACTGTATTCTAGTTAGTCATTGGATAGGTGCAGAACATATAATTGACTGCTTTAGATATATGGTTTTGCTCTTTCGTTCTGTTGTAAAGTTCATAAAAAAATAATTTACTGATAAATATTACATTATTATAATTCATTATAGAGCTGTTAAATAGTAATGAAATTTACAAATTAATTTTCTTATTAAATTAGAAAATATATTTGCTTTCATTGTATCCATAAAAAATATGCTTACATTTTGTAAAATTCATTTATATTGTATGTTTTGTTTTTTGATAATTAATAATTTAGTATATTTTTTATTTTTTTTTGTCGATTATAAGAAAGAAATAAGAACGTAAATATACATACAATCAAATTGTTTGCTCTGAGCTCAAATTATTCGTAGTTAAAATACAATTGGGAATAAATGCACATTCATATGAACAAGCTAAATATATATATGGAAAAGACTTGTATGTCTCGAGATGAAAAATATCTCGGGGGGATTAAAAAGTGGATTGTGTCTTTTAGAAAAAAAATAATAATTAGTACGTGCTATATTTCTGTTTAATTATGAATATAAATTCAGAAAGTGAGTGTGTTGCGGATTTTTGTTTTCTAATTAACATGTTATTTACGTTTATATATTATATATTGAATAATTATGTAATGTATGTATATATATATATATATATATATATATATATATATATATGAGAGAGAGAGAGAACTTTATAAATTTGAGTAATGACCGAGTGGCAGTCAAACTATTAAATAAATATATATAAATATATATATATATATACATATACTTATATATATATATATATATATATATATATATATATATATATATATATATATATATATATATATATATATATATATTTAGCAGATAAACACCATCGCTACATAGCTTGTAATCAAGAATACAAGAAAATTAATTTTCAACAGAATTATTACACTTAATTTAACTTTACACTATTTACTTATCTTTTTACTTTAAAATAACTGAAGACATGTTAATAAGTATTTTCTTTAACATATAATTCACAATATAGTTTTTATGTTGTGACTAAATTTACTTCCGAAATGCTTTTTTTACCGTTTTGAAGTGGCAACATTAACATTTAAAACACTATATATCTTGGCTAAACAGTTGGTATAACCTCACAAAACAGTACAGAATACGATAGTGTCCGAAAGGTATTATATTGCGCTTTACATACTAGTCGTATTCCAGATGAAGAAAGATGCTCCCAAAGCTGAGGGAATGATTTATTCAGCTTTGAGGGAATGTGTTGTGAGATGTAAAACATGCAAAAAATGATTTCAGAGATTTCTGAGAGCTGATTTTAATCTTTTCGTCCGAGAACGTTGTGAAAAATAAAAAAAAAAATTAAGACGAGGAACTTGAACAGCTGTTAAGTAAAAACTCCTCTCCAACTAAATAAGAATTCACTCAACAACTTGCCTTTACCCAATAAGTAATTTTCTATCGTCTAGATCGGCTGGGAAAAGATCGGCTTTGTTTTTGATGACCGTCTAGATAGGCTTTGTTTTTTGAGCTGAGCTCAAAAAACAAAGAAATAATATGCGATACCGTTATATCTCGTTCATGATTTAAAAGAAAGGATTTTTGTATGAAATCATAATTATGTTTTGTACGGCAATTCTAAGCGCCTAAATTCGGGTGATGCCTAGTGAACCACAGACTCCGAAACCAAATATTCATGCCAGAAATATGTTATTGTGTATTTAATCTGACATTAAGAGTATGGTGTATTATGGAGTTATTCTAACCTGGTCAGACTATAAAAATTCAGAGCGTTACTAATAACTGCTCATCTGGTTGAGTGACGAATTAGAGAAAAAATGAGCATTCACTGGTGATGAAATGAGGCAAGTCATTTTGCAGTACGACAATGCTCGATTCCGCGTCGCGGAAGGGACCAAAGTCGTTATTTGTTCGTTGGGCTAGAAAATCCTTCCACATACGGCGAGTCCATCGAACCTATCCCTGTCAGATTATCACCTGTTCTGGTCACTCTAGCATCGCCTGGATGATATCCATTTTAAATCAGAGGAAGAGATCCGAAAATGCATTGTTGACTTCATCGATTCAAATCCCCCAAAATGTTTTCGACAAGGAATTAGTCAGTTACTTGAGAGATGGAGTAAAGTTATACAAAATAATGGGGTGCATTTTGAGGATTGAAATGTATTCCATTTTTCCGTAAATAAACATTGCTTTTCTATAAAAACGGCACCGAATTAATTTGTACATCTAATATATTTATTCATAAATGTTCAACAATTGGTTATTGATAATTTTTTATTGTTGCTTATGCACATTTCTATGACGAATCCTTTATTTAGAGGATAATATTATTGTTCTTAAAACGTTGACGTATAGAAATATCTCTTGTTAATACATAACATTTTTCAAAATGCGCGTAAGTAGTAATCAAAATGGTAAATTTCGATCAGAATTGTTTGTAGTTTATGGAATAATATAACGTTTATTTGTGCAAAAAACGATACTATTGTCTATTCTGCTTACATAGTAGATATTTGTTTTGTTAATTGCAAATTAGACTTTTTGACGAAAATTATAATTTATTTTTTACAACAATTAAGGTATTCTACACGGATTATATATATATATATATATATATATATATATATATATGTATATATATATATATATATATATATATATATATATATTGTCCGTTTTCTCATGATGAATATATAAAAACTGAAAAATCAAACAAAAATAAAATGAAACTTTATTTTATTCAATATAAAAAAATTAACTCTAGAGGTTGTGCATAAATTTGATTTATAAAGTGTTTTGTACAGAAATATACAATAAAGTACTTATTTCTATTTTGATTTGTAAATAAATGTGAATTAAAAGTGATAACTGTATAGATTATTACTCTTAAATTTTTATCAGGTACGTAAATGTTTATACCAGAATCGAGATTTTATATCATAGCAAAATAACATTCATTTAAAATTCATTGTAAATTAATTAAATTCACTTGTTTTCTATAAGAATATATCGTATCTCTGTAAAATGAAATTTATTTTCATTTTCATTCCTAAAATCTGTCAATGTTTTTGAGTTTTACGGTATTTCGCACAAAAAAGTGACGTCCTTGATGATTCACACCGGTTTTGAAATACCTGATTTATGTTTGTTGTAAGTCTAGGTTATAATCATTACAGCAGGATTACGTTCGACTGAATGCAGTCGAAGTAGAGTTTATGCTTACTTCGCGTTGACAATTTTGACTTCCTGTTCAGTAGAGGGTACAACCTATACAGCATAGAAAAAGCCTTCATAAGCTCACATTCAGTAGAGCTTGTAAAGTTCAAACGCTTATCTCCTGCAATCGTGTGATCCTGTTGATGTATTGTCTTAGTGTATTTCGTTTTTTTGAATCATTTGTGATTTTACTTTATACAGGACGTGTACCATCGTTTGGCAGGTTTAGGTAACTGATT
Organism: Acanthacorydalis orientalis; assembly: GCA_034766995.1. Taxonomy (NCBI): domain Eukaryota; kingdom Metazoa; phylum Arthropoda; class Insecta; order Megaloptera; family Corydalidae; genus Acanthacorydalis; species Acanthacorydalis orientalis. The sequence continues at coordinate 6,549,669 of CM068322.1, forward strand.
GTCATTCAATTTCGGTCTATTTGTATATAATTCAGTAAAAAAAGAAAACCGAAACTAAATATACTGCTAGATTAACCTTTGTATTTCAGAGCCAAGTATATTAATATGGTTACATCTGATAAGATAAAGTTTAAAAAAATTATAAGAAAATATTTATTACTCAGTTGAGGTTAGTAAGTTTGAAATTGTGAACAAGTTAATTTTCTGTTTCTCGATATACTACGAAAAATGTACATTTTTGTTCTATTAAATTTACATAAATAGATTTACAATACAAATTGTATGAAAAAAATATAACCTTTCGAAGTACTTAGTTTCATTATTAAAAATTATTAAAAAAAACGTAAAATTTGTTTATGGGTACTTTTTTATTTTTTTTATATTATCATATTTTTTTTGTGTTTTTTAATTAAAACAGCTATATTAAAAAAGATAGCGTAGATAAGCAAAATAAATAAATAAATAAAAATAAAATGGAATTGATGAATTAAATTTAAAACGTTTCTTGGTTTTTTGCAAAAAATATCTTTAATGATAAAACTAATATCTATATTCTCTATTATTTAATTATGTAGGGAAGGGTGAGATAAGGGTGTAGGATTGTGTATATTTATATTTAAAATGTAATAAATCTTTAGTCCTAAGAGGCGATTAACTAAAATACTTTGTTAACGAATTCTTTTAAATTCGATTTAAAATTTAATAAGTGGAAATTTAAAAAATAGTTAACCTAAATCTAAAAAGTACATACGTTGGACTTGACCACTTACTTAAAATATAAGATAAATTTTGTACTAAATTAGCAAATTAAGATTTACAAGGATATTACGTTTAAACTCATATTGTTTTTTTTATAGAGTATATTACAGAAATTGTAATAATGGAATCGAAAGCTTAAAATAACCTAATTATCATATTGAAAATCGATTTGTGACTAAGATACACATACAACTTTTGATATTATATATATATATATATATATTAATAGCTGTTAATAATTTTTCAATGCAATACATAGTTATTAAATTAGATGTTGTTTTTTTTTTTATAAATGATAGTCATGAAATATTCAGCTTGTGAAATAATTTTTTATAAATTAAAATATGAGAAAACATCTGGCACTTGGTCTCTGTTGTCTATACAGTCGTTTGAAGTGTTAATGATGAATAAAAAACGTAAATAATTTTTTGCAAAACTTGTATTTATATTAAGTACTTTTATTTATTAACACATGCTTTGATGAGCCTGTATTACAGAAAATGGTAATAATATCTTAAACGCATATGCAGATATATATATATATATATATATATATATATATATGTGTGTGTGTGTGTAAAGAGAGAGAGAGAGACATTTATCTGCGTGCGTCAGTATGTCTGTCACAAATGAAATAATTAAATATATTAAAGTGTTACATATGTATGAACCAATATAGATGTGCTAATGTTTATATATATATATATATACACACGTATATACACACTCACCTACATTTACGAAGGTATATATTTATACATACATTCTGTATTTATGACAAATTAACGTAAGATTAATCCTCGTGAGAGATCGATCGCACATTCTAAAAATATAATAATGGAATAAAAAAAAATATTCCGTACAAATAAAATATTTATATATCGAGATATTACGAATGTTATTCGGAACAGGAAACGTCTAACAATTCACTGAGCAAAACCGAAATCACTCACTGTTTCATTATTTCGCCTTTAATATAACACTTCCTGCGAACGGACGGAAACGATGAATATATTTACGGTTGTATTTAGTGAAAAATATCGCCCACCCTTCGCATATTCATAAATACTGGATGGATACATACGTCGTCGTGACTGATTTTTTGCGATTTCTGTATATTCAATCATTGGACACATTAGTACATAAACTTGTGTATTTATATATATATACATACATACACATAATGTACAAAAATGTTCGGATTATTAATAACCGGATAAAGTAGCTAATTATGCGTATCAACCAGCTGTGCCGTTTCCACTCTATAAAATTTTGTTTTCAAAAATAACACAATAAACAACTACACTGCATTTTTATTTTATATCGGCATATGAATGTGTTAATGTAATTAAGTACATATATATATATATATATATATATATAATTAAGCTCAATGTAGCAAGTACTGTGGGAATAACTATATTTAATTATTATATCAGTGGCAGACAAATTTAACTTTAAATATTGTCAGATAATATCTTTTCCCAAATAAACCCTAGTATTAAAACTGTTGTTGAATGAATATATAAAATAAATAAATAAATGTTTTGTGTGTCATACCTAGACAAAATTAAATATAGTTGTGTGTGAACATTGTTCTATGCATCGTTGATTTACTTTTGTGGCATCCAAATCGACACATTTTCGTTATTTTTTTGTTCTCTTTGATTTATTAAACGAATTACAACACATTTTTTTCGAAACTTTGCTGACTGAACATTTTTAATGCATTAGAAAATATAGTTACATTATCTTGATCGTAAAGTATATATTGAAATGTGCTTTAAGTTTATGATTAGTAGAAAGTTTTTGTTTTTCAGAAAATACAATAACACCAAATTTATAAATGCCAGCGTTTGTGACTAGAAAATAGTTTTGTATAATAGCATAAACTTTACTTTTTAAACGAAGATGTTCTTTTGTAGCTTTTTTTATAAGAATTTAAATTAAGAAATTATTAGTGAATTATTGTCAGTAAAGCATATTTTTCGAAATGAAAATATTACGGAAATCGATCGAAATGTAAGAATAAGTAAAACATCTATTAATTATTAGATATAAAAAGGTGTAGGCATAATTGCAAATATTAAAATTTTATTTATATTACATTTTTTCATGTCTATTTACTTGATATTGTAACCGAGAATATGATTCTCATTTTAAATAAAAAATTCAGATTACTTACTAAAATTTAATGAAACGTACATGTGAGTGAATACAATGATATTGATAAAAAACCGGGAAAAATACATTCACCGGGTAGGTAACTCGTCTCAGAGAAGTTAATTATATCGTCACGCTAACTACTCTCATACTATTAATTGTGTTGAGGCAATAGGTAACTAGTACCTATAATAGATAACTAGTAAATACAAACTAACTGTCGTCCCCAAAATCGCTCATAATATATGGTTGGTAGGAAAATAATTGCGGTTTTATTTTCTGAATTCTAACATTAACTTTTTCTATGAAAGTGTCATTTCATTGTGTTCATGTTAATATCATTTTAAAGTGCATTTGTTGGCCTGTATTTTAGTAATATCGACTTTGGTTTTATTATTTATTTTGTTTCAAATTGGGCTATTGAAATAAAGATGGAATAGAAGCAAATGAGAGCATTTTTTATATGAGTTCAAAACGGGTGGTAAAGCAGTAGAAACTGCTCGTAAGTTAACCGATGTTTTTGGTGTGGTTATTGTTAAGGGACGTACAGTTCAACGGTGGTTCCAAAAATTTCGTGCTGGGGACGAGAGCCTTGAAGATGAAGACGGTCTCGGGCGTCCTTCTTCAGTTCATAACAATAAATTGAAGGAATTAGTTGAATCAGAACCACGCCAACAATTCGAGAACTTGCACAAAAGTTATGCTGTAGTTATCCAACAGTTCTGGACCACTTAAAACAGCTACGAAAAACAAAAAAGAGAGAAATGTATATGAATTTTAAGGTCATAAACCGCAATTATTTCCGTATTAACCTAATACTTATATAAAACGTTTTCATGCCTGAACTGTTCAAAATATAATAAAATTCTAATCCAATAAATAAGTGTAATAATATACACTATATATTACTTTACATATTAAATAAAAAAATATATTTTAGCTAATTTATTTCGATATAAGACGGAGCGCTTTCATCGTGACTTAAAGTTCGTGCATCAATGTTCGAGAACAATCAATATTTTAAACCCCGACTCAATATAGAATTATCATCAGACCATTTTATTTTGACTTGAGGAACACTAAAAAAATCGTTAATATCGTTTGATATTATCACTAAAAGAAAATCACTTTTAACACATTTTTTCTTTATATATATATATACGTATGTATATATATATATATATATATATATATATATGTATGTATATATATATATATATATATATATATATAAAGGATACAAATGCGTGGGTAAAACAGTATTAATTTATATAAAAATTTAATGACCTTATCGATCGCACGTATCAAGAAAATACATGTTCTTAATATGTTAAACATATAACCTAATCAACATATCCGTTACTATAAATCGACACACGAGTTACACAAATTAAATCTATTTACAGATATATATATATATATATATATATATATATATATATATATATATATATATATATATATATATATATATATACACACGAGATCAGACAATTAAGTAATGCGACCGATTTTTTTCTCGGCCTGTGGTAACATTGCGAACCTGTAACTCCGCCACCGTAATAGCAGATCCCTACTCTCTCGATTGAGACCTTGACCACCCTCGTACGATCATTTCTTCGCCAGCTGTTTAGTGTTTTGTAACAACGCGCGAGTAGTGCATGTCACGAAGCCCACCGAATGAACATCGCTCAAGATTGTCTCGAGCAGGTTGAAAGTGATCCTACTCTTCTCGATCGAGTTATTAGGTGATGAAAGTTGGTTCTTTCAATATGACCACGAAACTAAACGACAAAGCCAACAGTGGCTGTCCCCTGGAGCACCAAGGCCAAAGAAGGCGAGAATGAGCAAGTCCAAAGTGAACACCATGTTGATTTGCTTCTTCGACAGCAAAGGGGTGGTTCACAAAGAGTTCGTACCACCTGGACAAACCGTAAATCAAGTATTCTACCGCAATGTGTTCGAAAAATTACGAAAAAGGGTGCTCAGAGTGCGTCCAGAGATCGCGAAGACTTGGGTTCTGCATCACGACAATGCTCCCTGTCACAGTGCGTTCAGTGTCTCTCAGTTTTTGGCGTCTAAAGGCATCGCAACGTTACCACAACCGCCCTATTCACCGGACATGTCACCCTGCGACTTTTTCCTATTCCCCCATATGAAGAAATTCGTCAAAGGTTGACATTTTGACTCCGTTGAAGATATCCAAGAATCTGTGACGAGGGTACTCGGAGAGGTCCCACAAGAAGTGTTCCAGAATTGTTACGAAAACTGGAAAACTCGCTGAAATAAGTGTATAGATGCGGGAGGGGACTACTTTGAAGGGGATCGCAGCGATGTACCTTAATTTTTAAATATACTCGATTTTTGAATTTTGTCGCATTACTTAATTGTAGACCTCGTATATGTATGTATATATTAATAACCATTTACTATTCTGTGCTTGTATCTTAAAATTCATTGTTTATATATATATATATATATATATATATATATATATAATAATTAACAATGAATTTTAAGATACAGGCACACAATAGTAAATGTAGTAGTTAGAACTTTAAACACATTATTCTTTTAATAAAGTTTAAATAAACATCATAAACCACAGTACCGAAAACTACTAAAATAGGAAATATCATACACTAGCGCCTCTGGCGGGTTGAGTTGTTTTGACAATACAGTTGAGTAAATATACATTTTTCTCTACATTGCTTTCATGTTTTTATTTTCGATTTTAAATTAAATGGCTCCATATGTAGCTATTTAATTTTTACGATTATAACAATTGCAAAAAAGGAATAAAAAGAATAGTTTTTCTGGTTTCTAGAAAATAATAGTGTCTACGCGATATGTTTTACCGTACTGTTATTTCACTGGGCCAATATTTGTTTTTAAATTGTATTATTTATTTACTAGAGTAATATTAATATTATTAAATAAATTATTTATAAGTGCAAGTGTGAGTAAATTCATTCCAAATGGACTTAGTTTAATCAAGAAGCGATTGTAAAGTTTTGTATACGAGTTTATAACTTTTGAGATAATATAACTTTTACTAATGTTTATTAAAGCTTTAAGTCATCAGTATATATAAATTGATTTATTATTAATTCAAAAATTTAATATTAGAGAAAAACGTTGCAAATTATAGCATTTGTATCAGTAACATTATCCAGTGTCGTAGCAATGTATAGCAATATATAGTTTATTTTATTATGTACATTTTTAGAAAAATACTAATTGAAAACAATGTTTTGAAAAAACTTATATATATATATAATTTTTGTTTTCAGTGTCATATGCTGTACAATAACATCATTTTGAGTAAAGACATTTATAACATAAAGGATCTTTGTCTCATTGTTTTGTACTAATATTTTATGTTTTAGTACATTTTACTGTCTATTTTATAAACGGTAAAAAGTGATTTTAATGGTACTCAAAATCGGTTTTCATCTGTATATGTAAGACAATAAAAATTTTGTGTTGTAAATAAAATTATAGTAAAAGAAATACTTCACTATTGATTCATTTATTATAATTAATTCGCTAAGAAACCATTAAATTTATCAGTATCTATCGCTTGTGAAAAATTTTTGGTGTTGTTATTTATTGAAACCTCCCACTCTATTCGACTTGAATAAGTCGGAATATTAATTTGATTCAATGGTGCAAAAATTTTAACTGTGATTTGTTAATTATGTTAGAATCAACAATCTCTTAAATAAACCTTTAAATTGTTGACACTTCAGTTAATATTGTACCCTTCTCTAAACCATTAATTATTTTAACCGTTTTGAGTATTACAAATTTTCTCTGTTTAATGCTTTATGAAACAGGAGAAATCATATTTCTGTGCCTTGTAATAGAAAGGAAGGTACCCATTTGACGTTATGCTTCGTTTTTAAACTTAAAAATGTTTTTTTATGTGTAAAGTGATTCCTAGATTTTATTTGATAACTTATATTAAATAGTTGAAAATACACAAATGTATAATTATTCGTATAAAAAAATAAAAACGAAGATTTATTCAATTCTATATTAATGATTATTACAACTGTGTACAATATGACATTTGCGCTTACTATTTAAAGGTACAAATTTATAAAAATTAAAAAAATGCGGTATTTGTATACATTAGAAGAAATCATAAGATACCATATATCATTATAATCAAAGAGAATAATTTCTTTGATTTTAGTTAGGCAATTACTATAAACATATATTGAAAATAAATCCATTTTACATAAAAAAATGAAACAAAAATCCATACAATTTCTCTGATAATTAAGAGATTTTAAATATGCATTAAATTAAATGTTTGGTGAGTTATTGGGGCTTTAGGGCGCTTCCATAGCTAAGATCATTAGCGCCCGAAGTATTAAATTAGAATACGTTAGGAAAAGTATATGAGTTACATAAGAGAACATAAGAGAGCATAAGAGTTGAGTTTTATGAATGAGAGAATATGTTTTTGTATAAAATCGAAGTTATAAATGTATTAAAAGGAGTTACAAAAAACTAATGAGATTTGAAGAATATATTATATATATATATATATATATATATATATATATATAATATTTATATATACATTATATATTATATATATATATATATATATATATATATATATATATATATGCGTATGAGTGTTCAAAATATGTCCAAGTATTTTTCTACTTGAACTATTTTGAACTTATCGAATGCACTCGAATACGACCGAAACAGTCAAAGTGAGCTCATGATAATATAATTCGAGTGCTCACGTCGTCGACGTCGTCGTCGATCGTCCTTTCAATATCCGACGAACGACGTGAAAATATTTGTGTTTTTCATTCATTCCATATGTTGCTGTTGCCTTCTATTTCTTTCTATACTTTTTTCTTCTTAATATGTATAGACAGTTAGCTGTGTAGTCGATCGTCACATCATCGTCGTCTTCATTAGAATCATCAAAAATTTGATTACCTTCAACTTCCGGTTCGTGTTGCTACTTGAATCGATAAAACGTAAGAAAAACTTTATTAATTTTATCGTCTGAGTTTGACAGCCAGTCGCTCTGACATGACAACATCATTACAGGATGTTTGTTTATGTATGGACCGATGAGAGGCGGCGGATCGAATAAGAAGATAAAGTAAAAAAACGAACGCGAAACTTTTCTACGCGAAAATCTAACGAAACTTAATACATTTACATAAATACATACATTTAAATATTCGAATATTATGTGTGTTTGTATATATTTTCTTCTCTTGTTTTTTATTTGAATAAGAAAGAAATAGATATGTAGTATTATAGAAAGAAATTTAAAAGAAGAAATAGATTTTTCAAAAATTTACACAAACACATACACACACACACACATATATATATATATATTTACATATATATATATATATTTACATATATATATATATATATATATATATATATATATAGACAGACGTCTGATGGTATTTGAGTTCTTTCATTATATAGGTAAAAAAATTAAAACTTTTCATGCAGTATTCCACTAAAAATCGTTCTATTGATAAATAAATTAATTTATACAAAATTTTGAATCGATTGTTATAATAATAACTTGTTTTATAAAATTTTGTGTTTGTCTTTATACTATTATTTCTTTTTTAAGACTTTTTTCATAATACAGTTCTGGAAATGTGACTAAATTCACTTTCACAAAATAATTATTTTCTCATCTTATAAATCATAAAAAATATCTAATAAAAATAATTTGTAATTGTCAGTTTTCATTATTGCTTATGCATATTTCAATAGAGAGGCCGTCTTCCACAGTGTTAAGATGCAGAATTTTTCTTTATCTTATCCATAATTATTCACAAATTGATTCTATTTGTGTGATTTGTTTGTATATTAGCACTCCGCGGATGGTGGTATTGCTATCGAAATACTTATAAGCAACAATCAAAAATATTAATAATCATGTATGTGGATAAGTATGATAAAAAAGCAAGTTAAACATCGTTTTTGTAAAAAAATTGATTTTTTATCTCATCATAGTCTCTATTGAAGGCTACATACACTTGGTCCAATATGTCTGCAAAATACGCATTGACGGTGCCGATGACATCCTCATTCGACGAGAATTTCTTTTTATCGAGTCAAATTTTCAAATTTGGGTAGAAGAAGAGTTGCACGTGGCCAAGTTCGGAGAATAGGGCGGATGAGGAATCAATTCGAAGCAATTCGTGCAATGTTGCTATTGCGACGATCGATTTATAGGGCGACATGTTGTTGTAATGAACGAATACTTTTTTGTGCGCCAATCTTTGCCGTTTTTGTTTCAGCTCTTCTTTTAAACGGTCCAATAACGTTGCATAATAGGCTTTTATGATCATTTTTCCCTTCGTTAAGTAGTCAATCAAGATGATTTCTTAAGAATCACAAAAAACAGTGGTCATCACATCCGATAAAACTGTCTTCGCATGTTTACCAGTCGTTATCGACTGCTTTGACTGCTGCTTCGACTCAGGTGTGTAGTGGTGGATCCATGTTTCATCCACGGTGACGAATCTGCAAAAAGGCCTGTTCGTTTTTTCCATTTTTGCGGTAACTGCTACAATGCTCGCTTCAAATATCTGTAGAACGTGAACAACGGCTCGCTTCTGGCTGAAATTTCGCCTATGTTAGTTTGAAAATTGACACTTGTTAACCGTGGCTTTACTAAGTGAATAGTGGCTTCACATCATAGAATTTTACCTAACTTATCAAACAACCCACGTATTGAACAATTTAAATAGATTTTTTAATATCTATTAGGTGAAAAAATAATTGATATGTAAAAGAATATTCTTTTATAAACATTTAGTAACAGATAATTCATAAAATTAGTATTTTTATGGCATAATGAAACACAATATTTCCTCTCTATTTGAATAAGTTGACATAATAGAGTAGAATTAATAATTTTTGTAATGTATACAATTCTAAGTTATATTAAACAAGACAAAAGGCAGTGTAAAAAATGTATTTCGTATTTAAAAATAGTATATAATTAAATTTCACATTAAAAGAATTATATTTAAATTCAAATGATAACCAGCGATTAATTTTATAATTTGGCTCTAAACAATAAATGTTTATTTTATTGAATTTCTTCAATTTTTTCAAATTTTGAAGCTAAATCTTATATTTTTTTGAGAAACATTCACAAACTGAAATTAGTTTTATAATTTAAAACTGAAGGAATTAAATTATATGTATAATATATTGTTTGTTTCTTTTTTTATAACTTTACATTACGTGGAATGCTTTCTTTGTTATACTTAACAATTTCCAATACAGGTATTAAATCTGAAGGTTGATTACATCTATTTGTATATATTATTATTCTCCCATTTATGTGAAACCGTTTGGAGAATAAGCTACTGTAGAATGTGGAATATATCAGAGATTACTTGTAAAATGATGTTTGTTTGACTTGAATTTGACTGGGAAGTCATGGATCAGCCACCATATTCTTCTGACCTTATACTAAAGATTAGGATTTATTGAGGTTTAATAAAAAAATTCATAGATATAGAATAAACTTTTTAAGAAAGTCAAATTAATGGCCAGAAAAATATTCGCATCGAAAGACAAATATATATTCTAAAGAAATTTAATTATTCTTTTTCATCTACACTACTTGCTCCTTATATATTTTTTATCATACTTTAAAATAATGTAATAATAGAGAATGAATTACAGAATATTATAATTTACATTCTCAACTTATTTTTTCAGTCTTCTTAGAAATTAGAAAAATGAGATCAAAGATATTAAATAATTGCGTATTGAAAGTTTTTGATGTTTTTTATGTGTATTTCGATGACAATTCCATCAACCTCATTTTTATGTACATAGCACTATGAAAATGTTAGTATCGCTGTTAAAATGCGTCTAAGCAACAACTAAAGATAATTAAGAAACATTAAACATTTTTGATCAGAAAACTTTTTGTAGTATCTAGGATAAGTGAAAATTCAATATTGAAAGTAAGTTTATCCACGGTACTAAAAATATATTGTAATTAAAATAAACGATATTACTAATTACTAAAAACATAACTACAGATATTGTCAAATGAATTCAATTATTTTGAAAGTGAAACTTCAACAAGGTGAAAATTAATTTTAAATACGCTTAACATTTATAGAGGTAAATAATTTATTACATAAATAACTATTACATAATGTAAATTATTACATAATAATAGTTATTTCATTTTAGATCAATTGATTTTATTTTATTATACACTAAAGTATACAAAAAGTTTTTTAAAGAATGATCGACACCATCTATTAAAAAATAATATTATTTTTTTTTTAAATGAAAGCAAATACTACTTCTTTGAATTAGTTGAATGTATGTTATACACTATAATCGATGCTTTCTTGAACAGTAAGTATTTCTTGGAAGTACTGTTTAAGATTTCTCGATAGGTTTTTCTCTCTTCATGTACGTCATTTTACCTCTTATTTCTTGACAAATCTCGAATTCCTATATAAAATATAAATAACATTTGCCGGTTTCAAATTCACTTTAAAATGTTATATAACAATGAAATATCACTCTAATATAGAATACATATATTTTATTTATTATTTTAAAACAAAATAAAATGTGTAGATAAAAAATTAGTGCAAACAAAAATTTAATTCGTTCATTGCTCAACTTTGAAATAATTTTTCAAAAAACATAGCGTATCTAAAGTAGTATTGGACAATATTTTTTCTTCTTCGTAACAAAATCGTTAGTAATAGAAAATTACGTTTATTTTGTGTGCACGTAGCCTTTATTGTGGACAAAACATCTATAAGTAGTTCCAAATTTGTTGTTCTTATACCCGTTATTTGAAATATATATACATATATATATATATATATATATATATATATATATATATATATAAATAAATAAATATAAATATAATTTCTGTAGGAATAAGAAAACGAAATTTACATTTTCTCGAAAAGAAACACTATAATTCTCGAGGAATGAGAAAAAAAAATATTTTTTCTTGAGGAATTCTAGAGAAGAAACACTACGTGTAAGTTTGTTGATATTTGTGGTTATACATTCATATAAACACACACACACATATATATATATATGCATACTTGCAAAAATATATATTATTGATAATTCAATAATACTTAATTACTGTAAACATTTCTTCTCCATGACTACCTAACAACCCTTGGCAACCGTACGAAAATCAATCTATAAATGATAATTATAACAGTTAGATACCAGTGAATGTTTAATGGGGAGTATGTATATATATATATATATATATATATATATATATATATATATATATATATATATATATATGCGTCAAATGAAACACAAAGAGTTTACGGACAAACAGAGAAGTTGATTTATAATAGACTTTCCACGTAATACAAATTAAGAAAAGCATTAATAATTTAATTTAATTGGTAAAAGAATAATGCATCTCTCCATCGATCCCAAAACATATCTTTGATGTTTAAATTAGTCTGTTGGAAAATTTCTGGATCAGTGATCTCTCTCATAGTATAATTTGTCAATTATTTAAATATAAGCTATGAATATTTTTTTCAGTTAGAATTTATTGTTTTATAGAATATTAATGTTGTATACAGTGTACTTTTAGAAAATTAAAATAATTTTTTTAATTCGCATGTCGCAGCGTAATTGAACACTAAAGTTTCTATCACTGTATCTGATTTTGTTATTAAATGAAGAGCAATTTAGAGATGTAAATCAAAAATTCTTTTATTTTATTTATATAAAATTAATTCTATAAAATTGAGTGATAAGCATATTATAATAGATGTCTTCATTAACAGTAATAATTTTCTTAATAATGTATTGTATTTATCTATTAAATCTAAATCAAAAAATAGAAACAGAATTGCATAAAATATTCACTAGATATAAAAATGTTCAAAGAGGTTTTTCATTAGTTTTGAATTTTTATTATTTGGTTAGTAGAATTAAATGCAAATAAAAAATTTTACAATGGAGGTTTTATGTATGTAAAAAAGACATACAATTACATTGAGGTCTGTAAATAAAAATACATTTGGAACCAAATAGAGTCTAAATAACATGAAAATGTAATATATATATATATATAAGCATTGTTAAATTAAAAATACCAAGAAACTGAAAAATATGAAACTTAAATATGAAAAGTACTGGTGTTTCAAGTGTTTTGCGTTATGTAATCAGAAGAGAGATACAATTCAGGAATACCACCCAATTGAAATAAAATTAGATTCAAATATAGTGTGTGTTCAGCTATTTCATTTTTAGTGCTATTCATTAATTTTTATTTAAAATCATTGACAATGAGAATATTCTAATTAATTTGTAAAGACAGAAATGTCATCTTCATCGTTGAAGTTCTTTATCTTGTATGTATACAGCAGTATTACAATTAAAAACATATCATATAACACAAAAATAATTGAAATACTTGTCAGAAATAAAACTTTAATAATTTCGGATAAATAATTCATTAGATTGTATGTTTTTCGTTCCGAAAATATGTAATATATTTAATTTTTTTAATTTAGTAAAAAATTAGCAAAAATACAAAAGTAGCCATATGATTGAAACTAAAATTATAACTTTTTGTTACTTCGTTATTTTAAATATTAGTGTGTTTCTTTAAAATTAGATTATTTAAAGTGCATTTTAACAAAATCCCTTAAACTGAATCATCACTCTTTTTAATTAAAGTAATATTAATCTAACTTCTCATTTATCAGTGTCGCTTACTAATCTTATTCCTTCGTAGATAATCTCTTATTCCTATCTTGTATGTATAAAATATTATTCTCCGTTAAGTGATTTTATTTTAAAAATCACATGAAATTAAAAACTTTGCAAATACACTATTGATTGTATGGAACTAGTCCATTTATTTGAAGAAACAATAAAAGAATAATTAAGAATAAAAGATTTTTCAGTAAATTAGCGTTCTGACGATGATAGAAAAGTTATCGAAATGCACATAAGTAACAATCGAAAATGATCAATAATCAGTTATTGCATTTTATCAGAAAATTTTATGTGACTTTTAAGAAAGCGAGTAAAGCGTTTATGGAAAGAAAAAAAATATTTATTGAAAATATTTGATAAAGTGAATTATAACTTGAATTTAATTGAAATAGATTCTGTATTACGTTTTCTATTTCATAACACCAATTCTATCAATACAGCAGAAACACAATTTATCGTTTTTTTCTTCTTTACTTTTAATAATAGAAAAAAAAATAAAAAGGCTATTTAAAATTCCAGTGTTTAACAATCATACCCTTATATGTATGTATGTATATTTGTGTGTACAAATTCAAATTTGAATAAATTTAGTCGATATTTTACATACTAAATTAAAAAAAATAATAAATATATATAGTTCATTTATGCAATTAATATAATAATTTAGAATATAAAACAGTATATATCTAAACTTCAAATGAAGAGAGAATCTCTTTAAAGTAATTATAATTAATTAGTAATTTATGAGAAAATATTGATGTACATGTACACTACTGCACAATGAATTGCAAAACAAAATGTTTTCGGTGTATGCTCGTATATGTATATATATGTAGTATAAAATAACAAATATATATGCATAATCTTGTGTATAGAACGTTAACTTGAATTACAATACCATAATTAATATCAAATTATGTAGAATCTTGAAAGTATATACAATTTCATGTAGTAATATAGTTAGTGATATCATAACCTATGCACGTACAGGTTAATGTTATGCATACATACATTCATATATATATATATATATATATATATATATATATATATTTATATATATATACGTACGTAGTTAATTGTAAATACATCTAGATATATACAACATACTAATTTCTATCTACCCTCTTTAAAAATATACTTAGAGAACACATTTGTTACAGTGAACGGTTTATCATAAAGAGTAGGAAAAGTTGTGCGAATGCACGTTATGAACCAGGGATTTTTTTGATAAAAATCGAACGTTATCCAGAATATTTCGACGAGATCGACGGTGTTTTGGATTGAAATATTTTATCGTTTTTTTTTTTCAAGAACAGATTTTAGTTTGTTGAAATATTGAATGTGCTTTCATTTAACCTTTGGTACTGAAATGTCTCTATTAGACAACTGAATTTATATGTATCTACCTATATATATATATACATGTCTTATATATAAAAATCCAAATTTCTCGTCACTTTGTCCACAAGGCACAGTAATGAGCAATGTTTGCTTCGTCAGCTCGGATAAACGCTCTAGTATATAGTTTCGTTCCTAGCTTTTTTTATGTTTAAATATAATATGTAATCAAAACCAATAAATAGTTTTTTCTTTCAACATTTCTGTCTATCTTCTCGACAGTTTTTACGGGGTATATATTAGCATATATATATATATCCAAAGTATGTATCTATGAATGTATCAAAATATTATAGATTCAATTTAATGTTTATATTAGATCTATAATTCATTAGATCTATAATCTCAATCTCTATAATTTTTAATACATTTCTCGATTTATCAACTCTTTTCCCTATAACATACACTATGTATTCAAACTAAATAATTATGAGTGAATTAATAAATGATCATAGAATAGTCTGACTACGAAGCCGTTAAGTTAACCTTGTCTTATTTTTCCTTGTATTTACACATTTTTTTAAAAAAATAATCCTTGATTTCTTGCGGATATGTATGCATTATATATGTACCTGGATAATTATTTAATGTCGATTAATTGTTCGTTCAACAAGCATATATAACAAATTTGACTTAAGATGACTTTCATTTATTATTTTTTTTAATGAACATAATATATCGAATATTCATATAAAATAAAATACATTCACAAATAAAAAATAATCAATTTTCTTTACCGTATAATTAAATTAAGGGATAAATCGTTTACGTGGAACTTTTAACGCTGCTAGTCGTTCGTCTCTACCCTACTTTTTATGTATTATACAAACGCAAAAAGCGGAAACATCGAACTATTTTCCCAAATCCAATTTGTTTATTAATAAGTTTAGTCAGTTTTAAGCAACTTTCGTGAACTCGCGTATAGTTTATATGAAATATTAAAGCGTTACTAACGTCGACAGCACATAACGTACTAGGTGTCTATTAATATTTACCACCCTTTGAGGTATTGAGTGTCGACTGAACCAGATTCCTAAACAGCACATCCATAAACACAACTGTATATATATATATATATATATATATATATATATATATATATATATATATATGCATACATACAAACAATACGAAGGGGGTTTGAAGAGTAATTTAGTTCAGTATTAGAGATAACAGTTTCAAAGTGTACTTTTCTTTTTCGATATAATCCGCTCGAAGCTCATCGCACTTGCTCAAAGGTATTTTCAGTTTTGCCATCACCTTCCGGAAATGCGTCTCTTTGATGTTATCAAAATAGCCGTTAGCAGCCTATCTATCTATCTATCGCGTCTTCATTCGACCCAAATTGGTTTCCAACCAGAAAAATTGTGAGTTTCGGGAATAGATGGAAATCCAAGGGAGTCAAATCAGACAAATACGGTGGATGTAGAAGGATTTCAAACTTAAATTCGACCTTCAGATGTTGCTGAGTGACAACGCTTGAATAAGCCGGTGAATTGTTAATGGGAAACAGTACTTTTTCTTGGACATTTCGGGACATTTTTCCACGATCCTTGTCTTCAAATTCTCCAAAAGTACTGCGTAGTATTGGCAATGAACTGTTTTTTTCCTTCTGAAGTTAGTCAGTCAATAGAATTCCTTTAGCATTCTAGAAAACTGACGCCTTGATCTCTCTAGCCGAGTGAATCGTCTTTGCCTTCTTCGGAGTCGTTTTATTGCGTTTTCAGGCCACTGTTCAGTGCCACTTCGATTCTGGTGTGTAATGGTGAATCCAAGATTTATCACACCAAGTTTTATAGTCACAAACTGCCGCATCAAATCCGTTGAATTCTTTTTAAACAGTTTCAGGAAGACGGCTGATGTGCGCGTACGAACTCGTTTTTTGCTTTTGCAATAAAGGTGAGGGTGGGGTGTTTCACATGTGTTACTAAAAGTGATGGAACTATATGAAAATATATTCAGCTATTCCTCTCTCATTTAGCGACTACACGAACCAAGTTACTTTTCAAACCGCCTTTATATACATATAGAGTGAGTCTTGTAAAACGTTTGAAGTGTTGTTCTCGAAGACGGTTAAAAGGCAGAAAAAGACTGATTATAAAAATTCTAGGAGCCTAATCAAGAAATATTTAGGTGAACTTGAATGTTCTAGATTTTAGATACAGAGCAAACTTTTTTTAAATTTTAAGTGTTTTATAGATAGATAGATATATATATATATATACACACACACATATATACATATATATATATATATATATATATATATGTATACATAAATAGATATTTATATAAAACACATACCTCTTAAATAAAAAGTGTGTTCTTAGAAGAGCCGAAGAAAATTACATTTTATTCTCTTCTTAATTTGCTTCTGATAGTATTATATATATATATATATATATATATATATATATATATATATATATATATATATATATATACACATACATGTGTGTGTGCGCGCGTCTATATAGAATCGTTTTCTGTTATATACAACTTGAAATCTCTGAAACAACACGTCAACATAACTACTCTTGAAATTTGTTGAATAAATACATTCGTCAATGTTACTAACTTATTTCAGAGATGTTTTTTCTATTCTTGTAGTTTTTCCTTTAGCTTTTTTCATATGTGCATTACAGCGAAATGCTAAACTTTAATGTATTAAAGTATTGTATACACCGAAAATCGGTATTCACATTAGTTTGATAATTTTATCTTTTTATTTGTCCAATTTTAAAATGCTTTAATTTCTTAATGTACATTCAATCAGCCTGAATTTTATTTTATTGATTTCTATGTACAAAAGAAAACATGTCTTTTATGATGTAGTTTTTAGCAGTGCAACTAAATTCTTTGTAATATACGAATTTTTCATTCGCTCACAGTCTATAGCGTTTTTTTTTATCAAACAGTTCTGTAATTGATTATTGATTCTTATTTATTGGTTCCATCGTCTTCAAAGCGTTATATAAATTTTCTTATCTTCTTCATCTAGGTAGTGTTTTTTAGATTTTTTGTATTGTAGAATATTAAAAATGGCAGAATCACCATTTAATCAGAGCTTCCTTTTTAGTATCACAAATCCCCTCTTTTTCGAAAGCTATTAATAATAGATAAATTACGTAATTGGCATTGAAATTTTATTTTAACATCCTCATACACAGAAATAGTAAAGAAAATTTTATTCTTCACGAACATCTTATTGTCTTTCAGCAAGATTATGAACTCACTTAACATAAAGTCTTCAGTGGCATTTAATGACATACTTGTTGCTACTTATTTTCAATAGGACAACAAATTCGGAATACAATCTAAACTAAATTATAATAAAACAATTACAAAAATGTTATAGAGAATATTCACATTTCCCCACTAACCTCTAAGCATCTCTCCAGGGGATGCACACCTTACAGATTACAAAACCTGAATAAAAATTTATCTCATGAACTATTTAAAATGATAAACAATTAATTTATTAAAGTGAATGCAGGCAGAAATTATCTTATGATGGAATTAATGTCATAAATGAGGTTTTACTCGTTCTACTGTTCATATTTTTTTTACCAATAATAGTTAATAACTGATTATTGATAATTTTTAATGATAGTTAACGATAAATATGATTGGAGTGTTATGATTAAATCATAGTTAATGTCCATGTCAATGACAATGCTGTTATTCTGAGTTTTGAGGTACAGAAAAATGTTTAGATAAAATTAGAAAAAAAATGTGTGTTTTGTTAAATGTGCAAAAAATATTTCTAAAAGGCAATTTATTCGACATTTTAACAATAAGTCTAGAAATAATTTTTTGTAGATAAATATTTTGGAAATCATTTCTAATATAAATTTATTTTTTTATTGTTTCTTTGAGTTACTTTTACCTTTTGAGATTATCATTTTACTTTTTATACCATTCCATTGATTATTTTTATCTGTAGGATCATAACACCATGGATTTATCATAATGTCGCAATGGACTGAATAGTTGTGTTCGTTATCGTTACTACAAACCTTTAAAAAACTAATAAAATTTCATTCTTTGGGATTGAATGTTGAACTGCTTTGCAAATTGTAGACAGCCACCGTGCATTTATCTTTAACATTGTTAGATGTTCGTGGAGGCTTTGAAAAATACTTGGTTTCAAAAATTTGAACGGTTTCGCAATATTTTTTTTACCTTTTATGAATACTATTTTGTACTACTTGTCTGCTGTTTGTTTGATGAATCAATTGTTTTGTTCGTTGCTCCTTTACGTGAGACGCGTGGTTCTCTTCCTCAAGGAAAGAATTTATACTAGTGCTCAAATGGTATGCACAGTGAGAGAGAGCCACCATAAATAGATTCTTCGATTAATTTACTTACGATTTAATACGTTTTGTGAGAAATTAAATTTTATGTTCTGTTTTAAATGTCCTCAATTTTATACATATATATATATATATATATATATATATACCATATATATATATATACCATATATATATATATATATATATACCATATATATATATATACCATATATATATATATATGTATATGTATATAATTTCGGTTTATAACGTTCTACGACGTCTTTCGATATCCATTCTCCATTGCTGTCGGTCATTACATTGATCTTCTTTTAGATCCCTTTCTCTCATTTCTTCTCGAATTCATTTGTCAACTTTTTCTTGGTCTTCCCTGTCTTTTTCTACCTTGGGGGTTCCATAAGAGCATTTGTTTTGGAAGTCTCTCTTTTTGCATCCGTCGAACATGCCCATACCATCTTAATAGATTAGTTCGAATGACTTCCACTATGGTGGTGTCAACGTTCATGATTTCTCTAATTTTCTCATTCCCAATCCGTTCTCTTCTTGATCTTACTGCTGATCTTCTCCAGAAATCCATATCCGTTGTCAGTAGCATGTTCTCTGATCTTTTCTTTATCGGCCATATCTCACTGCTGTATGTCACTATGCTCTTTACTATGGTGTTATAGATTCTCTTTTTATTATCTTTTGAGATGCTCTGGTCCCATAGTACACTGTTCAATGAGGAAATAGCTTTTCTGCCTTGTGTATATCTTTCTTTGATGGCTTTATCTATAGTTCCGTCTCTTTTTATGTTCATTCCTAGGTACTTATATTCTTCGCATCGTTTTATAGCTTAACCCGTATTTAGCGTTAAATCTTGTTGTGTACCTCCTATGCGCATATATTGGAGTCTTGTCGATGTTTACCTCCAAACCCCATGTACGGTACTCTTACTATTACTCTTTTATTTTTTATATACTTATTCTAATTTTCAGGCAATTTTCATTTATAATTAGTAATCAGGTTAGTAGGAGATGGCCTTCGTGAACATTTTTATGTTTTTTTGGTTCAGTTGAGAGAAGCAATCTTGTTGGGGACAATGTAATATTGCTTTATATCTAAGAGAAAATCTTTGACTTAAGAAATGAATATATTATTGCAGTAACACGTATCATCAGTCACATTGCTCTGAATTTTCATTGATGGAGGGGGGGGGGGGTGCTATCAGGTTATATAATAATCGTGAAAAAAAAATTCTGAAATTTTCGGAATGAACTAGATTGGAAAATTTGGACACCACTATATATATATATATATATATGTATGTATGTATATGCACATATAAATACACATGTGTAGCACTACATTCCAGTTCAAATACAGTAACTAAGTGGTTGTTATATAGCTGAAATAAAAAAATATATACTAGCAATGGAATATTAACCCATGTAATTCTACCATTTTATTGTCGTAAAGGAGTTCCGAGCGGTTTACCCACATTTGCATCAATTTATATGATTCTGGCCGCACACACTTATATGTGGCTCGTATACATCTACTCGCTTATAATGTATTTATTTTCCGTTTTTGCGTCTGTAAATCAGAAAACGAATTATTATGCCTGTAACGTGGAATAAACACGCGCCACGCATAAGAGGTATACACAATATCTAGTACACAGCGGAATCATTTCGCGTATTAACATGTATGAACAATAAAGTTTACTTGGAACTCAGGTAGACAAATATACAAGATTACATTGCGTACAAACATCAATTGACATGTTTATTATACCTGAATATACAATTTATTTATATATACTAACACACATACAAGTAAATATACAAGTGTGGCTGTATGTGAAAATATAATTCAGTATTAATTTGATTAACATTTCCAGAACTATTGTCTGGTGCTATTAAATATGAGTATACAGACATGTACATACACTCATACACACACACATATATATATATATATATATATATGTGTATATGAATAGAAATTTTAGCGACAAGGTAACATTGAAACAGAGAAAATGAAAATTTAATTCTATTAAATGTGATTGAAGTTTTGTTGTGTGTATTCAACCTTGTCGAGAGATCTAGCTGTATTGAGTAAATAAAATAAATAGCAATTTGAACCTTTTCATCTATAAATTGTTTTGTAGTGAAAGATTTTTTTAATTCTAATTAGTGGGAACTTCGACTGTAAGCAAAATTTGTAGTAGTTTATTTACACATTTGAGAAAATGGGCGAATAATTTAAGTAAATGTAACAAAAAAGTAGTGTTTCATTAAAATAAATTTTAAATAAAAACGCATTTGAAAATATTTTGTTATTAATATAATAAAACTACAATTATCATATATTTATTTGATGTATAATATTATAATTCCTCTTTACTTCGGTTAGTAATTAATATTTTCAATTCTATCCACGATTTTGTACTAAAATATAGCTAGAAATTTTGTTTAATATTATTCTTTGAAAGGTGTTTCTTAGAAAGAAAATTCCTGAAAAACAAGTACTTAAAAATGCAATTCGTCAAAAAAACATGTTTTTTAATTGTAATTTATTGATGAAAGCTTTTTTGTACGTAAAGTAATTAATTTAAGTTAGTTTAAATCAGGTTAAGTTAGGTCTAATTTCATCTCAAGTCAGGCACTAGTAGACTAAATGAAGCCATAAAAATATTTCTGTAAGATGTTTTCAACAATTAAACTATAAAATTAAGCCTTAATTTATTTTAGAAATGAAAAAAATTAAACAAAATTATGAGTGGATGTATGTAAAGTGTATTATTGCGGAACAGATCGAAGTGTATATATATATATATATATATATATATATATAAATTCTTTTTAAATTTCTTTCTTTCTCTGTATGTTAAAGAAATTGATTGATTTAATCAGATCAGATTTCAAAAATCATTTTAAAGAATAGACGTCCAGTCTTTTTAGATAATTTACATGTAATTTTTTTAAACTCAAACTATTTATGTATTATTTGCTTCTGCATTATTACTTATTGCTCATTATTAATCTTTGTTGTACGGTGTGAAAAAATCCGTATTCTCCGAACGGGGTGTAGATGATACCTTAAGTCTTTCTCTTAAATAAAAAGTTTTTCTTAAAAACCAAATTGTTTTCATTTTATCTGGATAATTGTTTTATAAATTAGCATATACTAATTTACAATTTAGCATAAAACCATTTTTTAGGATTGGTAACTTTTTAGGTGATATAAAATTATATTGTAATTCATTTCGAACAATCAACGCGTGACAGACGACTAGCGGAATTGACCACTTATATTGGGATTTACTACAGTTTTTAGAACAAAGTGTAAATAATTTTTGTGTATTTATATAAAATGTATGCTAGTAAAGAGATTTGAAAGTTTTTCAGGGATAGTAATTTATATTTTTTTTATTTGTATTATGAAGTAGTAGTGTTCCAAGAATGTATACACGTTTTGACAGTTCATAATCTTCTAAATTTTCTTCCTTTTTCTACGTAAAAGTGTTTTAAAATAATGATTGACTAAACTTTGAAAAAAGAAAATTTGTGGTAAAGTGCTACTGGAAGTGTGATAACTTAATTAAGGAGTAAAGACACTTTAGAAAGCGTCATTTAAATTAAATGGCTCAATTAATCGCCACAATTGCAGATACTGGGTATCTGAGAATACGCATGTTACAGGTGAATATCATGTTAATTTGTCAGGAGTTAGTGTGGTATAGATTGTCAGCAAGAACTTTAATTGGGCCATTATTTTTTGATTGAACTGTGACTGATGCCGTTTACTTAAACATGATGCAGGAATGGGTTATATCTCGCATCCGTGAGGTGTTTAACGATGAGGAGGACCTTTACTTCCAATAAAATGGTGCACCCCCCCCCCGCGAATATTGTGACGTGGGGCTTATCTTAATGAAAATAAGCCGAAGAGATGGGTTGGACGTATAGATAGCATTGAATACCTTTTTATGGAAATTCGTCAAAAAAAAAGTTTGTCACAAAACCGGCAACAGTTAATTAATCGAGAGTAGCCATTGAAAGAAAATACACGCAAATACCAAACTATTTGTTCTGTTTTCGATTTCAGTGTTCTGCGTTAACAGCAGTGCCTGGACCAGAACAGTCATCAATTTGAGGACTTGTGATAAATGAAAAAAATCTATGTCTGTTTTCTTTAATTTGTAGTTTTAACCTTAGGTATACCTTAGTAAATACTAAATTTTTAATCATTCAAATTTTGTATACATTTTTTGGGACGCTCTCCATTATATTATTGTAATTAAATTCATAAATAATGAAAAAGTTTTTCTTTTATACATTTTTTTGGAAAACATTGAAGTATTTGTTAATTGATAATATTAACATTAATTCAATAAAAGAATATTGTTATGTTGTTTACTGGAATTTAGTAAAAAATAATTTTTAGTCTATACAATAGAATAAGTGTGATCGAAATAATATATTATTGTCATTATTTAGGGCACGTGAATTATGAGCTGAAGTATTTAAATAAAGATAAATTTATTGTAAAAATATTGATGTGGGTATTTGAAATATTCCTTTGTATTGGTTGGGTTAATGCCTGTATCACGATTTATATAGACATCACTCAATTCCAGAAAATAGTGGCATTTCAGAGATGTATAGTTACTTGTACGTCCGCATTGCCCCACCTTCTTAATTGATATTAACTAACTTTATTACCCTTGTATGTGGTTTTGCTATAAGAATATATCATTTGAATCAGCGAATATTAGGTTGTGTTTATAATAATAGTATCCTTATCTTACCTTTGGTTAAAAAGACAAAAAATGCTACTGACTATTAAATGACTTAAAAGTGTGATAGAACATGTACTTTTTACGGTGGCTATCATTATCATTGATAATTATTATTATAGAAATATGTTAATTTATTTATTGTAATATATACACTTATATTTATTAAAAGGAAACATTATTTTTTTCTATAGTAACACACATGCTACTTATATCGATTTAACTTCAACGTTATTTAGTGCATTATATTAGATTTATATAGTACCCCTTTGCATTTTTATTTGTTGTAGTTTATATTTGTAATGTATCTTTCTCTCTCTCTCTCTCTATATATATATATACTGTTAAAGTTTTTTTTCAGAAAAGTTATGTTTTAGATATTTGTAATTTGTTTCAGTGTTTCAAATTATTATTTCTCATTAATAAAACACAATGTAGAGTAGTGATGAGTAAAATACTGTAAATAAAATACAAATGTAAAAAATACATCAAATACATAAAACTATTTAAAAAAAACTATTATTTTTAAAAAGTAAACACACTAGGAACATTTATAAAATACATTGATATAAAAAAGTGTAATCATATTCAGTTGAGAGTAAAAAAGTGACTTATAAATTCAGAAAGAACACTACTGTCGACTATTGGATACAAACGAAATAATTAATTCAAACGAATGTTCATTTGTGTAATTCGAAATGAAAAATTAATTTCAAACTTTTATCACAGGCGACACAAAACGGTATAATTTTTCATCGAGATAATATTTCATCTCTCATCGCATAAAGAAATAGAATAAATTAAAAGAACTTAAACGAGAGCCTCTTAGTTATTATTCATATTTCATACTATACTTTTTCCTGTTTCATTTCTTTTTCTATTACTTTTTGCGTATTCCAGTCAATTTGAAATTTACTACTTGTCAAAGATAACTAAAAAACATGAAAAGTGTACAGAAGAGTTTTCGAATTCTAAATCCATATAATTTAATTTAAGATGGAAATTTATCATTTTATAATACCATAAAACAAAACGAACATTATAATCGTATTTACGTTTGTTCGTTGGGTATTGTCAAATATTATCATATTTAAGGGTAAATATTTGCAGATTTAGTATTAAGTAATTCATTTTGATATTGGTGGGTGTGTTTTTCTCAATGTAAATTACTTTTACTTAAAATCTGAAAACGAAATTTTAGACTCTTATAAAAATGATATACTTTGCTTGATTTTATATATAATAAATTTAGTGCTTCATTATGCTAAGACAGAAAATAGAGAATATATTGTCTTACTAGATGAATAATACATAGATATGTCGCACTATTGTAAACGTTCCATGCTACTATGTCATTATCATAACTAGAGGGAGATGAATCTTTCAGTTGAAATGAGAAATAACAAAAAGGGAAGAGGAATGTGGTACTGTTCTTTTACCTGTGAAATATGGGTTGAAATGGTTTACAACAAAATGTTTATTTTTGTAATAAATTTTAATTACGATTAATACCATAAACATTTACATTGATTGAATTGAAAATAATTATTTTGTTTATTTGTGTTTTATTATATACTTATATTGTATTTCTTAATTCTTTAAATATTATTGTAATCGCAAATTAAAGAACTTTTTAAAATAAAATCGATTATTTGTAAATAAATGTGTTTTACTGACTCGTGCATAAAATGTTTCTTTTTCTCAAATTTAAAAATAGTGACCCATTTTTTGATAAAATAATGAAATATAAATATAAAAGAACAGTTTGTTTGTATAATATATTTATTGTTTAAATACTATTTCGACTCATTAACAAATATAAATTACATTTTCTAATGGAAAACTAATTGTTATAGATATTTTGTTAGGATCAGATACGACGATGTTAAGAAATGTTCTTTCTTGAAGATATTCAAACAAGGTTCATAATTTTATATTGCGGACTACAAACTCAGAGGATGCGGGACTATTTTATCCTAATAATTCCTTAAATATCAACTGTTTGACTTTATATAATCATTTTCTATATTCAAAAAGATTTTACTATTTTTTTAATGATAGTAAAGAATTGATTAAATTTATTTTTGAAGTTGTGAAGATATATCCAAAGTATTTCTTCTTTCTAATTCAACAATATTAGATGACTGACTATTTTAGTTATGTACAAATTAATTGTTGTTTAATAAATTAAAAATGTTTTGTATTAATTTTGATACAATATTTACTTTAAAATTCTGTCTTTTCAAAGCAAAATCTGAAATTTGCCCCATTTTGGGTTATATGGAACTCTAAACCTAATAAATATTAAGGTGAAAATAAATATTAAAATAAAAATTAATCGATATGTGAAAAAAATAATAAATGTATGTAGCTATTAATTGTCATTCGCGCGTTTTTCTATAATCATTATTAACTACGTTTTTTTTTTATAAAAAACAGGAAGAGAGATTTAAATTTAAAGTAAAATACTTGTAATGCAACGAAATAATAAGTTGAAGTAAGCGTAACGTGTTCAATATTTAATTGAAATTATTTCTTTTCACTTCTTGCAATCAAATACTATCGATATTTTAAGTTTTCATTTTTCAAGTATATTGGAGGCATAAATCGTAATATCATTGGTCTAAGATTGTTCATATATTTTGAAAATAACTACTGTACGTTTTGTTAAAAAGGAAAAAAATATTTCGGAGTATAGAACAACTTAATTAAATCATTCGTATGGTGCATACTAATATTTTATGTTCACGTTCTGTAAGGGTACAGTGAAAGGGTAAGTGAAAGGGTACACTACTTTACATTATTATTAAAAAAGATCTATTGTTTAGAGTATGGAAATATTATGTATTTCGATGTAATAAAATAACAAAGTCTTTATGACAAACGTGTATCCATTTGTGGAACATATGTCAGTTTCATTGAAAAGTTCTGTTGTAAATGATTATTGAGTACCTGACGACTTAATTCGATAATTACGTAAAACATTCGCACTAGTTGCTTTTATATCAACCCCAGGCGATGCGAGGGTTAAAAAATGTGTATTACTGTATCCGTTAGCTTTAATCGGAAATATATTGTAGTCTGTCTGTGCTGTATAGATCGTCGTTCCCTCGGCTAGGAAGGCCATAGTACATGCGTGCACTGCCGATCTTTCAGAACCGATCAGGCCGTACGAGCAGCTGGCACACATCCACCTTTTGCCTGTCCTGATATATTCGAGCGTAACCACGAAGTATATAAACTGAAATTTAACCGTTCATGCCTAGAGATACGTCTATTCGATAAAAAAATCTATGTACACACAC
Organism: Acanthacorydalis orientalis; assembly: GCA_034766995.1. Classification (NCBI taxonomy): domain Eukaryota; kingdom Metazoa; phylum Arthropoda; class Insecta; order Megaloptera; family Corydalidae; genus Acanthacorydalis; species Acanthacorydalis orientalis. Next base: position 6,577,184 of record CM068322.1, read on the forward strand.
ACACACACACGTACAGGTCGGTATTGTTCGGAAATCGACGGGGTAGGTTGACGGGGTGAAGGTAGGGAAAGTACTTCTGTACCCACTATGTATGTATGTGTACGTACGCTTCATATAATACAATTTCGAAAATTGCTACATTCGAAACGATAAAGTATTTTGTTGCGTGGTTTGTTATTTTAACGTTTTTCCCCTTTATCCCACAGTTTTATGTTTTTGTATCCGGATACTCTTTTTAGATAAATATACGATGCCATATATATATATATATATATATATATATATGTATATGTATGAATGTATGTATTCGTCTGCAGCTGTGATTTTTTTATAGAATATCGTATTTTATACAAATATTTAATTATTCGCATGACTATAAATTTTCATAATAACTACACACAAACACATATATAACATATATATATATATATATATATATATATATATATATATATATATATATATATTATCATATAACTATTTTTTGCACTTTATCGTCTGATAGCCACCCTCTAAGCGTTGTTTAACCTACAAGAGTTATGAATCTACAGTCACAAATATAAAATACGTATTATTTGAGGTTTCATGTAATTATATTGTATGTTATTTTGTATTATTCTGATTTAGCTAAAACTATTTTATAAAAATGTTTATTTATTTTTAATGGTATTTTTCATTAAAAATATTATTATTTTTTATATATTAATACATAGTATTATCATTATTATTTCTATATGCATTCGATTTGGTTGTTATTTTTTTATTTTAGGCATTTTTTAATTTACTTTAAAATATTTAATTTTTGGCTGGGAAATAATTAATTATATGAATTGTAAAATTTCATAATTAAATTTCTGTTTCTAGAGAAAATCCATGACAGTTTTTTATCAGTTTTAATCTATGCAGATATACTTACTTTCAATGAAGTGCAGTTGTCACAAATTAATGAAGAAAACTATACATTAACTAATAAAAATGATTCTTGTGCATACGTTTATTGAAAAATTCGCTTGAAGCCACATATTACTGTTTATCGTGGAGTAAATTGTATTTTTAAGGAAAAAATTATTATTTTCATATTTTTCGTATTTTAGAGTTATTTACAAAGAAATACTGATTACCAATTTTTTATAATATATATATATATATATATATATATATATATATATATATATATGCACAAATACATTTGATAAACATACGTTAATACTTATAGGCTTTAGATGAGGACAAACACATGTTACAATGTAGTACAGGTACAAAAATCTATATTGGACCATTTTAAAAAACCAAATTCTGCGAATCGATTTCTATTTTCAACACAATACACATTAAAAGATTAACTTCAACATATTTATAAAGGCCTTGAAGCTAAATACCTATGTATCCAATTTTGAACATGTGTTGACAGTTTGGGTTATATATATATATATATATATATATATATATATATATATGTGTGTGTGTGTATCTGTGTATATATGTACATCTGTGTTATACACTTTGTATAAAATAATGGACCTATATATTTTTATTTTCTGCAAGTAGGTTTTATATATTTGTTCATAAAACTTCCGTGTACTTTTTGCGGAATGTATATTTTTAATAACTCATACAAACATTTTTGTATATACTTACAACATTAGTTTTATTAATATTTTATTTCGTTCAGAAGATTCATTGTTCCGTTAAAAATTAAAAAAAATCCTATTCACATCAATTTATTAGTTCAGTTTATGTGAGGTGGTCGTTATAATCGTATTATCGATTGAATTGTTTCCGTATTGTGTGTATCTTTTAAAATGATTAGTTATTGATTTTCGAATCAGTAGTTACTGATTTTTCGAATCGATTTTGGCGACTATGTAAAGATAAATTGTTTGAATATTTTTTCATACAATGGTTAATAAATTTCGCACAATGGTAAATAAAAATTAAGAATATGAAGGTGATTTGAAAAGTGGCGGTCATATTTTAAATAATTTTGATGCATTACAAAGCGATATATATTTTATACATAATGTTAGTCTTATAATTAATGTGTCAAGCAGTTTTTTGCAAATATCAATTTAAATAAATCTCTTTTGAAATGGTTAATGTTGAACATCGTGCGGTGTTAGTTTTTTTCAAAGAAGGCTTCACGCTATCAGAACTTTTTAATTAGATGAAAAATGTTATGGGTGATAGTGCATCTTCGTACATAACCGTAAATAAGTGGGCAGCTGTTTTTAAATGTGGCTGTGCAAGCATACAAGATAGCCCGCGTATTGGACGTCCGAAAACTGCAACGGCAGAAGAAATCATCCATAAAGTGGATATATTATCTTACGGAATTGGCGACGAAAGGTGTACGAAATTGATAAGGTTGATGGTATCTCAGACGAACGTGTGTAATACATTCTAACTGAAGAGTTAGGAGTGAAAAATTTTTCGGCAAGATGGGTACTGCTTTTGCAGGCAATTGATTATAAACGCATTTGAATACAAATTTACCAAGACTGTTTGGATTGATTAAAGAGGGATACAACTGACTTCATTCAGCGATTTGTGACTATAGATGAGACTTGGATCCGTCATTATACTCAAGAGTAAAAATAACAATCAAAGCAATGAACGCATGGCGATTCTCGCGTCACCAAAAAAAGAAAAATCAATTTTATCCCTCTGGAAAAGTTATGGCTTCATTTTTTTGGGATGGTAAGAGGATCCTGACAATTAACTACCTTCCAAACGGTCAAACGATAACAGGAGAGTATAATGATAAACTTTTGGAGCAAGCGTATCCAATAATTCTTGAGAAAAGACCAAGTTTATCGAAGAAAAAATCATTTTCTATTAGGACAATGCAAGTCCCCATACAAGTGTTGTTATATCCGTGGAAAAACTCGCAGAATTGAAGTACGACTTGTTTTCTCATCCAGCCTATTCTCCAGATTTGGTCCCAGATTTTCATTTGTTCCCAATATTTAAAATAATCCTTGCTGGTAGACGAATGTCGTCAGATGAAGAACTAATAGCAACAGTGAATCGCAACGTTGAAGACTTCCAAGAAAAGGATTTTCGAGACGGCATAAAAACACTGGAGCATTGCTGGATAAAGTGCATTGAAGTTCAGGGGGACCATATTGAAAAATAAAAGTAATTTAAAAACAGAAGTTATATTTTTTTAAAGTTAGACCGCGAACCTTTCAAATTGCTCTCGAATTTAGTTCCTTATTAGTAATGATAATAAATATAAATGTCAAATAGTTGTTAATGAATGATAAGTAATAATCAGTTAATAACTATTTTGTGACATATGTCTGCTTCAAACAACAATCAATTATATAATATTTCAAATTTGTGTTTGTAAAGATGCTTCAGCAGTTTTAATTCTTCTACAATTTCTTCACTTTTTCATTTTCATATTTCTTTGTAACAATTTTACTTTCGAAACTATATTCTCCTGATCCATTTCAGTAAATTTCCATAAAACGTAAAAAAATGCAAATAGAAGAAATGGCTTCAAATTTATGTTTGTCCATCTATTATTAATTGAGGATTTTGTCAAAAACGTTTATATGAAAATGTTCTTCAGAAGATCTGTTCTTTAATTAGGCGATTTACTTCAAATTCGGTAATGATTTCATTTTCGGCTGTAATTTTTTTACATTCGACAAGAACTGACTTCCAGGTTTTCTTAAGTTGTTTTATTTTTTCAATTAGGCACTTAATATTATCTTTTTTTTTACATTCAATGTTGCTTTACGGGTTTCAATAATGAGATTCGTTTAATGTAATAACACTAGTAATTTCAACTAAACTGTAGATACTACAAAATATTCAAATTTAGTCACATATTTTCCGAGTACAGGAATTTTTGTATTTGTGCATTAAATGGAAAGCTTCTTAAATCAAATTCATTTAACGCAGATCGTAAAGACTTCAAATGTGGAGCTACTGATTTAACCGCATATCTCCTTGCTGACCATCTAGTTCTTGAAATGTTGTGTAAGGAAAAGCTTGCAAAATGTTTTTTAAACCTCCCATCTTTTTGGACTTCCATTAAAGAAATTATAAATTTGTTGGACAGCACCAAAAAAAAAATTGCTTCTTTGCACTATTCTGATGAATCCACTCTGACAAGATTTAAAGTAGGATTTCCACATCCACAGAATGTATAGTTGCTATTTTCATGCAAGAGAACTGCTTACATTCCATTATATTTTCCCGTCATATTAGCTCTGTTATCATAACCTTTCCTCGCATAGTTTTTAAAATTTAAGTTCTGTTCCTGTAGTAGATTAATAATATCTTGATCGTTTCTTTCGTTTTATCGGGCAAGTTATCAAAACATTTAAAAAGTTCTTCAATTGTAAATTCCATTTCGTTAGATTTAACTCAACAAATAATCAATGTTGTTTGTTCCCTATGAGATGAATCTGGAATTGCATTATCAATAATAGAAAAATATTTAGGCATTTTAATTTCATCAACGATTGCGTTTTTAACAAATGAACCATAAATATTAATAAACTCATTCTGTATTTTCGTTGAAAGATAATGAAAGTTCTCTTATTTTATTCGTGTGCTATTCGAAATTTTGAAATGTGCTCCACTAATATTAGATCATATTTACTTAAAACTTCAACTAACTCAAAAATATTACCCTTATGTGGATTTCTGAGTCGTTGATCAGATCCAAAAAAGCTCTCCCTCTTTCGAAAGGAAAAAAATATTATATCATAAATAAGGCTGCTGAAACTATGAGTCATGGGGTACCTCTCATTCTTGATATTCTCTCTGATAAGATTTGATTATCTTCTTACATGTAAAACAAAGAAAAGAATTTTTCATTTCATAATATAGATTCATTTTGAAAATTAAAATCAGATTAAAAACAAGTAAATATGTCAATATTCGCGAAACAGTCATAAAATATTTCACATACAACAAAGACTATCAAATTTCAAACATTAAATATATTCTGGGTAGTAGTTTAAACTTGTTCATGTGTTGTGTGATATATATATATATATATATATATATATATATATATATATATATATATATATATATGTGTGTGTGTGTGTGTGTGTGTGTATGTATGTGTGTGTATGCAAGCATGCAAGTTGCGTGTACGTCCGTGAGCGGCTATGTAAGTATGTGTATGTAAGTAGTAAAAAGATGAAATGATAATACGAGTAGAGAGAAAAATTGAAATGACATGTTCGATTTCGCAAACCGATTATTTTTAATTTGCATTCCCTAATGTACGAAGATATACATCTTTGAATAATTGAAACGTAAACTGTGCGGACAACAAATAATACATTTTCATTAAAATCCGAATGCCTTCATACATTTTTAATACAATTATATTTGACCTTAAGCACAGTTCCAATATCGCGTTTTGAGAAGTGCGTCGTCGAAGAAATTTGATACTAATTGAATTCCGTGCAGTAGTGAGTGTTTATCGGTTGGCGGTAGAAGAAGCCGTAAATATGCCAAAGGGATTTTCAGACGCATATTTTTTAATATAGACTTTTATACACACATTTATAAAAAACACACAAGTTGTATGTATATATATATATATATATATATATATATATATATATATATACACACACACACACACTTATACACACATGCATACTGATGGAATATAACTTAATTATAGATAATATGTATAATAAATATTTGATAGAAATTTCATTTATCTAATGAAATGTTTCTGAAAGGTTCATTTAAAAGTTGTATAAGTTAAGAAATAATTTATTATTTACTAGATGTATTTTTGTTCTTATGGAGAGGCTTACTTTTCGAAGAAGGTATTACTTTTAATTATATACAATTTTATATACATTCGTATTTACAAAACACACACAAAAACAAACAAACACACACACACACACACATATATATATATATATATATATATATATATATATATATATATATATATGTATACGTGTTTGTTTATATTTAAGAAAATATACGGACAGAAAACGCTTTTAATAATAAATTATATTCATTAATTAAAAAAGGTTGATAAAATATTCTCTTTTTAATATCACGACTTTTTATTTTTGTATTTTATATCCATATATATATATATATATTTATTACTGTTAAATATGGAGTACACAGTTATATAAAAAATAAATAAAGGCTTTACATAATACATGTATACAAGTTATGTTTATAGTGTTGGGCCGAATATTAAAAAGAGATATTCAAAATTATTACTTGTTAAATTATTTATTATTGTACAACTGAAATTGTTAACACTGATTATCAACTTGTTTATTTTAGCAATAAAATTGTTTTAGTAACCCTGGTTTAACATTCTATACTATTCAGCTACTGAGCTATCAGAGTACTGATTGTGAGATCATATCGACGACGTCTTAAACCATTATACTATTACTCTGCGGGTGCAGTGATTCCGCATGCTGGGTTTTAGATACAGGCGCTCATGACTCATGTTTCACGAAATTGCAATCTTTGAGGGGTCGTGCCTTGTTTTCACTGTCCCTTTTATAGGAAATGCATGGAAATACGTTGTCGTGTTTATTATAGGCTGCACGATTGAAATGTAGCCTAACAAATATGGATATATACATATGAAGCAAAGAACTAATATATGTACGGTAAGTATATATATATATATATATATATATATATATATATATATATATATATATTTATATATTTATTTATGTACATATACAAAAATGTATGTATATAGAAAGACAGACATGAAATTCCACAAGTTTAATACACATATTATATTCACTGATTAAAAAAACAAGTTTAGCCCATTTAACTATTAGTGAATGCGTTAGCTTTATTTACCTACCTGCCTTTGTTGAATTTTTATAAATAATTCAACAGTGATGCACGATCCACCATTCTTCTATTAGACGACTTACTAATTATCTTTCCTATTAGTTTATTTATTAATTATTAATTAGTCAATATTACGTAGAATTTTTAAAAATAAATTGTTTTTCACTTCACAAACCATTTTTTTTCTAATTAAAAATGATAAAAAAATCACTAATTTGACATTTTTGATCAGAAAACATATTTGCAGTTTATGGTGTAAAAATTATTCATTTGTGGGAGAAAATTTATCTAGTGTCAAAACGGTATTGTGATCATCTAGAATTTTAATTTCGTACAGGAAGGCAATAATATTAATCCAAGTATTATAAAGTTTAGAGCAGTATATCAGAACTTGGTAGTTAAGAGGTTATGGAGTTGAAAATTATGTGCCATTGGATCGAATTGACATTATGATATATTCAAATCTAACAGAACCGGAGGTCGCAATATAAAGATTAGAACCAAAATCAGTTTGGTGGAGGAAACAAAAGATTTATAATTCGATAAATTCTTGACGGATTATTTATGCGCA
>CM068322.1:6587088-6637088 GCA_034766995.1 Acanthacorydalis orientalis
AAGTATACACAAATATAATACGATATATACTTGTGTGACTGGATCATTAAATAATGAATTAAAAAAAAGATCTTGTCAAGAAGGAAGAAAAGCAAGACTCCACGGACTGGAAAAATCTGAAAAAAATACAACGCGTTATTGCAGCACGGAGACCGTGTGCTCCGGTGACCTACTGCTAGCAGAATAAAATATATCTCACGCTGGGACGACGACACGGTCTGTGTATTGTATCAAGTGTGGGGTACGAAAACAACGAGGGTGAGCGTACAGTTTTGCTGCAATGTACGTTTCGAGCGTACGTGATTTCGAATATGTGAAGAGATGTGTGGGAAGGTGCGAGTGAGCGTTGAGTTACTGACTACATACCGGTTTCGACGGACCTACGTTGGTCGAGAGCAAATTGGGGAAAAGGAACAAGATTACGAGAGTATCCGAAATTGTTTTGATTCTGAAATATGTGCGTCGGTTTTTATTACTTACTGCAGGTTAATTGTACTCGAATTTATTATAACCTTTTTCCAAGTTATTTTTTCTATAAATAAACAATAATTTTACGTCGAAGAACATAAATTTATTTTTATGTATAGGGATTTAAAGGCAGTAGAAGTTAACAAGGGTCACTAATAACTAAATATTTTATTTAATATTATAAAGTGAAAACAAAATAGTTAATGATAATTGTAAACGTAATATATTTAAGGTGATTCAACTTAGGCTTTCACACAAAAGTATTAAAAAAACGCAAAAATTTTTAAAAAAACATATTATTCCTCATTTAGTATTTTAGTTCAATTGCATTTTAGTATTGAATTGAACTAAAATAATAAATAAAAAATGACATGAATTTTTCTAACCTCTATGCCTCCTTTTAATACATCCATGTGGAAGCCTAAATTGAATCACACTATATATATATATATATATATATATATATATATATATATATATATATATATATATATATATATATAACAGTGTACAAAAGAAAGTAGAATCTTTAAAATTCTTACAAAAATTTAGTTTTGTTAAAATTGAATGCAAAATTTTATATTTTTTTATTTTTAAATTGTTGAATTGTTTATTTTTTCTTTATATACTGCATACACAAAGTTTAAAGTTTATGATTTTAAATCTACTAATTTGTGTTTGCACCATGATTTCGCCTTTCTGAATTCATCTCTTGGAACTATAGATTAATTTATTAACGAACTCTATAGAAAAATTTGAGATCAGTAAAACTAATCATTGGGACAATGAACTTTTTTCTCGAAAATTTTTCCCAATTTAATTCATTTGCTATTGCAGCATTGTGCCGGTTATTTTCATATTTATTGGTTATTTGTGGCTTAAATATTTCAAACGAGCTTTTTTTATATTATGGTATTAACAGAATCGAATAATATTGACTGAAAATTAATATTAAGCCAAAACCGTTTTAATTTTTGCCTTAACGGACATTTTAACAGACATTGACACGAATTCTGTTTGTTGGCTTGTAAATACAATGGATAAAACAGAACAAGGCGCGTTTGTGGAGCGGGTACTTTTAAAAGCATTATTTAAAGCAACAAAACCTATCTTCACAAAATTGAACTTCGATACTTACTAATTCAACCGAACAAATTGAAATTTGTTACATATTGTAAGGAGGGTTCAACGATTAAATTACAGTATGGAAGTTCCGGTTCTTTTTACTAGGCGACGCTCTGTGGTGCCATTTACCGTACTTTTTGATCACTTCTCTTATGATTTTTTACTTCATCAGAGGTTTTACTCTTACTATTCATAAAGTCGGTAAATGTACAATTGAAAATAATTAATTTATATTGGAATTTAACTACATCATTATTAGAAATAGCCAATTAAAAAGACTTAATCATTTTTGATTTTCAGTACATTATCACTCACATATCAAATGAAGAGTTTGAAATCGTTCTTGTAATCGTTCTTATAATCTTATACCCTTTTAGATTGATATATATATATATATATATATATGCGCTAGTACTTCAAATCAGGAATGGAAAATCTATTGGCTTTGGAATTTCAAAAGATTCATTTTACGTATTTTTCATAAGACAGCAACGTCATGTACAGTAATTTTTTTCTAAAATTATGAAAAGAATAGCTACTCACATATGAACAACTGTTATGTTAGGAACTCATTAATGAGTGAATAGTTTTTTTAGCAAAATTTTTCCGCGTTTTGTCCGTGAACAAAATTAAGTGAATTGTTAATCCATTTATGGCGTTTTTTTAGAACCTTTTAGAAGATATTAACAATACACTGTAATCCTAGTGACATTAAGGAATATAAACATATTTAGAGTTGACTTTCAAACTAGATTCAGATGCGAAAATTAAAAAAACAGATTATTATGATTTTCAGTTCCTCTTACTAAATATAGTCGTAAAAATTCTTGTTTTCAAAAAGACCATTTTAAAATATAAAAAAGTTCGACTAACAAAAGAACAGCTCCAAAAGCCACTTTCTCATCTCTAGTCTAAAGTAAAATGATTTATTTTGTAATTAAATTTCAATATTTCTTTAACACAAACAATATAGATAATAATTAATCATTTTCTTATAAAATATATCATAATTTGCTTAAGACTTTGTTTATCAAATATTTAATGAAATATGCTTCTTATGTGGATATATATATATATATATATATATATATATATATATATATATATATATATATAAAGAATATAAATGCATACGCTAATAATGAAAATTAAAAATGCATTAAAGAAATATAAGAGGGAAGCCAACTTCTTGAATAACAACCAATTTAAAATTAGATACAAAATGATTTAAGAAATAATGAGCTTATTAAAATATTTGAATGAATGGATTGGTTTCTTAGATATATGCAAAATTATTTTCGTATTCATTACTTATTTTGTTTTTATCGATAAAGTTGTATATTCGAGATATGTTTTCTTTGTGCAGAGATAACCTATTTTACTGCAATTAACTGATGGAGTGTTTATTTATTTGGGTGGGAATGCACATCGATTATGTCGATTAAAGCAAATATTAAATGCACAGCTGCACATTCCGATTATTCGACGCGTCGGTTCTGTATGCATTCGGTATTGCCTATCAATTAGCTATGAAAAGGTGTGAAGTGTGCTTTATGAGAAAAGTCAAATTTTGTAAAATATTTGTTTTGTAAATTTTCATATGATATTGAATTTCGTCATCGATAAATTTTAATGCATATATATATATATATATATATATATATATATATATATATATATATATAATATTAGGTTGGTGCAAAAATAATTACGGTTTTTACGCATTGAGTATAAAGACGCATATATCAGTTAAATTATGTTTATTAATCAAAATAAATACCATTGGGCTGCAGATATTTCTCCCAACGGGAAACAAGTTTGTTTCTTCCTACAAGATAGATGTGTGGGAGTTCTGGAATTAACGAATTCATCTAACGCGCTTTGAACTGCTACTTGATCTATGAAAACCATCTTTCGTAGGAAATTACTCGAATGTTTAAAAAATGGTAATCTGTCGGGGATAGGTCCGGAGAATAAGGTGAGTAAGGTTTCATTATCCAGTTCTGTTAATTTTTTTAAAGTCAATTGTGAGGCATGTGGTTGGGAGTTGTCATGAAGAATTAGCCCTCTTCCATTAGCTAATGCTGGCTATAAACGATGCAAATTCTCATGCATTTTTTCAATTACTTGATAATATATTTCTGCTGTTATTGTTTCACCAGGATTTGAGAAGTTGTAGTGAATGATGTCACTTGCCGACTACCAAATAGTGACCGTAATCTTTTTTTCATACAGCTTCGATTTAGAAAATTATTTTGGCACTTCTCCTAATTTTTTCATGAAACTTCCATAATTTTTTTATGAAGCTTCGGTTTATCATTCATCTCATAAGATTTCTATTTTTAAAACAAAAATATTATTTTCAAATTTATATTCTTTTATATTTTTATAATAACAAATATTACTGTTGCTTTACGTCCCAATTTAAACTCGTACAACAAAATCGCGAGAATTTGCTTTTTCATGACTCATTTAAGAGGTTATATCCAACAATACTAAAGAATGAAAACAATAGACATAATCTGAAATCAGTAGTGCTAATTTCATTGTTTACAATGATGTATCACATGAATATAAAAAAAAGTAACGGTAACTAGAAAAATCGTCGGCAAACTAAAATTATAAAAAAACAATTAATTATTTTTATATATTTTTATATGTAATTATTTTTGCATGAACCAAATAAAAACATTTATTACTTATTCCACGTATATTTTATATGTAATAGAATTTTTCACATCGCTTTTAAAATTGATATTAACATCGATAAATTCCGTAATGAAATATTCAGCAATGTTCGGTGGCGATGGAATTAAATTCATTTAATTAAAAAAAAACTCTACGTTGGAAGTTGAGGTTTAAGAAAATATTCACTTATTTATATATAAATATATAATTCAATATATATATATATATATATATACATGTATATATATGTATGTATATATATATATATGTGTGTGTGTATATAACATATATTGTATATATATATATTAAAAAAAATAGAAAATATAATTTTAAAAAAAAAACCCTCCATAGCTTTATTAACATTTCAAATCCGTATTAATTTGGAGGAATTTTTTTTTAAAATAATATTTTCTAGTTTTTTGAATATTCTTAAGAAGTTATTTTAAAACTTCAAGATTATAAAATATATTTCCAAGTGAACTAATCGAACTTTTTTCAAATAAATATAAGAAATGTGTATTTAATTTAAGTAATTTAAATATTCTTATTGTAACTGATGAATTTCGTTTTAAAGATTCATGTACGCATAGTACTTTTCAATTTCAATAATTTATTACAATAAACTCATTAATGAGTATATATTGTATTTAATAATTGTTATATTTATTATTCAATTTTTTAGAATATATTATATAAAAAAGTATAAATGGTTCTTATTTTATTGTGTTTAAGCAGTGTTTGTTTGTTCGTAATTACTGATTAGTTGTAAAATAAGTAGTTTTAACATTGTATTGTGTTTGAAATTGTGTGTAGGTAGACATGTTAAATTCAAATTAGTTTAAATATATATTTAGGTAAAAATATGTATACTCATATCCCTTAAGCTGATAATAAAAGTTTAAAGGGTAATATAAATGGTTGAATTATATATTTAATGGTAAAAAATTATAGGTCTATATAATGATCAATACTTTTACGGTTTAACATTAATTTTAGACTAATTATTTGTACTTAAAATATGAATGATGAATAAAAATTTAAAAATAAAATGTATTTTTAACTCGTAAAGTAATGAAATTGTTGAAAAAATATTTATATGAGAAGGTTTAAAATTCTTGTAGAGAAAAATCGTTTTAAATGTTTAGAAAAGCAACTATTATTTTCATTAATCTTCATTCTTATAAAGTTTCGAACTAATTCAATGAAAATACTTTTCTAGACCTATTCAGTAAATTAATTACAGAGAATATATGGACAATATATTATTTTTTAGTGTTAGTTTAGCTGATAACATATTTTTATTTCTCATGGGTAAATTTTTTACAGCGAGTGTGTTATTCAACTAATCTTCACGATTTTTTAAATACATTAGAAAGTGTTAATTCTCAAAATTAAGTTTATATATATTATACACATATATATATATATATATATATATATATATATATATATATATATTATACATTTTCTATATAATAAAAATCCACATTTCTCGATACTTTGTCCGCAGAACAATGTCCATAGTGACAAGAAATGTTTGCCTTATCATAGATTTCAAGTTTAATTCATTAAGTTTCCTTCTCAGGTATTTTTTATGTTTAAATACGTTATGTTGCAAAAATCAGTAATTTTTTCGTTCTATTTTCCCGTCAATTTTGACAGGCGATATACTAGTTTGTAAACAATATTTGTTTTTAATACAACTACGGTGTTCTGCCAATCTTCGTGGGGGATTACCCCCTCGCTTGATAACGCTCGCTCGTCCCTAACAAATAACAAAAATTAACAAATTATACACACAAGTTATCCATGTAGAATACAAGTGATAAATTTTCTTTTGGAAAAGTTTATAAAAATTAACATAACAAAATACACTGTTAAAAAGTGTAACGAATTTTTACTATAAAGCTTTAGTGAATACAATATTTGGAAAAAAAATTCATATCAGTTTTATACTGAAATCGTATACCCTCTTTCGGTGTACTCCGTGAACGAAACACTGATCATGTGACTGATATCAACTAATCAGAGAACAAAAAAAAGCACATGTAGAGGCGGAATCATTTTTTCGTTATGTGTACACACACAACGTTACCATAGAAGTATTACCTCAATGTTACCTGACGGTAAATACTTGACTGTAAATATTTATTAAAAGTTCTTGACTAAGTAACTGCACGTCTATGACATGGCACTATTTTATGGAATCGAGTGACTTCAAGTATCCCATGATCTTGGTCTTAATAATTTTTTGTATGTCAAAAAAAATATTGAATTCTTCATAATTTTAATTAATTTTTGTATAGTTGAAATTAATATTTACGTTTCATTTGGGAAATCAAATAACGAACCTACATCTTAATAATTTGGTGTAATGCGGTTCAAAATTATAATGTTTCAATTTTTGGAGATGTTTGCTTGAAAGCTGTTGTTGACATTTGAATTCTGAATCATTCTTTTTGGCATCTATTTGAGCATGTGTTTTATTTAAATGTTATTAACTAACAAGTTAAATAATAGCACGAGATAAATATAATATTCATTTTAATCATAATTTTAGCAAGTAATTCACGCACAGTCATCTGTCATTATCTTGATCTCACTAATTTGCGAAACTTGTCATTTATTCATTACAATTACTATTGCCTTCCACGCTTCATTTTTCTTATGCACGCGACCTTGTTTGAGTGACGTGCACCATTCGAGCACTAAAGACTGATAAATATGATGTTCTATATTGCGCTTGAGACCTTTGTTGAACTTAAAGCATTTTTGTACCTCCTTTGTAGAAAAATTCAATAATAATTCGTTCTGACATAGAAATGCGTGTAGACGTCATCTTATTTCTCAAGCATTGGCTGGATTTTAACGTCCATATATATATATAATATATATATATATATATATATATATATATATATATATATATATATATATATATATATATATATATATATAAATAATTCCATTAGTCGAAAGGATAATTCATATTTGATTGTTTAAAGTAATAGACATTATTTTTTTTATTAATGTATTTATTTCTTAACGACTTGTTATAATCCTGCCCTTTTGTGTATGACTATCACTTTCGTTATCTATTAAAGAAATTGGAAAATTTAAAAATTTAAAAGTTTTAAATTGTTTATTGTTATTTTATATTACATATTTTGTTGTGTAAACCAAAGTCATATAATTCATTTAATCTATCATATATGTCACTATTATTTTGGTAGGAAAATAATTGCGGTTCTGTGTTTTCTAAATCCTAACCTTATTTTTTTTCAATGAAAGTGTCATTTTGTCATGTGTGTCAATATAATTTTAAAGTGCATTTTTCGGTTTGTATTTTGGTAATACCGACTTTGGTTTTATTATTTATTTTGCTTCGAAATGGATTATTGAATTAAAGATGAAAAAGAAGCAAATAAGAGCCAATTTTTGATATGAGTTTGAAACGGGTGGCAAAGCAGTAGAAAAAGCTCGAAAACTAAAGGATGCTTTTGGTGTGGGAATTGTTCAGGAACATGCAACGGTAGTTCCAAAAATGTCATGCTGGGGACGAGAATCTTGAAGATGAAGAACGTCGCGGGTGACCTTCAGTTCATAATGACCGTCAACAGCGTTAGTTGAATCACAACCACGCACAAAAAATCGAGAGCTTGCTCAAAAGTTAGGTGTTAGTCATCCAACATTAGCGACTGTATTAGTAAAATATGATCAGTACTTGAAATGTTATATTTGAAATATGCTTTCTTGTTTTATTTCATTTCTTTATCTCAAATTATTCAAGTGTTATGAGTACGTGTCTAAAACATCTCAGCCGATTCTTTAATGTGTTTTTATAATTTTATTTTCTTCTCATATCATACAACACTTTAGAATAATATTTAAATATTAATTTAAATAATACTAAAAGTATTAAGTATTTAAATAGTTAATACTTTAAAATATTAAATTTCATTAAATACATTTACAAAAATCTACTTAGAACTACTTATCCACTTAATCTTTTTAAATAAGCATTTATATTATGGAATAAATAATATAATAATTGTGTTAAAACGCGTTTTTTATATTTAATAATATATATATATATATATATATATATATATATATATATATATGTAAATAAATATGTATGTGTATATGTATAGAACGTTCATATCAAAAATTTTGACAAAACATAAAGTTGACAAGAAATTACTTAGTCGTAAAGTTATGTCAAATGCAATAGCACGTCAGTGTTGCTATCTTCCAGCGCTACACTGTCAAGGTATTCATTGGAGAATTTGAAAATACACTGAATAGACCTTTTGTGAAACTCGTACCTCAAAAATACGTCAGTGCACAACCCCATTTAATAAAAGATTCGAGGGTATATACGAATTGTAGAATCTAATACCTCTAAAAAAACCCCAACTAAATTTACGTACCCCAATCGCTCTATACCGATATATATATATATTCACATACAATACTCAAATAAGGGTGAGGCTTCTACTCATTGTATGTACTCATTTTATATATATATATATATACATGTGTGTGTGTGTGTACGTATGCATGTGACTGTATACATATATTATGAACGCACGTGTTCACAACAGAATTAAACATGGATTTTTTTTAACAATAACGAACATTTAACTTTATGAATTTCAGTTTTTGTCAGTATATGAATAAATGTTCTAATATCTTTTAACAAATCATATATATATATATATATAATTGCTAATAATTAAAGTACAAGTTTAATTTTTTGTATTCTGACGATAAACTTTAAGCTCTCATCATATTATTTTGCAAGAGATTATATTTAATATTTTACACAGAAGTTAATCGCAATGTTTTAAATACGGCGACATTTACAGAGACTTTATATTTATAAAATAGATACTAGGAATTTTGCGAACAATCGTTTATTAAATAACTGAATCCCGTGGGTGTATTTTGTTTAAGTGGTAAGAGATACTCAACTCCGATTCAATGTTTTCATGAAACTAATACATTCCATTTGTGTTATACGTGTAAATATTTTTTTTTGATTAATTATAAATGTTGATAATAAAAAGCTGTAAAGTGAATTAAGCTTAAAATATTTGAAACTTTTTTTGTTATTGTTATGTCTTTTTATTTTTTAAGATTTTTGAATGGATTTATTGATAAATAAAAATCAGATAATCTTTATATATATATATATATATATACATAAACATTATATATATATATATATATAAACATTATATATAAATATATAATGACAAATAATTGAAATTTATTTTTTGTATTTGTATTTAAAGAATTTAATCCAATAATCTTTTATTTCTTTTTCTATATAATCATTTTGATTGCGAATATATTTCTTCCCAATTATAACAAGTTTATTCATTCCATCAGTAAATAAATCTAATCTTTAGTTATCCACTTAATCTTTTACAATAGTGTTAATTTGCTTGTCGGAGTTAAAATAACCTGTTTTGTGAACACGCTTAAGTACTAGCGATCAGTTGAAGTCAGATGGTACTAGATATGGACTGTAAGGTAACTGTTAAAGATCATCGAACCATACGCATCTAGTGAAAATCTCTGCAGCTTAAAATATGTATGATATGGCCCTCTTTTTTTTGATAAATTGTGAGTTTTGAAGCGATAGCACTTCAAGTTACCCGGTGGTTTTATTTGATTAAAGAATCAACATGTTCATTATCGCGAAATAATTATTTTAAGGAGATTAATGCTGAAAATCAGTTTTGATATGATCAAAGATCTTAATTTTTTACGCCCAACGACTTACAACAGTTATGTCCTTACATATATCACCATTAACATTTTTTAACATTCGGTTGGTAGAAAAATAATTGCGGTCTATGTCCCCCCAAATTAATATACATTTTTTAAGTGGTCCAGAATTGTTGGATGACTAACGATTAACTATTGTGAAAGCTCTCAAATTGTTGTGTGTGGTTTCGATTTAATTAACGCTTTCAGTTGGTCGTTCTGAACTGAAGAAGGACGTCCGTAACTTTCTTTACCTTCAAGTCTCTCGATCCCAAGACGAAATTTTTGAAATCACCATTGCACCATAGTTTCCTTAACATTACCCACACCAAAACCATTGTTTAGTTTACGAGTTTCTGCTACTTTACCACCCGTTTTGAACTCTTGCAAAACATTGCTTTTTATTGATTGTTTTTCATCTTTAATTCAATAGCCCGATTTGAAGAAAAATTAATAATAAAACCAAAGTCGATGTTACCAAAATACAGACCGAAAAATACATTTTAAAATGATATTAACATGAATACGATGAAATGACACTTTCATTAAAAAAATGAAGGTTAGAGTTAATAAAACAAAAACCGCAATTATTTTCCTACCAACCAAATAGTTGATAAATGCTTGTGCATGACGTTTTTTTCACTCTAAGAAATTTAGAAGTGAATATTTACGGGCTAACTTCAAGCTATTGTATACAAAATATAGTATAAATAAAAGTTATTATCGTATCTAATACAGTTAAATTTATAACAAAAACATTGACAGACGATTAACGTATCACAACGCACGATAAAATTAATGCACTGAATTCTAATAAAATGCAATGCTTCATTGTCCCAACCCACTAAATTAATTTGTCATGAATTAGCACCATTAACATTTGATACTTTATAACTTCAATCTGGCAATGCTCGTACGGTATATAAACATGAAATATGGCATGGTAGTTCAACCAAGTGGTCCAAATCTCATGATTTCGATCATAATCAGTGCCAGTTTTAAGTGCTTTTTACGTGTCTATGTATATTATATATTTTCAAGATATTAATTAAAAAAACAGCATTGTTGCCGATCTACCAAAATAAAGACAATGTTAAAATATTATGATAAATTTTTTCAAGCAAGAACACATTTATAAGTTATAGTTTGTGTAAATTGTAATGAGTATATATATATATATATATATATATATATATATATATATAAACGCGTGTGTGCGTGTATATATGTATGAAAAAACTTTTTAATATTTGAGCGAAGAAACTACTAGCCTCATTTCTGTTCTAAAAACCAAACAGAACCGAAATATATCTTCTTGAAATACCTGTCAGAATAAATCTACCTACACTGAAACAAGCGGACGTGCGACACGACAAATCGTTTAATTTTGATGTCAATTACAACTAGAAAAATATTTTTTTTAATACCCCACGTACCCTCCATTAAAATTACACAAAACGTCACAGCACGCACGTACTTCGGTTAGTCAGGAAGGTCGCGTCGCTCACCCTGCACCACCTACCTGCACGACGCGTTCGTGATAGTATATAAAGACGACGAGCGTACATCAAAACCAAAGAATATGATATTCTGTCCTTATTAAATTAGTACGCGCGTGCAATTTTAAATAGTGTTGTGCGACGGTGGGCCCCTATGAGCTAGACGGAATGTCTACGCTTCGTTTTTCTATCTCTGTCCGACACATGAGTACGTTTTCGTATCTCGACTGGTGCTGCTGCTGAGCTTCTCTCCTCATAGAAACATCAATCATAGTGTACGCGGGCAACGCGCTTCGATCGAACCCGAACAGAGGCACTGAACATAATGTGGGGCACACGACTCTATACTCTCTGTTACGGATATTTACGGGTACGCTTTAATGGTATCGTCGACCCTCGTTATATCCATCATCTATCCGGTTTTTATAATAGACTGTCGGTTCAAAAACGTATTATGGCGAATATGTATGTATATGTTATATATATATATATATATATATATATATGTATGTGTGTATATGTATAATATATATACAGAGTATTATTATATCTTGAATGTTTTCGGTTCTGTTGTAGCTGTCAATGTGTTTTATATCGCTGTATTGTATCATTTAAATATTTACTGAAATAAATTAATTAAGGTAGTTATGTGATAATTCTAGAATTAATTTTTCATGAGCTTTATGAATATGTGTATTAAAAAATAATAATAATTGAAACAGTGCAATAACTTGAACTATGAATTAAAATAAAAATAACTTATTGGGTTGATAATGATTTATTTGAGTCACCTATGTGATGTGCTAAAATAACGATATCAATTTTGTAAATTCCTAGAAATTATTTTTAGATATAGAGATTATTTTTAGTTATAGTATAAAATATATTTAATTTTCTACATAAAAACTGGCAAGTTTAGAATTACAATATTTATTATTTTTGTTATTTTTATTTATTTTTAAAAAGTGTATACTTTTTCAAATTTTAACATGCTTTGACTTGTGTTATACAAGAAAATTATTTCCACTTTCACCATAATATTTTTTTATCATAATTTTGCACAGTAATAGAACTAAATGATTTTTTAAAAAAATCAGCTTACATTCTAATATTTATTTCATAAATATTCTTTCAATTGAACATTCTTTGTAAGTAGAAAAAAATACACGTGTTTCGAACGGTGCGATATCATAATAAATGGCGATACCCCAAGTAATTCTCAAATAAACACTTTTTCTCAAGTAAAAAATGGTTTTTGTTGTATCTAGATACCATTGTGTACATTGATATCAAAAATTTAAAAATATTGAAAAGTAACCACGCGATAGTAAAAACTTTATATATACGAGTGGTTGTAGATAAATACAGATAAAGATTACAGATAATTCTGTTGATATTTTCATTGTGGAATACAAAACAGCGCTGTGTAGAACTCTGTTGTTGCTTTTAGTTATGCTGCCGCTGGATTTAATTCTATCACGACCTTAACTTTACAAACACTGAATCGATTATAGCGATGACATTAATTGTATAAGGGAGTATTATTGTTTCACTTACTTGCAGTTGTGCATACGGTTTTTGTTCTATTCAATACAGCAACTGTTAGGGAAACAATACGTAATTGTTCCCGCTTGCTTTTATCAGAACAGAAAATGTACATACATTATGAAAACTGAAATATTGTCACAGGTAATTAGTCTTGAATAATCATACTTTTATAAAATTATCTAAAAATAACAATGTATTTTTTAAAGATATATGAGGTGTAGTGTTAAATAAGTATCGATTTACTCGCATTATTTAAAAAAAAGTATCTATTTATTGTGAAAAATGTTGATTTAGAGTACTTAAGTGCCCCTCTAAAAAATATTAGTTAAATTTATTTTATGATACTTTAAGATAGAGTAATAGTGTGAAATCATCGAGTTTCAGTTTCACTTATTCTGTTTATGCTATCTTTTGGCGAGATTATACAAAAATTTGTTTTTAATTTTTTCTTAATCACTACTGGCATATGCATATTTAATACTGTGTAGAAACTTATTATTTTTTCTTGAATTCTCTATTTTATTGTGATGAAACTATTACTCAGTGGTTGATATTAATAGTGATCAAAAGAGAATATACTGACAATTTTTCTCTAAATACAGTTCTTTGATTTACTGATAAAACATTTATTGAATATGTTTTTGTATATATATATATTTATATACAGACATATATACGAGGGTCATTTAATAAGTTTGGTAAATTTGTATAATGTGGCACCACCATTCATATGGTAACGTCGTGGCTATCATGTGTCACTTTTTAAACTAGCATAGGCGAAATTTCAGTTAGAAGTGACGAGTTGTTCGCGTTTTACAAATGTTTGAAGCGATCATTATAGCAGTTGTCGCAAAAATGAAAAAAAAACGAGGAGCTTTTTTTGCATCGATTGGTCGCTGTGGATGAAATTTGAATCCACCACTACACACCTGAGTCGAAGCATCAGTTAAAGCAATGGACATCGACTGGTGAAAGTGTGCCGAAGAAGCCGAAGACCTTTTGTCTGCTAGGAAGGTGATGTTCACTGTTTTTTGGGATTCTCAAGGAATTATCTTGATCGACTACTTAATGAAGGAAAACGATATTATACAACATTGGATCATTTGGACCATTATTGGGACATTTGAAAGAAGAGCTGAAACAAAAACGGCCAAGATTGGCGTACAAACAAGTGTTCTTTCATCAGTAAAACGTGCCATCCCATAAATCGATCGTTGTAATGGCAAAATTGCACGAATTAGGCTTTGAATTGATTACTCATCGACGCTGTTCTTCAGAATTGACCTCGTGCTACTTCTTCCTTTTTCCAAATTTGAAAATTCGGCTCTGTGGGAAGAAATCTGAAGAATTATCGTTGATAAAGTTGTCAGGATGTCGTCAATGTGTATTTTTAGACTCGCTGGATCAAGTGTATAGCATTCAATAGAGACTTCGTTAAGAATTAAAATCGATTTTTTTTGAAAAAACTGTGTTTAAATTGCTTTTTTACTGTACTAATTAAATTTCTCTCATATATATATATATATATATATATATATATATATATATATATATATATGTGTGTGTGTGTGTATGTATGCGTATCTCTAACAGTAAAAATTTTAAATCATTAATTTCAAAGTACGTTGAAAACCGCTTCTAGTTAGTTTAAAAGATAAAAAAATATTCTAATTAACTCCATAGGTATAAAATAATATTTGATATTCTATTAATCTTCCTGACGATTAATGGCACACATTTGTATTAGACACATAATTTCCGACCAAGTATCTGAAATTCAAAATTCACGAATAGTTCTATTTTGTATATCATCAAGAAGTCATACGTTTCAACTGAATGATCCACGCTGAATATCTAAGTTTAAAAAAAAAATAATTTTGTTACAACGTTCTTTTTCAGCTAAGTATACTAACATTTTCACAAATTAATTTTGTGTTCACTACCATAAATATGTTCTCTGATATAAAGTTTAATAGTTGATTATTAATTATTTTGATAATGACTCATGCGTTTTTTGGTGACTGTACTATCATCCTCACAGATTTTTTTATCTTAATGTTATGAATATGATGGTATCTCCATTGAAATGTATAAATTATAATTATATACATAATTATAATTGAGTATCAAAGCGATCAATTATTTATAATTATATGGATAATCGTAATTGATTATAAAAATAATCAATTATTAATATATTTTTACCATAAAAATGTGGTTGGTAGAGTGCAAGTTCATTTGTTAAAATAAATTTAAATACAGTCACAAAGATTACAGTTTTTATTGTATATGTATATATATATATATATATATATATATATATATATATATATATATATATATATATATATATATATATATATATATATATATATTTATAATATATATATGGATTTTTATGTACTAGAAGCGAATAAACTTTGTTGGGTTTAAATAACATTTATTGACGCAAATCAGCAATGATACTCCTAATTATATATAAAAAGCCGGAATTATGTATTACATCTGTAAATGATTTGAATAATTAAACTTTTTAATTTTGATATATAATACCTTAGTATGCTAAACGTGCATATTGTGTAGCCATAGTTTATAATTTGCTAACTTTACACACTTTAGAAAATCATAGTGAGAGGATAATATAGAGAGAGATGGATAAAGAGTGAGTTACACATCTTATACAAAATATCTATTGTTTCGAACTTGTCAGCTGTCTTGGAAGTTGTACTTCCATAGTCCAGTAATTCGAAGTCAGAGTACAGCAAGCAAACTTTCATTAAATTAAAATAAATATCTCTAAAATGATGTAAATATTCATATAATTTTACAAAAAAGTCTGTTAAAGTCAGAAGTTGTATAAACAAAAAATGTGCAACAACTTGAATTCTTTTTTTTTCTATTACATTCAACTGTATAACATTAACATACAAACGTACGTATAAATCAACTGTAAATTCCAATTTTAGTTATTGTTGCACAGTTTAGTAAATTGATTCATTTTTCATGTTTTTCTGTACGAGTCTTGAAGTCCACATATGAGATCATTTCTTCTTCGACCGGTTTCAAACTTCGTTTGTTTTATGTAAATTAGGACTGTCTTTATGTATAACTTCGGAATGAAGAAAATAATAATCTTTTAAATTTTCATTTATATCAATTTATGGTCATCTACACGTTATCAAAAAATAAAGAAGTAATCTTGACAGTAGAGATTATTTGGTTAAATTAGTTCAAAATATAAGATTTGTATATAATACACCACGACTGTAATAATATAATAAAAATGTTTTGATATACTGAACTTTAATGATAAAAGAAAAGTAGTTTTTACAATAAGTGTATGAATATTTTTTTATTTTCCACTAATAAAATGTGCTATTAATAGAAAGGGACTATTGAAACCATCAGAAAATAAAAGTAACTAAATAACTTAATTTTGTGTATAAAATGATTATTATTTATAAAATATTGTTTAACCAAAATTTTCGTTTTATTCTGTCAATATTTGTATTATATATATATATAATATTTAAATATAAAAAATACCTAAGAATGATACTTAATAAATTTAAATTTAAACCTATCCATTGTGAAAATTTTCTTTTACACTACATTCGACAGATGACGGCAGACAACCATGTTACGGACAAAATGACGATAAATGTGGATTTTTATTATTAAGAAGAAGAATATATAATAATCGTGAAAATAAATTACCATTATTCATATTTTACATTAAATTATAGTTTGAAATACACCGTTATTATGTAATTTTATATTAGTTGAAATCGACGCGATATTTCAATATGAAAAAAATGACGCACGTACAAACACGTTCCGTCGGCTTCTGAAGCATCAGTGATTTGTTTTATTTTAAATGAAATTCGATACAGCAATCTGACCTATTTGTGATACACTTTATCTCGGCAATCGATCAACGTGGATATAAGAAAGATCACAAAAGAACGTTGTTTAGTGTCGATGATACGTTTACCCTAAAAGTGAAAAAGAGTGAAAAAACCGAACATCTGGTTGTCAGAAAACAGTCTTTAGATTCGATTAAACGAAACGCGTAAGTTGTAATTACGGCCATCCCTCCTCGTGCTCGTTCATCCTGATACGGAGCGATGGACGTACGTTACACGCAGATAAGTGCTGTTCACGATATCAAGCTTTATTTCTATCGTGCGCACCCGGAATGAATGAATAATTCGTGCGAATCGAAAAGGTTCTTCTCGCCTTTACACGTACACGCCTAATGAAAAAATATACGAGAAGTAATTGACAGCAATGACGGTAATATAATTATCCGTGGTGCTAACTCTTAAAGCGTGTAGTAGTGTAACGGAGGCGTACAAAGTC
Source organism: Acanthacorydalis orientalis (assembly GCA_034766995.1). NCBI lineage: Eukaryota > Metazoa > Arthropoda > Insecta > Megaloptera > Corydalidae > Acanthacorydalis > Acanthacorydalis orientalis. Next base: position 6,604,557 of record CM068322.1, read on the forward strand.
ACGCCGCAGAAGCCGTTGCGCTGCAGTACACTGTGCACCCTTAAATATTTTAGTACAATGAAAAATTATAAAGGAAAAATGTCATTTCATTATTAAGGTTAGTGTTGTGTGGAGGCTGTGTCGTCGTGGCACGTCGTACCACCATACTAGACCACATTACTAGTGGGTTACGGGGTTTCTTGTATTAGCAGTCTGTCGGGGTCGCACCATAGTAGTAAAAGTAGTGGCGGTCGAAGTGTAGTGGTGGTAGTGTAGGTATGGTGGTAGTTGGTGTGGCTGTGCTGACGAGGTGGCTAAAAACCGGCTTTATTATACACAGGGGTGGTCATTTTCAGCTGTGTAAGAGAGCACTCTGCACAAGTCTTGATTTGTGGTGTTGCGGAACTCGTTCTGTACAAAAAATTACGACATTAGTTTTAAGCATTCTTTCGGAATTGCAGTTATACATTTTTTAAAAACATCAGTGTATGTAGTACGTATGTTTTTATGAAAGCATACACAGGTACACGTAGTACAGTTAAATAGTATATGCACTGGATACGGTTCCATGACCACATTACATTTTGTTGTTCTATGGTTTGTTTTGTATGGTTTTCGTTCGATACTCGCATCAGATATGAAGCGAGTATGATTTTATATGAACTAGTCTATTGAAAATTCGTTTTCGTCAAAGAGCACTGTATGAATTAATGAGTTAAAATGCGTTCATTTCATATTAATATTTAAAAACATGTTCAAAAAGCTTTTTGCTTGATTAATTTTGCTAATAAAAGTATGGTGTCTGTTGATAAATCGCTACTATGCGAGAGTTGTATATAAAATTATGATTTTTATGAAAATTTGAAAATAATATAATATAAAGCGCAATTATGTACCTAAACTTGTAATATAAAGTAAAACGAAAGATGAATAATTATGTGAATAATTATACTAATTTTTAAAACCATGAAGACAAATATAAATAAATGTAATTTTATTTTTTCAACAATTGATTCTATTTTTCTAATAAATTTGTTATTTAAATAAACTATTTTTACTTGAACTTGGTAAAAACTAATTCAGTCTCTTCTGATAACTTGATCACTGATACCAGTATTACAAACTATTTTGTTTTTAAAAATAATCTTTAGTAACGAATTGTCAGTTTATCTTTAAATATAAAAAAATCATTATTATAATACAACAAAACATATTTTCAAATGTTCACAGGCGTTTCCCCGAACATCCGATTTGAAAAATATTTTGTAATTAAAATATATTCGAAGAAATAAACTGGAAATGGAAAATATCTTTTTGTTTGTTCAATTCAAACATTAGCATACTTATTGTACTAGTTGTAATATTTATAAAGGGAGGATTAGGTATGGTTGCCATACTTTTAAAATTATTAATTAGAACCATTTTTGAAGCTCATTATAGTTTTTGCTTTGTAGTTCAGTTTACTTATACAAACAAATTGTTCACTAATATAAACATTTTTGATGAGAAAATTTTGTGATTTGTTGGGTGAGTGAAAATTTTATTAATAATAATTTTAAAAATAATTTTAGAGTTTTTTCAGAATCATCGACTTGTAGATTTTGTACATTTGATAAAATGTTGGGATATTTGTCCAAAAGGAGAAGTGTTCTTGTCATTCGGTTTAAAAAATAAGTGATTGGTAACGACCTGTCTAATTTCAGAATTTGACGTTTGAGACTAGATAGTTTAGAGATATTGGTTCTTGTTATTTTGAACAACTTAAATATGAAATATATTTTTTGGGACATTCTGAAACATGGTTACATTGTCGAAAACCTTAGTATAAGATCTGGCATGGTAAGAAGATAAAAACAAAAACTCATTTAATTATTAATTCTTTGAATTTTATTCACTTGTTTTAATTGGTATGCATTAAAGTTTACTTTTTTTGTTTATATATATATATATGACGTGGAAACAAAAATTCAAAATTATAACTGAAAATTGTAAAAATACTATCATATTAAGTACATCTTTCAAATAAATACAGTCATATCTTATAATCTAGTTCTTTTCTGGAAAATTTTTCGTCAAAAAATTAAAATCTGAATAAATATCTGATAAAAATAATAATATCTAACAAAAATAGTTAATATTTTAATTTCTACAAAAGTTTTTGAAACAATGTGATGCAGTAAATTATTTCATTGCATATTCTCTGAAAACACTTTTAAAAATGTAATCACTTTTTAATTTTTTTTCGTTGATTTTAACTTGGCAATCTTTTTAAAATTAAAGTAAAACGTTGACATTATAAAGACTTTGAATGCAATAATTTTTCATATTGATTGTTGAAGTATAACAAAATTATTAATATAAAACGTGCTAGCTAAACATTTATGCATATTTATTGATTATGCATTTTAATATGAATATAAATATATGAAAATATGTAAATGAATTCCTACGTTTACAAATTTATGTAAAAGATAATTAAGTAATTCTTTATCAGACATTTTCGTGAATATAAACTAGATATGAAATTTCAATAATTAACGATTGAAAAGATGTTAAAAATGTTAGTTTTAAATGATAAGTTTTATTATTATTAAAATAAAACTACATATAAATAAAATAATGTATTTGTAAGTTTTAGTACAACATTTTTTTAAAAGCGTTTTGGTCAATATTATTTATTCTGAGCAGTAAATAATGTATTTTTTAACGACATTTAAAACTGACCTAGATATTGAAAAAAATATTTATTTAATAATAAATACAAATTATGTCTTTTAAATAACTTTGTGTATTAGTTATTAGCTTTTTAGTTTTAGTTTTGTAGAAATGTTTTGATTTCAATAGAAAGAATATGTAATAGGTTTGTATAGCATCTGTTATGTAAGAAATGTTCATCGTAGAAAAATTCTTTGAATACAGTTCTTTGAGTCATTACTTCGATAAATTATATTCAAATACATGTAATTAATTCAGGTTAGCTGTGGTCAAGTCCGATCGAGTTCGGTTGTGTTTGGTTAAAACAGTCGTAAGTCCAGGTATCGGCGTTGAAGAGAAGTAATGGGAATAACTACTCTCTTGAGATTGTTTTCCAACGATTACATTCTATAATCATGTCTTAGTTTCTTCTTATATTTTTATACAAAATATTACATTTTAAACAATTCTAAATAAATTTATATACTTGCTGTGTATTTATGAATTTTAAATAATGAATAAAATACATGCGTTTTCGTAATAATTTTCAATGGTCAGAATTTTTGTTCCTACTGTTGGTTTCAACTTGTATTGTATCGTCAGATAAATTTTAGATAGTAGTTTCTTAGACTGAGTCTCTAAAATTTCGTTAAAGATGGCATATGTACCTAGTGGTGATAACAAAAATTTAGCTGATCAAAAAGGATGAATATTATATATATAAAATGCTTATAAAAAACACTATGAGAACTATCTCATGAAGTGCACATTTAAAGTTTTAAAGCGGCGATTGGTTTTAAATAATTAGCATAATTAATCTTACTCACTGATGACCTATTCTCGAGCTGTTATTATTTATTTTATGAACTGAAATCAGAGTTTCGTGAAAAAGAAGTGACTAGCAATTTTAGTCTATGTCAAAGCATTTTGAGTATTTTTCCTGACTATATAAAGATTTAATTAACAGCTGAAATACAGGAACACTATTGAATATTAAAAACGTTTGTTTTATTTTCTTACAATTGTAATATCGTTAGGTCAGAGATTTTTGGGACTTACTATATATGTTCTAAATGCATTTCTATGTAATTCATTCCAGTTTAATTCTTCGACTTTGCTTTGATTTGAAAAATTGATTTCAATAGGAAATTTTTACATCTTTTATGTACACAAATAAATAATTTATTATTAACGAATAACAGATGGTTTTTAGATATGATTACGTATGATTCATTTTATTATTTAGGAAAACGTAATTCCGTATACCTTGTTATACATCTCAGTACAATTTGAAAAATCTTCCAGAACACCAAACGCACCACTCTACGTGTAGTGCTGTATCGTTTATTTCCGTAGTACAAACTCGGCGTAACGGGATGACATGACTGACAGTGAAGTACGACGGCAGCAGCAGTAATAATAGTTTGTTTTCTAACTGAAGACACAATCGTTCAACTACCGACAGCAGCAACAAACAACAATAAAACAACAGCGGCATAACAGTGATGCATCCGTCGTAGCGTTGCGTGCGAATTGATTGACGTTCCGTTAATGGGGCACTCGTTCGACAACGGGTGCTCCGATAAATGAACGGTTACGGTGCATACGAATTAGCGGGATACGGCGTGCCGTCGTCCGACACAGGCCTCGGCGGCGAAGGGCGCTATCGATTTTGCATCCGCCGTTCCGATACGTAGACAATCATGATCCGGACCGCCGCCGCACCTCCGTGTTCCGGTTTTTGCGGCGCGCGTTTTATTCTATTTCGATTTTTTTCGTAATGCGTCGCTCATGTTAACAACCCGCCACCGTCGTATAATTGTATGCATTTTTTTGCGGGTGGTCTTTTTTGTGTGCGAGCGATTGTTGTGGTTAATTAATCGGGGTGTCCTGATTGATGGTATGTAATTTATAGTAATTCGATTTCCTTTCACTGACATGTAATGATCACATTAATTACGTTTTTTGTTTTTTCGGCTGTTTGTATCGACGGTACAGATTTTTTTGTTAACATGCCGTATTGAAATGATTATTTAATAATTAACGGGCGCTTTTGAAACGTTTATCTAGATTATATGGGGTCTCGTAGTGATGGATGGGCGATGGCATAATTTAATGGACGTAGAATTAGAATTCGATATATTTTCCATTAATATTGTTTATTTACCTCCACTAACATTATTACGAGATGAATTCTGTGTGATAAAATTTATTTTATATGATTAATAAAGTTTTTATTTTTGTTGTAAAAATATTAAAATGTATGCAAAAAATGATTAATTAGTTTAATGTATAAAGCTTAATATTCAGATATTGATCCGAATTGTTTATAATTTCGAATGATATTTTGTATTTCCTTACTATAGAAGAACGTTATAAATAAATGTAAGAATATATGTCGAATTATGTAAAGAATATGACATACTTTGAAGTACAAAGAAGAGCAAGCATGTAAGTAGATTTTTGAATAGTACGGTACATTTACAAATGAATTTTTTATTCATTCATATATCTCTAAGAAAATTTGATTAAAAATGTTCAATAATTGATCGTTTTGATTTTTTTTTGTGTAACTGCTTATGTGCATTTCAATAGTATCGCCATAAAAATGAACATCATCAATAATCAATATAATCAGTCATCAATATTTGACCTTGTTTGTTAAGAAAATAAATGTGGTTTAAGACGAATTGAAAAATTAAGCTGCAAAAGTGAATTTATCCACAGTATCAAGATTATCACAGTATTAAGTAACAATATAAGTAGTAGAGTAACAATATAATATTGTGTATAAGAAAATTGGAAATGAGAAAAATGGAATACACTGAAAACTCAGTAAATAGGTAATAGTTTATTTTACTTTTTTTAAGAAAAATACAAAAATTCCAGTCTCATGGCAGAGCTCAGTTTTCAACCTAAAATAAAAATATGTACCGTGTATGCTTTCAAGCCTTAATTTCTTTAAATTTATTAGAACTTTATTAAAAATTATGTTTTTTGGATTTTAATTTTCACCTGGGATTAAACTATATTTGTTGATCTTATCTGACTTACGGTCGAGAGGAAGAATATTTTTATCAGTTTCATTTAGAAAAAATCTTTTACATGAAGCAATAGTCACACTGATAGTCAAAAGGAATCTCAAACACAGTGACATCCTGGAAGAGGTTCATAAAAATTCCGTTTCGTAATAAACTCCAGAAATTGTAACTGAAAATTATTTTGTGCTTCTCAATACTTTTTAATTGTTGTTCTTCCATTTTTTGTCCTCTTAGTTCGTCTAAGATTCTGTTCACACCACTAGTTCCGTTGTGCGGGTCATCTTTTGGTCGATTTTAGATAAGTTATCTAAATGGGATAAGCGTTCAAAGAAAAAATAGTTAAAAATCTGAGTGAAATTTGAAATAAAATTTCTAAGTCCTTGTTTTGTTTTGATATTTTAGAATTTTTGGTTGAATAACAACGAATATTTTTAGAATTTGATCCATTGTTTGAGATCGAATCTCAAAATTTTTATGAAACTAATGAAGACATTGAACAGTATTTCTTTTTACTTCTTGTGGAAATATGAGACTAGCATATTTTGATATACTATGAGGTTTCATTTTTTGAAACTACTCTTCCTTTCCGACGACGTGCTGTAAGTGACAGCTAGGTAGGCAGATGGGTGCGTGGTGGTAGTAGATACCAGATATGAACTCATGATACATGTCTCGATTTAACATAAGCGACGTGCCTTCAAACCCCAAATAAACAAATCGATTATCACTTACGAGTATAGTAGGAGCTGATTTATGATATGCGGGAAATCACAGACGAAAGAACTCCAGGCGCAATAGAAGGTTATGTTCTCTTAGCGGTCCGCGACCTGTACTTTCAGTCTAAAGCGCCCCATTCATTGAACGAACCGGGACCGAACTCACAACATAGATCCTACCTGTGATAGATTCATGGTTTCAAATGCATTACACAAACTTCTCATTTGCATATTGAACTTGGTGAGGTTTACACGTACACACACTGTCGCTCACTCCGCTTTGTTGATTTAAGTTACACTGATGGCGGGTGCGATTATTTTACTGGATAAAAGAAAAAGGAAATGTGTCTGGACTAAGAAATTGTTGTTCTTGATATCTCATAAACACGGATTTTCATTATATAATGTAATAAAATCCTCCCAAAACTGATTACTGTATTCAAACGATATTTTTTTTAATAAAAATACACACAACACTCGATCGAAATTTCTGGAAGGGTCGCATGATCGGTCGCGACAAGCACACGCATTAACAGACAGGCATAGACTAGTTCTGGTCCGGTCGTACGTTCGCTTGTCAGGAGAATGGACTTGCGATCGAGACACGACTCACGCTTGACTCATCCATCTTTACCATACGCGCACAGATAGGTTTGCGAACGGGTGCGAACGCATCGATTTGGCTGATTGGTTCGCCTGTGACTAGTAGGCTTAAGAGGCGATATCATTGTTCGCATCTAGCAACCGAGGTCTCTTTTAAAGGTACCATGGATTGTACGGATCGTATTGGCCAAGCCGATGCATGCTGCCTTCCTGTACAAGTTTTGAGCTAATTAGGTGACGAGCTCCTCGGTCGTCAGAAGGCGGAGATCTTTATGCAAGGTAGCGTTTCTAACAAAGTAGTGCATATCACAAATTAAACTCACTACCTTATTTTAAAGCTTTGTATACGCTTCAGAGAGATGGGTATGTACACCCAAGCTGACGATGCGCACCACAAGATGGGCCAGATGAAAGTTGTGTAAAGCATAAGTTTACTACGCAGTGAGAATCGTGACCGTCTGCTGAATAACGGAAATAGCTGGAATAATTGAGCATGTCCTTTGTTGATGACGTTCTCTGTATGACTCCTAAAGAAGAACTTTGTATCGATATACAGATTGATATATAAATTGAACATTACCGGACCCACTACGCTACCCTGCAGAACTCCAGCTTCAACGGGATAGACGGATGATCGGGGAACCTCAATACTCACGTAAAATGAGGGCCCGTACAAGTATGAAACCATCAGGTGGATCAAGCAGTATGAGAAGCCTGTATACACATGCTTGTAGAGGAATACGACGTGCTAGACATTGTCAAACTTTTTTTCTGTATTGAAAAGTATTTCGCTCATGTATTTCTCATTTAATCCACGAGTTATGTTCTCTGTTAGCCTTAAGACCTGACAAACGGTGTAATTTTCCTGCTGGAATACGAATTGCTCGTCGATCAAGAGTCCGCGAGAAGATACCAGATCGACAAACCGCTTGTTAAAGGTTCTTTCGAATATCTTACACAAGCAGACTGGTCGAGCGACAGTTCACCGCATACTGCAGATGTCTACTAGCTTTCATAACAGCAATAATATTGGCCAGTTACAAGTTGAGGGAAAGTACTGTACACGGTAGATCTCGTCACCCATCCCTGTCACTCGTACGATTGCTGCAGTCGTTGCTTACCATCTTTTTGTGATCGAGATGACGAATTATATAAGAGACTTCGTTTGACGCGACCAGCAGCGATTGGATTGTGGCCGGCATGGCGAGGTATCGACGAAAGAAGTCTTCGACATATCCCTTAAACGTTTCGTTCTCCGGTGAGTCAGTGGGAAATTCTCATCTTCCATCGAGTCCGCGAACAATTCGGCTCTATCTGACGGCATACTTACCAAGGTACCATGAACGTCTACCAGGGCTCGCCATTGGTTACGACGCTTGGTGAGGCGACGAGTGCAACTCCACACGAACGACAAGGAGTCGCTAGCGGACATCGCCATCGTGGTATCGTACAGAACGCGGTCCTCTATCTCTCCCTATCTCTGTGTGGAGTTCGCGCTGTGTGGTTGTATAATAAACAACTCTGTCCGTTATTGATTTAAAAAAAAACTGTTTTAGAGATAGAAACAGTCATAAAATATCAAACTATGTGACGGTGAATTGAGAATCGAAAATAGTTTTGTTTTGTGCTTTAGCGTTCTGAAGATGATAGTATCGCTATGAAAACATGAATAAGCAATAACAAGAAATGATCAATTATTAAATATTTTTGAACAGAAACATATTTATGGTTAATGGAAAGAGTGAAAAATTTATTTGTGAACAGATGTATTAAATAAAAAAATATATATCAAATCAATAGAAGAGTTACAAGATTATAATTAATAGACCTAAAAGACTAAATATATTAAAACAGAAGTATCATGATATTCATTACGTGTTTCTTATTATTAACGAAAAATTCACACCTTACTTTTTTATGTACTTATACTGTAATTTTTTTTTTGTGACATAACTGTACTTTGAGTATTTTTCTATAATACTTTAAATATTTATATTTATATTACTGAACGTTGATTAGATAATTTATTATATTTTATTTATTTTAATTTTTCTATGTTTTTATATACGCTTTTAGGATTTTGTTTCTTTTTATTTACTAAGTTATTTGATTAAAAGAATATATAATATAATGTTTTCATTGAAATCGTATCTGAATATAGATCTCATTTATAAATTCACCGCGTTTATGTGTGTGTGCATTTGTTACAAAATTATAATGCAGAAAATTTTAATCGTCATGTATTCCGTACAAATGCACATAATTCATCGTTCACAATTAAGAAATCCGGGGCGTCGCACGCTCTTGTAGTAATTAATGTAATTGATCGAGATGTCTTTAATAAAATTGTATTGAGCAATGAACAGAATCGTTAAAAGAAGCAGTAGACGCACAAATAAATAACGATATAAATTCTGAACGTATTGCTGCGGATTTCACGAAATCATCTGCCTAATATCCTTTATGGATGCGCGGTAATCATTTCAAGCCCGGCGAAACATGTCTCATTCATCCGTACGCGCTATACAAAATTCATAAATTGGATTACTTTCTTCAATATTCTTACCATTTCCGACGAATTAACTTTTCCCGTACATAATTTGCGCAACTGCTGACGTCAATCACACAGAACACATCCACTGTTTCATTCTGTCTCTTGTATTATTGCCTTACCCCGCGATGTATGTGTGTATGTGTCTATACGGAGTCGTCATTTCGTATTTGATGAAAAGTTGACGGTGAGTTCGTTACATGACTGCGACACATTTTATAGCACACGCTTAAAATACACCCATACACGTATACAGCATGTTTGAAAAACTAAATTAATTTTTATAAATCTATAATTCTACCTATTTAAGAGAAATTAACTTTTCAAACATTGTTTAGGTGTTTAAATATTCATAAGCATTGTTGATGACAACTCATTTCAGTCCCTTCTTCATATTTTATTGATATATTTCAATAAAATGGAATCAATATCATCTCTAAGTTAACAAATATCATTCACACTTCTTATAAATATGTTACATTATGTATTTGAAAACTAATTTTATCATTTTATATTTTTACGCAATTTATTACTTTTTTTTATACGTGAGGTAGATGAAGAGTTTCGAACAAGGATGAATAACTCATAAATGATTTAATACATTGAAATGAAGTAAAAAGTAATGTTTAGAATATAATTTTCTAAATGTATTTATTTTCAAATTAGTCACCACTACTGTCAGTAGATTTCTGGTAACCTGTCAACAGTTTTTCATTTCGATAATAACGTTATTTTTCACCTGTTCTTCCAGCGATTCTAACTTGTTTGTCAAAGTTAAAATGACTTTTTTGAAGCCATGTCTTAATTTATAGAAAGGAGTGGAAGGCATATAGTGCCAAATTTGGGATTTATTCCCTACCACATAAACAACAAATCTTACAGATTCATACAAAAAGTGTATAAGTAGTTGACTAGCATGTTGTACAATGAAATGAAACTAAATCCTAGTCATAAATATTAGGATGGTTGAAAATAATTGCGGTTTATAATCTTCAAAATCATAATAAAACCTGCAATTATTTTCCTATCGACGTAATAAAATGTGAACTTGATTAATAATGGTTTAGTACGAGATAAATACTTCTGTCCCTCGTTTTTATTAAATTTTAATATTAAAATGCTCTCTCTGTAATATTGAGAAAATTTTAGAATAAAATTTTCACTCGGCATTTATCTTAATCTTCTATTCTATGATTGTAATCAAATATGTAATAAATGCAGAGTGAGAATTTTATTCTAAAATTTTTGAATAGAAGATTAAGATAAATGCAAATATTTTCATATATGTAGATCTATCCCCTTTAGAATATAAACTATTCCAACAAAGATGGTTATACGTAACGCAATGTATGAGTAATTAATGATTTTTATCAGAAGTTTGTCGAAAATTTTAGTTGGTACGTGTAATATACATAGGAATGAATTACGTTTCTTAGAAAAGTTACAAATTACAGCTATACTAACAAAAGAATACATTTTCTGTTAACAATTGACTTGAACATTTGTCATTTTCTGAAAGTAAAATTTCCAAGTAAACGATTTGTGCCTGAATGTCTTTAATTTTTATTGCTGATAAAAATAACCGTCCTTTACAATTATTTACATATACTTGTATATTTATTGACATACTTTTATACTAAAGGAGTTAAAATTTAAAATATATTTTTTCCTTACTCGATTTTCTATTCCAAAAAAATATACGAATTTATATATGGTTTTGCTAATGTATATATATATATATATATATATATATATATATATATATTTATTATTCCTGTAATTGTAATTGGTGCACTACTTAAAATTAAAAGAATAGTAATGAAATAATAACCTTCCAATAGTTAAATCTTGAAGCTAATTATAAACAATAATAATATTTACACCAAATGTGGATTTAATTGGTACACTTTGCAACAAGGATAAAGAAAAATCCTAAAACATATAATAATAAATATGTCCGCACTATAAAGTACTAAACAAACACCTTCAAAACGATGATAAATACGAAATCTAAATGTATATAATTAATTTGTTTATACATTGTACAATAGATATACAAATTATTATTTGATATCCTTTTTATTGCGTGAATATCTATTTAATTGTTAAAAACTGTACTAACTAAATTAATAATAAAATCAAGATGGAATTTGGGGAAAGAATTACTATTACTAATTATAGTATTATGGATGTTTTGAATAATCTTCAAAATCATTCTTGAAAAGTTATTTATTAATATAATTAGAATATTATTTATGTAATATGATTACTTTTTAACAATATGACTAAAAAATATTTCATATAAACAATTAAATTTTTCTGGTCTAAAACAAATTTATAAATTAATATAAAAAAGTATTGGGTGTTGGAATTAATTCGTAGCGTTTTCTTCATGAAAAAGATCGTTTATTTTAAATGAAATTGAAAAAGACATTATTTAAAGTATTATCCATCGTTATCAACTACTTTTTCCCATCTTTCGGGCAGGAGACGAATATCTCGTCGGAAGAACGCCTCGTCTTTGGATGCAATCCACGAATCGACCCATTTTTTGCAATCTTCATAAAAAGTGAGCCATGATTCATCGATCGAAACAAGTGGTAATCAGAATAAGCAATATCTGGAGAATACGGCGGGTGGGGTACGACTTCCCATTTGAGCGTTTCCAAGTATGTTTTGACCGGTTTTGCGACATGCGAACGAGCATTGTCGTGCTGCAAAATCACTTTGTCGTGTCTTTCAAAGTATTCCGGCCGTTTTTCCTTCAATGCACGGCTCAAGCGCATCAATTGTAGTCGGTAGCGATCCCCAGTGATGGTTTCATTCGGTTTGAGCAGCTTATAGTAGATCACACCCTTATGATCCCACTAAATACAGAGCATGAGCTTGGATCCATGGATATTTGGCTTCGCCGCTGGTGTTGCTGGTTGGGCCGGGCTTAATCCATGACTTTCTGCGCTTGGGATTGTCGTAATTGATCCACTTTTCATCGCTCGTGACAATTCGATGCAAAAATCTCTTCCTTTTCTCCCGTTAAAGCAGCAGTTCACAGGTAAAAAAATGCCTTTCAACGTCCTTCGGTTTCAATGCGTATGGGACCCAATTTCCTTGATTTTGGATCATTCCCATGGCTTTAAGGCGTTTTCATACCGTTGACAAGTCAACTCCCAATGATTCAGACAATTCTTGAAGTGTTTGACATGGGTCTTCATTAAGCAATGCCTCCAATTCTTCATCGTCGAACTTTTTCGGCTGTCCAGGTCGTTCCTTGTCTTCCAAGTCGAAATCGCCACTTTTAAAACGTGCAAACCACTTCCGACACATTTGCTCAGCTAGGGAATGGTCACCATAAACTTCCACTAAAATACGATGACTTTCGGCAGCACTTTTTCATGTTAAAGTAATGAAGTAAAACTCCCCACAAAAACAATTTATCCGGCACGAAATTCGACATATTCGACGAAGTACAAAGTGTTGTTATTTACGCTTCAACCAAATGACATATACTGAAACTGAACGCCTAAGGATAGCTGTTTTACGAGGAATATTTGTTTAAAGGGAACAATGGAAGAATGTACTACCTACGCCATCTCTTGTAAAACGCTACGAATTAATTCCAAAACCTAATATATAAATAAAAAAATAAATATAAGTGCATGTAAAATTATGCAAAAACATGTTTTATGGTTTTTACTATTTTGTTCGTAAATTTTAGAACGCGCGAAAATTAATAATAGATACATTTTAACTACGTCGATAAGTTGTTTCCTTGAGCTTTTAGCAAAATTTAGCGTGCCGATAGATAGATGTTTTGAGAGTAAAAGGTATATTATTTGAAAATAGGATTACAAGTGGTGGTTGAATAGTTTTTTGGAGGAGGTCATACCTTTTAATATTGCCATGATACAAAAAAAAGAAAGAACTTAGAATATTACATTTTAAATACTATACTTAATTTCAACGTAAACACCGGCATTGCCAATATATTTTCGCCAGTGTGTAACAAGTTTGGTTATTGCGTTAGTGAAGAAATTGTGTATTTTTCTTTCAGTCAGTACTTCATGGCCTCCTTCACTTGATCGTCAGAGTCAAAATACTTTTTTGTAATATCACATTTTAGTGCTGGGAATACATGAATGTCAAGTAGTGGTCATTTAGGCTTTATATATGAATAACGTCTTTAATAATTCTGTTGTTTTAAATTAAAGAGAATTACTGAAATTACACCGCCACTTTGAATCCTTATGGAAGATGAGAAGGTGTGTTTGTTGAGAGCCACCATATTGAATTGTTCTTTATTAGGATAATGTTAAATCACACAATTCAAAATTCATTCCAAAAGTCCTGAATTCCAAAAAATAAATTTGATGTTTAGCCACCATTTCCTTGCATTCTAGATCTGATATCATTTGACTTTCTCTTATTTCCATTACTAAGAGATTATCTCAACTGAAAGAATTTTAACTTTGACGACCAAGTTAAGACTGCTGTAAAAATGTCTGATGAAACAAACAACATGTTTATTTATTCGCATGACAGACTAAGGAAACTTGTTGAGTGTTGACAGAAACCCCCAGTTATCCCCAGTATTGATAATACTGGGGATAAGGTTAAAAAAATAATTACAATAATTATAAATTAAAAATAATAATCATTTGAAAGATAATATGATTTCTTTTTCTTTCTTTTTTCTTTGTTCGAGTGCTGTCATTCTTGATTTGAAATGCAGTATGCAAAAGTATTGTATTACAGAGGACAGTGTATACGGATGTAAATTTTCATTTGGTGTATCCAGTTTGGAATAGAAATAGTGTGTAAAGACAATAAACCACAATATTATTGAATATTGAAAAACAATCCATTAACAAATTTAATTAATACAAATATATCGATCTGTCTAAATGAATTGAAACATTTTGTTCCTTTTAATAGATTTAATTGAAAGCTTCTGTTCTGCTGAAATTAATGAACATAATTCCGGATATTTATGTCGATAAATAATGAGTATTGTTGCAGTTGTACATTGAGTAGTCACTGGTTATTATATCATTCAGGTATAAATAAATTCTCAGTATTAGAATAATAAAATATATAATCCATATTTTCTTTATTTTGTTTTATTTCAATATTTCAAATCATTTAACCACCAAGAGATATTAATTTTTGTACAAATTTTTTCAGTCGCCTCTTGTACATATATAATATTCATGCAGTTAATTTCTATTTTTCAAAAAGTAGTTATATATATATATATATATATATATATATATGTATTCTTTTTTTAAAAAAGAAGAACTTTTATAAATATATTTCTGTTTATACACAAATTTGTCTCGTAGAAAAACCTCTTATATTTGGTTTCAAACTTTATGTAAACAATTTATATTGGTATTTTTTAATTCAATATAATATTGTAAAAATCACTATATATATATATAATATTATGTTATAATAGTGAAAGTATTTCAGTAGCACAGAAATATGAACATAGGAAACGAAAGCCATGCCGTTATTTTCCAAAACCTGTCAATTAAGTTTCATGTCTTTATTGGTGACAGTATTTTATAGGATATTAAAACGAAGGATGAAAATTATTCGTCAGGAATTTACTAATAATCTTTTTGAAGAGAACGTTATTATTATCATTTCACGTACGATAGAAATATACATAAACACACATGCACACATACATACACACACATGCACACACACACACACACACATATATATATATATATATATATATATATATATATATATATATATACGAGTATATATATATAGTCATATAATTTATATGTAGATGATGTACATTGGGCTTCCTGTATAGTGTTTTATAAGGTGTTCTCACTTCTGACTCTAATTAATACAAATACCTGTACAATTCATGTGATCCATCACGTTGACAATTCATAACCCCAGACGGTTGTTATGAATTTAATGAGTTACATGATAGATATGCGGTGCTTGTGAACATTGTGTTAGTGCTGACACGTTTGTATGACTGAATGTGAAAGGTTAATTAAAAAAAATAATCTTTGGTTTAAGTACATCAGGTACTTCACGTAGATTAGAATCGTTAATGCATTTTTTTTGCAGAAGACATTAATTTATTAAATATATTTTATCAGAAGATTTCGGAAAATAATTCATTTTGGATTTTTAATTTTCTTTTGTTGTATTTTTCATAATAAATAATGAAAGTTATAATCATAGTAAGTACATATTTCCATTAGTAGATTAAAGAAATATTGATGTAAAACTACAATTGTGTGTTAGCGTCCTAACGATACTCTTGATATAACATAGCATTTTATTATTAAATCAGCACGTTTAGGTGTTGATTTTTTAGTAGATGAGTTGTAATCACGTCACAAAGTGCATATTTTAATCGTGCAACGGTACGTATTAATGTAATATTTAATGACAAATAGTCTATTGTAGCATTAAAATTGTACGTTTTCTCTATAATGTTGTATTAATTTTTATCTATTTGTATTCTAATGGTTAATTAATTTATTTTTATCTAAAATGTAATATTCTTTCACTCTAGGTTTCAATTCATTTTATAGGTGTTCAAGAAGATTCGATGATTATGGAGATGTTTGAGGGGGTGAATTGAAATGTACGTTAATGAACTTAGTTGTCAGTGTACTCTCATCGCTCTATATTGAAGTGTAAATGAAACTAAATTGTGAAACTACTTTCTTCGAGTAAACATAATGAAGATTTTATCTTCAATCAAGTTAATGATATTCAATGATGTAGTTAATGATAGTATTCGTCAATAAACATACATTTATAGTTTCTGTTCAATACACTAAAATGCATCCAAATACTCTCTTTATTAATATTAATTAATAAGAGCATATGTTTTATTTTTTGCAAAAAAATAGAAAACACAATCTCTAACAAATGTGTTATTAATTGTTCATATAGAAGAATGAGAGAGTATAAGTCTTCAGCAGTAGAACATTTTCTATATTTGATGCCTATAAATGAAACAAGTTATTAAATATAAAACAGACTCTATTAAATACGATTACGTCTTACTGGATCTGCCGGGTGGTGTTGGTACCTGATATGTGATGTGAATGGATGTCGGACACGAGACTTATAACGCACGCCATAAGACAAGCTAATTGATGAAGTCCAGCTGGACCTATAGATGAATGATGGTACGGGAAGACGCAGATAGAGATTTGCGTTCTTTAAACGGTCTGCGTGCCGTGTCGACATTTACAGGTCGTAGTACAATATATTTTCTCATCCAGCAACCAGAATTGGTTGTACTTGTAATATGGGTTTCGCGGATTGTACTTCTTAAGCGTTCTTATCAGTATGTTACCGCTGTGTTTCACTTTTTTGTATAGAATGGGGGTCTATTTAGTAATAAACTCTTCGATAATCGCGAGGCGGAGGTCTTGTTTAGTGTAGCATTCTTGATAAAGTAGTGGGCGATAGCAATCAAACACAGTACCTAGTTTTAGAATTCTTACAATCGTTTGAGATCAGGAGACGTTTAGCCTGGTTTCTTCATACAACAGAACAGGTCGGATGAGGCTGGTGTAAATCTTACATTTGCAGCGACCGACAATTGCGACTGTCTGTTGATCAGTAGCAACATCTGACTGTATAACACGTCCTTTATATATATATATATATATATATATATATATATATATAATATATATATATATATATATATACATTATTTTTAATATATTGGTTTAATTGGACGAATATTTTTATTCGTAAATGTGAATAAAATGTATGTATAAACTATAATTCAATAAATAAAGGCGACTATCAAAACATATAATATGATAAAATTTTCTTTGTACTCATACATACTTAATAGAATTGAATACATTTTCGAATTTTTTACAACAAAATTTAACACAATTTAAGCGTGTGGTATGTATTATCATTAAAAAAATCATTGTATTCAATTCGTAA
This sequence comes from Acanthacorydalis orientalis, assembly GCA_034766995.1. Classification (NCBI taxonomy): domain Eukaryota; kingdom Metazoa; phylum Arthropoda; class Insecta; order Megaloptera; family Corydalidae; genus Acanthacorydalis; species Acanthacorydalis orientalis. The sequence continues at coordinate 6,622,100 of CM068322.1, forward strand.
TAAAACCAAAATTAAAATTTATGTAAATATCACTGAAAATTATAAAAATCTTAATTCTGTTTAGTTTATACATACATACATATTTGAATGTATATATATATATATATATATATATATATATATGTATAAAATTCTTTCATTTTTTTAAACAAATATATACAGATCTAAAACTTCTTGAAAAATTGTATTATTATGTATGGTACAATACTATTTTATACATTTAATGACACAGTATGACATTTAGATATATTTTTCTATTTACACATACGCTATTGTATTTATTAGTAGATGGCATTTTCAAATATATTGACTTGCTATATAAATTAAGTTGGAAGACCATTATTATAATAAGACTGTTTTATAGTTTCGGGGCTCATTATAATTCTGAACAATAGAATTCAACTGGCTATAAACTAGTGAATTTTATGGTTCTTCTGTGCAAGAAGAAGTATAATTATTCTAACGCTTAATAGGAATGACTTCGTTTTTGTATATGGGTATAAGTAACCATGTCGATTATATCAAATGGCATAATAATTAAGAAGGACATGTTGTGTTTATTATACTTGTACCACTGAATTAGTTATATTTATGTGTACTTGGTGATCTTCATTTATGTTTATTGAAAATAGAAAAATAATTTCTTAGAAATTATAAAAAAATATGAATAATTAACTAATTAAAGATGATTAAGAAGATTCAAAAATATTTATTTATTTTTATTCTTTAAAATTACAGATAAAGTTTGTATGATATAAAGTTAAAAATAATGTGATTTTACCAGTGCGAAAAAGTACAAATATACAAATTCATTTAACTGAAAATGTATAATTTATGCTGTAAGGGAAGATATTTTTTAAAATTTTTAATAATTTTTGATTTCCTTTGCATAGATAAAAATGTATGAAACCAGAATGCTCAAGTGCATATTTCACTTCCCACAAGAGTAATACTTTTTTTTATTTAAAAAGTTCTGGTGAGACTTAAATAGATGATAACTCAATAAAAAATAAAATTGACAATTATGTGAGGTTGGGAACAATATTTTTACAAAATAAATTTTCATTTATTCACAATCACAATTAAATTAATATTTATTGTTGACTTATTTATTTTTTATTGGCTATTTTGATTGTTGCTTATCCCCACTTTGATATCTACTCAGTGCGCTAAGTTTAAAATAGATCTATACTTTAACTTTTTGAGAAGTTATCAAAATATGCAATATCAGCAATACAAATGTAAAAACAATAAGTTATTGGATATTTTATATCAGGAATTTTTTTGTATTTTGAGAGGGAATTAGAAATTTATTTTCGAAACTGATCTATTCTATTTTTTCTATCACATATTTAACAACTACATACTTAACGACTCTGTTTATTTTGCAAAAAAAAAACACTTATTTTCACAAATTAATTATTTTCTCATCCCATCAGTTATTAAAAAAATGTTTTGATCATAAATATTAAATAATTGACTATTGATGTTTTTGAATATTTTTTGTTCGTACTTTGTTTGCGATATCATCATCCTTAGAGAGTTAAAGTACTGAAAATTATGTGATTTTCTATACCTCAGCGCTCATTAAACCTAAACATTTAAAAAATTATATAATTCGTAGAAATTAAATAGTACGTGTTTGGAAAAAATGCCCGATTCAAAAGCAAATGGAATTGTTTTTAATTTTAGATCCAATTTTTTTTAAAATATCTTCATGGGGAGTAATATTCACATTCAGTCTAATTTATATGAATTCTGCGTTCAAAAGTAGTAAGTTTTCTATTCGATCTTTATTCCATCAGACTAGAGTAAAATGAGAGTGAGAATAAATATAATGTGCTTGGTATATGTATTGGGTGTTGGAATTAATTCGTAGCGTTTTCTTCATGAAAAAAATCGTTTATTTTAAATGAAATTGAAAAAACATATCATTCAAAGTATTGTCCATCGTTAGCCAGTACTTTTTCCTATATTTCGGGCAGGAGACGAATACCACGTCGAATACCACGTCAATTCTTCATCGTCGAACTTTTTCGGCTGTCCAGGCCGTTCCTTGTCTTCCAAGTCGAAATCACCACTTTTAAAACGTGCAAACCACTTCCGACACATTTGTTCAGCTAGGGAATGGTCACCATAAACTTCCACTAAAATACGATGACTTTCGGCAGCACTTTTTCATGTTAAAGTAATGAAGTAAAACTCCCCACAAAAACAATTTATCCGGCACGAAATTCGACATATTCGACGAAGTACAAAGTGTTGTTATTTACGCTTCAACCAAATGACAAATACTGAAACTGACGCCTAAGGTCAGTCTGTTTTACGGGGAATATTTGTTTAAAGGGAACAATGGAAGAATGTACTACCTACGCCATCTCTTTTAGAACGCTACGAATTAATTCCAACACCTAATAGTATTATTAACGACCTTTGATATTGAAATGTTATTAATTATATCCTCAAACTTTGTCTTAAACAAATTTACAAATAGATCTAAACAACGTACTCTGTATAAAACGTAGCAGCCGAATTAAAAACAAACTAACTAATTAAATAAATAAATAAAACAAATAAACTTTGTTCCGTCGGCACGGAAGTAAACGTTTCGCTGAAGTGAACGTCGTAACTGTTAACGATAATAATAAATTGACGTGGAGGGGCCGACGCGGAGACGCACGCGAGATAATTTAAACAATTTGTATACGGCTGCGAGTGAGCAGTAAAGGTAATACGTACAAATAACGACTTGCACTGTACGAAACATTATTTTCGTTTCATTGCGCGACGTCTTAATTCTAAGTTTTCGGGAGGAGTCGCACGACGGAGCTCACTCTCGCCTCCCGTTCGGGCGCCCGACCATCATTCGTCTAAAAACACCCATATTTACTACTTTGGCGATGCGTCGTTGTCGCTGCCTCTATATCTTACTTTACCTCTACATTCACGAGTACCTCTGTATCTACCTCTACGTCATCCTTTTCCTCCACCTGCCTCAGTTCGCATCTATCTACGTGACGCGATAATATATTCGCACGCATTCAAATTTTAGAACTTGTGATGCTTATTAAAACCATTTATTTTAAGCAACCCGGCAGGTTGGTACGCAAATACGGAGGTAGGTTAAGTAAATAGGTAGATATATGTGTATATACGCACTCGCATTCACAAACACACATCTAGTTAATTTAACAAAAACGTAACGATATGTATATATATATATATATATATGTAAATATATTTGTATAAGTGTGTAAAGGTACCTTTTTATGTATTTGCCTGATGCATGTTTCTTTGTCTTTTCAGATTAAGACGATATTAATCTAGATTAAAACCTGTTTTCATTTGTATCGTTAAGCTACGAGTTTAAGTTAACACGTTTCTTAAATAATTACCTATGAGAAGAAGGTAGACAAAAGTGGCATTTGACAGTTTTATACGAATGAATGTACCTATAGAGGCCAATTTTCTCAGAACAGTCTGGGAATGTTACTTTTATTGTAGATGATTATTATTTAAGAAAAGTAAAATTTGAAAAAACGGATAAATTTTAAAATGCACTTTAAATTAAATGTCTGAAAATTATACAAAAATGTTTTAGTATGTATTCTATCTGAAATTATATGCATTTTAATAGGATGGTTTGATGTGTAAATAATCTTGAATTGTAAATCTTTCTATTTCGTATAAGAGGTACATCGAAAAGGTAAATTTAGATCGATTTCTATATGATACGAACTTTCTCATGTATTGATGTGTATATGTAAACAGTTTGTAGTGTTTTTAAGGTGAAATTCAGGCAGTGTTTACTTATTTGTACATATATTCATTATATACAAATGTACTATTTTGATTCACCACCTTTCTCCATCTTTCATGTATTTTCATAATTCTGTACTCCCAGAACAGTGTATCTTTCTGGGCGGTGAATTGCTCCAGGTGGTTTCTGCAGGCTTCCAGAGATGTGAAGTTTCTTCCATTAATGGAATTTTGTAGAGATTAGAACAAACGGTAAACTGCAGGTGCAAGATCCGGTGAATATGGCGGGTGAAGTAGGACGTCTCACCAAACTGTAGGAATTTCTACCGGATCTGTGAAGAGACGTAAGGTTTAGTATTGTCTTGATGGAAAACGATACCCTTCCGACTGGCAAATTCTGGACGCTTTTGTTCGATTATTGCTTTTAATTGGTCCAATTGGCCACAATATCTCTCCGAATTTATCGTCTGATTACTTGGGAGAAGCCGCAATACACAATACCCTTCCAATTCTATCAGATACACAGTATCACCTTATTCGGATGAAGACCTACTCTTGGAGTGGCTAACGGAGACTCATTTCGTTTTCCTCAAGACCTTTTTCGATCCACATTATTGTGGACCATCGTTTTTGCATCGTCCATGATTAATCGTTTCAGAAACGGATCGTTTTAATTTCTTTTAAGGAGTGAATCACTGATGTAAATGGGTTCCTTTAATTTTTTTTCAGTTAAATTCTGATGTAGCAACATTTTGTAACAATTCATATATCCAAATGTCTCCAAATGCTTCACAACTCTCGTATGAGACACGCAGTATCTCTGATATGTCTCGTGTCGTGTAACGTTGATTATTTTTAATAAGTGTTGCAGTTTTGTCATTATCAACAATTGCAGGCCTACTGGAACTTTCTCTATCTTCTAGGCCTAATTTTTCATCTATGAACCGAGTGAATCACTTTCGAACAGTATTTCCAACAACGGCACCTTCTACATAAACGGCAGATATCTTTTGTTACTATCTCTGAAGCGCTTTTTTCTTCCTGGAAATAAACCAGCATCAAATGACGAAAGTTCACATTATATTCCTCCATTTTCAGTTTTAAATTTAACAGGCTTAAAAATCATAAAATAGCACAAAAATAACAGAGAAAGAAACGTTGAAATGTTACTTGTAAAAATAACACATATGGGGTTATGTCGTATAATCGAGCTGAGCACGAAACTGCAATTAATGACACATGTATTGGAAAACGCTATGAACTTTTTCCCAATTAATACATACAAACATATATAGTGGCGGTATGTCGGTACAGTGATGTTGCATCAATTAAGAATAAAACGTTAACCAGCTTGTTGGTTTTTCAGATAGTTAAAATCCAACCCGTAACTATTATTATTCATCAAGGAAACATCAGCTTCTGTTTGAACTTGTTCTATTGTACTTTTCATACAAACGGAAATGTGTTTTGCTTCCAATACTGTTACATCACGTGTCAGCCACTTACATTAGTACGGTCAGTTAGCTAAACGATGACGACCATATTGGTTATCGTTATTTATTTACAAGTTCTTTCTCTTATTATAAGGTGAACTGAACAATTTGAAACTCAATAACAGTGGATAATTCACATTAAAAAACGAAGTCTACTTAGCTTTTGGAGGTGTTTTAGTTGAAGAAATAGACCGTTGTGCATTGTTCTTTATATAATTATAGACTGATTTTTTCATCCTTGGAATGGTAACGTAAAAACAGCTATATAGGATTGAATCGAAAGTTTATCGCCAATTTTAATCAAAGTTAATAAGTGTATCGATACGAAAAATTTAACAAGGCTAGTATATCAATACACCTAAATGTTTTAATTCAGAAGGCGATAATGTTGAGATGTAATTTACAATATATATATATATATATATATATATATATATATATATATATATATATATATATATAAATTTGTGGGTAGTTGGAAAATTGTTTCAAAGACAGTTCTTTTGTTTTACGTTGACATGCAGATAATTTAAATTTGATCTGGGTAGACTTGGTTAGGTCTGATTTAGTTTGGATAAACCTGTTTAAGTTTAAATAATCTTAGTAAGATTCTGTCATTTATCATTATACCTGGTTATTTCTATTAAGATTTGATGTGGCCTGATTTGACGAGACTCGGTTAGCAGTGGTTAGTTTTTCTATATGTATCAGATAAGCTATTTTCTGATAAAATCTTTTTGCATTTTTTTTTTGCAATTAAATAAAAACAGTTAGTCAGATATAGTTGAGTATAGTTAAATAATATTCTTAGATAATAGCGTACTCATAGAGAGTAATGAAGGTAGTTACACCAATTAGATTTTTTTTATTAAATAAAACTGTTAAATTAAATCTTGATTTTTCTAATACTTAATCACTTTTTATGTAAATATTAATGAACGAAAACAATTCAAATTCTTTTAAATATCAACAATACATTAACGAAGACTAGACAGTGAACAAAACATATACAAAAAGTGTATTTCTGCAATAAATTATTCTCCTTCACTAAACACATGATATATTTGCCTTAAATTAGAAACTCAGGTCTGGTTTAGTCTACATAGGTTCCTTTGGCCTGTTAGGTGTGATCATTTCTGACTAGGTTAATTTCGAGAAATGGGTTTAAACAATTATATTTTTGAATAACTGTGTTTTCAAAGAACTGTTGTTCAAAAAATATTTAGAAAAATATTTCAGAAGTTTAGAAATGATAAATAAGTACTGTAAAAATGTGTTGATATACAGGTGACTATTAAAAAAAATTATTAATGTATTTTCTCATTACTGAAAAACCATTAGGCAAGAAAATTAGAACTTTAATATGTACTTACATAACATACATTATATATATTTTTATTTGGACACAAGCCATATTTTTTTCTCATCAAAAATGTTCAATAGTTATTTATTGATAATTTTTGATTATGTACATTCAACGTCGATATCATTATAAGACCGCTAAGGTACAGAAACATTTAATTGTTTCGTGTTAACTATTGATTTTATATAAAGTCCAAAGTATAAAGTCTTGTACGTTTTCTAACGAAAATATACCACATTTTAAGAAAATAATTTGAAATTATCACTGGAAACATCATTCATGTGATTTGGAATTTATTCACAGTGCTAAACTTTATTATGTTAATTGATTAATATTCAAAAATGTCATAATACTATTTATAGAATAATATTTAAAAATATAAAAGCATATTTATATAAATTGAATACAATTTATTATGCATAAGAATAATTAGTGTCCGTTTCTAAAATAATTTTTTTATATAAAAAAGTTTTATCTTTTTAATTTTTTAAAATAATTAAAATTATATTTCAAACTTTAAGCATAACAAATTTTAATAAAACAAAAATTTCAATTCGTGATTTTATAATTATTTGTCCTTTTTGAAACACATAAATATTCATGAATTAAAAGTGAATTTCAATAAAAATCTAAGCCACATTTCAATCGTGTCACTGTAAATATCACATGAATATTATTACTTTCGTCAGGGGAGTAGAGAAATATATATACATATATATATATATATATATATATATATATATATATATATATATATATAAAGTATTTATGTATGTATGTCAACATGTACATTCATATAAACACATATATGTTTGTATATACATAAACATTCATTTTCACAGACATTTGGATGAACTCGGGGAATGAATGAAGTGAAAACAGAGAACAGGGAAATATATACAAACACATACACAAAATGTGTAACTAAAGCTCATATGTATGTCCTGCAGTTTGTTTAACGTCACCTGTTAACACAAGCATATATATATAAAGTTTGTGTAGGCTTGTCTGCGGTGGAGTTGAAAACACCCTAAAAGCATGGATCATATAACGTTGAAAAAATAATGTGACACACATACACTTTTATATATACTCGAGGTATAAGGCTCGCAAAAGCTCAGTGTGTGTGTTTGTGTGTTTGTTCCAGGTCGGTGTCAACACGCCTGATGATAATGGAGTTTGATTTATTCCCACGACCATGACGTGTGGTTAAGGTGATTGGATCATATTTTTTTGTTGACGCGTAATATGTAAAAGAAATTACATTTTTTCAACGGATAACTCATGATTGATCGGTCAATATATGCGTGATGAAACTGTATATACAGACATTATATATATATATATATATATATATATATATATATATAATGCATAAATTTGCACGCATATCAGTTAACAAACGTGTACGTTTCGTTTTTATATTCCGCTTATAATCACTAATTTTATGCTTGCATAACTAACTTATATTTTGGTTGTTTTTGTCAAATTGTATCAAATATGATGAATATATATATATATATATATATATATATATATATATATATATATATATATATATATATATATATATATATATATATGTGTGTGTGTGTGTATTATATGTACACTGACTATAAACGTGTATTAGTAAATATTGACTGTCATATACGAGTCTGGATTTTCTATTGAAATTTCAAACTATAATATTTTTAATAAAATTTGAATTTATCGTTGTAAATTCAATAAGTCTGGATACTATTTTTGCAGTTTTATTAAATTTACAATATTTTTAAATAAACAGGCGGCGTGTAGTAAAATTGTACAGCTGGTCGATATTTTTTATTTATTGTATTTTAAAAAAATACACATATATTCACAAAATATTCATTTTTAATTGTACTGGACTTTTTAATGAACATGAAATATATCAGATTAAATATACATTTGGTATTAGCTAGAAAAGTAATTTGTTCCGTTAGTGATTCTTCATGATTTAGAACATAAAATTCAATATTGTAAAATGTAAAATTTTTACTTGAATTTATTAAACTTATATTGTATAAATTTGAAGCGAAAATCAGTTTCATGAGCATTAAAATATTCATTACTTGCGTTTTTACATTGCGTTTTTCTGCTACATTGGCTGTTGAATGAATCTACTTGTTTGCCAATTTGTTTGCTTTTGGACTTTTGTTGACAGATTTTTTCTAAAACTATGATTTAACGTAAGTGGGCTTAAATTCAGTAACTGTTAGTGCATTAAAATTCTTTTACAAAATGTTTCCATATTTTAATTGCTTACATTATTTTACTATTCACACTCGTATTTAAACAGTTTCAAAAGAGCTTCTTCTACATTTTTGTGCCAATGAACTAAACATATGATGTATTGTAGTATTGAACAGTAAAAAAATGTTAATAGTTTTTTAGATAAGATATTATATAGAAAGTTGCACACTTTCTATTTCGTGTCAAAATTTGCAGATAATACACTTTTAGTATTTTGTATACTATGATTTTCCATAATTTACATTACTTTTTTTATTTTTTAACTCAATGTATATTTCATTTCGTTGTTATAACCAAATATTCATTGTATTTGAAGCCCCTGTAAATGAATTAAACTATATACACCGTATATCTCGGCGTATAAGGCGACGTTTAAAATCCAAAAAAATCTTCAAAAAATAGGGAATTATCTTTGCGCTTATTGTGCTTATATAGAAATTACATTCTTTATTTTTAAAAGAAGAACATAAACTGTGGTATATAACATATTATAAACTTATTAAATAATAAAATTTAAATAATTTTTTAAAAAAAATTTAAAAATAAAATAAACAGCCATAGCCTTCTAGATACAAGCCGTGCAGGATGTTTTAATTTACAGTATGTCAAAACAAGGTGGTTCCCCGAAAATGCCTTAATTCAGAAGGCGATAATGTTGAGATGTAATTTATAATATATAGAAACTTTCGGTATTCGGAAAATTATGTCCAATACAGTTCTTTTGAAGACAATTTTTATAGAAATTTTTTTTAAAAAAATGTTTTCTGTTGACATGCAGATAATTTAAATTTGATCCGAACAGACCTGATTAGGTCTGATTAAGTCTGAATAAACATGTTTAGGTCTAGAAAATCTTATCATGAGTCGGTTATTTATCATCAGACCTGGTTATTCCTACTAAGATTTAATGTAGCCGTATGTGATAAGAGTTGGTTAAGATTGGTTAATCTTTCTAGATGTATCAGATTTGCCATTTTTCGATAACTTAAATCGAAAAATGTAATTCCTTTAATTTCGATTTTAGACATAAAATTGTATTATAACATGTGAAAGAAGTGTTCAATTTAGAATTTTTATATGACTGATACATGATAAATGTATAAATTTTATCTTAAATAAAATTTCGAGCTCGTCTTATAAGTAGGTCTCCCTTATACGCCGTGATATACTGTATATAATATATATATATATATATATATATATTGGGTGTTGGAATTAATTTGTAGCGTTTTTTTCATGCAAAAAATTGTTTATTTTAAATGAAATTGAAAAAAACATATCAAAGTATTGACCATCGTTAGCCATTACTTTTTCCCATCTTTCGGGCAGGAGACGAATACCACATCGGAAGAACACTTTGTCTTTAGATACAATCCACGAATTGACCCATTTTTTGCAATCTTCATAAGAAGTGAGCTTCTGCCCAGACAGGTCATGACTCATCGATCGAAACAAATGGTAATCAGAAGGAGTAATATCTGGAGACTACGGCGGGTGGGGTAGGACTTCCCATTTGAGCGTTTCCATGTTTTGATCGGTTTTGCGACGTGCGGACGAGCATTGTCGTGCTGCAAAATCACTTTGTCGTGTCTTTCAAAGTATTCCGGCCGTTTTTCCTTCAATGCACGGCTCAAGCGCATCAATTGTAGTCGGTAGCGATCCCCAGTGATGGTTTCATTCGGTTTGAGCAGCTCATAGTAGATCACACCCTTATGATCTCACCAAATACAGAGCATGAGCTTGGATCCATGGATATTTGCCTTTTCCGCTGGTGATGATCGTTGGCCGGGCTTAACCCATTACTTTCTGCGCTTGGGATTGTCGTAATTGATCCACTTTTCATCGCCCGTGATAATTCGATGCAAAAATCTCTTCCTTTTCTCCCGTTGAAGCAGCAGTTCACAAGTAAAAAAACCTCTTTCAACGTCCCTCGGTTTCAATCCATATGGGACCCAATTTCCTTGCTTTTGGATCATTCCCATGGCTTTAAGGCGTTTTCCTACCGTTGACAAGTCAAGTCCCAACGATTCAGACAATTCTTGAAGTGTTTGGCATGGGTCTTCATTAAGCAATGCCTCCGGTTCTTCATCGTCGAACTTCATCAGCTGTCCTGGTCGTTCCTTGTCTTCTAAGTCGAAATCACCACTTTTAAAAGTGCAAACCACTTCCGACACTTTTGCTGATCTACAGCATGGTCACCATAAACTTCCACTAAAATACGATGAATTTCGGCAGCACTTTTTTTCATGTTAAAGTAATGAAGTAAAACTTCCCGCAAAAACAATTTATCCGGCACGAAATTCGACATATTCGATAAAGTACAAAGTGTTGTTATTTACGATTCAACCAAATGACATACACTGAAACTGACGCTTAAGGACAGCTGTTTCACGGGTAATATTTGGTTAAAGGGAACAATGGAAGAATCTACTACCTACGCCACCTCTTGTAAAACGCTACGAATTAATTCTAACATCTAATATATATATATATATATATATATATATATATATATATATATATATATATGTACTTTTGTTGTCAGTCTGTATTATTGATATTCTAATAAAAATTATCATATTTTAGAATTTTTTTAATCTGCACAAATCTGTATAATTGCTGTGCACCAATCAAATTATCCAATAAAATAATAAAAATCCTTTACGTGATATATAAAATACTGAATATTTGACTCCGAACACATTCTGGTAATGTTCTAAATTTGTCATTGATTCAATTTAATAATTTTTTGATAATTTAATCAAATAATATTTTAAGTGCAAAAAAATATATTTGTAAGTAACTTTTATACTTGATAAACTATCTAAAAAGTGGATAAGTAGCTGTAATGAGATAAGACTGAAAAGACTAAACTGAGCTAATTGTCAAAAATTGGAATGTGTCTACTTAGGAAAAGAAAAATATATATTTAAGATAAATTAGGATGGGTTTATTTATTGACATTCTTAATCTATTGGGTAAAATTTAGTTTAATATGGATTCTGTTATACAATTTTAGAAAAAATGGAATTCACTGCAACTAATTGCTTTGTTCAGAAAGTTTAATTTATTAGTATTTTATTAAAAAAATAAATAAATAATAAACTATACTGGATTAGAGTACGACAAATTTAGTATTCTGAGCATATGTTATACTTTAACTTGGTGGACTTTTTTTTTTAGTGTGTTTTTCTTTTAGTCAGCGTGTATTTGTTTTTCACTATAAGTTTCAACCGGTGTATCATCATTAAGTAGATGTTAGAGACTGATGTTAAATCTGATTTATGTTAATTTATATGACTTAGACTATGCTTGGTATATAATTTTAAGTTAAAATATCTTGTCGTAATTTATACTTATTTCTTAGTTAAACACTTTTTTATATATTCAAGTTTTTCATAAAAAGATCTAATTTCATAACTTTATTTTTAATTTTTATTATTTCCATTGTATGATTTATGCATTTAATGTCAAGTTCTGTATGTAATATGTGTTTAAGAAATATTGAGTTGGTTTTATTATTTAATACAATTTGTGCTGTGTACTATTTTTTAAATCATTGACCGCTGGTCGATATATTTTTCATTATACGTATTTTAATACATCAACTCCGTTTAAACTGTATGTGATAATATTTTTTATTTTGAGTTAAGGTGATTCTTAATGATGTTTCTTTTGTTTTAAAGTCTATTTTTATATAGTCTTTTTTTGAGTTTTTTTATTTTGTATATTTTTTATTTATGTATGTAAATTTAATGTATTTTGTATATCAATCGGTTGATATTTGTATGTTTTAATTTGCTTTACTTTGTTTTTATTTATATCTTTTAAAAGTTTATTTGTTACATTTGAATTGAATTTATTATTTTCCGTTATATTTTTAAGTGTATTGATTTGTTTTTTAACGTGGTTTATTTGTTTGTTTTATTATGTGGTAAATTTATTGCTCCATTTATCATACTTATCAAAAATGCTCTTTTGTAATTTTAACCTGATTCGATAATTGAGTGAAAGTTATGTGAGTGTAGTAATTGATCTAATCAGTTACTAAAAATAATATTTTTCTTCAGTGCTTCTTGAATGTATCACTAGTAAAAATTATTTAATATATATATATATATATATATATATATATATATATATATATATATATATATATATATGTTTATAAGTATGTATGTATTCATGTATGTATGTATGTATGTATGGATGCATGTATGTATGCATGTATGTATGTGTGTATGTGTGCGTGTGTCGTGAGAGAGAGATAACACGAATATATTATTATTTCAATGTATTTTTTAACCTGTAATCATTTCCAATTTGAATTTTAAATTCATGTTCTGTTTAATATTAGTGGATTACTTCCATAAATGAATTTTCATTCCTCATTAAAGAACAATTTTTTTATGCCTTATTGCCTTATAATATTGGCATCAAAACAAATAAATTTATTAATAACAATTTAAAAAAAGATTGACAATAATTTTTCCGATTAGAATTTATGAAAATTTATTTCTAAAAATTTAACTATATACAAACAGTTTTTAGTGTTTAGCGGGTTCTCTATTTTTCTTTTTAAAAAATATTAGGAGAATATAAATGTATGTATGTATATATATATATATATATATATATATGTGTGTGTGTTTATATATATATATATGTATATATATATATATGTATATATATATATATATATATATATGTATATATATATATATATATATATATATGTATATATATATATATATATATATATATATATATATATATATATATATATATATATGTGTGTGTGTGTGTGTGTATATGTATGTATGTGTGTATATATATATATATACTTCAGCTGTACTTTCAAAGGTCTGATTTAAAATATAATAAAAAAATCAATTTATTATACATATACATACAAATCCGCAAATATTTATCGTAGCTATTCAAGTATATCGCTATATAATCGGAATTCCTCTACGTGACATTTGAATAGGCTTATACGAGTCATGGAATAAAAAAAATCGGTTTAATGAATAATAACGGATGAACGATCTGAATTTGTTTGTCCATTTTTAGAATATATTCGTTGACTTTTTTAAAATTTGTTTTGTAACGGCTGCCATATAGATATATATAAATATTCGTCGTGCATTTTAAAATTTAATGTTTAACTAAAAATTACAATTGATGTATTGAAAGATTGATATTAAAATATTAAATATTGTTTTAAAATTTAACCTCTTTATAAAATTGTTTAATTTCATGATATTAAAACATCTAAAAAGGATATAAAGAAGTATTGTTTACTAAATTTATATAAAGTAAATATTTTTAGTTTTATTGTCATTATTAATGTCAAATGCGATGATTTTAATGTTATGATACTAAGGAGGAATATATGATTTTATAATAATTCATTATATAAGAAGTACATTATATAATATTATTATTTATATAATTTTGTGTTTTTCCCAATATCAAAATTCACTTAGTATAACATATAAATCAAATTCACTAATAATCAATAAAAGATTTGTTTTATATACTTACAGATATATGTATATATATATATATATATATATATACATATATACATATACATATATATATATATATATATATATATATATACATATATATATATACATATATATACGTATATATATGTATATATATATATATAAATATATATATATATATATATATATATATATATATATATATATTACATACTTATACTCGTATGTATGTATACACATTAAAGTATTTAAATAGATTCATATTAGAATAGATGTATTATAAATATTTACCGATTAAATATACTGATTACTGAATACTTAAAATAAAAATTATAAATATTTACTGATTGTACAATTTCGTCCTCAATTAAAAATTTTATCATTTTTCCTTCCAATTTCACAAATATTTGACGACTGTTATGTTAAATATTCTATATTACAAAATCTGTATCTAAAATCAAGTCGTTATCGAATGTTTTAGAGACGTTTATATTTTTTAAATTATGTATCAATAATTGGAATATCATTTTAAGTTAAATTGTCCATAAAATAATTTTATTGGGTGTTTTGTTTTAACGACTGGCATT
>CM068322.1:6644588-6647088 GCA_034766995.1 Acanthacorydalis orientalis
CTAAATAACTAGTGTATGTATAATTCAAACATACATTTGTTTAAAGTATATTCATGTATGATTTTTTAGTTTACTAGTGACTACATCAAACTATATAACATGTTGTCATTTCATTTATTGAAAATGTGAATAAAGTAAATAGAAAAATTGATCAATAGCAATATATATATATATATATATATATATATATATATATATATATATATATATATATATATATATATATATAAAAGAAAATTTGCTAGTATGTATGTGTGTGGAAAAGAGAGTTTGCAGTCTCACGCTCGAATGTAGTCATAAAATGGCCAAAGAGCATACATACACACATACTGGTCGTGTCATCACTTCGTTCGTCATGTTCAACATCAACGAAACACTGTTTGCGAAGTAATTTGATATCAGACCGACGACACGGCCATTATAATAAAATGAAATGAATTTCACCGCCGAGTCGTGGAACTTGTTGGGCGAAATGTCTGTCCTTCGCTTTTCGCTATGAACCGCACATTGACGTGCTGCTGCCTTTTTGTTTGCTTTTAGTCCATTGTGCATAGACATTGTCTGTTCATACTATATATATATATATACAGTGTGAATACAAAGTGTACTATATGTAAAATAAATTAATAATATAAATAAGATCAAATTATTTTAAATTTGTATTGGAAATTTAAGTTATTTATAATCGAAAAAGAAATGCATCTAAGATTAAGTAATTGATTGTAGACATTAATCATTCTTAAATGATTGATTTATTGACTGCTGATATATTAATAAAATCAAATTACATAATGATGAAATTACTGAAATAATTACTCAAATTGCTATAATAAAAGTCGTTAGTGATTAAGCTGTGTATCAGAAATATAACTCTATTTTCATTTGTAAACAGAAAACCTCTTTAATACTAAAATCACCATTCGCATCGTTTTAAGTAATTTAGAAAAATAGTTACATTTAACGCAATAACTGATAGCTTAATGTGTAGTGATCTACTGCTATAGTAGCGTTGTAAAAAGTATTTCACACGGCATTCATGCTGGAATTAAATGCTGATAATATTTGGTTATTTTTAATACATTCGGTTATCTTCAATTTATCTCATAAAATATATTTTCTTTACATTTGTAACAATACTAATAAAATCAGATATTTTTCTTGGACTATTTGGTAAATAAATCGTTTATTATTTTTATCAGTAGTATTCTCTTTTTTGATGCTAGTTTATTTGATAACATTATACATTTTTTATCAATAAATTTCATAAAGCAATGAACAACTAAATTCAATTCATCTGGAATTTAGGCTATACCACTTGCAATTTTCCCACATTTTATATTACATTTCCATAAGAGAAAACATGGACTTTCAAATTGTTTACTGTGACTTACATATACAGGCTTACATATCATAATCGGAATAGGAACGAATCGAAATTAAACTAATTCCATCAATTAATGGTTTATAAATGATTCAAAATCGATAAGTAACATAGTAATAAAATGAAAAAAAAGACTTTAAAACAAACATCTTTAATGATTAGTCAATCAGAAACATAAATCTACCTTACCATATGTAAACATAAAAATATTTAAATCTAAAGTCAGCATTAGTTCTAATTTAAATAACCAAATAATAATTTTATTTAATACTAGGAGGCTTCGCCCTCTGCTCGTTTTGCTCATCAACCCACGAGCTCGCTGCGCTCGGCCACTTGTCAATTATAAGCTTGTATAAGTAACCGAATGAAACAATAAACATACGTTTTAAAACTCATTATATCAATATAATTATCATCAGATATATAGTAACGCAATTTCTATATATATATATATATATATATATATATATATATATATATATATTAGTATGTCTATATAAACATTTTTTGCAACCTTTTAGATTTTTGTGGATAATTTTGATTTTATATATATATATATATATATATATATATATATATATATATATATCCAAGAAATAATCTTCTATTTATAACAGATCTAAAGAAATGCTTTTCACACAGGACCAATTCTGGAATTAAAAGCATGCAATATTTAACTAATTTCAATACATTCCGATTATTCACTTCAGTTTATTCCATAAAATTAATAGATTTTCTTTTCAAAATTTGCACTGTTCTTTGAAATATCTGTGTAATATTGCAGTAGTAGTACTGTCATTGACTGGAAATGGTGCATGATGTAAACTAATAACTTCGGGATATAATTAGATATCATTTATAGTTCTAAAAGAAGAAATGGTTTCTAGTGTATATTTTCGCATTAAATTCTACATTTTCATTTAGATTATTATATATTTTTAAATTAGTTTTTTTTTGCATTGATAACATCTGATTTTGTACTATTTTGTAATCGAAATAGTATTTCTTGAACCTGTGATCCAATACTATAGAATATGATAAGGAAATAAAGCCAACATATTAGCAGGTATACTTCTCGGTATTCTAAAATCGATTATTAATAGAAACATGATCTTCAAG
>CM068322.1:6652088-6754588 GCA_034766995.1 Acanthacorydalis orientalis
TCTATTCTTCTGTATTTTTCATACTCTAATAAACCTAATGTCAAATGCAGTGGTCGGATAATTTATGTATAATAATGTTCTGGATGATCTCAAATGGTTTTAAATGAATCAGCTAATCACTGTATCTGTCATTCAACTTAGATATGTTTAGACAATAAATTTCGTTACAACACTGACAAAACTATGATTGCACACGTATTTCCTTAACTTCTTTACTTTTAGATTTTTTTGTTTATGATTTATGTCAAAATATATTATCTACATTTTTGGTCTCTAAGACATTTTTTTATGCATACTGTGTACCTGGTCGGTTGAACTGTGGTAAGAAACGTGGTCTAAGACTGTCTTGAGACAGTTTTTTGTTTGAAGTGTACTGGAGGCCTAATATGGTGCGAAATAAATCGACAGTTTTGTAAATTTATTATTAATGAATATTTAAAGTTGATCCCATAAATTGTTGAATTTTTGAGTCAACTCAATTGTTTTTTTTTGCTTACTTTAAATTACACTTAAGTCTTCATTCGGATTTAAATATTCCGTATTGTGATTGATTGGTATTTTTTCATCTCCTGCAACATTTTTTTTAATCATTTATATGTAGTGAGTTCATGTATCGTATTTTTCGAATATTACGTATATCTTGCAAGAAGATTGCAATAGAACTAAATTTAAAGTCATAAAGTAAACACGTTCAATTAATGTTTAATATTTTGTATAACTCAAACATGTGAAATAATAGTACTCTAGATCGATATATCAATTGAATAAGCACCGTATGTATGTACTATCGATACATGTAAGCGCATTGTGTTTTCTTGTATTTGAAAAAAGATAATGTATAAAGAGAAAAAGATGTAAAATATCCTAATATAAAATACAATCAATTCCCATTAACGTAATGAAAATATTCGTTTGTTTTTAAGACTTTCAAAATAATTATCATAATTATAATTCTTGATATTGCGACTAAAATTACTTTTCTAAATGAATGAAAATGAATTTTCACGTCCTTATAAACACCCGTAATTTTATTGTAATTATTATAAAATTGTTAATTAAAAATTATGTGAAAATATTGTATGTATTCTCTTTCAGTTCAGTTATAATTTGCTATAAAATTTTAATATAGGCTCTTAAAACTATTTTCGCATTACTATAATGTATATGCTGAAAAAATTAATAATTAAATTAATATCATTATATTAAATGATATTGTAAACTGAATATTAAGCTATCAATATAAAGAATGGTATAATTCACCAAACAATAATATTTTTCTTAAAACTGGAATATTTTTCTACACTTCCTGTCATTTTTATGCTGAAATTTAAATTTGTACTGCCCGTTAATTACGTAATGATATATATATATATATATATATATATATTTGATTCATGTACATATTTTTGAGAAAAACATCAAATTGCGATGAAAAAAGTCCTTAACAAATATCCAGAGGCTTTATTTACATTGTGTTTCAGTCGTACGGCATATGTGGGAGTCTGTGTATACATATATGTATAAAGCGCCGTACGCACAACAAAAAGAGAAATATATAGCGTTATTTTTCAATATAATCCTCATTTCAGGGGACATACTTTTTCCCACCGGCGCTCCTTTTTCGTAAATCCATTTGTAAAAAAATTTGTTCATCACGCCATTGCATCCGTAACACAAATAACATACTATTGTGGCGACCTCTGGCCACAATACGCTCTATGTTCACTATGGTGTATATATATATATATATATAATGTTGTATGTAACAAAAGTATGTATGCGTATCCGATACATTCTGTAGTAATTCGTACATTTTTTCCAAATTGCGATCATTTTCCAGTAAAGATTTATTACAGATATTTGACTTTGTGAATAACTGGAAAAATGGGTTTTATTTTATGATTTGCGATATTCATCAGTCAATAAATAATATTGTATCGGTTGACATCTTTATTGTGTGCCTGTGTTTGCTTGTTGTTTTTGTAAATCATATACAGGATTTTCCATTAAGGACGTACTTTTTTAATCTGAAATAAAACACAGAATTTGTGATGAAATTTCTAGTGTTTTTATTGTAAATAATAGTTGGGGGTATGCCATTTATGAATGAAAAATATATCGTGTATGTTTTCTTATAAGTAAACATCATTTTGTTAAAATGTTCAATAAAATCCCTACGCAACTGGGACTCTATCTCACCGGTTACTCTTCGGATTTAATTTTTAGGTCGGAAATTGTTTTAGAATTATTGGTGTACACCTGTTGTTTAATATGATCTCAAATAAAAAAAAACCAACAGTGTTAAATCATAGGATCTCGGTTACCAATTAATGTCTCTATTGCCGGAAATAACAACACGAAATTTCATCCTTAATAAATTAATTGTTTCGCCAGTTGTATGGCTTGTTGCACCATCTTACTGGAACCACATATCTTTTAGATCAATATCCAATTTTGCCCACAAAAAATTGGTTATTATATTTCGGTATCTTTCTCCATTTACAGTAATCGCTCTATCAGCCTAATTCACAAAAAAATAAGAACCAATGACTCCATTGGACTAAAGTTTGCACCAAATAGTCATTATTTCTGTATACGATGGCTTCTCAACAATCTCCTACGGATTTTTTCAATCCATATTCGGTAGTTTTGCTTATAAATGTAGCCAGAAGTTCGAAAAGTTATGGTTTCGTCATAACTGAAAATAGTAATGTCAAAACTTAACAACTGTCACAAAAATTTAACTAACAATTTGACATCTGTGAAATATAATCTCTTAAAAAATGCTTCACTATTGGAAAACTCTTTATGATTTGATTTACATTCTGATTAGATTTCTTTCAATATTCATACACTCAGAATTCGATATTTAATTGTGGATACTAACTAGTATGTACTAATATATATATATATATATATATATATATATATATATATATTAAAATAATAATTGTAAATTTTTGTACCTAGGATTTTATTGATTCGTCGTCCTGACGGTCTTCATCTTTTTGAATCATCGAGTATCTCTTTTCCAATACTAGTTTCGGAACATGTGCCTCATTCAGGTAGAAGTTTGAGATTAAATATGTAAATATGAGAGAGTATCCAACATTTAATGAAGTATGGTGGCACACGTACTGAAATTAATAGTGGAGAATAAACACTTAGTTGATCGAGGGATAAAGACCGCAAGGACAATATACAAATACACACACATACACGTATATATAAATATATAAATAAATATTTATATTCACATTTTAAGATAATTTTTTACTTTAATCGTTTAAGAAATATTACTTATAAATCAAGTCGTAATGTTATTGTCATACATGATTCAAGTGAAGAATTTTATTTGAACCGTCTCCAATAAAAAGTCTAGTCTAGTCTTAACGTTTCCAATAAAAATTTTACGATTTACATTTTATCCAGATTATTTATCCGTATAATTCTATTATATGTTAGGGGAGAGCGGGCATCATCGAGTGGGGGACAAAGTCCCTCGGGGGTCGGCGATCATAGCGAATAGGAGGTAGAGATACCCATTAAAAATAGGTTTGAGATTAAATAATGGTTTGAGTATCAGAACAAAGAGTGAAAAAAATGCTTTGAAAATAAATAATTATTTCTAAATACATAAGAAGAAAATATTTGTGTAAAGATTGTATTTAAAAATAATATTTTTGAAATTGTTCTTTGCAAGAAAGAAATGTGCAGCATATAAGTTTACTTTTTGACTTTGTCTACACGTATTTTATATTATACGAAAGTTTTCCAAACTATACGTATATTTTAAAAGTTATTTTCTTATAATAATACTCTGTGCTTTCAACGGGATTTATGTTCGGTAAATTTGTAGGCTACTCGAAAACATTAATCACGTTATTTTTCCCTCATTCATTAATTGTACGAAAATGGTTTCACGAACTTTTCCTGAAAGAAGAATGTTTTCGTATCTTTATCATTCAAGAATTCTCCTACAGTAGTGTTAGGTTTATTTAACAATTTGTAAAAATGAAATTATTCGTAAATAATAAATTTCATGTTTTAAACATCGAAACATTGATAGATATATTTTTTTATAATAAATATATTACTGGGCTATTAATATTTATCAATGAATAAACTCTGCGCTGATGTTAGGAGTCAAATTAAATTATTCGTTTTTTAAAAGTATAGTTGCAAAAATTATTTGTCCCCCATTTTCTGGGTATGTTAATATGTATGTATATATATATATATATATATATATATATATATATATATATTTATAATATAATACTTTATAAAAATATTATCTAAAAATGTGAAATAATGTTAAAATGTTTATTTTCAAATTAATGGTTTATGAAAATTTAAAATGGTAAAATGATCATTTTTTTAAACGTAATCTGAAAAAATAGAATCTATTAAGTAATTATCTGAACGAAATTAAAAAAGGAGGTAATTATATATATATATATATATATATATATATATATATATATATATATATATATATATATATCATTGGCCTCTGTCAGTCCACGGCTGGAAAAAATCTCTTTCTTGATTTTCCATTTTGTAGGATTGAGTGTCTCTCTTTTCCACTGAAATTTTCAGTTTCGTTATCTCACCTGTTCATTGGTCTCTTTCTTGGTCTTTTTAGATTCCTTGGGTATGAATTAATAAATTCTGTTGTCCATCATGCATACATACATATATATATATATATATATATATATATATATATATATATATGCATGTACATAGGCATATATATATATATATATATATATATATATATATATATATATATATATATAAAGCATTAAGAAAATTATTATTTTAAACATCCGTTCACAAAGTCACGCTAATGATTTGTCAAAGGTTGAAAGAGGAGGCTTTAGAATGAGATAACCTGTTTTCGATTAATGAACCGTGTATATTTGGATTGTGAAAGAGAACACACAATCATATATACGTACATACAGACACAAAATGTATCAGCACCGAAGGGCGAACGGTGGTACGTTGACACCAAGAAGATCTGTTTCATTCATGGAACCAAGGTCTCGTAAAAAAAGCGTATCTTATATAATGACTGACTACTGTGATGCTGTAAAAACAACATTCTGTGTGTATATTCTCGGATTCGAGAATTGAATTTAGATAATAGTAGGGACGATGTTGATGATGATGATAATGGAACTGTGTGTATAAATTCCGACAGAATTTGGCTTTACATGATTTTGTATATACATACATTTATTTATCTACACATACATTTATTTATCTACACAAACATGCACACACACAAATATATATATATATATATATATATATATATATATATATATATATTCTGTGTATATAGATAATCAAATATCGCGTGAGATCAGAAAATTACTATTCATATTCTTATTACAAACTTCAAGTTTCTTTTACAATTAATGTATGATTTATATATATATTTATATTTATATATATATATATTTATATATATATATATATATGGATTATATAGATTTATATAGATTAGATAGATTTATATATTTTTATCCATATCTATATAAATCTATATGTATGTATATATATATATATATATATATATATATATATATATATATATATACATTTCGTTTATTTTTTTGTGGAAGTTTGAATTTTTATGGATTTCAGTTCGATATTTTTCTCATTTGGAAGTTAAATTAATTGTATTAATTTTTTTTTATTTTTATTGAGAATTCTAACAGAAAACGTACTTTGTTATGTGTTTATTGCAATAAAAATTTCTTAATTTTTTACTAATAATTTTGTAATTAACTATTATAGATTAAATTATTTAATATTTCAAATCATTTATGGTTATGGGTAGAAACTACCTTAAACATTGTTAATAAATCATTTAATGGTTAGGCGTACAAACTAATTCGGTCCCTTTTTTATAGAAAATTAATATTTACTGAAAAATGGAATGCATTTCAAACCTCAAAATATCATTTATTATTTTGTATAACTTTGATCCATCTGTTGGATAATTGACGAATCCTTCATCGAAAAAAGATTGCGACTTTGAGTCGATGAGTGGTGTATAATAACTTAAGGATTGGGTGTACTTTTACTTTAAAATAAACCTGAGTCATTGTAGATTAATTATGACTATAATATAGTTAATGGTAATGTGAAGTATAATAAATACATTTATAATATCATATGTAAAAAAATAGGTTGGCACCTTTAAACCGACTCAATCATATCTCTGTTTTAAATTAAAATATCGTCGTTTTAGGATTTTGAAACGCCAAATTTAACATTTAAAAACACTATATACTTTGACTAAGCAGTTGGCATAACATTATAAGTCAGTATTGGATATTTTTCTGTAAACATCCATTTCCTATAAAAAAGAATTAAGACCGAATTAATTTCTATGCTATATATAAACAAAAGAAAAAAACTCATATATTTGAATAAAATATTACATGTCAGATTCTGAGCACCGTGTAATGAATATTATATTGATATTTTATATTGGTAACGTTCATGATCTTAATTTTCAACGTACTCTTAAATCACAAACATCTATTTATCATTTATATTTGTCTACTATGTTACTTGTAGAAAACATCACTGATATATTAGAAATATTTTTTACGACTCTACATCTCTGTTATGAATAATAACGGTTATTAAATGATTTTTTAAAAAATAATTATGTTATAAATGAATTTTTTGTAGAAAGAACCGATATAATATTTTGTTACACTTGATACATCCTATCGTTTTTATTAATATATTGGAACATTTTTATAATCTTCTTTTCATACTGATTTACATACGGTTCTAAAATTGATGTTACTTATTACTTTAATCACGAAGAATTCAAATATTTATACAAGAAATATGAAAATGCAATTCAATTGATAGTCAATTTAAGTGATTTATTAAGTAATAATAATTAATTTTTTACCTTTGTTAAATGATTTTAAATACTTAAAGTTGGAAAAAATATATATTCATAAATTTTGTTCTGATTTCTAAAAAGAAATAGTTTTTTTAAAAGTTAAGTGAGATAAAAAATATTAACATTATATATATATATATATATATATATATATATATATATATGTATGAATGTATGTGTGAATATCTTTCCGTATATACATTAAAATAGATTGTTTTCAGCAAGTATATTTTGGCATTTCAACAAGCATAAGTTATTACGTTCAAACGGACCGCAGATTACACTTTCTGCGAAAGGTAGACTCCTTTTAAAATGAGATTTACAAATTTCATCATTTATAACAAAATCCTTTTTATTCAGCGGGAGAAAGCACTATCATTTTCTTTTTTCTTTCCAGTATACGCATAGACTCTCCTATTTTATATAATATAAAATTGTATACTTTTTCACCGAAATACTTTTTTATAAAAGCATTTTCCCTAGTCATAACTCGTTCTTGTTTTAATAAGAGTTTACTGCACGTCACCATTAAAAATGTTCCCTTTTTACCAGTTGACAAAATATTTTGTTAAGGTATTATGAACTACTATTCCAGAAAAAAAAACATTACAAAAAAAGTATTTAACATACTTTTGAGACAAGCTTATTTATTTATGTTAGACCATGTTTTCAATCATAATATTACATAGTAGTTATTTTTTGGAAAATATTTTTTAAATTCAAATCGATTCTCTTCTCGACTATTGTCTTCAATAAAATTACCATCTCCGTCCTGTTTTCGATATCCGAGATGATTTAAATTCAATAATGTTGTATGAATATATAAATATTTAAAGAAAAATTGATATTTTGTTGGTTTGAACGTCAGTAAAACACAATTTTAACCTTTTCTTAGAATCTTAACCTTTTCACTCATTCGTTCACTCACACACATACACATATGTATATATATATATATATATATATATATATAATATATATGCATATATATATATATATATATATATATATATATATATATATGTATTACACATGTATATGTGTATGTACTTATGAAATATCTCTATATTATACTATTATACATACATACATACATATATATATATATATATATATATATATATATATATATATATATATATGTCATATAAATTTAATTTCATAAATGCGAAATATGGGTGGGCACATACTGTGACACATTGTCCAACAAATTGCTCCAATTAATAAAACATGTAGGTAAATTAAATTTTACAGAAAGTGTGCGTATAATTAATTTCCTGTTTAAGGTGCGGTGAAGACTTTTTCGTACTCTCGCATTTGCTATTTCTTTGCGATGTTAATTTTTTTAATGAACATATGTGTCAACCTTAATTTACTAATACAATGATATGTTTATATACACATACATATTTATATATATGTATAGGTATATAGTTTTTGAAAATTTAATTACGTGAAACAAAAACGTCGTCAAACACATAAAGTAGTTCCAGTGTTCACATTAAGGATAAACCGTTAAAAGCTTTGTGTTTATTTTTACATCACAAATTGAATTATTAACAGTGAGGGTTACTTAATATGAAGATGAGCGAGATAATAATGAGTAGTTTATGTGTTTACCGGCAAAATTTCTTTTATAAATTTTTAATTGTTTTTGTAAGTGATTGTAATTATTTTTCAGTAATGTAAATTACTAAAAAAATTTTTTTCGTTCTGAAAATATGATTAAATCAAAATATAATTAAATTTTATAACTGTTGTTGAGTGAACGTGCTCCTTTTTTTAATATTATATGTATTTATATTAATTTATAATAAAAATGTTTTAAGGTTTTTTTATAAAAAAATGTTTGTGAGGTTTTTTGTGAGAGAATATTGAAATTTATATAAATGACATATTGATCACTAGTTTAATATTATAACTATAATACGTGTACATGTATTAAAAATAGATTTATATATATATATATATATATATATATATATATATTCTTTCAATATTATAAATTATAAACGTTTATATATATATATATATATATATATATATATATATATATTCCTTCAATATTATAAATTGTAAACGTTTATATATACATAAATATATATATATATATATATATATATATATATATATATATATATATATATATATATACACTTATAAAAAAGCATAATCGGTTTAGTGTCCCATCAAAACATAAGATGTGCGTTATTAACCTCCTACGTAATTTTCATTTCATTGCGATTTTACTCTTCATTTTTATATTATTGATAATGCTCCAATTCATCCATTCTCGAATATGAAGTTCAAAATATATATATATAAACATATTTTTAAATTGCCGGTTTCTCTACTTTTGGAGTTAATTAGCTCGAAACGCTATGCATTATGACTTTACGGAAGTATAAGTCATAAAATTTCCACTCAGTACAACTATATTTTGAGACTTTGAAGAAGATGAGGGTTGTTGTCTGCATTCAGAGTTACTGTGATTGAATTTGATTTTGATGTCTGCCAATATATTTCTTACGGACTAGATGGGGTATTTTCTGGTTTTTCGTTTATTCCTGGCTTTGAATTTTAATCTTTGACAAGCAAGTGAAGTTCATATTAAAGAATTGGTTAGAAAACAAATATTTTACGGATGGAAAAAACTTCTTTGCTGACGGAATGAAGAAATGTGTTATACGTTGGTAAAAATTTATTGAGAACACTAATTACGGTAACAATTAATACACCATTTGAAAGATTATATTGTAAGATTTTTTTTATTTTCTTGTTTCTTTCCAATATCACAAACCATTCAAGAGTTATAAGTTCTTGTGCAAAACAATACATTCCATCCACATATTTATAGTCGACTTAGACTATGTTGTATATCTGAAGATAGCTTATGAATTAATGTAATTTATTAATCGCGTATTCAATTTCTTGATAGATTTATTAGAATATGAGTATTTTTTTTTATTTTTCTTCCTTTATTAATTTTCGTTTATTATTCACTGATAAAATTAATGGATCAAGAAGTAAAATTTAATTAATGGTAATTATCTAATAAGAAAAGAAAATAATTTACAACAGTTTGTTAGAAAACTATGTAATATTTGTTATATTTAAATGAAAATATTAGAAAAAATGTCATTGAAGACTAATATATATCTCAAACACACTAAAAAATAGATATTTCATTTAAAATTATTAAAAGCTTTTTTTTAAGTAAAATATAAAATAATATTTTGGTGATCGACATTAATGTATTGTTGCAATTATTGTTTTGTATCAATATTTGTGGTAATATAAATTAATAAACTAATTTATTTTTTTTATTATACTAAAACATGTTATTTTTTATTTTATTTTAAAAATCAAATTTTATATCTGTATGGACATATTTACTAAAAAAATAAAAGAAAACGCTTATGCATAAATTATTCTCTCACCCCAAAACACACAAAAATATTTTATGATACAAAATTACTCAATAAATGATTACTCAATTTTATTATAATATTAATCCACAAATTTATTGGTCATTTTTGATTATTGCTTATGCGAATTTCTATGGCGATGCCAATATCCTCAAAATGTAAAAATACAAAAAAAATGTATTAAATAAATCATTATTTACAGAATTTTTGTCGGTTGATAGAATAATAGTTTCGTGAAAGTGAATTTACTCATTATGTTAGAAATGTATTATGAAAACAGTTGTAAATTTAGAATGAAAAGGTAAAGAAATCACTGAGAGTCTATGAATTATCAGTGTGATTCATGAACGTACCGGAGGAAACACCCGTGAACTATATTTCATTCATGGGACTGTTAACACATTAAAACAGAATTGTAGCGAGAAATGGTGAATAAGTGTTTCCCAGAGCGGCATAAAACAAAAAGCTTAAATCAGATATTATTAATAACAATTTTAAAGCCACAGTTGATGAGGGAAATATATATTTTATAATGTAGTCAATAATTATATTGTTATCTAATTATAATAATTAAATAATTATAATAATTATATTACTGGTAGTAACAACCGCATTTATAATCCAATATTTTTCACAAATTTAAAAATAATTGACATTAAATTTAAATATAAGTACACTCTATATAATTCGTTACGGTAAAAATCAAGTATTTTGTGTAGATTAACATAAATTTGTTTTATTTTCTAAATTAAATTTTAATAAACGGCACAATAATATATAATCTGCACAATTCATTATATTTATAATCTCTGCAATAGTCTAATAAAACAACTAAGTGAATACTCTTTTCCAAATATTTATTATAAGTATATCAATGAACTCAATCATTACGATTTTCACTTTGATAATGAATGATATTTTATGAAATTAGTGAATAGGCATGTAAAATCAAAAATTCAATTTAAATATAATAAAATTCCATATATATATACATACATATACATACATATATATATATATATATATATATATATATATATATATACATTTATATGAATATGTTTTTATGAAAAGTATAATTATTGTTTTTGTAATTTTTATGTTTGATGAAATACACAAAAAAAAGTTTTTGTGGCTTTTGAAGAGAATGAAAAATTAAATTGTAGAGGTTATTTTATCTACATGTATAAAAAATTGCGCCGCAATATATATATATATATATATATATATATATATATATATTGCGGCGCAGTTTTTTTATTAATTTATATATATATATATAGGTTATTGTACTTTTAAATTGAAGCAATTACAACTCTTTTAAAATAAAATCGTCTCTCATTATTTTCGAATTTGAAGTTCCAAAACATTTAAAAACGCTATATATCTTGGTCAAAAAGTTCATATAACCTTGCAGAACAGTAGTGAACATAATGCTGTCCGAAAAACAGCATATTGGGCATTGTATATTTTTCGTCTTCCAGTCAAAAAAATGCTCCACAAACCGTGGGAATGATTTGTTCAGTTTTGGGGAAAGATATTCTGTTGTTTAAAATATGAAAAAAATGCTAAAAAAGAAGAAGAGGTTTAAAAATGTATTACGACTTCATTGACTAAAAGCCGCCAATTTTTTTTGATAAGGGATTCGAAAGTTTCTGACAGATGGAACAAAGTTATACAACATAACGGAAAATATTTTGAAGATTGTAACATGTTCCATTTTTATGTAAACATTAATTTTCTATAAAAATGGCACCAAATTAATTTGCAGATCTAATATATATATATATATATATATATATATATATATATATATATATATATATATATATATATATATATATATATATATTATCGGTGTTGCTTATAAATGAAGATTTTAATGTATTTTTTTCTATTCATAATACATAATCTTTTGAAATGGATTTAATATATCCGTACTTATTGTTTAATATGAAAGTTTTATTTAATTATAATAATTTGTATTGAATGAATTGTTTGTTGCGCTAGTAAGCACAATTTTTATAATAGCATTCATTGACAAATAATAGACAATTGAATTATTCACTAATCAATGATTTGGAAGAATAAACACAATTATTAAGTGAGCATATTTGCTAATACATATCATGTTCTTAGTAGTGGCTTAGTGAAAATGGAATACTTAACCATTTTATATCACAATGTATTTTTGTCAATGTAACTAAATTCACTTTCAGTAATGAATTTTTCATTCACTTGACAAATGAAAAAGATGTTTTCATCAAAACTATTTAATAATTTTTATAGATGCGTTTACTTATTTCGATAGCAATGTCATCAACTTTAGAACGCTAATGTACAGAAAAATACAAGCTGACAAGATATTTTTTCTGTCATAATGCTCTAAAAATTCTTATCGATATAGTTATTATATAAACAGTAATACAAATTATTAATAATCATTTATTTAAAATTTTTATCCAATTTTTAGTATAAAAAATAACAGTTTTCCACTTGTAGAAACAAGAAAATCGCATTAAAGACATCCTTGAGTAATATTTGCAATAGTTTTTGGTTTTTAAATTATTTACTATGTAAATAATATGAGTTTTAATTCTAGAAATGTTTTCAATTCATTTGTAATTATTATTTTTGCATGGGTTTTTCTTTACTTTCATTTTGTGTATTTATAGCTGCAAATTATTTACTGATCGATAATAATCGAATAATTATTTTTATATCTAATTGAACGAATTAAATTTAAATGTTCTTTGTAAAAAAAATAAAATTTTGAAACAAACGTATATGTTAATTGGTGGGTAACATATTAATTACAAATGATGTGAAGATAATTTAAAGATACAAGAAAAATATCTCAGGTAAAAATAAATCAACAATGTTTGTGTATTTGAAATATAGAATTAACAACAGTGCTGTTTTCAAAAAAGGGATCGATTTAATGATAATAATTTCCACTTATTTGAATTTAGAATATTTATTATAATTTATGGATCTAAATCCGTTTTTTCTTTTTAAAAAAATACTATGAATTTCCTTCAGTTCATTTTTTTTAATATCTCAAACACTTTTTACACTGTTTATAATGACCAGCTAAGGATAAGGATAATTGAGTTAAAATAAAGAAAACTTGTATAATCTCTGTACTTCAAAATAGTAATTTTGCAAGTATAAAATTTGTACAATAGTAATCATGAAGGAATTTGTGTTGGTTAGTCAAAACCTAGGGTTATATTTTCAACTTTAAGTATATTTTTACAGTTTTTCGAGACTGTTTTGTGTATTATAGTAATTTTAATACTTGTGTCTAAATGCACAATATTTTTACTATAACGTAAGATTTATTTTGCTGGGATGTATAAATGCTTTAGCGGATAATCTGGAGTTTAATTTTTGATGATCAGCACAACTACCAACAGGCTAAATTTTAATTGTTTATTTATAAGTATTTTAAATTAATTATTGTATTGTTAT
Source organism: Acanthacorydalis orientalis (assembly GCA_034766995.1). NCBI lineage: Eukaryota > Metazoa > Arthropoda > Insecta > Megaloptera > Corydalidae > Acanthacorydalis > Acanthacorydalis orientalis. The sequence continues at coordinate 6,665,937 of CM068322.1, forward strand.
AATTATTATGTATTAAAGCTGGTATAAATGAACATAAATTAGATTCACAGCTAGGCTCTACATATGATGAAAGATAACACACGTGTTGAAACTAGAAGTGGAAAACAGATAATCAGATGGTTTATAAGAATAAAGATTAAGAAAATTTTTCAATGAAATTACAGGCATAAAAAATAATTATAATTGCAATCATTCCATTGTATTATACTAACATACATTTTTAAAAATAGATTAAAATTATATATATATATATATATATATATATATATATATATATTTCTATACATTTCCTTTGTAATACTAATAATTAATGTCATTATTTCATAACCTGTTAAAAATATGCATAACGAGAACTATTTTTCTATAGTTGACTTACATATAATTTACTTGTAGGCTATTGCATAGGGTTACGAAATATATAATCTGTAATCCGGTAGCTGAGACAAAAAAATCTGACGTTGTAATTCGAAGACCGAGTTGAAAGTACAAGAATGTTGATGCATGAACTTATTCGCATACACGCACACACTGCACGCATGTTTACGGCCATCTGTTGTTGGCACGGTGTGTTGAGTGTGTGTAAAAAAGGTCTTTGAGTAGTGACTATGTAAGCAACTTATTAATTATCTCAAACTTGGATCAACCGCAAGGTCCAGTTAACGATCTGTTTCTCTCTTATACACATAGACTTATGTACATACACGCATGTACAAATATATATATATATATATATATGCGTGTGCGTATGTAAATTTATTATATCAATTTTATGTTTTTAGAAATTAATCACAAGTAAATATATATATATATATATATATATATATATATATATATATATATATATATATAAGCATGATTTCTTCATTAAAATTTGCCATTTTATAGTATTAAATACTTTTGTTACGTTTTTTTTTTGTTTAAATATTTTTTTTATTTTTAGACTTAAAAACCGTTTTAACTATTTAAATTAATAATCATCTAAGAATACAGTTTTGGAACTCTGGTTACTTGTACTTTTAGAAATGAATTTTACACTCGTCATTCTACAGACCATAACTAAAATTCTGATCAGAAATGTTCGATAATTGATTATGGATAATTTGCATTACTTATGTGTATATCGATTATGATACTATCATTCTTAGAGTAATAATGTACAGAAAAATGTTTGTATTTTAGTACTCTGTTAATGATGGTATCTCTATTGAATATTTTTCTGGTTTTTAGGATGAGTAGGAAAGTCATCTACGGAAATTCATAGTTATTTTGGGATACAGTTTTATAAAAATTAAATTTTTGTTTATTTGAAGCTATTATTTAGTATATATATATATACATATATATACACATATATATATATATATATATACATATATATATATATATATATACATATATATATATATATATATATATATATATATATATATATATATATTTCGGGTTGGCCACAAAGTAATTGCGTTTTTTTATGTAAATGGAACGTGAATATTTCATGGGAAACAAAAACTTTATTAAACAGTATATTGTCCAATTTGTTCTATTACCTTTTGCTATCTTTCAGGAAACTTCATGATTACGTGCTCAAAAAGTCCATATCTTTCGACAAAAAACCATTCCAAGAATGATTTGATATTTTCATAAGCAGTGAAGGTTTTACCATTCAAGGCGTTTAGAAAAGAACGAAACAAATGGTAGTCTAATGGTGCCAAGCTCTCGAATATGGTGGATGTGGTAACACATCCCATTGAAGCTGCAATAATTTGTGACGAGTGACCAAACTTGTATATGGTCAAGCGTTATCATGGTGAAACAACACGTTTGCTATTCATGATTTCTGAATGTTTCTGTTAAGGGTATCATTTAATTTATCCAATTGACAACAGTACACATCCGAATTAATGGATTGATTGCTTGAAAGTAGCTGAAAATATACAATACCTTCGAAATCCTTTCAGACTGACAGCATAACTTTCCTTTGGTATCTGCTTTTGAAGTCCTTTGTGCAGATTCATCACGCTTGTTCGACCATCTTTTTCGTTCAACGTTGTTGTTGATGGTCCATTTTTCATCGCCTCTTACCATATGTTTAACAGTGGATCATTTTTTTCACATTTGAAGAGAGAATCGCAATGTCAATGCGCTTAGTGAGATGAATTTCTTTGAGGTCGTGTGGTACCCAAACATTGACCTTACTAACGTATCCAAGTTGTTTTAAATTGTTTTCTACGCTTGATTTCAATACATTAAGGTTCTCACCAATCTCTCGTATCGTTAAACGCTGATTGGATTTGATTAATTCCTTTACTTTGTTAACATCAACTTCGGTTGGCCTTTCTAAACGTGGTACACCTTTAAGATCAAAATCTCCAGACAGAAATTTAGCAAACCAATTTTGACACTGCCGTAGTTTTAAGGCATTTTCACCATACATATCACTTAGCTCTTTACGAGCTTGCTCAGCGTTTTTTCCGTTTCGGAAGTAATACAGAAAAATACGACGAAAATGTTCCTTTTAATTTTTCATTTTGAAATCGACGGAAAACAAACAATTGTTAACGAAATCGTGCACTTTCTTTTTCTAAAAGAAGCTTGAATTGTCATCTGTCAAGTTTCATAAAGAATTTATGGTTTAGAATGAAGTTAGTTACATTTCAAGATATGTATGTACATCTATTAAAAAACGCAATTACTTTTTGGCTAATTGATTATATATATATATATATATATATATATATATGAAGAGAGAGAAGTACTGACCTTTTCCTACTGACAAACTGAAGTGTAAAAGGATAAATAAATACAAATAATTAAATGAATTTGTCGTTGTGAAGTACAATAGTTCTCCACTCCTAAAAAACTAAAATTGAAATAATAGAATTCAGTTTTATCTTTTTATATATATATATATATAGTCATTTTTTGTCAATTTGCTCACAAATTTGCTATTCTCATATGCCTAGTTACGGTTTAGAAAAAATAAATTATGAATACATTATAAAATAAAATAAAATTACACTAATTACAAGTATGTAACTACTTGTGATATTAAAAATTTCCTGTTATTGCAATATAATTTTATTTATACCGAAATAAACGTATAATGATTTTTATTACTTTATCAACATTAAGTATTCATCATAAGACAGTTTCTAAGACATAAAGATTTTATTACAAATAAATTTCGATGACATCATTAATTAATACCAACCGTGAATTCAACTATGAACTTGTGAAACCTTTTCGTAGTATAAAAAAGAAACCCTTCCGTAACGTACACGCGGCTTGCCGTCATCGTCGAGAAGCACTTGATTAAATTACACGCTCAATAAAATGAAGCAATTTCATAGAATACGTCTCTAATTCACTAAAATGAACAAATATTATATTCATTAAGGTCGTATCCGGGTGCTTAAATGATAATAATCTTAAGTGCGTTTATTTCCATACTACACACGCATACGTCGCCACCTTCAACCGGTCGTCACCGTCGTCGAACTTGTACCACCACGACGACTGTTTCGGGCCGCATTAACTCGACAATATTTCACTTTGCGGCGTAATAATAACAAAACGACCGGACTGGACGAAGCTCCAGGAACAAGCGACGCACACGACGCAGACACATGCAACACAAACTCTCGCGTATATCTGTGCATTACTTTTTTTTACCTTTTTCCGTTCCATTTTGTTCTCGTTATTATTTTATCTCGTCGTATGCTTTTGTACGTGTGTGTTTATGTGTCATTAGGTAAAAATTAAATAAGGTTACAATGTTTCGCACGCAAACGATCGCTTTGTTATACAATACTAGTCATAATACTCATTTCAACATATTATATAACACAAACACACACTCGTACACACACACACACACACACACATATATATATATATATATGTATACTTTGTACTTGAGTAGTTAAATTAATAAAGTAATTTTAAGTAGAAAAGTTACAAACTATAAACCATTGCAGTAAAACTTTGTCAATTTGTAAATATATTTATAATAAAGACATATTATTAAGAGAACTTAAGAACAAAATTTGGTATTCTTCATTATTTTATCTCAAAATGCGATTTTAATTAGAATGCATGTACTGCCATTTTAAATTTTAAAATTTAAAGTTATATAAAAATACCATATAATGTAATAAGGTAATTCCATTTCTCTTTCACATATGAATTTTTCGCCAATCCCACAAATTACAAGAAACTTTTCTGATCAAGTCAGTAATAGATTATTGATCACGTTTAATTTCTGCTTATACGGGTTTTGGATAGAGATCATCTTCAGAACGCTAGGGTAGGGAAAATATGATTTTTCTAAGAGTGATCTATCTGAAGGTGAAGGCATTACAATAAAAATGCACATAAGAAAATGATGAAAAATTAATTATTGAATGTTTTTAATCAGAAAGAAACTTTTCGTGGTTTATGGAGTAAGTGAATAGTTAATTTGTGAAAATGAATGTGTAACAATGTTCAATCTGTATAGTGACAAAATGATTTTATTCAAATAAAATGCTGTTATTATCTTTTGTAATATATAGAATCTCTCTCTATTATTAATACACATATACAACAAAATCCGTCAACATATTGGATTTTCATATTAGTCATATTTTGCTATTGTTGATGTAATACGTTGTTATGAAACTTGCGGTTTTTGTATTCTGAATTTAAATTTTATTTTTTTTTATTGAAAGTGTCATTTCATGGTGTTCATGTTAATATTATTTAAATATACATTTTTTGATCTATATTTTAGTAAGGTAGGTTTTGGTTTTATTAGTAATTTTGCTTCAAATTGGGCTATTGAATTAAAAATAGAAAAGAAGCAAATAATAACAATTTTTTGCGTGAGTTCAAAACGGGTGGTAAAACAGAAGAAACTGCCCGTAAGCGAAACGATGCTTTTGGTGTGGGTACTGTTAAGGAACGTATGGTGTAATGGTAGTTCCAACAATTTCGTGCTAGGAAACTTGATGATGAAGAAGGTAGCGGGTGTTTTTTTTCAATACATGACGACCAACTAACCACACACAACAATTCGAGAGCTTACACAAACGTTAGGTGTTAGTCATCCAACAGTTCTGTGTCATTAGGAAAATCAAAAAAGAGAAAAATGTATATGAATTTGAAGGTCATAAACTTAAAATATTTTCCTACCTACCTATTATGATGAAAAAAATTATTACTCGTGACTAATGTGTTTAGAATTATCAAGAAAAATCTAACAAGAATGAAGTTACTATATTTTTGGATAAAAAATTATAACTGGGATTTTGAAAACATGTAAATTATGATTGATCAATGTTTTATATTTTTCTATTATATTATTGTTCAGAAAATCTTCAGTATTATTTTAGAGTGGCTTCCAAACCATTAGATAAATAGTTTTAAATGTTTTTTTTATTTTCTAAAATAGTGAACTTTTTCTACTTAATTACTTTTTTTAATTTTTTTCTCAGAGAAGAATGATAAATGAAATTTAGCATTAAAATGATAAATTAATGTTTTATGGTAAACTTCTATATAAGTAACTGAAATTTAATTTTTAATTAAATAGAAAATATTTCAAAAATATTAATAAAAAATATACAAAACATTATATTTTCGATATCAAACAAAGAATGCTTTATATCTAGAATCATAAAATCGATTAAAAGAATGAACGTGTGTGTAAATACTAAAGAGATTGTTTTAAAATAGTGAAAGCATTGCGTTTTTAAATAATTCTTATTTTTTTTACATATTTATTATAGATACAGTTAATATCAGTTTAGAATAAATACGTGAATTTTAACAACTCTTATACTTTAATGTAAACTATAAACGATGTGTTGAAACCATAATGACTCGTTAGAAGAATTCAAAGAGACGGACTCCATTGTGATTCATTATTAACTCTATAGTATATTTCGAATAAGAGTGATAATGATCCCCATGATAAAATACGCTCTTTTACGTACATTGTATCAAATTGAGATCTACAACATCAACGTCGACAACAGAAAAAAGGTACTGAAAAAATGCTCATTCAGGTAACTAAAGCGTACCATTTACCTTCTCGTAACGTCGTTACGTATGAACGACGAGGGGGCGCTACTACTTTAAAAGATGATTCATTGACTTCCTTTTTTTAATGCACACTAAACCCTTTTATAAATATACATACATATTATATATATATATATATATATATATACATATATATACATATATATACATATATACCTACACCATTTTTTTCTTTCCTTTCCACTGACGTTTATGGTTCGTTTCTTTATGAATAAATTGATGTATGTTTAGATATTCAAATACGTTTAGACCGTGAAATTAAATACTTTACAATTATGAAAATGTTGTTTCAGTTGTAGATACATTAACAGTGGACAATTATTCGAGACTGCCATGGCTTTTAATGCATATTTAACTGTCTTTTTTATTTTAGAGAACAGATATATATATATATATATATATATATATATATATATATATATATATGCGCATGTATATACTAAATACCTTTATCAGAAAATAAATGTTTGTTGTTTAATTGAGTTTTATGTAAATGAAAATTTAAAAGATGACATTTTTGATTTGAAAAAAATAAATTGACATTCAATTAAATTTTATAAAAAAGTTGACACTGAAATTACTGTTATCTAATCAATTACATTTTTTTAATGATTAGTTTATTGATTTTATTTGTAATTTGTTTCTTTCTTGTGTACTCGTACAGCCAGTTATGACCCTTTAGTTAAATTTACTTTCAAAAACGAATTATTTGTTTCTTACAAACCATAATTTTTTTCTGATCAAAAATGCTCGATAAATGATAATTGTTAATTGTGGATTTTGGCTTTTGTACATTTTGATACTACCATATTCACAGTACTTAGGTGTAGAAAGGAGATTTTTCTACACTTTAGTATTCTGGAAATGATAGCTTCGTCATTAAAATGCGTATAAGCAATAACAAAAATGATCAATAGTCATTTATTAAACATTTTTAATCAGAAACATTTTTTGTGATTTGTGGGGAAAAAATAATTTATTTCTGAAACCGAATTTAGGGATAACTCTAGAATTGAATTGTAATTAAATTGAAATTTTTGACGTATTTGATCAGAAAAATTTTTTAACCTGTTGTGAAGTGAAAAAGAAATAATTTGTGGAATTGAGTATCATTTCTAGAATAAGAAAATCTAGTTCTCTAAATGTATGAATGTTTAATTTATCTTAAGTTTAATAATATTATAAATTGAAAATATTATGTAAATAATTTACAAAAAATATAATGAAAAATTGATAATTATATATATAAAAAATTATTAATAATATTTTTTGAAGTAATTCAATTCACACAATTTAAATACTCACTCTATGCTCCAGTTTTCATCGCTTTACTACTTCTTTATGTACTGAAAACTTTTTTGAAAAAAAATATTTTGACGATATGGAGAACATAAAGGTATATATGACATAGCAGTTCAAAATCAGTCTTGCGGCTGTTAAAAATATTTCGACAAATGAAATAATAGAATGAAAAAATGCATTACAGTCAACGAGAACTACTTAGAAAAGAGAACATTTGAATCCTGTAATTTATTAATATTGAAACTTTTATTAATAAAGTCTAGTTTTATTTTTTCCCCGATACAGTTTCTTTAATCGATTTGATTACTACAATTTCCAAATTTAATATCGAAATTCTTATTGTTAGGATTATTTAAAAATTGCAAAAATAATGTAAAAAACTGTAATTGAATACCGTCTGTGCATTAGAAAATCGATTGTAAGATTAATAAGAATATATTAGTTAACTATAATTGTAAAGGGAAAATATAAGCATGAATAAAATTATGTATCTTTTTTATGTATCATTTCAGAACTTACTATTTTTTATTCAATTTAGAAAAAAATATACTAAATTTAATTTTCTAATAAAATAAAATTGCTGCTTAAATCTGTTATATATATATATATATATATATATATATATATATATATATATATATATATATATATATATATATATGAATCTGTAATAACAGTATATACTCACAGATACATTTTTAGTACACAATTATTCAAATTATGTAAGTATGAAGTAAGAGACGATGGTTTATACATTGCAAATGATTACATTTCTCTGCAGTGATTGCCTACCAGACAGTTAAAGTAGTGCAATCTGCACACGAACCAGACCTGATGTTCGTCGTACGTATTTACATAAATTTTAATAATTCCGGTTGGCATTTTAGCCTGCTAACAGAATGCATTGTGACTGCACGTACATGAGAGCATGAATTTTCAGTAAAAATAAAAGCTGAACATAAATATTGAATTTTGTGCGAATTTCATATTTTCGATGAAAAATAAACAAGGGTGTTTGCTTATTTAGGGTGTATTTTTAGTTGAAAAATTAATTAATATATATTTTATTAAAGCAATAATAGAGGGAAATTTGGAATAAATATTAATTAAATATTTTATATTTATAAATTGTAGCGTTTTATCTGTTAAATGATTTTCTTAAATTTTTGACATGAAATATAGTTTTTTTTATTTATTACCGTAACATATATTTTTTCATAAATTTTAATACTCTCGTATAAATTTTAATTTTCATTAATTTTAATATTAATTCTAATTTTTTGATATTTGTGTATGTTTAAAAATTAATTGATTTTACATAAAAAATCTAACTAATAAAGAGTACCTCATGTTATCTTCAAAAATTCCTTGAAGTAAATTATTCCAAGTTGAACTCAAAAAAATAAACTTGTTTTTTTATACTTTTTTGAAAAAAGTTTTATTTTGGATTTGCATATAGATAATTTGTTATATTGATCAGATTTGATTCAGTTTGAACATTCGTGGTTAGATGTAGTCAGTCTTCGTCAGGTTTCATCAATTCTCACCAGGAATAATGATTTCTACTAAGGTCTGTTTTGACTTCGTTTGATCATGTTTTCTCAGAATTTTTTTTTGCAAATTTTAGGAAAGTGTGAGTATTGTTGTAGTGTATGTGTCGTCATATTACTACTAGTCATACCTCGGGGAAAGACTTCCTCGAAACCGATCTTTGTCATCATATTGTATATTGCCTTGTATGTGAATGCGGAACCTGACTCGTGGAATATCTTTTTATGTCCCCCCCCCCCACATGGAGCATCCCTCTTTCATCTCATACCCCTTTTGTGTTCTTGTCCGTTGCCCCCATAATCCGCTGGCAACAATGGTCGCGACTCATTAAAGTAGGTTGGATGCACATATCTATTTCTTCAGCGATTTGTTCTGATACTCTTGTACACGTCGGGTCTAACAATAATAAAGCAAGTCACGTTTGATTTTGATAGGTCAGTTCTTGTTAGGACAGGTTAGGTTAGATCAATCAGGTTTGGTTAGAACCGGTCTAGTCACACATAGCCAGGAGATGTTGGGACATGTCAAGTTTGATCAAAACATCATCAAGATACCAATTTAGATTAGATATGGTCAGAAGATATCATCTGTGGTTAGAACAGGTCAAGTCTTGCTCATATTAGATCAAATTAGTTTATAAGAAAGATTTCAATGTGTAATAATTCCGAAACATTGTAGCTTCATAGGTATATAAGTTCGAGAGTGTAATTTAATGAATTATCTTTCGAATTTTTTTCGAAACGTTTACCTACACTCATCATATTCTAATTAAACATATTAAATTAATTCATTTCAGATTTGTAGTGGGTAAACTTTTATTTTGTATTATAGAGTATCTTTTTTCTGTTTTTTTTTTACAGAATGTATGTGTGAGTTTTTTTTAAAAAAGTATAAATATTAAAGTTTATTAAAAGTAATTGAAACTCATTAAAATTTAAAATGAAATCACATTTTTAATCGAAGAAGTATTCACGTTTTAATTAATAGAAACATGTATTAATTGGAATTCATGATTTAATATTTTACTCGTAGTCATTATTAACGACTTCTTTTTCGTAAGGTCTTTAAATGAGACCATATTTTTTTGATATTTTTCTTATGTAATATCTTATGTTTTTTCGTCAGCAAGTATATATTATGTTAACAAATTATTATTTTGTTTGCGGGCGATAATAATCCCAGCTGTGCAAGCGCCTTGAAACCCTAATAATCAACCATTATTTTGCATTCAGAGTAATTTATTGCAGTCGTTTATTAATCAACATTGATATTTGTTGTAAAATGAAATAGAACAGTAGTTCATTATACTACTTTAATTATACTACTTGAATACAACCAATTAGGTATTTACTAGTAATGGGGAAATCATTTTTATTATAACTAATACAGATGTGTCATGTGCGACTGATACAGTGTGTGTGTGATTAATAATTTTTGAATAAAAAAATATTTTTTCTAAGGTATCGGAATAATTACGGACGTTTGTCATATGTATTACAAGAATACTTTTAATTTAATCATAATACACTTATTGTTCTTATAAGACACTTATTCTTCTAACGATTAGAATCAACAATAACCACCGCGCTGCTGGGAGTTCGTAATGGTGAGCACGGATGCATAGACACATATGTACCACTTTTGCCACAGCATCCACTACTACTGGTTTCCGTCTTTCTCAAGTACTTGGAATTATTTTTAATCCCATAATCTCACGGTATGGTACCCTCTTCACCATATGGCCTACAGCTTCTCTTTTGAAACATTCAGCAACGGGATTAAATATACGTTCTATTCCTTATATATGCATACGAATAAACACACACACACTGCGTTCCCATTTCGCTTATTATATGAATCAATTATGCACTGTAGACATTTTGTCGTCAGCTTTTATTGTTTAATACTTTCTTTTCCGAGGCATTAATGGCTTATCGCGCTTTTACTGCAAACGGGACTAGAATTTGTCGTAGACTTTTAACATGTATAGTTATGCGATTTTTACATTTGTCATATGACCCTTGCTTTTATATACTTTATTTTATTTAAAGTTATTTTAAAATTATCGACGTTTTCTTATTTAATAATTTAAATATATTAATTGAGAAAATTGTCATTAAATCAAATTTTAATAAAAAATAAATCCGCATTAAAACTGAAAATATTTTATAATTATAATTTTATAAATATCCATTTGAATGTTTCGTATTTGTTTTAAATATTGACTTTAAAATATAAATATAGATTTGTTTTTTTTTTCACTGATTTAAGTAATTAATTTTTTTTCTCCTGTGTATTTTCTACTACGACTGGGTTGAGGTTTGTCCTTTTTAGATAGATTTTGAATTGATTTCTTCAAGCATGAGTAAACCAGTTTATTGCTTTCTATGTGGTGTAGTAAATTTAGCACTAACTGTTGGGCACAATGCTTATTACTTATATAATATAATATGGGTAGCTAAAATTCTGCTACACTCTATGTAGGACGCGTGACGAGTATGATACAATTTGAAGCTATTATAGGTGTTGAATAAGGATGTATGGGAGTTAAATGTTGGATAAAGGTACAACAGAAGGTCGCATCCTATAAACGGTTTGTCAACAGTGTCCCGCAATTGGGGGTGGGTTTACCATTCAAGTCCATTTAAAATATTCATCAAATAGAGGTCGCTTGTAATTTTAATTTAAGTATTGTAGATTGCACTATTCCATCGCGTGTATCAGTGCGGTACATCTGTGGTTTGTTTTTCTGTATAAATGTTGGGCTGGTCGAAGGACAAATTTCTCGACTGTCGGGAAACGTACGTTTGAAATATAAATTTTGCGTTATTTGTTCAATTTTAGAAGTTCTTTTCGTGATTATTATGGGTATGAGAACATGTAAAATTGAATAAAGAGTGTGAAAAACATTCCAGATTTAGTTCAAGATACATATGATGATGACGTAAGCATAACTAATTGTACAAGAAATGAATTCGCGCATAACTTTCCGGAATCGAATAAGATACTAGATGCAATGTTAAATAATTAAAATTGTAATAAAGTTAAACTTTTTTCACATACAATTATTTCAAAAGCAATTCTTTGAAAGTATAATTCTTCAAAAATATCATTTTTACATTGGATTGGATATAATCAGATGACGTAGGTCAGGTCAGTTTCAAATTGATATTAAAAAAAAGAATTGCATTTTAAAAGAATTATTATTCAAAGAATTATCTTTCAAAGATTTGCTTTCTAAGAAATTATTTGTAACACAGATTTTAAAAAGACGAAAAATAGAATTCAGCTCAGTTGTTATTTTTTGTAAAAAGTTAATATCAGTCATTCACAATAAAATTCTTTGCATTTATTTAATAAAATTTTGGAATATTTTGTTATTTGAGGATCTAATGTAAATGTATTTGTTTTTAAATATTGTTTCATTGTAAACTTTACAATTGAATTAACAACTAGTGCTTTGAACTATATATTTCATAATAACAAGATTGTATACAAACGAACGCCTGAAGCTTAACATCAGTTGTTTTACAACGATCAGTTACCTGATGATTGTGTTTGTGTAGTAATCGGAGAGATGTAACTTTAATTTATCTCGAATAAGATAGAAATCAAGTTTCACTGAAAACTTCCCAATTAAAAAATGTAATTTTTCTAGAATTTATTTCTAACGTATATTTAACTTTCGCGATTATAAATGTAGTTAACACTAGTATTATTTAATAATATTAAAAAAATGAAATTCGGTAGTCTCATATCATATTTATAAGTATTAATGTAATTTATCAAGCTGTTTATACAAAGTGAAATCTCTATTTATTCTAGAAGTAGGTGTTTGATCCGCATGCGTAATTTAAGATTTTCCTAAGTAAATTTAGATTAGTTTCTAATAAACAGCCATTATGTTACAATTATTAGATTATGGTCTTTTTATTAAGTTATAATTGTTAGTTTATATATATATATATATATATATATATATATATATATATTATATATAATAAATAAATAATTCCGGCTCCATGTAATCGATGAGTTTGTCATTCGACAGGATTGTCGATTGTATGAGGTAATCATCGCGGTGTGGCAGTGGTTTGACGGGCATTTGTTTTTTTCTGTTCTATGCTTGAATGCTTATGACTCGGATTTCGCATACTGATGAATTTTTTGTGCTTTAACGGAAATTTATCACCAAGTGTTGAAACATTTATCGTGACTCCCGAAAGGATTGCCTCTTTTTGGAGAATCAGCGGAGCTCCAGAGTACCCGAGATGGGACTTACTCTCTGGTTACGATGGCTGGCTTTGTTTTCCGGTTCGCAGATAACTAATCAGTTCTTGTACTCAGTCATGAGCAGGCTTGGTCGTTTGTAATGTTAGTACTCTGCCAGATCGTTCTTGCCAAGAGTTCGAATAAACGCGTTTTCGCTCATCTCAATCAGATGGGTTTTCTGGGGGCAAACTTATCAATTGTAGGGAGATCCTGGTGCAGAGTGGTGTTTCTTACCAAGTAGTATGCGTCGATAATAAGGCGCACGTACCGGATTTGAAACCATTGCTGTCGCTTGATAGATTTCGGGTAGTAAACACAGGCCGCTCCTGCGTACGCCATAATTGACCGAATGGTGCTGAGGTAGAGCATATGCTTACTTCTCACCAACAACTTCGACTTCTTATTAAGCAGCGGGTACAACCAGCAAAACTGCCGTTGACCCTCCTTCAAGATATATGAAATATGGTTGTTGAAGGTCAGGTGGCTGTCGAGTTTGACACTTAAGTATGTGGCATTGTTCGACAACGCTATCAGAGACGCATCGAACTCGACGTTATTGGGTTTGCGTTGTAATGCGTTTCACCGACCAGCGAGTTCTGAACATGATCGTCACCGTCTTCTGGGTGTTCACCCGTACTATACACGTATGGTAGTACGTTTAGAGTTCAGACAGATGAGACTGCAGTAATCGGCGGATGACTTTTGGCTGTCAATGATTATGAGGTAATCGAAGAAAGCGAGACGCTTTTATATATGCTAGGGAAGATTAATCTCATAGCCAAGTACTTACGTTACATGCTCCTTGTATTAGAGCTGCAGAAGTAAAGAGGGCGTTTCTTAAAGGCCTGTAAGAGACTAAGGCGTGGAGAGGTTCGTGGACACTGTGCGTCTCCGTTGGCTAATTAATAAAAAGCATCTTTGTTCTGAGGCTACGAAAAATTGCACTACATCATTAAGAAATTCTCTGAATCAAGAGGTGATGACATTTATGACATATAGATGATTAGGTGATGACATATAGCGATGTTAGTCATGAGCTTTAGCACTCATTTTGTAGAGGTAATGACAAATGTAATGTGAATTTGAACTTTTAAAAATTATAATTAATTAGAAACTTTATTTAACATTCTTAAATGTTATTTTACATTCGATAATAACTCAATCTGAACCATTTTTTTATCGTCAGATAGTATAGCTATGTAATTAAAAATGACATATTCTGTATATAGTCAAGTGACGGAATGTTTATATTAGTAATATAGATGCAAACATAATATTGATAAAAGCGAAATTCTTTTCTGATAAACAGTATATGCAATAAATATTTTTAATACGTAAAGTTTAAGTGGCAATTAATAAGATAATTTTATTGGATTTTGTACATAAATATACACTAGTTGAAAATATAATTATTAATAACTATTAGTAATAAAAAGAGTAAATCTTGAAAAATAAAATTAATATTTATAATTTTAATTGTATGAATAACAAATAGGGGTAAAAAGAGGTGAAGTGGAGATAAGGACTGTAATTAATGTACAAAAGAAACAATGAAAAAATGATATCTGTTAAAATGTTATACCGACTTATAACTGAATATAAAAAGTGTTAGATGAGATTTCTTCTCGAAACGAGTCGTAACGTAATCCTGGAAGAATAATGAAGACGATAATTTATTGTCATCTTACTTACAGCACTTAACACTCTGTGCACAGTTCAAGAAACTTTAAATGCATAATTTACAGTAATTTCCAAAACGCATACACTTGTATGTAACGGTTGTCGCGTACTCAGCTACAGTAGCAGCGACACTAACAGGAAACAAACACTGTTGGCGAGAGAAAGAGAGCTCGCGCAGGCGGAGAATAATTCTTAATTTCACAGCAAATTTCAGATAATCAAAAAGCTCTTAATATATTCATAGCTGCATCGAATTTCGTTACGCGGGAAATCATTCCGAAGCATTGGCCACGTTAACGATCTTAACGAAACGCTTAAATTAGTAACGCGGCCTTAGAGTAACAAAGATAATCATCTAATATAATTTAAAATTTATTACCAGTTTAGCCGTAAAACAAATGAGCTGTGGAGAAACGTATAATTATACGACTGGTAAAGTTTAATTGTCTACAAACACATTAAAGTAATTCATGAAAAAGACACGTTAAGGTAACGTGTATGTACCTATTGCTTATATACAGACATATATATATATATATATATATATATATATATATATATATATATATATATATATATATATATATATATATCTGATGTAAACTTTAAATGTTCATGTGCTAGTACGCGCCTGCCGACATTTTTATGACCGACTTATTTCATACAATAGTGGTTTTAAACCGAATTATCGTCACTGCTTAAAACATTTTTGGTCTGATTTCTTCATTCTAAGTGTACTTTACTGTAATTGAGTTATATGTTAATTTCTTCCGAAGGGAACTGCGATGTGAAAAGGAAGAAAGATAGTATTGTGAACAGGAATTAGTAATATTTAACATTACATTGAAAATAGTTATATTGAACGAAGTTATTATAAGATTATTGTACAATAATTTTTGTTCGTGCGTTCATATATTTTCTTTATTTTAATTAGTTGTAATTTAAAAAGTATGATGCCTGAAATTTTAATTAAATACTTTAGTTGTTAGTAAAATATTCTAGTGTAAATAAGTGAAATCATTTTTGTCATCTAGTTGTTTCAAATTATTAATTAAGTGATTACTTATAAATTCATGTGCAAGATTTATATGTATATATATATATATATATATATATATATATATATATATATATATATATATATATATATTTGGTTCGTAGGTATATAATTACGGTTTATGACCTTCAAAATCATATACATTTTTCCCTTTTTTGAGTTTCCTAGCTGTTTTAAGTGATCCAAAATTGTTTGATGACTAATGCCTAATTTTTGTGCAAGGTCTCGAATTGTTGCGCGTTTTTCTAATTCAACTAACGCCTTTACTTGGTCGTTATGAACCGAAGGACGCCTACGACCTTCTTCATCTTCAAGGATCTCATCTCCATCACGATTTTTTTGGAAACACCATTGCACTGTATGTTCCTTAACACTAGGTTTACGGTGATTTTTGTATATCTATCTCTACGGACAGGCGTCAATTTGACGCATGAACGAAATCATATATTTTCTTTAAGAAACAACTTAAAAACCAACATAATTATGCACTATTAACTTATAAATGAAGCCATGAGATATATATTTATTTCTAGGCCTTATGCTCGAGAAGAAAGTGCGTCCCCATTTCTTGGACCATAAACAAAAAGCGTTTAGTGATTTTGTTTCATATATTCCCCGGGCATACAAAATTCCAATAAACGCAATGAAATTGTCCAATCACCTTTTAAACACGACGTGCCTCTGCTTTTATAAATTAACATTTTATAAATTCTATCATGTTTTTGCTTATTATCAAGTGGAAGGTACTGCTTACACATGTTATCACATTTCTTTTTGCGTAGCCAGTAAGACCAGCGATGTCTTTGAATATTGTATGGACAGGTGGTCTACCACTAAATCTACCTACTTCAAATTTCTTCCAAATTGTTTCATCAACCGCAATTTCTGTTTCACAGACTGTATTAAAATTTTCGGATGATCTGGGAATATTTGGGTCATTCTTGGATTCAGAATCGGATGGAGTACGCATCATTTTCTGCTTAGCCGAAAATTCTGGAAATTTTCCTCTTCACTACCTGATGATTCCTCTGTTCACTTTCATCTGATTCGAGAATCTTAATTTCATCCTCGTTTCCAGTCACTTCATTTCCTCTTTACAGCTTGTGCCAGAGCACTCCTCACTTATACTCACTATTTTTTGTAATATGTTACCACCTTGTCTAGACATTCGGATGAATAAAGAAGGGCTATTTGTCAAAACAGTGTAAAATTGAATTTCACAATAATATTACTAATACACAAAATCCACTAGTACTTTCTTTTTGAATGGACGAACTAATAGTAACTATAACTTCAAAAACGTCTTCACTCTATGACTGTAACTCACATACTGAGTTTCGTTTTTTCTTCTGATGCTTATCCCATTCTGCAATCAGGGTTTTCCGACGTAAATACCTAGTACATAAACAGTGACACTGTATCACCCACTTCAGATTTGAGATATCGGGTTCGAAGTATCGCCGCTTCATTGTTTGTATGTACGTTTGACGTTTACTTTCTTGAAAAACCACCTTTTTTATAACGTTCTTGTTTATTACTGCAGTAATGCTTTCATGAGTGAAGCCAATTTACTAACATTTATGCCTACATTACGATCGTGTCAAATTGACGCGTGCCGTAGAGATAGGGGTACACATTTTTAATTTCAAACCTGGAAATTTGAGAAAAAAGAAACTTTAGATATGTATTCGTACTATGATATTATTAAAAGTCCGCAAAAATTCCAGTGCTAAATAGTAACAGTTCGTTTAATTTTACTCATGAAACCTGAATTGCGTCAAATTGACGCGTCCTGTAAACCTAGTATTAACAATACCTGCACCAAAAGCATTGTTTAGTTTACGACCAGTTTATGTTCCTTTATCACCCGTTTTGAACTCATAAAAAGAAAAGATCTTATTTGCTTCTTTTCCATCTTTAAGTCAATAGACCAGTTTGAACCAAAATTAGTAATAAAACTCAAGTCGATGATACCAAAATACAAACCGGAAAATGCACTTTTAAATGATATTAACATGAACAGGATGAAGTGACACTTTAATTTAAAAAAATAAGGTTAGAATTAAAAAACAAAAACTGCAATTATTTTCTTACTAACCTAATATAAGCGTCAATACTCTGTTTTGATACTCTCTTTAATTTTCACAAAATAATTATTTTCTAGTCTATGAAATTTTATAATATTATTCTTTTATTTTAATACTATATCAATTTTTATCTGTTCAGTGTATAGCTAAGAGAAACTAAATTTTGAATTTAAATATTTTCATAGGTGTGTATTTGTTGAATATATAGCAGATGTTTTTCTGAAAAAGTAAAAGATAATTTTTCAATTTTTTCTAGTATAGTTTTTAAAGAGAAAGAATTAGTAATAATTATATAAAGAATACCTGTACTGTTTTAGAAATATTAATCGATAATTATGTATTTGGACAGAAATATATAATATTTTCTAACTCATTTTCCCTCCAGTGAGGAAAACTCTCATATCATGAACTATGGATTCGTATTGTTAAAGTTTTTTCATTGTAACTCTTTTAGTTAATATAACTAGCTATTCACAATTTTCTTAAATGTTCACAATTAAGTGTTTCATTATTAATTAAATATTATTTTTTATTAATAAATATCGCCAATGAAATATAAATATTTCGTTTAGTAAAAATCAATTCAAACTCTTTTGTGAAATTAACTAACATTACTAAAATTCTAATTAAAATTTACTGAGCAAATGGATAGTATATTATTATTATTGTGTGGTTTTCCTTTGTACATGTTAATGATTGTGCTTGAATCCTGGAGGTTACACATAACTTCGTTTTTCTAAGGCCTGTTTCGTTTTCTTCATTTCTAAGTAGATTTTGAACTGTTCAAAATCTATAATACCTGTATATGATGAAAATCGAAAATGATCAAATAAAAATCAATCTAAAAAAAGGTTCGTACAGAACTATCACAAAATATTATAGGTTAATAGTGTCATTAAAATTATATATCGTAAAAATATTGCCCGTAAAAATATTTCTAAGTACTGAAAACATTATTAAATATATTCGTTAAAATTATTTACTCGTTATTTGTTTAAATTACAGCAAATAATGCTTAAAATTCATTTTTTAATAATAATAATGATTTGTTCACTAAACTAATAGAAGACATAACTCATGAATTATATTTAGAAAAGAAATTTGAATGGAAGTAAATTTGTTCGGCGACAATTTAAATATTAGATAATATTATTCAAGGATATAAACTTAATAATGAAAAAAATATTTTGAATATTTTTATATTGATTGTGATCATATATGGTATTAAGTTTTAAAAATAAAATCAGAAAATATGTTGAATAAGCATTGAAAGATCTTTTTAAAGGTTCTAAAAACTACATTTTAGACTGATAACTAAGAAACTAAAAGAACGATTTCTGTATCACGAGCCTGTATACTGTCTTGAGATAAATTGTATTCATTAACAAGGGAAGTCTTTTCTTTGTTAAAAAGCTCTTCACGACCGTTGATCTTAACAATGTAAAATATATAAAATGAAAAATCAAGTACGACATGTTTTATTTTCGGGTAAGTGTTTTTCTTTGTCACGAAAATTATTCTTTTTAATATGTAACGAGTTTTATCGTAAAAACGTTTTAAAATTAACATTTAGAAAAAAAAATTCTAATTAAATGTTTTCAGAAGAGTAACAATCACTAAGAATAACTTAGTAGCTTAAGAGAGGCTATATATATATATATATATAATAAATTTTAAGAAATTCAGTTTTGAAAACGTTAGCTCTCTATCCTCATTTCACAAGTTCAATGTATTTTAATAATAGGATTGAACTAATCATTCAAATAAGAAATAGTAAAATTTAAAATTAAGGGTATCAAGTTCATAATTGAAATGGAATGATTTTTTTAAAAATATTACATTCATTTACAGATAGAAAAATATAGTATATAGTATGCGTTGTTTTAATATACTAAGTGTTATTTAATTTAAAACGTGTAAAATAGGTCACAAGATACAATTTAATCAGTCTATACTCGAATCATTGAAGCTTGAAAATAATTTAATAGCGTTGAAATTGTTATCATATAAAAAATATAATTAAACTTTTTAATCGTGTCTTCATGTTGTTGGAATAGCGGGAATGAAACTTTAATTACTAGCCATTCCACTAGTTCAAAAAGTGGTGACTTCAATTTAATGCATTAGTAGTTTCACTGAAAACTGTTTTTTTTTTTTTACTTATTATTTGTTTCATTATTATTAGTTTCAGTATATTAGATGTTTATATGTTCATGCACAGAGCGTTTTAGAAAATAAATACTTAATTTAATTAGTTTAGATCTGTGAATATATAATTTTCTTCTTTTATAGTTTCGAAAAACAAAATAAAATACAATAATTGTAAGTGTAAAGAGATCTATTTTTTCTAATCTTATTATATTTTAGGCATACTTTTATGAGTTTTTCTCTAACATAGATTTGTGAATTTTATGTTATATTGGGTTACAATGATAAACTATTGTGTATTTCGATGAAGCGTCAGTGGTTTGCTTCGTTTTTTGTTCCATAATATTTTATGTTTGAAATACGGGATCACAATAATTCTGCGGAAACAAATCAAGATTATTAAAATAAGAGATATTATTAGTTACAATTTAGATAATTCTTTTATAATTTGTGAAATTGATGTAGAAAGATTAGTATTATTCGCCGAATATCGAATAAATATTATTGAAGGTGATGGTGGTACTGAGTCTGATAACCAATTTCTAATAGGTGAAGAAAATTTTAAAGTAGTATTAACAAATTTCTGAAAAGCTGTGTTTTATAAAAAAACTTTCTTCAATCACTTCATGGAAAGATATTTTTTGAAGGCTTTGAAGAACTTTTCTCTCATATTTTTTATTATTGCGGGTTTTATTTTCTGAATTCTTACTTATTTTTTTTCACTAATTGTATCATTTTATCATTTTCATGTTGATATTATTTTAAAGTACGTTTTTCAGTCTGCATTTTGGTAGAATCGAATTTTGTTTTATTATTAATTTTGCTTTAAATTGGATTATTGAATTAAAGATGAAAAAGAAGCAAATAAGAGCATTTTTTGTACGAGTTCAGAACGAGTGGTAAAGCAGCATAAACTGCTCGTAAACTAAATAATTCGTTTGGTGTGGGTACTGTAAAGAAATGTAGGGTGCAATAGCGGTACCAAAAATTTTGTGCTGGGGACAAGAGCCTTGAAGATGAAGTAGGTCGTAGGCGTCCTTCTTCAGTTCATTACAACCAACTGAAGGCACTAGTTGATTCAGAACCATGCACAACAATTTGAGAATTTGCACAAAATTTAGGCATTAGTCATCCAATAGTACTGAATTACTTAAAACAGCTAGGAAAATCAAAAAGAAAAAAAATGTACATATATTTGAAGGTTGTAAATCGCAATTATTTTTCTATCAATTAATACAAGTTAATTACAAAACAGAACAGAGTGCTGGGATCTGTCAGTAGAGAATAGGAAGTTGTAAAAATAGAGAACGATCTTTTTTCATGAAGACAAAACTTGAAATGAAAAAGAAAAGGAGACAAGCTATAACTATTTTAGTAGCAATTGTAAGAAAACATGACTGGCTAATCTTTCGTGACAAGAGGGAACACTAAAAAAATAGGATGTAAGGATGCTCTCAAAATAAAACTTTCTAAATGCAATTTAATTTTCAGTTTAACTTCAAATGAAAATTATTTTATAGGTTTTAATACTTATTGAAATATATTACATATATACAAGTGTTTTACCACAACACATACTTTAACTTCAGAGTTAAAAATCTTTTTTTATAATAAAATGTTAATGAGTTGAAATTTAATTAATAATTTATACCTCCTATCATAAATTTTTTCTATTTTTGTTATATCGAAATTAGATTATATAGTTATGATACGGATATTATTTTTAAATCTTGTAATTGAAGATTTATGATTGTTTTATATCAAACAGTTTTGGTATTTTTGATTTTTCGACGAATTTTGTTTTATTTTTTTTTTAAAGTATTTACAAAGAAATAATATTTTGATTATAATAACATTTATTGGTTCAAATAGGGATTTAAAAAGTTTACGTTGTCAATATTTGAATGCTTTGAGTAACTATAATGATCATTATCGGTGTCCTCTATTTTATTTTAAAATACTGTACGATGGTATAAATAACTAAAATATAAGATTCATTTTTTTTAACACAAATTTTTCTAATATTTTTTTCTTTATAAACTTGTATATGTACTTGATAAGATTCAGATGTAATTAGTACGTTGAAAAGTTAATCATTTTTTAAATTTTGATTTAGCACTATAGTTAAATAGTTACACAAATAAATAAGGAACAGTAACAAATTATTCGTAACAATTATATTCCTAAATTTTCTTTCATTAAAATATCTAATAAAGCCGGTTGACCTGATCTGAGTAATGTGATTAATTTTGACCTGATTCTGGTTTGACAATTATTGACCTGACTAGAACTGATTAAAACTAATCTAAATTAGTTACATAAAAAACTAACTCAAAAACTGTCTATGGAAGAATTTTATTTCAAATAATTGTTCTTTTAAAGAATTACCTTTCTAAGAGTTGTCATTAGACGTACTTCTTTTCAAAAATGAATTTTCTCTTATTGCATAAACCATAAAAATTTTTGTAATCAAAAATATCTAGTAAATGATTAACCATAACTTTAAGCGATTTCAATGCCATCGTACTTAGAGCGCTAAGGTGTAGATAAATCTGTATGGAATAAAAATCATTTATTGAACATGTTTCGTCGAAAGAAGTAATTTGCAGAAGCAGAAATATTTAAAAAAATGTAATAATGCGATACATTCAACATATTTGAAATTTCTCGAATTTTTTTAAAATGATATTTTATGAATATAATTTTAAATTATGTAAATATTGCAAATAGATTTTCCTATTTTCTCATTTCATGATTCTGTTTTGCTGTTTATAAAAATACATATTTATAATTTGCTAACATATACTAACATTTAGCAATACGTGTTTTAATTATTTTATAATAAATATGTTAAATAATATTTTAACTATATTTATTGAAAGGCAATGGATAGCAGTTTTTTTCTCAGTAGTTAGCTTGAAAAAGTGGCACCATCGGGAGTAACGAAACATTGGTCAATTACTTAATGAAAATTTTCCACTCTAGGTATGATTAGAATTTTCCTAGCGTCACGAGTCGTAAGTACAGTGCTTGATATTTGCAGTACGAAGAAGTTCAAGAGCCACCCCGTTATGCAAAATGAGTAGTTTTTTTGTTACATTTCAATTATATATATATATATATATATATATATATATATATAATATGTGTTTGCGTGTTTGTGTGCATGTGCATTTTTATGTACATAACAGAGATAAAATAAAAGGTCAATTATACATCTTTCTGATACTGACCAGTTCCCGTATAAATAAACCGTACGTCGACCTTTTTCCAAAAAAGAAAAACCAAACAGCCTGCTGCCGGATATGTAGATTTTTAACATAGTTTCCGTATATCTTAATGGCCGGTGAATGTATGTACATAGAATGGAATAGGGAAAAAAATTCTCGTCGCCATCGGTAAACAAGCATTTATTCGGACTGAGTAAACAGACATTAATTTCAGGCCGAGGTATGAATGTATACGGTACGTACGCCGCTAATCGTTAAAGTTTCAAATTACCGACGTTGAAACTAGAGCGCCGACAGAAAATAGACTTTATTAATGTACACACTCTTGTAGTACACACACGCCGTTCGTTTCTTTTTTCTCTATAATTACTAATTAATGTACGCTGGATGTATTTAGATTAGTTTGTTTTGTATTGCGTTTCAGACTATGATTGATTAGAAGTAAAAAGGTTGAGCTGGAAAAGTGAATTGAGATTAACCTGGCATGCTCATTGGGAACTTTAGTTATACAACTATTTAGTTTCCTGCATATAATACATTGTTTTGTATGAGAGTGTGAGAGCAATTGTAACTGTTCTCTTGAATTCAATTAGAAAGATGTGATCTACCCTTATTGTTAACGCTACAGAACTGTCGTTTCAGTAAATGACATGTTTATATTAAAACTTATCCATTAAGGACATCAATATGATAACGAGAAAGTTGAAAACGATTTTCTTTAACTATTATTAAATATTACTGTGAGTAAAGCCAAATAATCATTTATATTAAAGCAAACTTATAATTTACAATTAAAGTATATATATATTCTAATATATTGTAAAAAGAAAATTTAATATACATTATACATACATATATATATATATATATATATGTATGTATCTACAATGTATATATACATTTAATAATAATATTATACAATTTTTGTAATTTGACTTATATTTCTAATTATAAATGGTGTATTTCAGTATACTTCTCTTACATGAACGTAAATAGAGAAGAAAATAAGTATGAAAGACGATATGTCACATACTTTAATAGTTTTCTGAATTTAAAATTGAAATTTGACTATTAAAGTATTAATTATTGACACTATAATGTTTTATAATTTAAAATATTTAATATTGTTGCAAATGTTATAAATTAATGTAATATTTATAGTTGTATGTATATATATATATATATTTATTCTTATATATATATATATATATATATATATATATATTTATATATATATATATATATATATATATATATATATATATATATATATATATACATACATACATACAAGAAGGGGCTAAAATTTGTTGGAAAAAGCTCATAACTTTTATAGAGAGCATTGAACACTTTACGGGTACTTATATTTCTGAAGTTATCAAATATAATTATATTTAATTACATTAGTCTCGATGTATTCAAAAAGAAACAAAAATTATCGATAACAATTTTAGCTTGTGAGATTAAAAAATAATTCCTTTATGTAAGTTAAAGAAAATATCAAAATAGAGTATTTTCTTTTATACAATAATTCACACTTATCATATTTAATTTACTAAAGGTAATGTAAATATAAATATTTGTTTATTTCATTTTCTATTAAAATATTTAATACTAATTATGAATTAAGAAATTGGAACTATTTTTCACATAAAAGGCGTTCTTTGTAACCTTAATAACAAAGTATTACCCAAAAGGGACGCACTGTTTTCTTTTCTAATGTATACAAATGTTATTTCTCTTATTTTATTAAAGTAGAAACTATTTGTTATGTTTTATATAACGTTAATGGAATGTTTATTTTGTTCTCAATTAAATATATTGCATGCACTATTTTATTTTCTTGTTAATTGTAACAATATTGACTTAGTAAATAATAAAATAAAAAGAAATATATATAGACAGTGACTATTTCATTTATTAAAATAATTTGAGCTTCTTAATACTGTTATATTTATTAAAATAACAAAATATAGTTTTTGTACCGTGGATTTTTTTACTACAATAAAAAGATACAAAAAATCAATAATAGTATAATTTGTCGATCTATATTAGTGTTAGTGTACACTTTTAGTTCATTTAGGTGATACTGAAGAGGATTTCCATCGAAAAATAATATTAAATGTACGATGCATAATGACTATCTTTACTGTAGTAAACACTACTGGAGATGAATAGATACTTTTAGTGTGCTTAAAAGAATAAGCCGACACTCAATTTCTTACAGTTGAAAACGTGTTACCCACAAACATTAATTAGTTAGAAGAAGTGTATAGTTAATAGTAGTGATTATGCTGAAAAATAAATATATTATTTAAACTGCTTTATACTAAGATTTCTTTCCTTGTTTGTTTCATTTCAATACCTCTTAGCATTCACCAAGTTATGAGCTGCATACAAAAATTGTAAGAATCTCTTCGTATTGATATAATTTTAATGTCGAAGTGTACCTTTTTAATTAAATATATTATACATCATATAAATTATTTAATATTTTATATAATGTACTAACTATTCAAATATGTAATTGGAAAAATTAAAATAACTTGTGAAAGTTGTATGTTATTTTCTGTACATAAATTTATTATAAATCTATTTATATTGCTTTTGAATAAGAAATTTTCATTTGTAAAAAACTTCAATGCAAATAGTACATTTATGTGAATATATCCGTAAAATATTTCAAGAATTATAATTA
The DNA here is from genome assembly GCA_034766995.1 of Acanthacorydalis orientalis. Lineage (NCBI taxonomy): Eukaryota > Metazoa > Arthropoda > Insecta > Megaloptera > Corydalidae > Acanthacorydalis > Acanthacorydalis orientalis. Next base: position 6,692,046 of record CM068322.1, read on the forward strand.
AAAAAAAAAACAATTCACAGCTATTTTCTTGCGAGATACGAATACATTATGTATAAACGTTTAGTGCAATAAATCATATTTTCTTATAAATTGTTTGCAAATTTCATAAAAATAAGTAACATTTTTATAACAGCAAACATACATGATACGCACACACACACACATATATATATATATAGAGAGAGAGAGAGAGGGAGGGAGAGAGATGTGATGTAATCCTGTATGAGAGATAAAAAAAAGCTCTAAAATGGATACAAGTTAAAGAAGACATGGATGTACACGAATAAAATAAGAGAAAAAAATAATAACGTCAACAAAGGAATGTAACAATAATGGGGTTATCTTTTAAACCGTATAGCGTATTAACCGCAATAACAATAATATTAAAAAAAGGCACTGCGGAAAAGATTCGACGTCAGAAACAAAAGGCCAGTCGCGTTGATAATACCAGCGGGCTGGCGTAAGTGAAAAAAATGCGAGGGAAAAAGGAGAGTAACATAATCAAAACAAAATTCAGTCAACCATCAAAAACATCCTGATTAAAATGAACACATCAGTGACCAAAACGAAATTTTATTCGACGTGAAAGAAAACGAACAACCGTACGCTAGTACCTACTTACACGGACACGTACACAAACATACATACATACCTATATACATATATATATATATATATATATATATATATATATATATGTATAACGCTGTGACAAAATAAAACAGTTTCGTGTCACTGTGACGATACGGACGGAACTCGAGCTGCACTGGCGTTGACATCTGCCTGTAATGTCGTTGCAATGCCCTTTCCACTTAAAACAATGCATGGACGTTGGAAGAAAACCGTGGAAATGTTCTCAGTACGACAACGAATCAAAACGATAAAGTAATAAGGAAATTATATATCTTATGTCCTGTACAAACATTTACAATTATTTTTAAATTACATTTTGCTTAAAAAAATTGTCTAGAACGCGTTTGAAGAATTATATCACAATTGAAATGGGATTGTAAAAATCTTATTTCGTATTAGTTACCTCAGTAAGATAAAATAGCTATCATCACTGTCATAAGTAATAATCATGATAAATAATACATTTTTAATAGGAAATCAAATATTGTTTATTTTGTTTTAAGAAAAAATAGAATTATCAAGAATAAGATTGTTTGGAAATAAAACTAACAGTATAATTTTTAATGTTTTAAATTTCATCTGCTGACAAATATATATATATATATATATATATATATATATATATATATATATATATATATATATATATATATATATACTTCGTTAATAAAAGAATTTTCTTTTACCACTTTTATCTTCAATATAATAAAAACATATATAAGATAGTAAGACTAATAAACGTTTTTTTAATGACAGATACATTTGATTAAGAAAAGTTTTCTTCTAATGAAGTTACATTTTCAGAGACAAAATTGTTATTAACAGTATATTTGCGACAGGTAAATTTTTTGAAAGTAAAAAAAATCATTCATTTAAAGTAAAAAAAAAGTAAAATTCATAAAAAAATTTTTTTTGAAACTGATCTGATTTTACGTGATCTAATTTGACTAATCCTGATAAAATTTGACTAAATTTGACCGGATTTGACTAGACTAAACTAGAATTGAACATATCTAATCAGACTTGACAGACATAGGAAAACCTAACCTAACCACAAGTTACCAGACCTGGACAAACCTGATTAGAAATCTCGACAATTTTCACCAAACCTGTGTAAACTTGATCAAACTTGACAAATATTAACTGGATGTAACTATATTTGATTATATTAACTAAACTTGAGTAAATTTAAGCTACTTAACCAAACCTAAATTGGTCAATTTTCACCAGATCTGACCATATCTAACCAAACCTGGCTAGACCCGATCATATTTGATAAAACTTGATCCTAATTGATCACATTTATAACCACAACTGATCATGCTTGACCAAATCATACTATAATTGATTAGACTTCATTAAACTTGATTAAAGCTGATAAAACCTGACTAAAACTGATCAGAATTGATTAAAATTAATCATACCTCATTAGAGTTGACTTGAACTGGTTAGTAATGAACTGACATACATTAATTACACAGTTATATAAAAAAATCTAAAAATTATGCTTTCGAAATTTTTTTTGACAGAAAATTATTTTCAGTTTGTCAATTCTATCTGCCTTTAATTTAAATAATATTTTACTATATCAAATCGTCACTCTCTCTCTGTACTCTGTCATTTTTTGCAAAAATGAAACTGAATTATTAAAAAACTATATTTTCTACGTATAATACATACATAAATTATGAGAGTTAAATTACCGCTGCTTAGAATTTTTAAGAAAAATGAACAACAAATTTACAAATAGTGTTTCATAATTTTCTTGAAATTTTTTCAGTTTATTATTAATTAATGAATATGTTGATCAATTTTCTCAACCGTGCACAAAACCGGTGCATAATATTTATAATAATAACTCAGCATTATGATTCATTTTTATAAACATACCTCTTATATTACAATATTTTCCTATATTTCAATTTATAATGATAGAAAGCTATTAATTTTGATATGATAATATAATTTTAATTGTAATCTTATCATATTTAAAGCGTAGACGCAAAACATCTATTCTCTGAGTTTTGAAGGAAGTATGTTTTAGTAGTAATATAATTCTTTTTAAATCTGAAAAAATAAATTATAAATTTAAATTTTAAATAAAATATATAGTTTATTCAAAACATTTTATTATACAAATTATATCTACATACATTTTGTAAGCTTTCAAGATAGTTCTTTTATAAAGAAGATGACATATGTCGAGAGCTTAAACTCGATCCAGACATTGGTCAGCAGCTTTACGTTTTATCTTTGGATACGTGTTACACTTTTATTTGTTCTAGACTTGTCATACTGTTCATGGAATTAGTCACTAATTCGCCAGTATGAGGAAATGTTAAGTACAGTATTAGAAATTTTAGCTAGATGTATAAGACATGCCATCTTTATTTGACAAGGAATTGTATTTTTAGAAAAAAATTCTTTTTTATTCCAAATAGGTTATCGAGTTATATAAATATATGGAAAAACGTTGTTATTTTTTTCATTAACAGTTATTTTATTAAAATATAATTTATAATAAGCATCAATAAAAAATGATTAATAATGATTTATTAAATAATATTAATTAGAATGTATTTGTGGTTTGCGTATTAAAAAATATTTCATTTGTGAAATTATGTTTCCTTTATGATAAATAAACATTTTTTTAGATGCATGTTAATAAAAACAAATAGATTTTGGGTAATAACTTAATGAAGAAAAAAAGATGTTATGTAATCATTTTAAATTTTTTTTGCGTCTTCAATGCAATAAGAATAAAAAGTATAAAAATGTAGAAAAATATAAAGACAAGAAGATGAGAATTTAATTTTTTTAGAGTCACTTTTTGCTTGGAACGAACTGAATTCCTCTACATGAAAATTGTATTTTTCAATAAAAGCTTTAAGAATAAATTGAACAGAGGAATCAGTAATAGTCTCTATTCGTTATTACAATTTTTACTATCAAATGTATCTATTACAGGCATATACATGGCCGATTATAATTATTATTTTTCAAATATATTAGTTCTAAAATTCATAAGTTCTGACAATATATGCTCAAAGTCACTATTCATTGTTGATATATAGGCATATAAAGGAATGTTCGGTGGTCTTTTTTTTTGGGATTAAAATAAGAAGTTATGTATAAATATTCTCTTGTAAAATTTATTTTAAGATGAAAAAAATATTTTTTTCGGGATCCTCAGCTGTTTTAAATCATAATATTTCTGGTAAAAATAAATTGAAACAGTACAATTGAATTCTAATTATATTTTTTTGGATATTCTGAAGTGGAATTGAATATTAAATTAACCAAAATGGAAATTATATTTAAAAAAATATTAAATACATACGAACCAAATATAAAATTTAACAAAAATAGAATGCAAAATTCACATAATAATAAGAAAAACTGGGACATTTTTTCCATTACTCCCTTTACAAAAAATTAGAAAATATTCATAGATCGCCACTTCAAGAAATTTTAAAAAAATAACGAACTAACAAGATCTATGGATTTTATTTCATTTAACGAAAATTATTTAAAACCCCGAAGTGTTCACAATTGCATGAAATAAAATAAGAACTATAATAAAAAAAAAACATTAAAATAATATTTAATTTATAATAAACTAATATATTGATAAAAAAACACTGAAAGTACTTTAAAACTTGTATTAAGGTAGAAACAAGATAATAATGAACTAAATAATAAATTAGATATTAAGGTAAATATTGTAAACAAGCTTCGTAGAATACATATATATATATATATATATATATATATATATATATATATATATATATTATTCATTATTCATAACGTGCTGCTACACAAGTAGATCTATTAATAATGAGCGAATGGGACCCATCTTGAACTGATTAATAATATAATATTAATATTTGTTGTAGTTTAAGATTATGCAGTATAAATAACAAAACTAATAATAAAAGAGTTGGATTAATTAGTAATTTATCGTTTTTGCTTTTTTTACTGGTTTACTTGTAATTATTGATTAAATTATGAGGTTAAATTGTAAAGTGTGCAATATGATACACAAATACTGTAGTAATCTTTTTTAAATTACTTTTGGTTTCAATATAATCTTCCTGAAATTCAAAATATTTTCTTCATCGATACTTTAGTGTCTTTATCTCTTGCCGAAATTCCCATTTTCAAGGTCCTCAAAATAGAAGTTTACTGCCACTTTCACTCATTTGAATAAATTCGTTTGGTACTAAGGATTTTTTTAAAATTGGGAATATATGGAACGCAGAGAGAGCTAAATCACATGAATATGATTGACGGGGCTGCAAATCGTACTTCAGTTTGCCGAATTTTTCCATAGAAAGACACTGGCACGAGCAAGTGCATCATCCTGATGAAAAATAATTTTTTTCTTTCATAAACTCGACCATTTTTGGGAATTTTTAGCTTCAGTTGGTAAAAAATGTTCGCACAGTACTACTTCATTATTCTTTTACCATTTGGAAGATAATAAATCAGTAATATTTACTAAGTATTCCAGCAAATGGAAGTCGTATCCTTTTGTACAAACAAAATTAACATTTTTTGGTTGTGGTGGTGAATTTTAATTTTCCATTGTTTTGATTAATGCTTTATGGGATGTAGTAACCTACATTAGTGCTTATTCATTGATGAACAAAATCAGTCGTATCTTTCTTAAAACGGTATAAAGAGTATTGAGAAATGTTTATTTGATTGCGTTTTTCCTCAGTTGTCAGCAAATCCGTCATCCATCTTGCCAATATCTTTTTTATATATGATCCTTCAATTAGGACATTGGTATTAATCTTTCTTATCGAAACTCTTTGTTTGGGACGATTTTAATTTTTATCTATTGTAAAAAGTGTACTAAAATTACTTTATTTAAACATGTGTTTACAAAAAAGTATATAATAGATTGATTTGATATTTAACAGCTATTCATAAGACAATACAACTATACAGAAATTTTAGAAATAGCACCGAAATCTGTATTCCAGCCTTAGTAAGCCTAAACCATATATGAACCGTATAAAGAACATATAAATTCATCTTACACAATCCTTTAACAAACCTTATACAATCCATATATGGTTTGTATAAGGTGAAAGTGAGGATCACTATCATCCATATATGGTCGTTAAACCTATAAAATATCACCTGATTTACCGTTTAAGGATGATATGAAGTCACTTTATATACTTTATAAGATTAATACCAGGTATATGTAAGATGTCCATATAAGGAGTATGATCCTTATATGGATTGTATAAGGTATATCTAAAACCTTATACGAAAGATGTAAGGTTGAATATTACTAGAAACGTCACAAACATTTAAAATTTCAATTGTATTACATTTTTAAATATTAATTGTTGAATTTTTTTTATAATAATCTGATTTTATTTACGATATATGTATAAATGAACAGGTTTTGAAATGATTATTAAATTATTTTTATGATTCATGACATCAGCTTGACGCACGACACATGCATTTCAATTGAGATCCTTATATGAAATGGTTTTTATGCAGGCGTATATATATATATATATATATATATATATATATATATATATATATATATATTTATTTATATATATATATATATATATATATATATATATATATATATATATATATATATATATTTATTTATATATATATATATATATTCACATGTTTGACCGTATATATTTCATTTAACGCTAAAGTAACGACAAGTTGTGCGTGATTGTACGTCTGTTGGTGAAACTGTAACGTGTCGTTGTTATCGCAATAACGAATTAATTACGATTCCCGTACGTGAGACTCGTGAGTTTTGTGAAAGCAGTAACAGTATTTCCACATTGGTCGAGTGTGATTCAATTTTTTCAATCCGATATCTGAGTTTATATCAATTTGTTTCAAGGTCAATTTTAAATTTGGAACTTTTATCGAAAGCTCACGTTTCGTGCTATAAAATAATAATTTTACAGTGTAATGTTCCATATGTTTACTGACACAGTAGCCTAAATTGAGCTTTAGTTCATTTAATCTACAAATCTGATATAACTTTTTTGTAAATTCGAAGATCAGAAAAGTATAATTCTTGTTTAGGTTTAGCTAGTTTCAGTTACAGCTTTTATACAGTTTTGTTTATTCGCTTAACAATGTTTTATAATTCATTGTGAAATAAATAATTAAATATTGATTATTGTGAATAAGGAGTGATTGTACAAAAAAATTTTCTGTTTCCTCATAAATCATATTTTTTCTGATTTCAGTTGTCAAATAAATGATTATTAATCATTTTTGATTGCTGTTTATAAGCAATTAGGTGGCTAATCTATATAACATAAAAAGTATATTACTAATATTATAAAAAATCTCAAAAAAGTCTTAACTTTATGTTCTGAACAATTTAGGATTGTAATTCTAAAATGAAATAAAACAATAAAAAAATTGATACTTGCGTTGATGCTTGAGTACGATAAAAGCGTATAATGTACAAACTCCTTCAGGAAAAAAAATGATATCGACCGAATACAAGGAAAATCAACACGTCGCATTTTAAATACACGTTCAAAATTAAAATGTCCAAGTGAAGTTATTGATGAATTCAGCTTCTAAAAAATATACATAACTTTAGATTGTATATGTAAATCATTTTTTAGGATCTCGAGTTGTTTGAATTTAATCAGAAGATATTTTTTATGGAAAAAGAACATTCAACATAATTTAAATTATACAATTATAAGATTCGCATAGATTAATTTCTATTTTTATATAGAGGCTCTTATGTATACTTTGAATTGTATCTTTGTATATTAAATCAACTACGTTCATAAGTAAGTCTTCAACTATGGTCTAAAATGGAGTATCAATAAGAAAATAAATCAGTTTACTTTTGTAGTATTTTCCACTGAAATTGATATTTTAAGTAAATAAAATTTCAGATGTTATTGTAAATTTAATTGTGGTTAGCATGTCTGGTTAAAAATGTTTGATATTTTAAAATTTTCTTAATCTGGACGACTTTCTTAATTTAATAAATGAATTAAAGCTACAATATTTTGTAATTATTTGGTTCAAATGGTAGTTTTGATGAAAAGTTTCTCTTAGGTATGTATTTTATATTTTATTTGAAAGGAATAGAAATATTTTTAAAGTATAAAAGGTCAGAATAAAATCAATTATTCTGCTTTTTTTAGTGCAAATATTTCCTGCTTTAATAAGTTGTCAGAATATAGTTGCCACTTCTTAATAAATATTTCTTGGTCGATTGTCTCTTTAGTGTAATTAGTTAATTGATTTTTTATTTGATTTAAGTCTCTTTAAAAATTTAATTGTCTTCAACATTCAATGAAAATTATCTGAAGTTATTTTTTTGCACTTTAAGTTACATACTCTCTATTTCAAAGATTTATTTTTCAAAATACCGATTTATATCTGCACGATATATATTTTGTTCCTTTTATTTAGAATTTTATGAAATTTTTCTCTTTCATATTATTTTATGACATTTTGTTGTTATAGAATGAAATTTTATATTGTACTAAGATTTTCTCATTTAATAGCATGATTCTTTCTTATTTAATCCTAGCAAAAATATACGATTTTCTCATAAAACTAATTAAGACTAAATAAAAAATATGATATTTATTTTTATGCTCCGTACACGTCTGCTGAAACGTTCGTACGCTGCAAATTGTTCACGGCACGTTGATTTTAATTGCGTTTAATTTTTCTCCGACTGAGAGTAAAAAAATCTTAGTCAGGAGGAAAGACATCGCCCGTCACGCAATTAGATGTGAACTTTAATCGCGTAACATTAAGACTCTCGAAAGAAATCCGATCGTCTATTTCGACGATTCGAATTAATCGAGTGAAAAACGCGGTGTCACTATAAATAATAACTGGGTTCAACCATAACGCATGAGCTGATACGCCATAAACTGCTCCCTAGATAAATCTCTTTAATTTGATTAGCATAAAAAGTAAATTTCACCCACAAAACCGGTAATGTGTTCGGCGTAATAATACAAACACTGCGAGTGTGTCGACGCAGATAAAAGTGAAAGCTCTACAACCACCATTCGATACAGCCGCCCGCCCGACGAGTTCTGGCCGCGCACCGGCGCGTGCGGCGTCGTTGTCGCCTCCGCACCAGCCACAGCCCTTGCGTCGTTGTCGCCGTCGTCCTAGCCCGTCGACGTTATTCTCTTCCTCCTGTTCATCCTATCCGCGTCACCCGTCGAGTGAACGACCCTCCGTCACCCCATCGGCGGTGTTTATATGCGAACTCCGTGGGATGTGACAATCAGTAATATTTTGTTTAGTATGCTTTCGCATGGTCGTTGTTCCAAGTTTTAGTATCATACGTTACGACAGTTTTTTTTGTGTATATGTATTTCTTTCAATGACGAATAATACGAGTAGTTCGTTTAAAAAAAATATGTGACTGTTTTCTTTATATACTTATACAAGTATATATATATATACATATATACACATACATATACAAGGGGATAGAGAAACGGAAGCATAGATATAACAATGTACAATGCATTTTTTATTTTTTTGTTTGCTATAGAGTTTAATATGATGACAAAATATTTTTTTCTCATGTATAAATGATTAACATTTATCGTATTTGAATAACTATAATCAATATTGTGTAATAAAAATTAAATTTTCGATTTTATAAATATTTAAGACTTCATCTACAATTTGTTTTAGTTAAAAAAGGCGGGTAATATGAAATATGTATTTGAGATAAAATAAAATATTAATTTTAGTCAGTTGAACCTACTTAATAATAATACAAAATATGAATTATTTTAAAAGGCGAAAATATATAATCCATATTGGTTTTCCGTATTTTTATTAATATATTTCATTCTGCACATTGTGTATTACTTTTCATTTCCTCTAAGTAATTAAACTTTTATGAAGAATTTTCTGTAACTTAGCGTTCTGAAGATGATGGTACTACTGTTGATACGCGACAATCAAAAAACGATCATTACTCAATTATTTAATGAGTACTATATAGAGTGAGTGAAAATCATTAAAAACTTTATAGTATTAAGTTAAAAAAAATACTAGCCCATATGGGATTCTTTTTGGTATATTTCTTATTTGGAATATTTATTTATATTGATTCCTTTTAATTTAGAATATTACATATGTGTACTGATATTTGTATCATATATTACCGAACGACCGCTGTATAGATTTAAGTAACAAAAAAATATGTAAACTTAATCTCAAAGGCTATATAACAATATGTATAAAGTACCCTCAATTTCAATTTACCTTAAGATTTAATTTATTTCATTTTCAAATCTTTTAAAAAGTAAAACATTACGCGCTTAGCATGTAAATTTGTATTTTCAAAAATGTATAAAACGTTATAACTTTACAAAAACTATTATATGGTTATTAAATTAAACTTTATTTACAGGATTTACCATTAAATAATATTCTATTATCTAATTCTCATATATATATATATATATATATATATATATATATATATATATATATATATATGTGTGTGTGTGTGTGTGTTTGTGTGTATATACGTGAGCGGTTTAAAGAGCAATTTAATTTTATATCAGAGACAACTTCAATTTCAAATGATTCATCATTTTTTTGACATAATACTACCAAAGTTCAAGGCACTTGCCTCGACGTTTTTGTAGCTTTGTTATTCCCTCACGGAAATAAATTTCTTTCAGGTCCTCAAAATAGCTGTTTGCGGCTTCTATAGACCATTTCATTCAATCTAAATCGTTTTCCAGCCAAGAAAATGTTGAGTTTTGGAAACAGAGAAGTTCGAATGAGCCAAATCAGGCGAATACGATAACACTTGAATGAGCCGATGCATTATTATGGTGAAACAATTTTTTTCTTGCCAATTTTGGGAAGTTTTTTCGCAATCACTGCCTTCAACTACTGGAAAAGTGCTTGGTAGTATTGGCCAGTAACTGTTTTTCCAACAGAAAACTGATACCATCACCTTTCCAGCCGAGTTAATTTTTTTGCCTTCTTCGGAGAATTGTCATCGTTTTCAGTTCACTCTTTTGATTACGTTTCCGATTCTGGTATGTAATGGTGAATCTATATTTCATCCATGACCACAAAACACCACAGGAACATAAGCAATTTATTATGCAAAATTTAATTCATTCACCTCAAAACGAACTGTTTTGTAGAAAGGACAATATTCACTCAATATAGGAAATATCTTATCCTTGATTTTCTCTTCGTTCCAAAAAAATGAAATGAATTACACCTCGAATTCCGGTTGGATTCACTTTGCACTTTCGCACGAAGCGATAGTGTTGCAACAACTGTCAAACGATGAATTATTAGCAGAGTGATTTGCAACTTCATATGTGTTATTAAAGTGAATGAAAATATATGAAAATATATACAGCTCTGGCCTTGTTCCTCAGCCAATATACCACCCTACCGTCAGTAAGACCCAAATTACTCTTCAAACCGTTCTTTTATTTATATACATATGCATATATATATATATATATATATATATATATATATCAGTTAATTATTGGCGTTTTAGGGTACTTCGATAGCTAAGGTTATTAGAACCAAGCACACACACATGTATATATATTTATAGTCGTATACATTTAGTTCTGATATTTTTATATTCAAAAAAATTTCTTTCGTTCTACAAACCAATAAAACAGTTCTGATTAAAAATGGACAATAAATCATTATTTATCATTTTTTATTGTAGATTATGCGAATTTCGATGGTAATGTCATCATCTGTAGGGTACCAAGGTACAGAAAGTATTAAAGTAAAATGAGTAAATTCAGTCATCTATTTTATTGATGCTCTTCATTTCTTTCTATTGAAGTCTTACAATAGTCAAATTACGACATAAATTGTATTCAAATAGTTCTGTTAGAAATATATTATACTAAAAGAATAATTTAAAAATATAGAAAAAAAATAATGTAAGGATATGGAAACAGTTTATGGAAGTTGAAATTCTAGTTTATATCTCATAAAATAATTTTCAAAATCTAATATAGAATAAAACATATGAAAGATATTTAGATTTAATATTCTATACATTATTTTCTGCTTAAAGCAATTAGAAATAAGTCTTTTTTCCTTTCTCTCTCTCTGTTTTTATCTCTCTCTCTCTATATATATATATACATATACAAAACCTATAAATGTTTCTGTAATTGAACCTGATACTCTCTTTTCACTGAGAAGTTGTGCTGTCTCCATGTAATGAGAGAATTATTAATGCTATCTTCTGATTTGTGTGTGAAACAGGGGAATTAAAATCAATCAGTAATATTTAATGTAAATCAATAGAAGGCGAGGTTTCGCCATTAATGGTATAAGATGAAGATACAAGTTGTATCGATCTACTCAATTAATTACCTAGGTGAATTTCGACGATATATTCCTTATTATTTGTAACTTCACTATCTTCCGATCATTATGTATACCATTACTGCGTAATAATCTTGAAACACAATTTCATACACGTAGTACAAAAGCGAGTATATTTCAGTTTATCCTCATTTCACCCTTATTCACATCCTGTTCTTTAAAATATTACGTCCTATACATTATATTTTTTTCAGTAATATTGTAATGAGTTCTGCTGTTAGACAGTAAACGTCAATTTTCTATCGTTAAATTAATTAGTACCCTTTTTTTAATTTTTTAATATAATTACTCGGAAAATGTCGGTCGGTACTTTTACCCGCATTCGATTTTCAATCCACATTTATCGAGGTCTTATTTTAAAAATGATTACGGAAATATTATCTCAAAAATGACACGAAGACAGTCACGAGTAAATTTGTTAACTCTGTTTTTATCGGTTAATATAAGTTGTAAAATTTTATTAATGAATTATAATTTACATATTTTAACATGACGGAAGAAACTTTTTTTTATTATTAAACCAATAATAAGGAGAATTTTATACTTTTTTGTATATTTTGTACAGATATAGTTGTCATGTTATTACATAATATAAAAGTATTGTTGGACAAACAGAATTTTGTTATTTGTAATTGTCTATGATGATGATAGGGTGCACAATTGTTTTTGGCTTTAGACTAAAACATTATCTGTTTTTATTTCACATTTATAGAGTTATATTTTTTAATTATTATTTTTCTGTTAAGTTTCACTTTATTTAGTTGATACAGGTGAAAGCAGCGGTGGAATTTTTGGAAATTAGGACAATTTAGAAAGTAAGCTTTCTCTTGGTGTTCAAAGTATTTTCATGGTTATAATAATTGTTAATATGTTAAAATCAGATAAATTGTGTTATTCCTATTTATGTAACGTATATTTTAATATCGATGTCGGAAAATTTATAAAAGAAATTTAAACCACTACAATAACATTACATTTTTACACTTTCTGAAAATGGTGTCACTGGTCATAAGAGTTCACAAGTTATTGGTATTCATGAAGGATCTTGAAATTAAGGGACAGAATTTCAGTGAATAACAATTACCTCTTCTGTACTGAAGAAGGCAAGAATGTTACGTTCCAAAGTGAAGGTAATGTTAACTATATTTTTCGATATTAAAGGTATTATAAAGATTTTCTAAAGAAGAAAACGCTCAACCAATATTTCTGAATGAACGTTCTTGAGTGTTTGAGAGTAAAATACTGCTGTTAAATAGACGAATTGAAACGTCGCAAGTGGATTTTTCATCATAACAACATTCTTTCTCATGTAGTGTTATCAGTGCAGCAATTTTTGACCTAAATCAAATCCCAACGATGAAATACTCACTGTTCGTAGGATATCCACGGGTATGACTTTTTATGTAAAAAAATTGAATCTTTTTTCCGAAAAGATACCATTTTAATGATATGGATTTAATAAAAAGAAGTAGGAGTACAGCACCTGAAATATTTCTGAAGAGTACTTTCAAAATGTTTCGAAGCATAAATGGAGATAATAGAAAAGTGAGTTAGAGCTAAGAAGATTATTTTGAAAAAGACTTCTTTATTATTTTTAATAATAAAAGTATTATTTATATAGACTAGTTATTTTTTTACTATGCCTCATATTTCGTGGATACGACATATAAATAAATTATATATTTTTTTATTATCAAACATCTATTGCCAAAAAGTCATTTTTTTCAACTTCAACGATATAAGTCACACTAGTGTACAGTTAAATAATGTAATTTCGTCTAGTCACAGACATTTTAGAACCAATATTTTCATAACATGTAATATTTCATTGACAAATCAATTATTTACAGTAATAACAGAATGTAAATATATTTTCATAATAAATTATGTAAATATAGTCACTTGAAAAGGTATATATAGTGCAGTGCTTAGTTTCAAAACTTCATATAAATTAAAAGAAAAGTACTTTTTCTGAAAAAGAAAGTGTATTATATTTTTGTCAAATTAAATCATGGTCATCAAACTTCTTTTTAAAAAGTTAGTTTATTTTTTAAATTGAAATCTAATTAAAATCTTCGTAAAATTATTCTTTTCTATGATGCCAATTTTATTTAGTACCTTAATTCATGCGAAAATAATATTTGCACAAATTCATTCTCTCCAGTTTGATTTCCAGATTATTTTTGGTGTCAGGATTTTTAATAATATTTGTACATTTTTAGAATATGATCCTGATTTCGGTAATTATCCAGTCTCAATGTGAAAAAAGTTTGATTTTCTTTTTATTTAATACGATTTAAAGATTTATTATGATAATTGCTTGCTGTAATCAAAATAGGAAAACTACGTATAATAAAAATTAAATCAATCCTTATTCCATATAGGACTTCAGTTACATAAATAAATATAATATTTTAAAAATATTGATGTTTTTTATTTATTTTTTTTATCAACATTTAATAATTATTCTCCAAAGCAAATGCCTTTTTGGTTTAATAAACAAAAAATAGTTAATATTTCGTTGTTAAAGTATAATACTGTTTATTTCGTATAAGTTTATTTAAATATATATATATATATATATATATATATATATATATATATATATATATAATGATATAAATTAAATTTCTTTTGAGTATCTTTTTTATATCCAGAAATATATAATGGCATTATAATTATTGTTTCTTGATTTCAGAACGAAGTTTTATATACACATAGACTCAAAATATTCCTTACCCAAATTGACAATTTTATAAGAACAAAAATTTATCCTTGACTCAATATAACTTTTTACGGATTGTATAAATTTCCATCGAATTAAATTCGAAAGCAAATAAACTTGAGGAATGCAAAAAATATGAACGCACATATAATAATATACATTGAGAATTACAATTGCAATTACAAAAACAAGACGCCGAATCGGCCAAAATGGTCGTTTTTATCTATAATTCATAACTTTACCGCTTGATAAACATTCATAATGTATGTAGCACAGTTTTAAAAACACACACAGACTGAAAAATACGACGAACAGTATGAAAATTTTCTTATTACCTCCTGAGTGCGCAATTACAAATTGTGTATATTTTATGTGCCGCGTCGTGACGATGCAATAAAAATATTCGTCTGCGTTGTATTATATGAAATTTTCTGGATGTAATCGTAAAAAAGAGACAAACTTTTTCTTCGACATAACGACGTATTTTTTGTGCGAGAAACAATGTTGGTTGTTAATTAAGTTTTGATACATGTTTTAACACATTTTCTTCCTATGGTACGAAAATAAATCAATTTTAGATCATCGTCAATCTTCATTCGAAAGTGATTTCATTATTAGGTTGGTAGAAAAATAATTGCAGCTTATTACCTTTAAATTCATATACATTTTTAATTTAAGTGGTTTCAAGTGGTCCAGAACTGTTGGATGACTAGCGCTTGTCTTTTGCGTTCAAGCTCTAGAATTGTGCGCGGTTTTGACTTAACAATTTCGGTTGGTCGGTATAAACTGAAAAAGAACGCCCGTGACTTTCTTCATCTTCAAGGCTCTCGTCTTTAGCACGAAATTTTCGGAACCACCGTACGTTCCTTAACTGCAACCACTCCAAAATCATCGTTTAATTTATGAGCAGTTTCTGCTGCTTTACCACCCATTTGGAATTTATAGAAAATAATGCTCTTATTTGCTTCTTTTCCATCTTGAATGCAATGGCCCAATTCGAAGCAAAATTAATAATAAGACCAAAATTGATGTTATAAAATTACAGACCGAAAAATACACTCTAAAATGATATTAACATGAACACGATGAAATGACACTTTCATTGAAGAAAATGCTTAGAATTCCGAAAACAAAAACTGCAATTTTTTTCCTATCAACCTATTAGTTTGAGTTCTTTTAATTAAAATTTAATAATTCTAATATATATATATATATATATATATATATATATATATATATATATATAACATATATATGTATGTATGTATGTATGTATAAAGATATAAAGACGTTTTTGAACACTTGTTATAAATATTATTATTAATAATAATGACAGATCTCTAACATTTTCGAAAGAACGCCACAATAGCAATGAACAACGATATTTCTTAAAATGTTCTCAGTATCGATTTTCTTCGTGAAGAGATAAAAAAATATCCGCTTCCTTTAATTTCGTACAACATTATCCGCTAGCAGTCATCGAATTTCGCAAAGAGTCAAGTACGCGAAATATATAGACCAATAAATCTCAACGAAGTTGTAACTCATTCTTTCGGCTACATGGGATGAAAAAAATATAAAACAATGACACGAAACCGCAAAAATAAATGACGTTCTGAAATGCGACCATTCTATTCAT
This sequence comes from Acanthacorydalis orientalis, assembly GCA_034766995.1. Classification (NCBI taxonomy): domain Eukaryota; kingdom Metazoa; phylum Arthropoda; class Insecta; order Megaloptera; family Corydalidae; genus Acanthacorydalis; species Acanthacorydalis orientalis. Next base: position 6,708,467 of record CM068322.1, read on the forward strand.
ATATATATATATATATATATATATATATATATATATATATATATATGTGTCTAACGGTTCGTTCGTTCTTTTATGAAATTTAAACTCTTATTATATGCGTTCATACACACATTTTTTCAAACGATTGAAATGAAAGAAATGTTATCTAATTTAAAAAAAAATGTAATTTGAAATTTGTATAAAGCATTGTATGTGTTTTGTATGGAATTTATACAAGTATTTTATGTTTATATTTTAAATCCGGTACATTAATTGATAATATTTGGATTTGCTTATGCATACATTCAATTTTTGAAGTCAATGTTAATTTAGACATTTCTTCTATTAAAATCTTGAAATGGTATTATTTTATTCTTATATAAACTTCTCAGTACTAAAAAAATATTAAGTTATTATAATGATTTTTATAATAAAAAATATGGATATTAAATTCAACTTAGTTGTCTTCGTCCTTTAGGATTACTTGAGTTCTAGATGTTTTCTACATCTATTTTCCGCCTAAGATTAAGATTATTTCGATGAAAACCATCAGGCACGTATTTTATCTTCAAATAAGGGGTTATCTAACATCTATTTGTAGATATCACGCAAATTTTATCTTACTCAACTATCTACACCAATTATCTTTCTATATATAAAAAAATAATTCCACCTTAAAATTTCTAAAAAATAATTTTGTTTCATTTTTCGTGTAGACCTATTGTATTTTGTTGTTATTTTTTATAATATTTACCAATACAAATTTTACGACTAACATTTTACCCAGATTATTTATGCGTATAATTTATTAATTTCTATTATTTGTAAGAGAAGAGCGATTGTCAGCGAGGAGGGGACGACTGAGAGAAGCGTAGCTTCAGGGGCTATCAGGTAGCTTAGGCGGGCGTAGTGAGTAAGGAACAGAGGCCCCTGATTATATAAGAAAATAGTTTATTATAGTTTGGAAAAATATATTAATTGCAAATTAGTATCTTTAGGTAATTTTAATTTATAAACTTGTTACGGAAGAGAGAACGTATTTGTTACAGAGGCGGAGCGTCCCCGAGGGAACGAGCGTAGCGAGTAAGGAGCAAAGCTCCCTGGCGTATTAAATAAATATTTCAGTTATGATATTAGGTTCGCTGTTTTTGTATTATTCGTCTAAGTATTGATAACACACTTTTTCAAATATCAGAGACGTGTAACCGAATTAAAATGGAACGTGATAACTTGTTTTTACGATGTGTACTTCTACGCTACTTTGATTTGTAAAAAAGTGCAGCTGAAACTCATCGATTTCTTGTGAAAACATATGGTAAATCTGCTCCATCGGAATCAGAAGGTAGAGATTGGTTTCGACGATCCATAAGTGGTGACTGTGACGTTCACGACAAACAACGGCCAGGTCAATCGAAAAAGTTCGAAGTTTTTTCCAACTGCAATCTCTATTAAAAGAAAGCCCTGCTCAAACAGTCAAAAATTGGCCTAACAACTCGAAGTCGGTAAATCAACCATTTCACGACGTTTACAAGCCATGGGAAAGATCCAGAAAGAAGGGAGATGGCTGCCAGATGAATTGAGCAAAAATGCCATTCCTAATCGTTTAAACATCTCGATTTCTTCGCTTGAAAGGCACAAAAAGAAGATTTTCTTATGATATATCGTGTCTGCTGACAAAAAATGGATCTCTTTCGGCGACTCAAAACACAAAAATCATGGGTTCATCTTGGCCAATCATCAGCGTCGATACTAAAGCGAAATATCCACGTTCACAAAGTAATGCTCTCTATCTGGTGGGACATGGAAGATAACGTGTATTATGAGCTGTTGAAATAGAAGAAAACAATCACCGCCTAATGTTATCGACAATAATTGCACAGTTGGAATGGTAATTTGATGCAAAAACGACCATCAATTGCATCAAATCGCTGAAAAGTCATTCTTCTCCATAATAACTCTCGGCCGCATGTTGCTATAACCGAGATACAAACTCTGATGGATCTCGAATGGGATGTTATCCCTCACCCAGCGTGTTCTCTGGACCTGACCCCAAGCGATTACTATCTGTTTCGATGCAACACGCTTTGGAAAATACACATTTTCATAACTACGGAGAATTCGAAAATTGGGTTGTTGAATGGATTGACTCATAAGACAGACCATTCTTTCGTCGCATAATTTAACTTCTACTAGAAAAGTGGGGAGAAGCTTCTACATTTTTTAATATTTTCTGTATAATATTAGTTCGTTGTTTAAAACATTTAAAAAAATTGCATTAGTGGATATATTTGAATTTTTATGAAATTTTCTATTTGTCATGTATGGTTCAAATTGGAAAATATTTGAAACTGCTAGCAAAAGTTAATTAATTATACCTTAGCTTCAATTCACAGTTATTAGTACCGCTTTGTCGGTTATATTCAGTTACAAACTATAACCTTGATGAATATAAACATAAATGTTTGGTTCACAGCCCACTTGAAAATAAAATGTCTCCTATTGTACCTTTTTGTCATACTATGTATTTCATTTATAAATATTTCATCTAATAAAACTAATGTAGGATATTTAATAATCAAAAGATACACTTGCCTTAACTTGCAATTATAAATCGATTGTGATTATGTTATTTGGTGTACATGAATTATTATCGCATTAAAATTAGTCGACGGTGTGCTTTATAATTGGAAATGAACAATTTAACTACTGAAAATCACAGTGAAATTCGAAAATATCTGTTACAATACATATATTTCGTCGATATTTGTTTTTACATTCGATTTATGATAGATTACTAGGAATGTGATAAATACCTGTATGTAACTTTATAACTGATGTGAATTTATTCGATGTTTGGAATAGCTGAATTATTCAGGTGTAAAATAAAGGCATTTGTTTATGATATAATAGTATATTCAGGATATTAATTATAGAATAAATATTTCGATTTTATTGCAAAAATATACATATATATATATATATATATATATATATATATATATATGCCTGCAGTACGGGACTTCGCCCCTATTCGTTTAGCTCGTCAACCGCCGGGCTCGCTGCGCTCGCTCACTTGTAAGAATCACATGTAACCGAATTAAATAAAAAACGTACTTGGGTATCACAGAAGCCTCGTCTTCAATAACTACGTCGACGTTATGCATTTTTTTTACTTTTTGTTGATAATTTTGATTTTATATATATATAGAGAGAAGAGAGAAACATATTTAGGTACCATAGAAACCTCGTCCCAAATAAATAAGGCAACGTCATGGAATTTTTATTTTTAGTGGATAATTTTTATTTTATACTAATATGTTCTTTAGGTATTACTAAACGGCTTCGCTGTCTGTTCGCTACACTCACCCACATTCCAATTATAAGCATGTACATGTAACTGAATGAAACAATAAATATATTTTTTAAAACTCATTTATGTCTATATAATAATTTTTACAGTATGTTACAACGTGTTGTTATATATATATATATATATATATATATATATATATATATATATTAGTATGTTTATATAATCATTATAGCAGATAGATTGTCGTTTGTTGATACTTGTGATAATAATTATATAGACATAATGAGTTAAAAAAATAAGTTTATTGTTTCATTTGGTTGCATGTATAGTCTTATCATGGAGAAGTGTGGCCGATCGCAGCGAGCCAGGGGGCGTTACTCCCTAGTAAATATATAAAATCAAAATTATCCACTAAAAATTCAATGACGTCGACTAATTTATTTGGGGTGAGGTTTCTATGGTACCTAAATAAGTTTATCTTATATATAAAACAACTATCAATATTATAAAGCTGAACTTGATGTAAAGTGCAATTCGTTAGATAATTGCAGACATTATATTTTTTATGGAGATAACGATCTTAAGCATAAGGCTCATGTAACCTGAAAATGTCATCTATTCATTTGTCTAAGAATTATGAGAACGCTCCTCTCATCATTTGACATCAACCCAATCGAATATGTTTTTGCGGACTGATATTGAAAATGGAATCCATAAATACAAAATCACAAGAGTACCACTGAAATAAAAGAGTATGGATGCGGTGTGGGTAAATGTCACCCATGAAGTTAAAAAAAATACCATGTAAAATTTATGGACTGTATTCTCGTCGCGAACTTGTTTTATACAAATATGAATATGAGGTGATTTTAATTTTATATCTTTTTTTTAATGAATTAATATTTGAAATCATGTAATATTTAAAATAATTGTTTTTATATAGAATATTTGAAAGGAAGAGTAGATAAAAATATTAAAATTTATTAGCATGTATGTTCTTTTTAATTGATTGCTTTCTTGTGTACAAAAATGGGGAGTAACTATGTATGTGTGTGTGTATATATATATATTGCATTTTGTATAAATATTTGATTATTTATTTTTGTTTTATTTCATTATTTTCAATTATATAAAATTCGTATTGAAACTTGTTTATAAAAAGTACTATTGATTTTTTTTAGATGTAGGAAGAAAAGAAACAAAATATAACCTTCAAAACAGAGAATTTATTTTTTGACATAATTACTACTAAAATCAACACTTCTGTCTTTAAGTTAGCAAGTTTTTTAATTTAGTGAAAAATAAATTTGAATTTTATCTTTGAAATAATTGAGATTTTATCAGGTAAAATGTTTTTTTTCTTCTTTGAGATCTACTCTGAAGGTAGACTTGAATCTGTTGAAAATTACCTTTTAATTAAAGTTGATTGAATAGAATTTATTTCCAATTAAATGAAAAGAAATTTAAAAACTGGAAAACCATTGCCTGTTTGTCGAGAAAATCTGATCTTAAGATAAAATTTCCTTTTTTCTATACGATTCAGTAAGTTATGTGGGAGTTTTAACTGGTTTCACATCATCCTCATGTAGGTGTTAAATTAATTATAACATCTATTTAAGAATAACTATACGAATCACTCTAGAAGAAAGAAACATATCTGTATAAAGAATTCATATAGAATAATGAATAGGGAATGAATAATGAATAATGTAGCTAGGAAAACAAAAATTGAAGAATAAATTTGCTTAGAGAGTCATACGTGTATTTTTGAAATTTAAAAAAAATTTTTTGTTTTAGAATGCAACTATATATAACCATTAGTTACAGTTGCTATTACTTTATCTACCTCGGGGGTACAATTAATTTATCGATCATTGTAATATATTTCTCTACTGTTTTAAATGTAGGAATGCATACTGGATTTCAGTCTTATGAAACATTCTCTTTAATGATTAAGTTATATAATAGTAACCTACAATATTAATATTGATGGAATTAAATCAATTTTACAGACATTGATAGACAAACTGTGATAATATTAAATTTAAAAGTTGTATCCTATGTCCATGTATTTCCAAAAGCATGAAAATGAACAAGAATATTTTAGAATCATATATAAAGATAATATCAATTTACATTCTAATAGAAATATGTGTGATTCGTAATTAGACTGTCAACGGTATCCGTTGCTTGCAGCTCTACTGTTTAATTAAATTTTAATAAATTGCGTTGTTTGTGGATTAACAGAAATATTCTGAATTATTCTATGAAATTCACTAAATTTAATGTTTTATTAACACGTTAACATAAACATGTACGCAAACATATATATTTACGTACAAACACAGATACTCATATATATATATATATATATATATATATATATATATATATAAATGTTTTCAGTTGCGTGCTGAAAAATACAGTATAATATTTCTTAACGAACCGTTTGACTTGCAAAACTGTAACCTATAGTTTCACGTTGAATTAAATTCATAAATTGTTTTATTTTTATGTATGTATATACATACATATATAATATATATATATATATATATATATATATATAACTGAGTATATACGTAATAGTCAAAAGAATGTAAAATGAGTACACAAAAAAGCAATTGTGTATTTCGGGCGCGAATAAATATGTTTTTTAATTTGTATGTATTGTTTGTAATTCTTTCGAATTAAATTACATATATTTATTTGTCTGTATAAATATGTAAATAAAGTTTTTCGTGTATAAATAATTTATATATATATATATATAACGCTTGCATTAAGTAAACCCCTATAGTTTTGCGGGAATAAAAGAACATCAATTATATGCAAATTGTAAATTTTACATATAAACGGTACCTTCAATATAAGACATTTTGAAAGCTATACGCTTATTGTTTGCAGATTTCTATTTTTAACTTGTTGAAAATAGCGTATATAAATTTTCATACGTTATTTGAAAGTTTCGTATAGAAGTTTAGATAAATGTGACCCTTTAAAAAGTGAAGGAGGAAAGTACATTTATGTGTAATATTAATAAGTGCAAGTGTAAATCATTTTTATTATGTCTCAAACACTTACGAGAAATATTTAAACAACAGTAATTTCTCAGTAGTTTTCTTCAAACCCTTTTTTTCTATCTATCTAACATATCTATCTTTCTATCTATCTATGTGCATATATATATATATATATATATATATATATATATATATATAAAGTGTGATTTAAGGAGAGTTTCCATATGATAGTGGCGAATACTTTTCAAACCTCAATGTATTTTTCAATATTGAAATGGCTTTTGTAGAGTAGAATTGTGTACAAAATTAATTATTTAGCAATAAACGATGGAAAATGTGTTAAAATTACCGTAGTCTATTATGAAATTGAGAGTTCTAGGGAAAGTGTACACCGCGATCTACGTGAATATTTTGGTATACAAAATCGACCTTCTGAGCGCACAATTTGGAACTTAATCAAAAAATGCGAACAAACTGGGTCTGTAGTCAACATCGAAACACCTCAGCATGCTCATGCAGGTCGCTTAGACGATAATATTGCTACGGTTCGTGAAAGTGTAGCCGTGGAACCGGTATACATCGATATGTCGTCGATCACAGTAATCGGGTCCTTCATATTCCTCTATGTACCGAATTTTGATAAAGGATTTAGATTTACACGCTTACAAAATCCAAATAATATAAGATTTAAAGCCTAGAGATCATCAACATCGTCGTGAGTTTGCCGAATGGATGCGCGAGCCAGTAGTGGATTTTTCAAATAAAATCATATTTAGTGATGGGGCGCATTTTCACCGCAATGGATTTGTAAACAAGCAAAATTGACGTATTCAGGGATTGCAAAATCCAACAGAAATTTACAAAAAGCAAATGTATCCTCGAAAAGAGACGGTTTGGTGTGGTTTGTGATATATATATATATATATACATATATATATATATATATATATATATATATATATATATATATATATATATATATACTTATATATAGTACGAAAGTAACAATGATAACTCAAAACCTCCCGTTAAATAGTTTACAATTTAATATAGTCTTTTCTTATCCTACTAAATACAGTTTTGATATATTTTTTTAAATAAAATGCAACGAAATTGAGTTAAATCTATATGTAAATACTTTTATGAGTTTTATTCAAATTTAATCTCCTAGTACTCACACTATTATCCGCTGTGTGCACAGTGGAGAAATGTAGAAAAAATGCGATGAGAGCGTTTGCGGTGGCAGAGTTAGTAATTTTTGACTGCCGAAGTACCCGTGGGTCATATATTATAAACACTGATCGTGAATCATAATATTATTATTAGTGGAAGTCAGTGACAATCAGAATATTTTATTATGTACACATGTTTTTCGAAATCTACTTTTTACAATGTACACTGCATATACTTTCTCTTTTGAGTGTACGGGTAGAAACGCTACGAGCTCACTGATCTAACAGGTATGAACTAAACCCAAAATTTTCAATATGAGTTATTTATGTTCCACTGGAGTAGCTCGTTTTTTGAAATGTCTGAGCAGAAGTCTGAGCAAGTAACAGTTTGAATTCTCCGAGCACACAGTTTTGCAGGTTTTGTAACCGCAAGTATAAAAGTGAAAGTTAAATTTGTAGCTAAGAGAAGTTGTGGACCAATAATATTAAGGAAAATGTATAAACATTTGTCAACATAAGCGATAACAATGATAATTGTATTATAAAGTTTTGTTTATGGTCAGATTATAAATATTTATTTACTTAAACCTACAAGTAAACATATTATATTTACTTTAAAATTGAAATCCATTTTCATATTTAAGTGGTTTTACGTGGTCCAGAACTGTTGAATGACTAACGCCTAACCTTTGTGCAAGCTCTCGAATAGTAGTGGGTGGTTCTGATTCAACCAACGCCTTCAGTTGGTCGTTATGATTTGAAGAAGGACGCTCGTAACCTTTTTCATCTTTAAGGGAATAATACATAAAAACCATCGTTTAGTTTACGAGCAATTTCTGCTGATTTACCACCTGTTTTCAATTCGTAAAAAAATTGCTTTTATTTGCTTCTTTCCTATCTTTAATTCAACACAGACCACTAAAATACCAAAATACAGACTGAAAAATTTACTTTATAATGATATTAACATAAACAAGATAAAATGACACCTTCATTGAAAAAAATAAGCTTAGAATTCAGCAAACAAAAACCGTGATTATTTTCCTACCAACCTAATATATATATATATATATATATATATATGTGTGTGTGTGTGTGTGTATGTATGTGTGCATGAATATGTATTTATTTATTAAATAATATCTTAAAATCAACAGAAATTTTATTCATAAAACTGAAAAATTTATTTTAAATTAAAAAAATCAATCAATAAGTTTTTGTGTAAATATTATCTATAGTATTTATGCGTACGGAAATTAAATTTAAAAAAAATAATCATGAAAGCAAACTAATTTGTGTAAAATGTTTTATTATGAAAACAAATTTAATTAATAACTATGCATAAAATGTACAAAGCACATAAACATACAAACACACACGCGCTTCCCCTTACACACACATTATATATATATATATATATATATATATATATATATATGTGTGTGTGTGTGTGTGTGTGTGTGAAAATGAAAAACAATAACAATATATCATCAAAAGTTAATAAAAAAACGGTGAAACACGTCCGTAAATATTTGCCGAATACTGAAAAAAGATCAACAAACTTCGGCCATTGAAAAAAACACATAAAATGAAAGCGTACACTATAAATCAATCATCACTTCAGTCGTCGCTATTTGAGTAGAATCCGTTTGACGATGTTGACACTGTTTAAATATATTTACAGTGTAAAGTTGGTAGCAGTGAGCGTGCGTAGATCCTGGTGTATTATGCGGCGGTCGAACCGCAAATGGTAATTAATGGGTATCCGGTGGAATAAATTGACCATTGTATGTACAGAAGGGCCGATGTCCCTATACCGTTCGATACGGTCCCGTGATCATCTTCTTCGCACCGGTGTTTCCTTAAAATATGGTCAAGACTGTGAATTATATTTTAGACTCGTGCCCGAATCTACGCTCTGATATTAAATTAAATGTAATTCCATGCTCTTCCTGTCTCAATTATCGTATTTTTCGTATAAACAGACGAGTACATATATTTACATATTTAATTTATCAAAGGGGTGTATTTTTGTTTACTGGAAAGGAAAAAGATGAGATAGGAAGTGTTTTGTAATTATGATGAATTAAACAAGAGTAATGAATCATTGTTTTAGTAAATTTCTTTCATGTCTTACAGCTATTAACACTTGTTTTAACGAGGAACAAATTCGGAATACGAAATTAATTGCAGCATAAGAATATAAAATTAGAGTGGTAGTTATAATAGAACATGCTTTCAAATTTTGATTTACAAATTGTATTTTCTATTCTTTCTTGAATTAATCATATCTTTCAATTTACGTTATTTGCTTGTTTTGATTTAATTTATAGTGAAAGTAGAATCTAGACCTGTTATTTTCACTGATTGATTATAAAATCATCTGATAGATTATACATATATGAAACATGATTGATAAATATTAGATATGTTTGTTATATTTTACATAGAGATGCGGGTTGCTGTATTTTTCAATGGTAATAACTCAATAAATTGTATAAATATGAAATGTTTTATTTTATCATTTTTTAGATGAAAATATAATACCAAATTAACTATTAGTGTGGATACGTGTCAGCAATATTTTTTTCTTTCATTATTATATATATATATATAAAATTGTCTTTTTGCGTTTTAAATATCAATATTTTTTTTATTCTGCAATCCACATTATCCCATAAATTATGTATATATGCATTTAATTAAGAAACTGTTCAATAAACTGAAAATATTAAAAAAAATATTTATACCCTAGCGGTCTGAGGATGATAGATTATTTGTTTATGACCCATCGTTATGAAAATGTGTTTAAGTAATATATAAAAATTATCAATAATCAATTATTGAAAGTTTTTGATCAGAAAGATGGCACTTTTCTGTTCATCATATTCGTAACGAAACTTCCAAATAATAATCCTTTATCGATGATCGTGTTACTCACAAAGCTTGTGCATGTCAGATACTGAACACTTACATGGAGATATTAATAAAGATGTTGATTAGGTAAAATGCAGTAGTATGCTTCGAACTCATCTAAGAGTGATTTAGTCTATGTCATAAACGTAATGATTGCTGATGAATGAATATACGTTGGTATCATATTAAAGATATTTTAAGTTTAAAAACTGTTTTTCAATTTTTAAAAGAATAATTTGTTTGTTTGTGGAACTCAGTACTTGTTATTGGAATAATGTTATGAGATCCAACGTTCTATTTTGAAAACATGAGTTATTAAACATATACATAGCTGTACGTTTCTATCTAAATAGATATTTGAAGTTCAATATTTGAAATGATGAAACTTGGATGGGAAAATATAAAAGGAAGATTAAATTTCTAAATTTAATTAAAAACTAATTTCTTTATTTTTTCATTGAAGAATTGTTTTTTTCTTCTGAGATAAGTTAGTAAATTAAAAAAAAGTTGATTGGCGAATCTCATTCTATCATAAAGATGTTCGAATGAATTATATTTGTGTTTAATGAATCACTGCCTTTTCTAATAAAACTATTTAAGAATAGGTTAAGGTAGTAAGTACAAAAAACTGTATTCATGATTAGAAGCTATACAATTATAATCTCTGGCTTAAATGTATTTCCATTTCTTTTGCTTTACTGTCTTATGGTGTATTCGTATTTGTTGTTATAAAATATTGTACATGGAAATAAAAAATATTACCTCCTAACACTGTTTAAGGAAAACAATTATCACTATTTAGGAAAAAAATGATTGAGAAATTGTACATAAATGAATATATTAGTTATGAAAAAATATGAAATCTATATGACTTTTATTTTTACCATAAAAAATACTACAAAGTACATGCGTTTTAAACTCAAAAACTTTCACTATTTTAAAAGAATATTTATGAAAACAAATTGCTAATTATCTTTTTAATGAACTGTGTTATAATAATACGTCGTTCTTGTTGATCAAAGCGTGGATAAATTTTTAAATTATCCCCATGTATCTTATTTCCAACACACTACTGTCGAAGAACACACACATAACTTACAAGAAGTTGTGAAGTTGTTGTACATCAAAGTAGCCCGGGAGACTCGCAGTTCCGCCCTCTTTCTCTAATAATAGTCTACCATCGTTTTATGTGTCTTATTTACATGCTTTTAAAGTATTTATCAAAGCTGCTGTTACTCTACTCCTTCGTACTTGATATATGTGTATATATATATATATATATATATATATATATATATATATATATATATATGTGTGTGTGTGTATGTATGCGTTTGTATATATGTTAAACCGTACATAACTTTTCTTCATTTTGATGAATTATCTTTGTATAAAACGTTATATATATATATATATATATATATATATATATATATATTCATTCCAGATATTTTATGTACATATTCGCAATAAACAAGATTTTAATAACTTGTTCTCTGCGTTAATGTTTTCAATATTACAACGTGCGCGAATATATTTATTTATTTATTCGTTTGTGTGTTTATAAACATCCTATGTTTATTATATAATAAATGTATTCGATATTCCGAAAACTTTGTTGTATATATTGTAATATTAAATTTGTCTGTTAATTAAGAACAAGAAAAAACTGTTAAGTAGCATTAATAAAGTTAGAATTTCATTACTCGTCAAATATATATTATTTTATGAATATATAATTATAATATATATATATATATATATATATATATATATATATGTGTGTATGTATATATAGGTTAAGAGAAAGTCATGACATTCTTGAAATATTTGTGTAAAAAAAAATTTTTACATGTATATTTTATTTATTTTCCATGTAATTTGGATCTTTTTTTTTATCAGAACTATTTCTTTTCATTTAATTAATTTAATTTTTCACTACCGTACAAATCACAATTTTTTTTATCAAAAATGTTCAATAGTTTATTATAAACCATTCTTGGTTATTGACTGTGCCTCTTTAAATGGTAGTACTATTATTTTTAGAGCGATAAGGTACACAAATACAATCATTGATGAGGTAAGTGTACTTAATGATTTTCTGATAAAACGTTTTTTTTCGTAATTAATAAAGTATTTTATCGAATTTTGCTATGTTAAGAACGAAAACAGTATAATACTATTTATTTATAGTAGAATTAGTTACAGATCTTTTTCAGTTGGAATAACATTCCTGTTGATGTGAATCAGATATTCACTTTGGTTTCTCATTTAATTCTAAATGAAGTCATTCAGGTTATAGCGACGAATCGGTTACATCAACATAGCTTAATGTTTTCTTTATGAAGACAATTTAGTAATAATGGCTAAATTGAAAATTGTAACAAGTTTGGCAAAATATGACATGCTATTATAATTAAAAAGTGTATAAAAAGTGTGTCATAAAAAACGATATCATTTTACGATTTATGGTACGTTAATTACTTTTACCACGTTCACCTCTTGCATTAGGTTGGTAGGAAACGAATTGTGGTGTTTGTTCTCTGAATTTAAAGTTTGTTTTGGTAACATCGACTTTGGTTTCATTATTAGTTTTGGTTTAAATTGACCTATTAAATTAAAGATGGAATAGAAGCAAATAAGTGCAATTTTTGTATGAGTTCAAAACGTGTAGTAAAGTAGCAGAAACTGTTCGTAAACTAAACGATACTTTTGGTGTGGGTACTCTTAAGCAATGTACGGTGGAATGGTGGTTCCGAAAATTTCATACTGGAGACAAGGGCTTTGAAGATGAAGAAAGTTGCTGGAGTTCTTTTTCAGTTCGTAACTACAAACTAAAGGTGTTAGTTGAATCGGGACCACGCACAACAAATCGAGAGCTTGCGCTGAATTTAGCCATTAGTCATCCAACACTTCTGGACCACTTAAAACATCTATTTGGAAAAAAATGTATGTGAATTTGAAGGTCATAAACGGCAATTATTTTTCCACCAACTTAATATTTAAAAGAAATGTAATTTTGTCAATTTCTGTGTCAAGGTTAATGTACAAAAATATTAAGATGGTAGTGATAACGTTGATGTTCTGTTTCGTTATACATGTTATTGCATTATATAGGCACACCAATATAGAAAAAATGTTAAATTTGAACACTAACAAAGTAAAAGTAAGGCCATAATTTATACAATATTGAAAAAAATAGATATGTTATTATTAGCTTATATAGACAGTATATAAAATAAAAAATAGTTTATTAGAAAATATAAAAACTTACACACACACACACACATATATATATATATATATATATATATATATATATATATATATATATTATATATATATATATATATATATATATATATACATTTTATTCATGTTGATTATGCCAATACTATATTAATTTAGTCAAATTCTTGTTATGTGTGCTAAGTGTAGAAGCGAATTGTTTTGCAAGATATGTAAATTTCTCTGAGTAGAGTCTCGACATGCTTAATTAATGAATTTTCAAGTAATTTACTCGCGTAAATAATCAGGCCAACAATAATTTATCATAATACAAAAATCCAGTTATCACTTAATGTAGAATAAGATTTCCTAAATTTTTTTGAATCTATCGTCACAGTAGATAAGCATTCGTTTTAAGGAAAGTTAATATTTAAATTATTTTTAAATAACTCAAGTTCTGTTTAAAGTACCGATATTTTTATGAATTTCATTTCATTATTCTTATGTTTTTCTGAAAGAGGGCGTTTAATCTCTTTTAAAATTTAACAGAAAACTTGTTTTTCTTATTTTTTTAATAATAAGTAATTGAATTATTGTGAGAAGTATATATACCTGAACATATTATTTATAATAAAAAAAATACAATACTTAGAGATCAAAAAAATATTTATTGCATGTCTTAAGTTATGTTCATTTTTCATAGTTTCATAATAAATTCAATTATTTTTGATGTATGCATATAACATATCTGGATTTTTAAAGATGTATTGAAGTATTAAGAATATCGCTTAAAATAATATCAATATATATATATATATATATATATATATATATATATATATATATATATATCTGTATTCAATCAGAAAAGACGTTGTCAATGTTATTATTGCTTAAAAATAAGTTATACTGTTAATAAAACGTAAATTGTTTGTAAAAATATACTTTTATTGAAACTCTAGTTCATATAAAATGTATTAAATCAGAGAGTAGATAACGTTTATGTAAAATTCATAAAATCATGACAATTTATTTGCACGTTACATTAACAGATATAAAAAAAATTGTTTTGTAATTTTCCTTAAAAATCAATAAAAGTTTAATATTTAAGATAATTTTTATAGGAAAAAGACATATAATTCACTATTTAATGGGATATTTTTTAACATATTCGTTCCTTTTTTCTTACAGATTTTACTAAGTCAGATATAATTAATTGCAAGTATTTTTTTAGACGCTCCACAAAAATATTGGCTCTAAAACAATTTTTGTTTGATATATCAGAGAATTATTATTCTTCATTTTGTGTGTTTCCACAGTTGAGATCCTATCAAGTTGAGATCCTGGATATTTCGGTGACATTTAAGAATCTCAAAAATATTTAGGATGCATTATTACTAAATTATTACATACATTACGTAGGATACTTTACTAATTTCAATTGATCTATTTTGGGTTTTGATCTTGTTTAGCACAAATGCAATGTAATGTAAAAATAACTATTGAAAACGAACTTTGTTGTAATTTCTTTTAATTTCCGTTTCAGTACATCAATAAGTAGAGTGATCTATTCTTCCATAAATAAGTAGAAATTTATTTTTCTTTTTAATTACATATACTTTATTTTTGCTCTGTTGATTTAATTCAAACTTGGTGTTTATTGTGTTTCTGTTTAGATTTTTATATACATGGCTCTTTTAGAGATTAATATTCTTTATTTTTCATTATTAAGCTGTTATCAGTATATCAATAGAAGACCAAGAATTTACAATATATATATATATATATAATTTTTGGTTAAGACCAACCTATCTCTTATAATTTCACTATTATTTTTATCTCCGATAGACACCTCTTTCTGTTTTAGCTATATTATTTAGGAACTTCCTACTCAACATTTAAAAAGTCTTGCAATACTGACATAAATAGTTTTCTAAAACGTAAATAATTAATACACATAATATATGTGTAGATGATTTCACTCTTATTATGTTTAGGGTGGATTTGGTGATCGAAGACTTGTGTGAACTGAAATTTAACTCACAATTAATTTCTTATTAATTTGAAGGATATAGTTGTAGAGTATTTCTTCTATTTTTACGGAAGATAAGGTGCTAACCTTGCCTTCCAACCTTCCTCCTTTATCCGAGCTTAGGAATAACAACAATTGTATCAGGCTACTCAGTCCATCCGACGCAATTGCAGGTGGAATTTGGATATAATTATATACATGTTAAATACTACATCCTCTATATAATTTCATGAAAAATATACAACTTTAGTAATATCATTTCAGTTATTTTTGTTTAATTATATATCTTTAATGATTTGATATGAAAATAACGTTGAGATGAAAATAACGTGGATGAACATATTCTGAGAACAGTGCGAGAATGTAGTAATGAAGTACCAAATAGAAAATTTATTTAAAAACCAAAGATCGTTTTGTAAAGGAAATCACAAAAACAATATTTGTTTCACCAATTATGTACGAATATCGTAATTTTCATAACTGATTATGAGATGAATATGTTATGTTTTTTGTATATATTTTGAGAGTGCGAGTTTTGAATAAAGAGTTTTATAAGATAAAAAAATAGTTTTAAAATAATAAACATTAACACATATTTAAATCTCGATTAGTTTGGAAGAAAGTGTAGTGCTATCGAGTAAACATATAAATATTTTCATGCGTATGATAAAGAAAAAGCAAGAAAAATGTCGTATTGTATTACTGGACAAATACTTAGTAAAAAAAAACCAAAGTCGAATCGTTTTCATCTCAATCACTGACTTCTGTCAATCGTTACAGACAATTTCGATCAGGTTAAAAAAGCACAGACACAGCGAATTCCTCGGATTCAGTCGCAACGACTTTTTCGTCGGTAATCCTTTCGGTGTCGTTAATTTCAGAGTTAATCGAAAATTTCCAGAACAAGAGGTCCGATCGGTTTAATTACACTTTTTATCGTCGTATGTTGCCGGAGAAAAAAAGGAAAAATACCGGATCCGCAGAAGACGTCACGGTCCGTGTAACGACGACGAAGGCGGCGGCTGCGGCGTCGAAAACGGCGGATGCAACGTTTACTGTTCTGTTGCTCTTCCTTCGTTTTATACCCGTGAGATTCGATTCTGTATCATTGCGTTACGATATCAGAACGGTACGCTCGTCCGTACGATCCTTCCTGTACTTCGTATCCTAGCACACACTCATATAAGTAGTGTATACATATATATATATATATATATATATATATATATATATATATATATACATATGAGAGCATGTGTAGGTATGTGTACGCATATATGTTTTTTTCATCAGACACTGCGTTGTTATATTCTTGTATCTTTCTCTTTCCACGAATTATTTCTACTATAAAAGGAAAGAGATACCTTTTTTCATGTTTGATAAATAATGACCGAGTGTGAACGGCTGAAATTTGATTTATTTTTGTTGTACCTGAATGTACGTTTTTTTTTATTTTAGAAATATAGGTCGATTTTTTCCTGTAATTTATTATGTATTATATTTTCGTAAGGTGAGAATTTTATTTTTATTGAAATGGACAAGAGTATTCCAACTTTGTACACACACACACACACACATATGTATATATATATATATATACAAACAAAGAAATTTGAATATATGATCTCGATTTATGTTTCTCAATATTTCATAATTGGTGTAATTTAATAATTGAATAATACAGACTAAAAACAACAGTTATTTTTAGCTACATGTTTCTTTTTGCTTGCATTCTCGTTGGTTAGTTGGTAATTAGGTTCTTAGGGCGCTTCGACAGCTGAGATCATTAACGCCCGAGCACAAATTATAATTAAAAAAAACACACCCTGTTTGCGCATTTGCGTTTGAATTACTCCTTAATTCGAAACGCTAAACGCTTAATAATATTCCATTAAAATAATATTTCTTTCAGTAAGAGGACATATATGAAGTAACTGGACTATTAAAATACCTAATCTTGATTGGACAATACGTATAAATATAATAAGAAGAGATGAACTCTTGAGAACAGTAAATTATTTAAAATACTGTGACCTGATATTAAAATTCACAGGTTATTTCGTGAAGAGCACGTTGAAGTAAGCCCAAGGGATTCACTCGTATGGCGACATATATTAAAATATCAAGATTGGAACAATCCCGTTGGTATAGTTCCCTAATAATTTTTAAAAATTTTTACTACTCGAATGTTTAATTGATACCACTAAATACGTCTCTATGTTTAAGGATGTACCCGAAATTCCGTGCGATTATGAGATTACAAGTATTTTTTTAAGAATAATTTTTCACACAGTTTTTCAAGACAATAATTGAAAATACAAAATTTCGAAGTATATATTTTTGAAATCATTTGTCGCATCTTATAATCTGATCTTAGTTGGCCTGTGATTAGACCTTACCGAATCTTACTAGACCGGACTGGATGTAACCTGAATTGACCTGAATTAATTATACAAACTTATTAACATGACTTTTATTGAAAAAAATATATTTTTTAAATGCATATTTTCATAGAATTACATTTTTAAAGAATTGTTTTTTGAAGAATTTTATTACATGATATTTGAAGTGAAACTTCTTTAGCCGCGTTGGGAGTAAATTTTCAAGGCCAAGACGAAAGTGTTCGCAAGGTGTTATAACAAGAGGGTTGGTGGCGAGAGAGGATGACTCGTGCATAGAGTGACGGCTAAGTTAACATTGTCACTTCGTTCATAGATATGACTATTGCACAATCATATTTGATGCGACGGTCACAGCAGTTGGTAAATTCTATGTTGCTGAGTGTAAAATGAAAGATAGAACAACAATTGTAATTGAAGCTATTTAGATTTCTCCGAATCAAAGAAAAGGATGATAGAATCTACTTTTTACAACGTTCATTATTATTGTAAACTCATGGAGGCGCAACGTTCCTTTGCAAAGGATAGGATAAACTACCAATGATTCTCAGTAGAGATTTTAATGTCAATTTTTCGTCACAATATTCAGCACTTGTTAATATTCTTGTTAATAATCTACGTGAAAAACTTAATTTAAGTATGAATACTGAATAATACCCATAATCTCAACGGCAAAATCGGGAGTACTATTATAAATGCTGTCTTTTCCCAGAATTTTCAAAACATACAATCCAAAGCATACATATCATATTTCAGTTATCATTAACCCCAATGTATCAGTTATATCAATTGAATCCCCACTAGAAGAAACCATGGAAGTTGATAAAATATTATAAAAAAAATGTTAACTTTCTAATTCATTTCTTATTGTTTTATGTTTACAAACTTCGTTGTATACTAAATTCCACCTTTCGTCCTCTCTCATACTGATTTTTAAAATGACAAACAAAAACAAACCCATTTATTTATCATGCATGATACCATGTTCTTAAAGCTCTTTACATTTCAACCAACGGCAAAGAAGTTTCACTTCTGGCGCGCATACTGTGTTACACTCAACCTCTCTTAATTCATCTAAATTGACAACCTCAAGAAGCAGTCAAACCACATATAAATGAACAAGGCTATTGCAAGTTTAAATATAAAAAATGTAACAGAAGTTATAATACGGATATAAGTTCACAAATAATAATTATGTATTGAACACATTACAGTACGCTGTTAAAAATGTACGAATGATAATTGGTATATATTTTCTTCTTCGTCATTTTATATAAACTAATTTTTTTTTCTTATTAATTCATGTTTTAAAGTTTATATATATATATATATATATATATAGAGGTTAGGTTATGTTTGCGGGGGAGGAAGCTATCTTGCCTCCCGGCACTTAGACTCGAGGTCCATTATGCCTTCCCTCGGCTTGATCAAAACTACTCGGGAAGTCTCGCTTCCTTCCAGAAGCCTATCAGCCTGCCCGAGTTTATAGACCCTAGTTCGGCCGCGGTGAGGAAAAACTCCCCAAACCATCGTCGCCTTAAATTGACCCATGCCGGACATTCCGCGAGGAGGTGAATGGGGGTCTCGTTGCCCCCCCCCCACACCATCTATACTTCCCGTCCATCCTTCGGCCTTGTAAAGGTTCGTGGTAGCTTAATCTCCCGTGTCCTGTGACAATTCGCCCCAGGAGCCGGGAGAAGGATCTACCACTTGTATAGATTCTGTTAGTCCAGTCCTTATTTGGGGCCTGGCCTAAGAGTATCCTGGATTGACGACAACCGTCAATCTTTAGCCACCATTCTGAGTGTTCTGATTCGACCCACTCCCGAATGGCGCCCTTGGCCCAGCATCTCGCTATCCCTACGAAAGGCTCTGACCCCTCCACTGCGGACCTGGCTCCTAATGAGGCCAGTCGGTCTGCTATTTCGTTCCCCCGTATGCCCGTATGACCCGGTACCCACAGAAGGTGAACCTCGTTCTGAAAAGCCAGTCTGCCGAGAGCTATCTTGCATTCCAAAACCAACCTTGAAGTGGTGGCATGGGAAGCTAGTGTTATATATATATATATATACATACATACATAATAAAAAAAAAACATTTTTCAGGAAAAATGAATATCAGCACAACATGAGGAACGAATAAGTTTCTATTTTTAATGTATAAAAAACATGTATTTTTGTACAATTTAACCAGATATAAACACACTTTCTATATATTCAATTTGATTGAAAGAAAAACAATCATTTTTTCTATCATGATGTTTATAATATGATTAGGATAAGCGACACCTGTGCGCTATTGTAAATTTCAGACTTTCTTTGTGCTGCAGTGTCAAGAATAATAAAAGAAATAAAATAATTTGAAGTAGTACATATATCTCTTGTTAGATACATTATATGTATTTGTAAAGTAAATAGTTCTTTAAAATATAATATATAAATAAAAATATACATTTTTATCTTTATGAAGTTAGATGTCATTTGTAAGACAGTCTTTTTAAATACTTTAAATTACACTATGATATAGAAATATGTTTCATTTACGTAAAATATTGTCAGGAAGATTGCATGTAAACGAAAGCAAAATAATAAGTCTCTAATAAAAAAATATAAATACCAATAAATGTTTCCGTAAGAAATCTTATGAAGAGAAACGACACGGAAGACATAATTGATGTTGAATTATAAACGAGCGACGATTTCGCGAAAGGGAATGTTTGTTCACGCACGCACAAAGGATTCCGCAATAAGTCCTTGCTAATATTTGCTTCTTTACATAAATCATAACAATAATTACAACAGTTGCTTTAAGACTGCGTGAGTCCGACGTCGACGACGACGGTCGATCGAAGAGGCAGTGCGGCGCGGTGGCCCGTTTGTCCGTGCCGAACGGACCGCAAACGCTCTTTCTCGCATTTTCTGAAAGGCTCGACCGCAGCAGACGATTGAAGATTATGAGCTCCGGTCTGCTCCGTGAATAATTAAATTTCGCCAGACAGATTTTACGAATTTACCCTCTTTAATTTTACATGCACGCATATAATTTTAAACGTATGGAACTGAGAACATATAATTCATTATACACACATACGCATACACATTTATATATATATATATATATATATATATATATATATATATATATATATATATAACCTACATGACTTATAATTTTGAGTACGGTTGTGTATATTTTATGTCCATTAGTTGAAAGAGAGTTAAATTAAGTATAGATAATGAAGGTGGTAACTAATGTGTATACACATAATCTATAATTATAATATTACATTATTTACTTTGTATACTTCAAAATATAATAGAGTGATGAAGTTTGGCTTTTATTTTCTTCATATATATATATATACATGTATATGTGTGTGTATGTATAATGAACACTCACAATATTGTCATTTCGTTTTCAATATTTTGTTGGAGCAATTTATCATAAATATCATCGTTTAAAATATATCTCATATCATTGTATATCATTTATTTATACAAATTGTAATGAATATTGCAGTCAAAAACGTATGTTTATTGAAAGTTGCAGGTATTAACATGTCATTTATTAAAAATAGTATAAATATCCAAATATTTTGTATATCAGGTCGTGACCAAATTATAAAGTCGGATAATTAAAAGGCAAAGAATCTCGTAAAATTTAAAAAGAGAATCG
The DNA here is from genome assembly GCA_034766995.1 of Acanthacorydalis orientalis. Taxonomy (NCBI): domain Eukaryota; kingdom Metazoa; phylum Arthropoda; class Insecta; order Megaloptera; family Corydalidae; genus Acanthacorydalis; species Acanthacorydalis orientalis. The sequence continues at coordinate 6,730,204 of CM068322.1, forward strand.
AGGACGAAAACACAGAAAATTCAAAAACATTGTTTCAAGTAAAATTTGAGCAAAGGAAATATGAGCGTTCCTTTATAAGTAATCTGGAGCTCTATATTTGCGAGAAGTAGCTCAATGAAGGTAGTTCAGTTCAGTAGTAGTTCATTTAAAAGAGTCGTGGACGCAATATGTAACGAGAAGGAGAAAAGTCTTATATACAATCCGTTCACACTAGCAAATGTAAGTGATAATGTTATGAAATCAAATTTAATGATAGCTATAACTTATGTTATTAATGATCTTTTAATTGACATACATTTTTTTAAAAAAATCTTTGTTTAATATATTTAAAACAGTTTTAGTTTCTTGAAACTTTCTTAAACTGATGTAAAATGAGATAGAAATACATGCATTATATATATATATATATATATATATATATATATATATATATATATATATGTATTGCATTATTGCAAAAATTCGTATACGATTCGATAGGTGATGTTAAGAGTGCCACATGGCGGCTCTCCTAATTGAATTGTGTTCATGTTATATATCGTTTAAAATGTGATAATCATAGATATTATTTGAACATCGAAAGGATTAGTTTCGATTCGATTTTTGTACATGAAAAATTTTTGAAAATGGACAACGACATGCACTTTCGTCACATTAAAAACAATATTTTATGTTATCTCTCTCTCTCTCTCTATATATATATATATATATATATATATCGTTTACTGATACTGTGGTTTAAATTAATGTAGTAAAATTAAAGTAGATAGAAAGTTGTAAATGTTTAATATTTAACAATAAGTCTTTAAATAGAAATTTATAACCAACATACAGCTTTGAAGTATAACATATAAAAAGTATTTTTATACTGTAAGAGAAAATTTATATGTGTGAGAAATGAAGAAATATAAATAAAACAAAACATGAACATATGTAAAAAAAATATTCTATGAAATAAATGCTGTTTTATTTCTGAATAAAAAATATTATTTAATTTTCCTTTTATATAAAATATAAACACAATACGTTTAACAATATCAAATTTTATTTGTATATCTGTGAACTATTTGAATAGTTTTCTTGGTTATTTTTGACCGATTATGGCATGTATGCTATCTTCAGGTGAATTTTAGATAACTAAGAGTTATATAAAATACAAGCGGCCAGAAAAATATCTACACCACAAGATATGTACAGGTTATCTAATATAATACCCGTTAAAACGGTTTAAATATTATCACAAAACTGGATTTTTTTTCTTTATTTCATTAGTATTTTAAATGATTTTTTTAAAAAAAAACTTTCATTTCCTAAAAATAATCATTTTTTTTTGTAATGGCTACATTCATCGTGATCCTGTATATTAGAAAATATATTATTATACATGACTATTACGACTTCCTACCTAACTAGTAGTAAATGCATTATTAAAAATCTATAATATATGTATATATATATATATAACGATAAAATAATTTATTAGTGCAAAATACATATCTATTTCTAAATCTTTTTTTTTACATTTGGAGATGTATACGAACATGTTATTAAATAGATTTATAACGAAATGCTTCATTAATAATATTGATACTTCCTTTTTATGGAAATTGATTTATTCTAGGACATTTTCAAACGATTTTTAATACAACCTGCAGTGTTTAGTTGATATATTTAAGTGTTTATTTATTTGATTCGACAAGAAGGCATATTTATTTGATTATTTATAATTCGTTTTGTGGAAAACAATGAAATTGAAGTTTGGAGTTTCCGTTTTAATCCTAATCGCTGCAACATCGTCCAGATTTCATCTTTAAAATATACACAAAACGTGCCTATCTATGGTCCTCTTGTAGACACACGCACTTAGCCACATTCGTCGACTTGTTTGTTTTCGACCGTACCCATCACTAAATCATTCGACGTATTTGTCTTTCACACTGTTAAAATGGATAGAACAAAACAAATGAGTCGAAGTAGTAATTCTCGTATGTAAATCGCGAAACAGCCGATTACACGTTGAAAAAAATCGTCTAGGGTGCGATATATATCTATCTGTCGGTCGGAATTGGTAAAAAAAGCGTGTTTGTTTCAGGAATATCGAATGAATTACTTTTCTTCCACCGTCGTATATTCTTCTACAACTACCGCTGTTGAAAAAAAGTTATTTCGGTGCGTCGTCGTCGCGCAGAAAACTTTTTTCTCTTTTTTTTTGTGTAAACACACGACGACGATATCGTCGGACGGATCCTCGCCCTAAGAACGGAACAGATAAGGGAAAAAACACACATACAAAGAGACGCGAAACTTTTTTCTCTTCTCATTGTTGTCCTCGTGCTCTTACAAAACTGTTTTGTCTACGACTGACGACTCCTGGCCGATGATACATAAGAAAAACATTCTTGACGTCGGGCGCACTTTTTCTTACGTCTTTTGTGATTCAAATTTGCTCTAATTTATCGGCCATTCTTGTACGGTTTGAGACAATGGCATTTTTAATGAGACGCCTGCGTTTTTTATATTAAGAGCTTTAATAGCTACATATTCAACAGTTGTGTGCCACGAAAAAGGTAAATATATGTTAGAAATATTTTAGCTATATATTTAAAAAAGATTTACTTTTATTCTGAATGATAAACACATGCCCGGTAAAAAATTATGTTGTGACTGAGTTTATAAACGAATGTATAATATTTTTATCGCGTTATTTTCGTGCCCCCTGTTATTATCATTGTCGTAAACAAGAACTTCGTGTTAAAAACTCATTTCAATTTTCGTGTTGATTATCATGTTCTGTAAGATCTGTATCTGTCGTGATCGACTTTACTGATTTTAGCCCGGTTTCCCTTAATTGTTTTTTCCTTCAATCGCACTTATATTCAAAAGAAAATCGGTGGTTATGAAATAATCGTTAAGGAATGACTGAATGACTGCTCCACTTGCAGATTAATTAAAGTCAGGTTTTTCGTAGAGAAATGAACTGTTCTAGAAAATATATATATATATATATATATATATATATATATATAAATATATGTATATATATATATGAATGTATATACACATTTATATAAAACTAAATTTTTAATTAATTATGATAAACTTTTTCAAGTAAGTAATCAATATTCAGTTCTAAATTTTTAAGAAAACTATTTAATTTCATGAATAATAACTGATCTTTTGATAAAAATAATAAATCTATATAATGTATAGGATACACAGACATGTCATCATCATCATCATCATCTTCAGCCCCTGTCAATCCACTGCTGGATAAAGGCCTCTTCCATGATTTTCCATTTTGTTCGATTCAGTGCCTCTCTTTTCCACAGTTTTCCAATATCCTTAGTTTTTAATATCCTTATCCCATCTGTTCATTGGTCTCTTTCTCGGTCTTTTCATATTCCTTGGTTCCCAGTCAATAATTTCTCTTGTCCATCGGTTGTCTTCTCTTCTTGCGACATGTCCCGCCCATTTCCATTTCAGACTCTTTACTCTTCTTATTATATCTGTGACTCCTGTTTGTTTTCGTATCCATTCTATTCTCTTTCTATCTCTTCTTGTTATTCCCAACATGCATCTTTCCATACTTCGTTGTGTTGTTTGGAGTCTTTGAACTATTTTGGCGTTAAGCACCCATGTTTCGCTGCCGTAGGTAAGGACCGGTAGTATACACTGATCGAATACTTTTTTCTTTAAACAGAGTGGGATTGTTGATTTAAATATTGAGGCGTTTCGTCCGAAAGAGCTCCATCCCATTTTTATTCTCCTATTTACTTCTTCCGTGAATGATCCATCTCTGTTGATAAGCTGGCCTAGATAAACATATTTCGTGACTTCTTCTATTTCCGTTCCTTTTATTTCAATTTTCTTCGGACATACAAACGCATTGAACAGTACTTTTGTCTTTGTATGATTCATGTTGAGGCCGATTTTTTGACTGGCATCGTTTAGTTCTTCTATTCTCTTTTGCAACTCTTCCGGAGTATTTGCGAAAATAACTATATCATCGGCAAACCGGAGATGGCTTAATCTTTCGCCCTTTATCTCGATTCCTTTGTCCTCCCAGTCGAGCGATTTGAATACTTCTTCTAAGGCCGCAGTAAACAATTTCGGAGAAATTGCATCTCCCTGTCTTACACCTTTCTCGATTTTTATCTTTCTACACAGACATGTATATATATATATATATATATATATATATATATATATATATATATAAGGTAATGTATGTTTACAAAAGTATAAAAATATATTTAAAGAACTTTTTATTTTCTGTTCAAATTACATATTCAGGCTATTAAATGTTGTAACAACACAGAATTTTGTTTGATTTAAATGTAATTCACTTTTAAATTTTTTCAACAGCACAAGTTAGAATAACTATTAATTGAAATCAGTACACTTTTGAAGGATATAATTTGTTACTAATTTTTTTGTAAGTTCTTTTCTTTAACTTGGTTTTCAAGGACTTAAATAATTGTTTTTTAGTGAAAATGTATTGTGGAATTTTTTTACATTATGAATTAGTTAGTTTTTTGATGCTTTTTATCATTCATATTATTTTTTAAATGTCTTTAACGAGGCTATTGTTTAGTTTAAAACGTTTGTAATATTTAATATTAATTGTAAGACAATAATTATTAATTATAGCTCTTAAATTAACGATTTGTTTTTGTATGTGTTTAATTGTGATAGTTATAACGTTATTATAGATAATAATTGTGTAATATTTATAGCTAAAAATAATTGTACTCTGTTTCGAATTCAGCACGTTTTCGGTCATATCTTGTCGAATACGAATAAATTCGTATCTTATCTATTTTCTATAAGTAAAATAAAAAGCAAAATTATATTTTATATAAAAGTCATTAAACACCCCAAATTAATACATATATATATATATATATATATATTTGTATGTATATATATATATATATATATGTATACATATATATATATATATATATACATATATATATATATATATATATATTTGTATGTATATATATATATATATATATGTATACATATATGTTTTTACGCGACTTGTGCAATAAGTTTAGTAAATTTATATGACATGGCCCCACCATTCATTTGGTACTATAAAATGTGACTTTACAAAGTACCATAGGCAAAATTTCAGCTAGAACCGATGTGTTATTTACGTTCTACAGATGTTTGAAAAGAGCATTGTATCAGTTTTCGAAAAAATGGAAAAAACGAGTTCTTGCAGTAGTAAAACATTTTTATTTGAAAAAGTGGACGGTCGATCAGATCAAAGCGGAGTTAGATAAAGTTTATGGAGATTCTGTACTAGCGTTTGAAGACTGGATACATGATCTATCTGGATACATGAGTTTAAACTTGGTCGAACATGCATTTAAGATGAAGCGTGCTCTAGACGCCCAATTGAGGTTTCCACGACGGATATTGTTGAAAAAATCCATGGTGTCGTTATGAAAGACCGCTGAGTGAAAATGCGCGAGATTACTGAGATTGTATATAACTCAACTGAATGAGTGCACAATATCCTGCGCGACAAATTGCACATGAAAAAGCTGTGTGCGCGATGGGTGCCGCGATTGTTGACTGTCGGCCAAAAACGCACACGAAAGGACATTTTAACCCAGTGTTTGGCGATGTTTAATCGTAAGTCGTAGTGCTTTTTTGCGTTAATTCGTCATCGTAGATGAATCATAAATCCACCACTGCACAGCTGAGTCAAAGCAGTGGACAACGACTGGTGAAAGTGCGTTGAAGAAAGCGAAGGTCGTTCTGTCATCTGGGAAGGTGATGACCACTGTTTTTTGGGATTCCTTCAAAGTGTCATCTTGATCGATTACTTAACGAAGGAAAAAATGATAACAGGAGCCTATAATGCAATATTATTGAACCGGTTGAAAGAAGAGCTGAAATAAAGACGACCAAAATTGGCGTACAAAAAAGTGCTCTTTCACCAGGGAAACGAGCCGTCGCACAAATCGACCATCGCTATGGCAAAATTGCACGAATTTAGCTTCGAATTAATTCCTCATCCAACCTATTATCAGGATTTGGCTCCGCGCGAATTCTTCATTTTCCCAAACTTGAATATTTGGCTCGGTCGGAAGAAATTCTCGTTAAACGAGGATGTTATCGCTACCGTTAATGTGTATTTTGCACACTTTAAGAAGAACTACTTTTTCGATGGGAAGATAAAGTTAAAAACTCGCTAGGCCAAATGTATAATCCTCAGTGGAGACAATGTTGCGAAATAAAATCAATTTTTTTCAGTAAACGGTGTTTAATTTGCTTTTTACTATACTCAAAAGACTCTCGTGTATATATATATATATATATATATATATATATATATATATATATATATATAATAGACAGAATCTGTTAGATTGTATAAATATAATATAAAATATAAATATACGCGTCACTGCATGTACGTTCATTTATAAATATATAACAACGAATATGGAACAATAGTCACGGTACGTCAACTTCGAAAACTAATTTGCGTCGCTGAACCGACAGTACGCCTAACAAGCGTACTTTAACTACAGAATACATAGTAAATGAGGGAACGATATGATATATAAAATGGTGGAATGGCAGAGAACCGGATCGACGCAAGGTCACGCGTATCATTGATATAATTAGTCATCAAAACACAGGTAAAAGCGATTAACAGCGTCAGAACTTTTCGAGTTAATCCACCTATACACATTCATACCGGTCATAATTGGAATTCAGCTCGTTGTAAAATTGTAATAACTACGGTATGGTGCCGCATCGGTGTCGAAACACATTCGAAGTCAAATGCAAAATAGACGAAACGAAAATGAACTTTTAACAAGCGACGAACATAGGAGCCGGTGTAGATTTTCGGTTGGAAACTTCAATTGAAAATTAGTTTCGATGCGGTCGACAGTATCCGAGTACACAATCAGACTTGAGTGGATGTAAATGATCGTGTATGCATATTTGACTGTTTACTTGTGTGCGGGAGTATCGGTCATGTACAATTATTTGTGCTTAATTAGCTGGAGCGACGTTGATCTAAATTTAAATATTTCTTGCGAAACATTAATTATGATCGTTGATTATTCATCTCACGTCGGTGTAACCCTGAAAATAATATCAAGACCTAAACATATTCACACACACATATATACATATATAAATCTGTGTATGTGTATATCCAGGATTGTATACATTAATATAAATGGGATGATCAAGAATTACCATAATTATGGAATAGTTTCCGAAATATGATATTTCTCTAGTGAGCCACAGAGCGTCGAAACTTGTTAACCGTCGAAGCGGACAGAGAATGAAATGGATACCGGATCGGGTTTCGTTAAGAAAACAGAGAATTTCGAGAACGGTCTTCTGGTGTGCTGTTATGTAAATGCATTTCGAATTTAGAATTATGGGGTTTTGAATAATAGTTTCGCTTGACAACATACATTTTTATATTTCAATTGTACTAAGTGTATGATTGATAAAGAAGTTATGAACAAATATTATTCAGTCATTAAGTTTAATTTATTAGTAACATTTTATATTCAAAATAAGAGACATAAATTAACATAAGTATTGAATAATAAATACATAATAATCATGAAATTGATATATTTGTTGGCGAATGTTTGGAAAATATTTAAACTAATTTTATTATTATCCTTTATCCAAAAAAAACAACATTAAAGTACTGTGTTCTATCTATTTTAAATATATTAATAATTTAATGTTAATATGCAATATTTAAAAACATTAATAATGAGGATCAATTTTCAGTAAATTGATCTATTTCTTTCGAGAACTTATTTATTAGAAAAAAGCGTATTCTGTAATCTTTTTTGTTGAGATGAGGCTACCACTATTACGCGATAAAGGAGTTCGATGCTGGTGCCTGTTTTCGAAAATTAAGATCCAACCAAACTATATTATTGGTTTAAGAAATTGAAGTTTCTCGTTTAAAAATGGGATTAGTGATAACACCTGACAGCCTTAAGAACATTTGATGAGTAAGTGTGAAGCCGCGATTCCTTGTTACGCTTGATGTTTCCGAATTGTTCTTCTTTTCAATGATGCAAAATAGTAAAATGTAAAAATACCTTTTATCGTGAACCTACTTGAATCAAAAGTCATATGTCTCTGTACCTAACACTTTTATATAGAACGCTCAACGCGTCATGGAGCTAGTTTGGAAAGAAGGGGTAATTTATAGAAATTGACCTCGTTAAGGGACCACGCAAATCATCGATTTAATATGAGGTCCTCTTTATAGTAGTTTAATTTGGCAGTATTTATTATTAAAAATAAATAATAAAAAACAAGAAACGTACTCAGTAATGAATGTGAAAAAATATTATAAAATATATTTCAAAATAAAAAAGAATTTAACTAAAATCAAATAAATAAAACTGATTAGAACAAAAGTTTTTCGATTAATATTATATAAATGTATATGTATGTATATATATATATATATATATAACTCCAAATTAATCAGAATCACTTTAGCCAATTGTATTAACTTACAATAAATTATCGGAAAATTATATTGTGTTCTTCGAATTTGTCAAAATATCCGATACAAACAACTTATTTACAGTAACAATCAACAACAGGATTTAATAATTTTATCCTGTTTTATATAAATATATATATATATATATATATATATATATATATATATGTATATATATGCATGAATGTATTTGAATTCTTGTACGGTGAGAGAACAACAAAAAAATGAAAAAGTTTTATCCTTGCCGAAAATATCTGTCAGCAAGAACGGAATGATAATAACGATAATAATAAAACGAACTTTAACTTATTTCATATTTCTTCGCGTTGTGTAAATACGGCAGACATGTCAGAATGCCACGTCGATAAATTTGTTAGTTATACAAAGTGATCTTTTCGTCACAAAGGAGCGGAGTCGTCGTCTTCGTCTTTGTCGCTTCCTGTCACTGTTATATTGTACGTAACTCCAGAACCGTTGTGCAGTTTCTACTCCTGCTGTTACCGTTGCTTGTGCTCCTGTTCTTGCCATTCATTTCTGGTTTTACTATTCCTTGCTCTTCATAACTCTCCTCTACAATATCTATACCGCTTTACACGTACGCAGGTTATTGGTCGCATAATCGACTCACAGAAATGTAGATGGATGAGGGCCCTGTTACGCCTTATTGATCATATCCTGCGGTTTTTCTTTATGCTTTATTGAAAGTTCGACGAATACGTACGAAACTAATAACAAAAGTTTTCGACAATATAATATGCCAAGCTGCACCGCACAAATACACACACACAGACTAGTACAAAAACAAACCCATCAACCTCAAAATTCGAATATATATATATATATATATATATATATATATATATATATATATATATATATATATATATATATATATATACATATAACATATATAACACATATACTTTTTTACCTTCTCAAGTTTTTCATTAAAAAAGAGACCAACCTAAATTATAATTTGATGTTATATCCGTTTTTGTATTAGATACAATTCATCTTGTTTTTTGATAGCGTTAGGTCGTAGATGTTAAATCAATAGTTCAGAAGAAATGAGTTTTTGTTTTATTTGTTTTTATTGGAGATTATTTTTCTACAAAAAAAATTTTAGATCGTGAATCATAGTAAGATGTTAAGGTCGGCATTTATTAAGTGTTCTTGACAGTAGTTTTCTTAATATATCATAAATTTTGTTTTCAGCGAATATAATTCACTTTGTATTTTTATGTTGTAATTATAATATTTATTACTTTTTTATAACCGTTCATAGAAATTTCTTTGAACTAAAAAATTTACCTCTTGATTTATTTTATATTAAGTACACATTAATGTCTGTTTGAATCATTTAAATAATAATTTTGTTAATAATTCATCAAAGTTAGATTATATTCTAAATCAAATATAAAGTACTTAAATAAAAAGATTTACATTTTATTTTTTAATTTGCTTGAAGAATTTAGATTTGATGAAAATATGAAAATTATAAAAAATATTGATTGAATGTTTACTTGAAAGTTTATGACTTGTTAACGTCTTGACTATTAATTCTTTGTAAATTTAAAATTCAATCAATGTTTTAAACGTTTGATTTAATAATATTTTGTAAGGTCAAGATATTTCACTAAAATTTTAATTATATTTTATAAACAAAGTTTGTTAAATAATAGGACGTTTGTTACAGCTCTGAATTTATATTAGATTTGCGATATTTAAATCTATTTTTGAATATAAAAGAGTGATAGATATAAATATTTTCAATTGATCCTACTGATAAATTTCGTACATTGCATTGTAGTTTAAAATAATTTTAATTTTTTAACAATTTTAATCATGTATCAGTCATATTTACAAAAAGGACAGAGCCTGATGCAATTACAGTCACGTGAATATTATTAAATTAATCAAACTTTTATGAGTTTGAATCTTTTTTGTGCCATTTTATTTCATCCAAAAGTGATATTTTAATAGCTATGAAACAGTATCTGAAATTTTTTTAAAAACTACTTCAATGGTTTGTAAATATTATTATTCGACAGAAACATTCCTAAATTGCTTATAGTTTTATCAGATTTGATCAGGTTTGGATTGGTTTAGATCTGAGTGATCAGGTTTCATCAAGTAATCGAATCATATCTGGTTAGATCAAATCAGGTAATGGAGAATCCAGAGAGATAACAGATGAAATTACATTTCTGTGGAGGTTTCAAGTGATTAAGCAATAATATTTATTATTTGTTTTTTTCTAATAGTTTAAAATTTCTCTATGAACTTTAATATATTTATTTTTTTAAATACTTGCTATGTATTGAAAAACAGTATATATTAGGTTGGTAGGAAAATAATTGAGGTTTTTATTTTCTGAATTTACCCTCATTTTTTTTAATTAAGGTGTCATTTCATCGTGTTCATGTTAATATCAATTTAAAGTGTATTTTTTGGTCTGTACTTTGGTAACATCGACTTTCCTTTTATTAATAATTTTGCTTCAAATTGGGCCATTGAATTAAAGATTGAAAAGAAACAAATAAGAGCATTTTCTTGTATTAGTTCAAAATGGGTGGTAAAGCAGCAGAAACTGCTCGTAAACTAAATTATGTTTTTGGTGTGGGTACTGTTAAGGAACTTACGGTGCAATCATGGTTCTAAAAAAAAATTCATGGGTTTCTTTCTTGTTTATAAAGACTAACTGTTGTTAGTTTAATCAGAACCACGTACAACAATTCGAGTGTTTACACAAAAGTAAGGTGTTAGTCATCCAATAATTCTGGACCACTTAAAACATTCAAGAAAATCAAAAAATCTTGAAAAATGAGTGCCGTAAAAACTGAACGAAAACCAATAAACCGCAATTATTTTTCTATCAACCTAATAGTAAAGAAAGTTTACATGTGTGTACTTTAGAAAACTAGTATTAATCTTATAAAGGTATATGAATGAATCCAATCTTGAAAACATTTTATGCCAGGTTTGATCAATTCTCTAATTCATAGTTAGAATATTTTTCGAAAGTCAATTCTTCTGATTCTGTTTTGTCTGATAAGATCAGGTTAGATCAATTTAGAAGAATAGTTTCAAAGAATTTTTGTTTGAAAAATTGTCTTTAATAAAAGGTTGGAAATATTAGTGAAACGTATTACAGATTTAAGTGTATTACATGTTTCAATTTAATATTTCTGGAAATTACTGTGCTAAATTTTTAATTATACAAGAATCGATTTAAAAACCTTTTCCATAATTAATATATAAATTACATACGTCACATATAATTTAATACAGTAATTAATATATATATATATATATATATACATATTATATGTCTACTTCTCTTTCTCTCTCTCTCTCTCTCTCTATATATATATATATATATATATATATAATAATATATATATATATATATATATATATCTATATATATACATATATACACATATATATATATATATATATATATATATATATATATATTTTTATATATATATGTATATAGTATATATCTTATACAAAATTAAATCAAATAAAAAATGAATGAATCAAACAATATAAATTACGTTATTTATTTTTTTTAGGTTCTGGATGCCAAGTTATCACTTCAAAATAAGGTAATGTAAATAATAATTGATACTTTTTCTATTTAAACGAATACATTTTTTCAAATGACTTTTTCACTCGCCGCAAATCACAAAAAACAGCTATTGAAATGCGTAAAATAAACAATGAAAAATGATCAAAAATCAATTATGAAACATTTTTAATCACATAATTATTATATTTTATGATTTATGAGATGAGTGTACAATTCATTTGTAAAAGTGAATTTATCCATAGTGTCAAAATCATATTGTGACATGTACTTACTTAAATATGAAACAGAATCGATTCATTTCTTTCTATTTAATGTCTTTCAGATAGTGTATCTAAATTTTTCAATTAATTTATGTTTTAGTCTAAGTTTTCTAATTATTCGTTTAGTCACATATCTATTTCTATTTATAAAAATAAATAGAGTATAGATATTATTTTACAACTTATTATATTATTTATTCAGTCAGCTTAATTAACTGTAATTAAGAATAAATTATTGATTCATAAATATCTGTTTAATTTTTTCTGTTTCAGTTTTAAAGCTTTAATATTTTGTAATCGGCTTTTTCTAAAAAGAGTTTCCTAAAAAGTTCATCGAAAAGAATTAGAACTAAATTAATTTTTTATATATGTACTTAAAATATTCAAAACCAGTATTAAAAAAAATTAAAAATAAACATTTGGACTTTGTTAATACGATGTAAAACTTTTAATCTTAAAAGTACTATTACTTCAAAATAAATATGTAATTAAACTATATACCAAAATTATAAAAACTGTAGTCTATTTATATCAAGGGTGTAGTTGGTTAATAAATTATATAATATTATCTCTTTAAAAAACATTTCAAATACAAAAACTATATGTAAAACATGATTTTAAAAGTAAGACATGTACTAAAATCACGCTCTGTTGTAAACTAAACACGCACAGAACAGTAATAACGTTATGGAGAGATAATCTGAATTATCCACTAAGGAATACGAGTTTGCTCACTCATGTAAATCTTTTGTCACACATCGTGTACGCTAGTAGGATTTGTTTTTGAATATGAGAAAATAGTTTGAAACTTTTCCCCATAATTCATATTTCTTTTTCAATTATTTTAGTTTTATGAAATATGTTAAATTTTTCAAAATTGTGTAGAAAATACACTCTTATAATTGTTTTTATTTAAACATAAATCACTGAAAATATAGACTATAAAAAAATTATATCACAGAGAAGCAAAAAAGACTTCATTAGCCACAAACAAACTTTTCACTATTAATTTAATAATTATAAGAGATCTATCATTGTAATTTTTTAGGAGTAATTTTTTAAAAAATAAAGTGCTAATAAATCGATGAATGTTATAAACAGTGTCAAATTTTTTGATAACTTTTTATGGTTTTTGTTATTGTTTTGTATTAATACGAAAAATATACTAAAATTATGTTATATTAGTTGTTTAGTGCACAGTATATTCCATTTTTTTGTTATGATGTTACGAACTTTTTTTTATTTTACAAACGTCCGTTTATATGCTTTCTACTAAGTTCGCGGAGCATAATTTATATTAACGATATAAATGATCATGGAAGTATATTATAGAATCAAAAAAAATTCCCTATAGACAAACAATATAATTAGTAGCTTAGATATGATTTTTATAAAGAATTAAGAAAATGTACAAATGGCAGAAAAATATAAATGTTTTTTACTATAATGTCATTGTAAGGCGCTTAAGTAACATTCAAAATGCAGTTGCACTGGTGTTCTCTTTTCATCGCTGCAGCTTGTATTCTTTAACGTTACTTTCAGTACGTATACCATCATTAAGTAGATTTTAAATACCTAATAGTTATTTTACAATTAGTACATATACCGTAACTAGTAATGGAGAGTAGAGTAATGTGATTTATAAAAATGAAGGCCACTAGAAGAATGTATCAGTAAGATCACTAGTTTAAAAACATTCAAATATAGTTTGATGACCGAAACATTCAAATATAGTTTGAAACCGAAATGATCAGTGTTAAATTATTGAACATATTCGATCAGTAAAATTTTTGTGATTTGTGAGGTGAGCAGAAAATTCTTTTTTTAAAAGTGAATATAGCTAATACAAAAAGAGTCATAAGAAATTTTAGATCAATCAGACTATTTCCTTTTTGAGACATCGTGTATATCGTATAATAAAGTATAATTTGAATAAAAACATAAAAGAAATAAACAAACATTTTTTGAATGTGATACACTTGGAATTATTGTTTCTGTTCTGACTCGAAATTTCTAGAAGATATATGAATTTTTCAGTTTAAAAAATGCTTTATCAGATTTTGAGTAGATTTTTAAATTTATACTTAACCACACATTCAAGAGAGTGATTAGTGCCACTCATGCACTTGAAAATTTTCTATACATTCAGTATATGTTCAATAGCGTACCCTGAAAAACGGTTTGTTTCGCCTTACTTATATGATATAATTTGACCATTTTTTTGAAATTTTAATTCTAATTATGACTTAACGTCATTGGACTTGTAATACTTTAAACATTAAGAAAATGTGTAAAATAACAATCGATTTTGTTGAACTTATATGACAGCGTAACTTGTTAACGAGTTATTTGTAACTGATAAATGGATTGTTGCCACAAGTATACCATGTTTACCTCAAAGAAAAATGTTAGTTCAAAGTGGAATTTTACCTGAAAATATTACATTTTTTTAGTAAAAACTTATTCATCGTTCATAAACTTTTTTTTTATTTACTGTTCTGTAAATAACGTTTTCAATTAGATACTTTTCAATCAAATTCTTAGGTTTTTCTTGTTAAGCATATTAAAATATAGCATGCAATTGTATTGTCAATCATCATATACTAACTGTTCAATCGCGGTTTAGATAAAAAAATATATATTATGCCCTCTCCCGAAGTTACATGGTTAATGAGTTGAATAAAAATCAAAAAACACAAATTTAAATTGTTTTCGCTATTAAAATAACGGTTACTACTATTGATACTTAATAAACCATGTATTGTAATTTTTATCAGTCTAATATGGCAATATATTGACGTCTGTGCTGTTAATATAGGCTTACATTTCGATCAGAAAAAACCCTATTAGTGTTTCAGAATAAAGTGCTGCATCTCGTCACTGATTTGTACTATTTTATTTGGAATAGCACTTTACATGCGGATTTTCGTATACATGTAATTGAAAAGTTGATCAAAAAGACATATAGTACAGTCATTCTGTACAGGTGCATGGAAAGTACCATGAATGAGATGATTTAGATTTTAGGAACATATAACTTTTGTAATTATTACTGATATAAACGTCTAAAGTTATTAAATGCAGATTTCTAACCAGTCGTTCTTAATGAATACATCAAACTAAATAAGTGCTAGATGATGTTCTCACGATAAAAGATCTCTAGTTAGATGACTTTCCACATTTTTAATATTCTTACACCTTAAATAATTAGTTTCAATTCCAGCTAACGGAGCTGAATTCTGAGTTTCGTTCCTAGTACTCAATAACTTATTGACTGTACACTCTGGGTAAGAATGTAGTGGTCTACTTTTCGTTACGTGTACTCTTCTGAGATTATATATTTATTTGAACAATATTTCTAACTAGTGAAATTTTAAAATCTTTTCTGTACCTTAGTAATTGACAATGATGGCATTGCTAGCGAAATGCTTTTAAACAAAAATTAAATATAATAAATAATCGCTTATTGAACATTTTTTATCAGAATTATTTTGTGGTTTGCAACGTAATAAATAATGTGAATGTAAATTAAGCTACAATTCCAGAAGTCTAATGTGACAAAATGACTTCCCAGTCATCATATCTAAATAAGTACCGTAAAGTTAAAAACATAATTGAATCAATTAACCCAGACATTAAGTATAAAGATTTTAAAGAAGTTCGATTTATCTTTTCACTTTTTCAGTCTGAGGATGTGATTCCTATGGAAATACGTATAAGTAATAATTATAAAGGATCAGTGATCCTTTATTGAACATTTCTGATCAGAAAACATTTGTGTGTTTTATGAGGTGAGAAAATAAGTCATATATGAAACTCTACGTTTTATTACGATAGAGTATCTTAAATATATTTGTATTCAAAATGACAATTTATTAATTGTAAGCTATATATTTTTTACATAAATTTGTAGTTTTATTGAAACTTTCTTTTATGATGTTTATTTCGAATGAAAGCTTTTATTTTTTGATTTGTTGTTTAATTTGAAATTTACAAATAAAATGAGAGTTTTCTGTTAAATCTATTTACACCTAAATATCCAGTTACTCTATTTAGTCATGAACAGAAGAACATTTCTGATTCTTGTTAATCAACACCCTTATAATCTGTACGTATCGTGTGAAATGTTATTGTGTTATGTTCGAATCACTTGTCAAGTGAGAAACCGTGGCGATGGCATCGTAACAGTTGCGGCGAGAAACGGGGGAGTACGAGAGAAAAAAAGACAATACCTAGGAATAATCTGTATACGTCACACCGTTTAACAATGACGACGGTATCTGTTAATATCGCCGTGTATGTCTCTGTGGATCTTGATTGATGGCTGCCATGTCACGGCGTCGGTCAATGATAGACTTTAGTGTGTGCGTAGGGTTGTGTGTATATCATGCGATGCATTAAATGAGATTTATGAAAAGGGTGTCGCCGCCGTCGAGCGATTATTATGAAATAACGTAGAGATAACGAAGCGATATCGGCGATGATTCGCCGTCGACGTTTATTACACTTTGAATATGTTTAAAAGTTGCAATCATAAATTATCGTTTCGGTTTCGCTGCCACGTCAAAAAAATTATTTCATGGTGTCGTTTTCGGATTATTGCCGAGGTTTATTTTAACACGTGTTCAA
Source organism: Acanthacorydalis orientalis (assembly GCA_034766995.1). NCBI lineage: Eukaryota > Metazoa > Arthropoda > Insecta > Megaloptera > Corydalidae > Acanthacorydalis > Acanthacorydalis orientalis. Next base: position 6,747,218 of record CM068322.1, read on the forward strand.
AAATTATTATCAGATTCACAGTTTGAAATTTCATCCGCGTTATATTAATAATATAAATGACTTTTTCTCTCATAACTCACACACACACACACACACATATATATATATATATAATAGTTAATAATTTTATTATGAGTTTATTGATTGATAAGTCATTTAAAATGTTTATTAATTTTGTGTTTTATTAATCATAGTGGTTGACAAATACATAAAATGTGATATCGCTAAAATAGAGAAAAATATATTTTATAAAGAAAAGTACTTCCACTAGATGTGAATAAAATAAATTTGTGTGTAATCACACTATTTAATTCTAAAAAAATGAAAGTGTTTTATTTGGGATATAAATTCTCCATTTATTAACATAATTTTTATCTATTTTAAGATTACTTTTTACACGTCTTATTTTAAGAGATTTTGTTTTAGACCATTAAATAAGTAAATGCAGAATGTAAATGTTTTTCTCAATGGATTACAATATAAACTAACTTTTATGAATAAATCAGTAAAAAATTTCTCATATATATATATATATATATATATATATATATAAATATATATATATATATATATATATATGAGGGTCGTTTGATAAGTATGGTAAAAAAGGAAGTTAAACCGTTGTTTGGAAAAAAATCGTTTTTATTTCTCAACATAGTCTCCATTGAGGACTATACACTTGGTCCAGTAAGTTTCTAAAATACGCATTGACTGTAGGGATGAAATCCTCATCCGACGATAATTTCTTCTCACCGAGCTAAATTTTCAAGTTTGGGGAGAGGATGAAATTGCACGGGGCCAAGTCTGGAGAATAGGGGGGATAAGGAATCAGTTCGAAGCCCAATTCGTGTAATTTTGCCATTGTAACGGTCTATTTGGGACTTTTGTAGAAAGTACGAAAGAGTACTTTTTTGTACACCAATATTGACCGTTTTTGTTTTAGCCCTCCTTTCAAATGGTCCAATAATGCTGCATAATAGGCTTCTGTTATCATTTTTCCTTCGTTAAGCAGTCAATCAGGATGATTCGTTGAGAATCCCAAAATACAGTGGCCATCATCTTCCCAGCCAACAAAACGGTCTTTGCTTTCTTCGGCGTGCTCTTACCAGTCGTTGTCCATTACTATAACTGATGCTTCGACTCACGTGTGTAATGCTAGATTCATGTTTCATAAACGGTGACAAATCTATGCAAAAAGGACTGCTCATTTTTTTTCTATTTTTGCGGCAACTACTGTAATGCTCATTTCAAACATCTGTAGAATGTTAATAATGAATCGCTTCTGGCAGTAATTTCACCTACGCTAGTTTGAAAAGTGACATTTGATATCCGTGACGTTACCAAGGCGTCATATCATAGAAATTTACCTAACTTATCAAATGGCCCACGTATATACTTACAGTAATTGGCGCTTTCGTTTCTATTTTCCGTTAATAAACAGGGTTCTGAGGCATACATTGTGGAAAGTTTCAAAACAACTCGCTTGTATTTCTCTTTTAAAACAGTTATTTCGTACATATTATCTGTTGCTATAAACTATCCTCTTTGTTGTCTTCAATTTTGTTTCCTGAGATAGATTATAAACTTTTTATTAAATGATTCCTACTAAATTGGTACAACCGATTAATAGTTTTTCAACAAAATGTATGCTAGTGCACTAATTGTCTATGTATATTGTTTACCTTTTCCCAATACTCGTTTGTAAAGATCTATAATGGTATTGGTTAATATTTTATGTTCATTTATAATTTTATTTCAGTATGTATACAAATATTGTACGTATAACCTGGTTTATAAAAAAATAAATATTACTATAGGGTATTTATGCCATTTTAACTTAAAAGTAAAATTTGAAATTATGCTTTTGTGAAATGATACCAAAAAATTTTTCATGCATAAAATGTTGTTAGGATTATAATATTTTTTGAAAATTATTGTTCAGTGTACTAATAATAGTATTTGACTATTTTGGACTATCATTTTCTTCTATACAATATATTGTGTTGTAAATATTCTTTGTAATGTAACAAAAACAGTTTGTCTAATATTTGTATGATACGAAATATTGAAATTATATATTTTATAATATTTTATTTTCTCACAATGTAGTAACAGTGTTACGGTTAAGTTCACTTTCGCATATGCATTTTTCATTCAGCTTTCAACTCACATTTTTTTCTAATCAAAATGATTTATAAATGATTACTGAAATGTTCAATAAATTTTATTGTCTATGTACATTTCGATGGAGATGATGTCTTTCTGAGTGCTAAGATATTGAAACATTTACTAAAGATGTTTTGGTTTGTAGGGTGAATAAAAATTTTATTTACGAAAGGATACATTTTATTTTGCTTCTAAAGAAATTACTAATAAAATTATATCTCGTTGTTAATAAATTGTCTGAACATGTAATATAAAATATGTCTGATTGTCTTTTGAAGATACGTGCCTCAGTCTAATTTCTTTTTATTTTATCTAAGATTTAAAAAATCCAGACTTAACGAAATCAATTTATAAAAAAATGTAATCGTTGAATGTTTTTTACATAATAATAAAGTAATCACGAATAAAATACTTTATATATATATATATATATATATATATATATATATATATATATATATTTACATATATAAACATAAAGACACACTATTAAAGCGATTGGATCTTGAACGTACGACTCACATAAATGGAATAAAATCGAGTCGTGCCGCACTTAACAACATCAAAAAAGGGACGCGTTGAAAATGTTGAATGTCAAAATTAATGAAATTTACACAGGACATTGTATATATATATATATATATATATATATATATACGATCGAATGAAAAACCAACATCCGTTTTCATTATATCGCGTGTTCTTTATTGATAACATCTTCAATGGCTTGGCCGCGGCCAGGAAAAACGAAATGGGATTCCAATTGATGTCTCTTATCTTATTCAATTGAACAGACTGTTGACGATGACCGCGCACCGGCGCACACATACAGTGAACACACAGAGGTATAGAATCACATATACACAAAATGCCATCGTCGTATGATCATAGGACGGCGACGAAGTCGTATGCCGGTGAACGTGAGCGAGGTTTTGCAATTTGAAAAGTTTTTCACGTCAGAATAGAGCAAGGAATACGGTCTACTCGATGATTGGAATTGTTTCTGTCAAAGGTTAGATCTCTGGTTTGATATTGTTTCAATGCCAAACACTTCATAAAAATGTTTATATATATATATATATATAATTTTATATAAGAAATTATTTTTCTTTAGTGCGGTTGTTTTTTAGTGGATGTAAAAGTGTATGGGAGGCATATTATATTATAAACATCCAAATATTGAAATATACAGAAAAGTTGAATGTTAAATAATAGTTAAATGAATGAATAAAATACATGACTCTTATTTATAAATATTTTATAGAATATTGAATATGGACGCTATTTACAAGAAAATTCATGTTAGTTTAATGACAAATTTTGATTAGTAACAAAAAATAAATTTAAAGAAAAATATAATTCTGATTACTAAATATTCTAATCTTTTTACAAGTGTGAACTGTATTAATTGAACATAATTGCATTTATGTATTTGAAAATCAGTGTCTTTTTTTATTTAAATGCCTTTAAAAAATTTTAAAAAGAAATTATTAAAAATTAAAATAACTTTTTTATTAGATTTCTGGTACAGAACTTTTTTATTTTAGGTAAATATTACTACTAATTACCAACAAATAATTTGACAATTTACTTAATGCCTTTCTCCTGACGATGAACACTTTTACACGATTTTAAATATCAATCCAGAAAAAATAGTAATTATAAATATTTAGAATTAAATATTATTTTTCACGAATTAACTTTTCACGCATCTTATAAATCACCAAAGAACAAATTAATTAAAAATATTTAATAATTTATATTGATCATTTTTGATTCTTGCTTGTCTGGATTTTGATGGCAATTCCATCATTCTCAGAGCGCTGTAGAATAAAAAACTGTTAAATATTTCATTTGTAAAAGTGAATTGAGCCATAATATTAAAATTATATTGTGCCAGATTTTATTTCTTCTTTTTATAATTTATGAGTAGACATAAAAATATATTAATTTATTTGAAGAAAAATATTTATTTTAGTGAGACAATTAGTACTATTTAAATAATTTACATTCTTCGTACAATTGGATGAAATTTGTTGGTTTTAATTTAAAAAAAATATTTGTTAAAGATCACACATTATAAATGTTTGAATACTTATTTTAATTAAGTTTATTGTGGATACTGAATATTTTTAAAATGCTTAAAACCAAAAGAAATGTCCTCCCGAAAAAAACTAAAATAATTGCTTATTTGTTCTCATGAAGAGTATTGTCAAAAAGCTTAAATATTCCGAATTGCACTACATGAAAATTAAATGTGAAATTAAATTTCAATTAAATATTAATTAATATTAAATTTCATTTAGCTTAGTGCTTTTTTATCGACTTTCCTCATAGATCTTCTGCTTTGCAGACATAAATGAGGTACTCTGAAAATGAATGTTAGTAAAACTATTTAAAGAAATGTTTCAGTATTAAGGCATTTATAAAATTTATTACGGATTATATATATATATATATATATATATATATATATATATATATATATATATATATATATTAATACCTATGCAACAAAATAAAATCCGTTGTTTCTATAATTAAAGTCTAAATAAAATTTGATTTGTCTTATGTAATAATTAAACAATAGTGCTTGCTTTGTGTAATAATTAAACATTCAACATATTTCAAATAACATTTATTTTATGGAAATTTTTAATATTGTAATTTTTTTTCAAATATATTTAGAAATATTTTTAACATGAGCAAAAAACGAACATTTGTTTTATTTTGTGGTTAGTATATGTCATATAATTTTGTTCGATTTAGACCATTTCTTAAACTAGAACACGTTTCAATTATTAAGTTAAATAATTATATTTGTTAACTAAATTGGTATTACATATTTTTTAAATAATTGTTTGGGATCACAAATGTTAACAACATAGTTACGATTTTTTTATAAAAAGTAAATTTCAATATATAAATATTTTCAAAGATACTTTTTTGCATACATATATATATATATATATATATATATATATATATATATATATATATATATATATATATATATTTATATTTCCATTTATTTATAAAATATTCTTCTTATAATCAATGGAATTAAATTCTTTTTAAATGTGCTTAATATGATTTGACATTTGATGGATCTGAAGATAACTTGAAGAAAGTATATAAGAAGTAATATTAAGAAAATGAATTCTAATTTCATTCTTGACTGAATTCCCGTAATAAAGTTGTAAATCCATAGAAAAATATCATAATTTTTATAATCGAAACTTTATGAATGCTTGTTTTTTAAAATCTAGTGTACATCACATTTTCCTAAGTATAATAATTTGTTGAATATATTTTGTGGTAAATATGAAGATTTTGCTATTTTATTTGCTTGGACTTCATAATGTTAATGTTTTTAATAATTACTGTGCTTTTTTATCTACTATGCAAGTATTTAATCTCATACCATCTTGTTATTGTACATGTCATTTTTGTATTTTTTTTATATCTTTGTTCCTTTGTTATTTTTTGCGTATTATTAGAATTACTATATCTTTGTATATATATATATATATATATATATATATAATATTCAACTGAATAACTGTCTTAGCTTTGGATTACGTTTGACAACGTTTCTGAAATAAATATGCCTATAATTTTTAGACTGCAGGTATATCATAGATGTTCAGTGCAATTGTTTTTTGTCCGTTAAGTTGGACTATTTCTAGAAAGACGACTTTCGGTAAAGTATTTGACGTGCCTCGAAGCTAAATAGTCATGGTCCGAATAAGTAGAATACCTGTAATAGAATTTTCTTTTCTTACGTTAGCAATTTTCAAAGTTAAGAAAGAGAATTAGAAAATGAATTGAGAAAGAAAATCGCTGATCCGTCGTTTGAGAGCTACGTGTGCGGTTTTGACGTTTCAGCATTGAAAGAGTGGGTAACCGGCTGAGGTATTCGGCCTCCGCCCTCTCTTGAATGACGACCGACGCTCGCAGTGGTCGACTGAGATTACAAGAAATATACTTCCGACATTATATATGTGTGTTCGAAGGAAGAGACAGGTCGGCAGGAAACCGACATTGACGGCAACGGCTGCTGCTGCAGAACTCAGCTATATAGTAATAATATGAATGACGACGCGTCGAGATCATTTTCAAACAGAAAGTTTCCGTCGCTTTCTCATACGATGTACACCACGTTCTCCTCGTACACCGCACGATTGTACGTAATGAACGATGGAAGCTGTTTAGTTAATTAATTGACGTAATTACTTCACTAATCTGTTCATTTGTGTTTGGTGTATTGATTGAAAAGTTTCTCTCCATTTCGATAGTTTGTGATAAGTTCGACGTGTGCCTACACGTACAATATAATTTGAGTTGCTTCAGTTTTAGTAACAGGAAATTGAATCGAAAAACAAAAAAGCCTTTGTATTGAAACTTACGAGAAATCCAAATATGTGTGCATTTTGGCAAATGGAATAATATACGTCAAATTTCAAATAATCTAGAATAAAATGTTATTTAGAAAAATGACTGACACAAAATTAAAACGATTTTAATCTTTTTTTCTCGTGAAAAATGTTTGTGCATTTTGCATTACTAATGATTATTATTACAACGAAATATAAATTTCGTTTTAAATCATGTGATTATATTATACAATCACAGTATTAATTCTCATTTGTCTGAAAATAAACTTGCTCATTTCATTTACTGAAAGAATATTTCACAAAGAGATATTCTCTTATAAAAATAAAAAATAGATGTAGCTGTTTGTTGTACCTATTTGTCAGAGAGTATATCTTTTTGTAATTTTTTTCGTTAAAAAGTATTTCCTAAAAAAATAAGAACTGTATATTACTAAACATAATTAAATTATACGAACATCAATAAGAAATGTTATCTTGTATCTCTCTGGACTTATAGACATGTTGGATAAAACAATAAGACAATTTGACTTTAATAAAGAGAAAATTTAAATACTACATATAAAGAATGTTTTTATATTACTAATCACATATTAAATGTATCTATTTTCAATTAATTCTTAATTTTTAAATATCATTTCTGTATAAGCTTGATTAACCTTATACATTTTCTAGTTATAATATTTGTAGGTTCAATAATCGTATTGTATTATTTATAATCAGTAAATGCACTGAAAATTAATTGAATTTGTATGTTTTCAGTATCAGGGTCGAATTTACACTAGGTGCCTCACTTAGGGCACTAACCAAA
>CM068322.1:6759588-7089588 GCA_034766995.1 Acanthacorydalis orientalis
CGTTTTTATTGAAAAGTTTTCCTTTGAAACTAAGTTTATTGATTGGTTATGTTACTATCGTGAAGCAAATTAATTTTCTATAGAACACCGTTACGTTGATTGACTGAACTAATCATTTTTCAGTAGTCTGTCTTTGTCTTACTTATTCATGTCCTAAACTTTTTCTTTTCCGACGACATCATTCATCGTCCATCGTTTATCTATTACAGGCATTTAATTACATATAATATATATCTTTATTCAAATTTGTGACGTATACTTTTTCCGCAGATATCTGTGTCAGTTTTATTATACTACGCAACTGTTCAAAATAGTATTTAATTTTTAAATATTATTTTTAATATGTTTTAAACATTACTATTAAAATAGTTTTCTTATAAACGTTGTCTTTATTTATGATTTTTTGAAGAAAACAATAATAATTATACGTTTTTATGCAACACTTTCAAGAAAAAGTTTAATTAATAAATTATGTTCTTTGCTGCTAGACTATTAGAAATTAATAATTTTTATCATATAAAGTTTCATTGAAATAATAATACCAGTTTTTTGAACTTAACCTTCCAAAGTTATTTTATTAATATTAATTACCATGATATGACTTCGAGACACAGATGAGAAACTTGCATTGCTTTAATTGAAATACTTTTTTATCAACAAATAAAATAATTTCAATTATTCTTTTTTTTGTAAATTTTATTTTTTAATTTGATATTGTTGCTGCATAAATGATTCATATTACTGCATATCATATTAGTGTTCACCACGTTTAAAACTAGTTATTACACGAATAATTTGTAATAAGATATCTATTTCGTTTTAATCAGGAAATAAGTTCATTTGAATAAATTTGATAGCCCGAAATATATATTATCGAGATTATAAAATTGTGAAATAAGTTTTCTGTTCGTAGATTTATTGAAAAGTAATGAAATGTATGAACCTTTATATATCCATATATTCCTTTATTATCCTTTATATATCCATAAAGTAGTTTTGTATCAGACGTGTTATTATTTTGCACACCTTTTTAGCACCATGGCGTATAATCTTTAATAAAATGGGAATTAGACTTTATAAGAGTTATAAATTTGCAATTCATAAATTTTGTTTCAATTTTACATTACATATGAGGAAAAAATATTCAAGAATCTCACCTCTGAAGAACCAACGTATATCTATTCTTTTGACATCAATATCTGTGTTTATTCGAAACTTATAGAACAGTTCTAATGTAATGTTTTTATTTATCTTTTCAAAAGATTCTCATAAATATTCCGGAACTTTTTTCGCTAAACACTTTTCCTTGACGGATTTTTCTTGTCTAAAACAAACACTGAAAAAATATTCGGTAAAGAATCTCGTTAGTACAAATAAGATGTATTTAGGTTCTGAAGAAGATGCGAAAAAGAATATACATATATTTTATACGGCGAATTACTCTTCTCTGGAGTCTAATTCTCATTTATTTCGTTTGATTTTCATTTTCGGTGCAAAAACCGAAGTCAAATATGAAAAAAAATTCAAACGAGAAAAACTTTCACACAATAAATATTCATGTGAATAATTAAAACATGTCGTGCTTCTGTAATTATTGAAAATTTATTAAAATATGCAATTTTTATTTCACTCTGTAAAAATTAAACGCTAACGTGGATGCGGTGTAATTAAAGAATTAAAAAAAATATGTATAGATGTACATTAATAATAATAAAAAGTGTACGGTAGATAACTAAGCAGATCATTTTTTTTCTTTTCTCTCGTTATCGGTTTTACTCTCACTTCATGATAACGAAATAATTGAATAGTAATGAGAATTGTTCGGGAGTTTAATTGGAATTTTCACGGGAGTTATTTTAATTTTCACTCATACAAAAAACGGTTTAAGTACTTTTTTCATACCTTGCATTGTTTTCAATGCGTTTTCAAATACGAAACAATACAATATTCCAATTTCGAATATTGGAATATTTAATTCGCTTACATTTTTCTAAATAGAAGAGGTAGGGCATGATTTGCAAAATATACGTATTATTTATTATCAAACCATTGTAATGTACTTTTCATAGAATTTTAATACATACTTTGTTTTTTAGAGTGGCTTAAAATGAATTTATAAAATTTCAATCGAATATGAAATCAGTTCTTGTGCAAATGATAATTTATGTATTATAAAGGAATACCCATGAGTATTGTATTAATTGTAAGAAATTTCAATATCCTTTCTACGAATCGAATGAAAAATGACATGGTTATTAAATTCATTCGTAGAATTTATAAGAAAGGTTGTTTGTTGATTGATATTTTTGTTTTAATATTGTTATTATTTTAAAAAAGAACCAAGGGTTTTCATCATTAATTTGAATGTTCTTGTGTTTGTTGGTTTGTGAAATAAGGTCAATTATTCGGCATGTTGTTAAAATATATAATAATTAAAAATCTTCAATAAAACTGCAAGCGATATTTTGTATCGTAGTTAACTTTATCGGTTGTAATTGATATTTTCATTTAAATACACTTTTTTTACTAAAGTGTTGAGTTATTATTTTGGTATATTATTTATAGATTCTTGTTTGCAATCTGAATAGTACAAACGGTTTTTTATATTTTTATAAATTTATTATTGTTCAATGCGAGTCTTGCAGCTCATATGTGAGTGTGGTTGAACGAATTTTTCGATTTATCTATGACCGGTTTCAGTATTATTCTTCAAATAGGTCTATCTGAGTTCTATCTAAAAATGATAAATGTCGACAACCAATAGTGCATAGAACTTAATATACAGAATACTTATAAAATGAACATCAGGCAAGTGAAAAAATGCAGCAATAAAAAGCCATTTTTTAATTTAGAGAAGTGTCAATCACATGTAGAGTAACTTTTGTTGTTATTTTTTTAAGAACGGAACATGGAATTCATTGTCTGCACTGCCGGCAGGTATCTGGAAAGAATTATGCTAGAATAGCATTTTAGGCATTTCTCCAGTACTGTGAGTAATTCATTTAGCACATGATTACTATTAGCAGTCGAGTCCTATTTTACCTTTTTTTTGAAATAATTAAAACCTTATTTTTTATTTATAAAAATGTCGCGTAGTTGAGTGAAAAAGAATTGGAAGTGAAAATTGATACAATTATGCAGGGAAACGATCCAGAGATTACATATTATTATGAAAGTGTATATTATTTATCGAGTGGAGAAGAGATTGTGAAAAAGGCTTATAACGTAGATAGTAGATAATGAAAAGGAAATTGATATACCACCATAGAAAAAACAACGAAATAATTCGAGAATTAAAATGAAAATCCATTGATAACTTTACTCCTAAAACAATTGATTGTGATAATCACAAATCGGGCGTAACTCAGTTATTCACTTTAGATGGAGACGCTCCGGAAGTGGAATATTTTTCACTTTATTTCAATGAAAACTTATTAAATATTATAACAACGGAAATATAATATTATGAAAATGCAAGAACAACGCAAATCTAATTCAAACTAGCTAAATGAAAGTGTCAAATAAATATATACATTTTTTGGAATTATCTTTTTATGGTGCTTGTAGAAAAAAAAATCAATGAAAGATATTGGCCTACAATGAAAACAAATGAAACTTATTTTTTTCGAAAAATATTCTCCAGAGATAGGCTTATGAATTTTACTATTTTGTGATGGGAAAAGGGAAAAGATGCTAAAAAAATTTAACAACTTTTTTTTGATTAATTGGACATTTTCAATAGCAAAAAAAATAAAAATTGCAGATTTGTCTGTTACGAGAAAAAATATGTTAATTTAGATAAGCCATTAGAATTGCACATCCATCTAATATATCATGGAAAATCGTTGATAATATTGGGGGAAACATAAATCTCTTGATTGGAAACATATAATAGCAAGCGGAAACATTGTTTACAATTGAAAATGTACAGAAGTAACATTATTGTTGAGTGTGAAAAATTTTGAAACAATCAAGTGTGCACAAAAAGGTTTCACATCGGTTACACCCTGTTCATAGACGTAGAATCTCGAATTTTTTCCAATGCGAACGCTTTTTTTTCAATGATGAACTTTTTTTAAAGAAAATATTCAACCAAATTCTCAAGTTCATATTTTTTATATGTTTTCAAATTAAAAAAACATCGATTTTTGGATTGGTTTTGTACGACCGTAGTTTTTTTAATGAAAGAAAGAGTTATAAATTTAGTCTCATTAGAAAGAGATCAGTGACCTTTGAATATACCATTCAAAAGATAGCACTCTGATACCATAGTTTCTTTGGAATACATCAATAGTTTCCTGGATTCACGTCCGACTTCAAAGGGTTAATGTCTAATTTACACTTTGTGTAAAGCGTTAATTGTTTTATTGATTGCAAATTTAAAGGAAGTATAATTTTGATTTTTTAAAGAATAGGTGTTATTGTAGTAGTTTATTCCTTAAGTTAAAACTCACTTATTGAGGTGAATGTAATATAGGATCCAACAAGCACAGATAATCAAGAAAAAATTTCAAGTACTTGACATTTAAATAGATAATATTCTAAATTTCATGAATTGGCTGCTGAATACTTTAAAAAGACGATAACAATACAATATTAGTAAGTTACTTAAAATATCTTATCTACAATTTAACAGGACAAGGATACATTAACTACCCAAGAATAAATACCTAAGAATATATATTGTAAATGTAGTAAATATTTAATTTTGTTTCTTTAAAAGAACAGAAAGAATATATTATTTATCTGAAAGTAAAACATTCCACAAACATACAAATTCATTTCTTACGAAACTTATAAACCAAAAAAATTCGGTGCAAAAATGATTAATAATCAATTATTAATCGTGTTTTATTATTGTTTATACACATTTCAATGGATTTGCTAACATTCTTCGTTAAGATTCAGACAAATTTACATTTTTATGTATCTGTAGTTTTGAGGAAAATATAATCGCCATTGAAATACGTATAAGAAGCAATCTTAAGTAATAAATAATCAATTTTTGAACACTTTAGTGATGATATAATCAATAAAAAATAGAATTTATTTTTATTTCTCTTGTTTTGGCCCTGTAACACAGTTTTACAAATCAAAAGTAATCTTAAATACTATTAAAATTTGGTCTGTGAGTTCCGTAGTAAGTGTTGATAATTTATTTTATTCTATTTCATATTTGTCTTTGCAACCAATAATAATACTTGCTTAGTAATTTCAAATTTATAAAAAATTTATAATATTGAAATAAATTTACAAGATTTATTAATATATTGTATAATAAAAAAACAATGTTGGATACATCTCTTCTTGTCATAATATAGTTTTTGTAACTATGGCTAAATTCACTATCTCAAATTAATTTTTAATTCCATTTTTCTTCCAAGTTGTGAAAATGTTATCTGTATACATATTCTAATTTTCCCATTGAAATGCAGATAAAATACATTAAAAAATTATCCATAATTAATTATTAACAGCTTGTGATCGAAAAACTGTTTTATTTGTATAAAACTCCAAAATTTATTTGCGAAAATACTGTTTCTTTTTATGAAATCAAATTTTTAATAATTATATACTGTGTACTTAATAAGATTCAATTTTATGTTTTTAAACAAATATTGCTATGTTGTAACTTTATATTTTTAAAGGGAGAAACATTTTTAGTAGATAATTTTCAATTTATAATGCTGTATATGAAAAACTGGAATTTAGAAATGAATATGTTTTCTAATTTATAATATATATATATATATATATATATATACATATATATATATGTGTGTGTGTGTGTGTGATATATAAAATAAAAAAAAATTTTCATAATTTCATACCAACGATAATTTATTTCAACTTGTTCTCATAATATACTGATTTCATATGACTAAATATGAGAATATTTTCATTTTAAAATTTTAAACTTATCCTCTTTTTAAAAATAGTCAAGAAAAATATGTTAAAAGTATTGTAAGCAATATCTGTGAACACTAGTGTTCATAATAGATGTTTTTCAGTTTAATAAAAAAATACTTCTTTTCGAAAAACCTGTTCGAAACATATTTACTTTTTATAAATATTTCAATTTATAAAATGTTTTCTCATACAAAACCATCTGACGTATGGGTATATATATATATATATATATATATATATATATATATATATATATATATGTATATATGTATATGTTTGTATGTATTTATGTATATTATGCACGTATGTGTAGTAAATGCTGGAATATTAGAAAGTATGTTATTGGCGGTGAGATGTTGTTGGTAAGTGGCTTTTTATGCCGACATAATCGCATCAAAAATGTGCCAAACCCTTGTCAAAAATGTCAACCAGACGATGGCGTGTTCGTCCACCGTTATCCTGTATGGAATTCAGGTTTAAACGTGTCGCGAGTTTTCGCACATTCGAAGGATAACAACACAGTGAGATATGCTTTTAGCAATTGACAAGGACGAGATTAACGACGCACCCCGTCTGTTTAGCGCGCATGTAAAGTGTAATAAAAATTATCGGGTTTGACTTTTTTTGAATTCCACACCCACACTCTCTGAATGTATATACATTTGTGTTTAAAAATCTCCTTCTCTCTGTGTGTATGTGTGTATGGATATGTGTATGTAAGTGCGTGCGAGATGAAATTATTTCATGTCAACGTGTTTATCGTGTATTATGTTGTTAAGAAGTTATGTGAACGATAATCGAGTTATATAAAACGGACCGTAAGTGGGTTCGTGAGCTTTTTTGATACGGACGCCGCTTCCCTAATCTATTTTTTATCGGATTACATTTAACGACATCAAAATTCAACTACATAACAGACGAAAGAATAAAACTTATTGTGTTTAGAACGTACGTTACTAATATTAAATTATGTTATCTACTACAATTTGTATTACCTGCATTTCCATTATCAAAACAACTTTAGCGATTATTTCTTTCGTATACTGTATATTGTTTTTAGGTAGAACTATTTCGGTATACATGGTTGTTTTAAATAAAATGAGTATATATATATATATATATATATATATATATATATATATATATATATATATACAAGTATACACATTCGTTATGTTCAAAAAAACATTTTAATATACATACGCAGTGAGAAACAATACTGTAGGTGTGATTACTATATGACATTTTTGATTGTTGCTTATTCGGATTTAAATATGAGGCAATCATTCTTGGAGTTCTAAGATGCAGAAAAAATCTTATCTTTTTCTATATCTTAACGCACAGAAGCAAAAAATAAAAGTATTATTTAATTATTAAACTGTTCTTTAGTACAAAAAAATTGTGGGGTATGAAAAATTAACTTGTGAAAAAAAATAGAAGTTTTAACATTTAAATAAAAATTATAATTAGGAGAGTAAAATAAACTGAATTAGAATGCTATTTAAATGCATAAAATCATTTAATAAAGCCAAAAATATCATAATAGGACATAATTCTCAAAAAGTATATTAATAAGCGTGTATCCTTTTGAAGAAGCGAAATTTTAGTAGTGAGAAGAAATTTTAGTATAGAGATGTTCAGGAAAATCACCGAAACTTGATACACTTCAAGCAACGATAAAACATGAAGGGGAAAAAGTTTTACTCTTACAGAGATTACTTCATCGAAAATGTCGTGATAAATCTAATTAAAGTAAAAAATAAAATAGCAGGTACAACTAGCGTTAACAAAACAAGATTATTTTGACTGGAAAATGACGTTTGAATTTTGGTTTTGTGTTTCAGTAGTCTTATGATTCGAATCGGAATTTTCAAACAAATATATTTGGAAATTTACGAGATATAGAACTAACTCGTATATAGAACTAATAAAGTAATTATTTCAGGACTCAAATTGTAAACAATTTTTTTTTTAAATATTCCGAAAATTAAATAAATTACAGATTATAAGCGTTACTTAAATATAAACCTGTCAATAAGACTTGCTAAGATATCTAATATGTAAAAAATAGACTAGCTTCGATTGAGTGGATATGCGATTATATGAAATGTACACATGTCATTTATTTTTTCTTTATAAAAAACAACTTGTTCTTGTGTATGAGGACTGCAGTTATTGAAGGAAATTTTTAGATGACAGATTACTGTACTGAACATTTATTCCTTTAAGTGATGCCAATTCGAAGCAAGGTGTATATTGCTTATTGTTTATTGTTAATATAATTGACTGTCTTTTTCTTATATGTATATATTATATACACAAATTATATAAAAAATCTAATACTTTTAGTTACAACGAATGAAAAATATAAATAAGTTCGGCACCTACTGTTGTTACTCCACAACGATTGATTCGCCAAGTGTCTATTGTTGTTAATTAAGAGGTTAAGTAAGGTGGGAGTCATAGCTGATTTGACAGGTTCAGAGAAAAATTAAGTTTTTAATTAGATTTGAATTTGGTGTTAAATTTAAAGATGGGTTAATTTTTGAGATTCTGAAATTCATTTTTTTAATAACATTAGTTTTAATTGTGCGTTGTATTTGATCTATCGAAATTAACTTTTCGAAGAATTTTTCAGGAATATATTCCTTAATAAAGAATTAAGAGATTACATGTACAAAATATTTGAAGCTACACTATATAAAATATAAAAGCTCATTAAGTGCTGAAGATATTTATCCTTTTAATTAAAGATGGCGAAATGTGAAATCCAAGATTGCAAATCATACAAACTGGTAATAACTTTATGGGAACCTGATCAAGTAAAAACAGATTTTTATGAAAATATTTGGAAAAATAATCATTTGAAAAAATAATCATAAACATAAAAATTTAATCATTTAAGGTTTGATTTTTAATTATTTTATAGCGAAATATTGTATATTGATGTTGGACAACATATATATACAATTGAAGACATTTCATTTATATCTTCAAAAGAACACAAATATGATCAAATGATATGCACGAACAAAATTCAAATTTTTCGAATTCAACAAGTGATGTAAAAAATACATAAATGTATCCACAATAATGTGTGTGTGTGTGAGTGTGTGTGGGTGTATATATATATATATATATATATATATATATATGTAGATGTGTATGTGTTGATATGTATACATATGTATATATATTTTATAGTCGGTTCTCTAATAAACAGGTTCCCGTGTGATCCTCGTTTTTATAGCAGTTCGAGTTTAAACATTCAAAAGAAAACACTCGTAAAAAACTTCTCAACCCTAACGTTTTTCACCCGTTCTACACGAATTATTAAAATCATGACTGTGAATTAATTTCAGTTCGCTGACGAACAGAAATTTGTTTTTATGCGAATATAAAATTTAAATTGAGGAACTATAGACAAAGTTGTATAAAATGATCAATATTTTTATTTGGTTAAAATATATATACAAGGATATATATATATATATATATATATATATATACATGGAGATATATATATATATATATATATATATATATATATATATATATATATGTGTGTGTGTGTGTGTATGAGCGCGTGCATGTTAGTGTGTGTATCAGTGTGTATTTGATCGTTAAATAAAAATGTAAAATTGGCCCCACATATTTAATACAGTATAAATTAAACATTTAAAATGTAAGACAAAGATATATTTTTTTCCCCAATTCAAAAATCATAAATAACTTTCTGATCGAAAATGTTCATTAAATGATTTATGATTATTGTTGATTTATATTTAGATGGCGTTTCTATGGTACAGAAATTTTCATTTTACATACTTCAACATTATATGTGGCTATGTTATATGTTCCAGAAAGATAATAATCTAAAACTGGCATCGTAGGTAATGAAAGCATGGTGAGAATAGATTAACACTAGTGTTATAAATGGTTTAGAAGTTAATCAGCATAAGTTAAAATACAGTTTTGGCACTGCGGTTAAATTCATTTTCACAAATTAATTTATTATTCCCCCTCACTAACCTTAATATTTTTTATAATTAAAGTTGTTCAATAATTGATTATTGACGAATCATTTTTTTTATTTTTGTTTATGTACATTTCAAAGCAATGCTTGTATGAGGAAAGGTAAATGAAAAAAATATTTGTGAAAACATGTCAGTTTTTATTTCTTAAAATACTCAGAACTATTCTGAGGACTATCGAGGCTAAATTTACTTTCATAAATCTATTATTTTCTCATCTCAGAGATTATAAGAAATATTTCTGGTCAGTAACATTCATTATATTATTTTGATCATTTTTGATTCTTGCTTATGTGCATTTCCATGGAAATTCAATCATCTTCAAAGCGTTAAGACAAAATATTTTTCTGTAGCTTGGCGCTATAAAAATGATTGTATTGCCGTAAAAATGCTCGTAAATAATAATTGAAAGTGATCAATAGTAATTTGTTGAATATTTTGGACCAGAATTTTTTTTATGATTTGTGGGGTAAAAAAAATATTTTTTAATTGTATATTTCGTCTTTTAATACTTTAAATTATAAATAATGTCGCATATATCAAAATGACAAAATTATTAGTCACTAATTTCACAGAAAAATTTATATAAAGTATGCACACAAGGAAAATTGTATTCAGGATATTTATATAAACTTTCCAAATTCCTGCCATATCTCCGATTATTATACGACTATTTCTCACTTTTATTTATATTTTCTGTATTAAGCTCCATATATTCTTTTTTTTTTGATTATTAAACGAAAACAGATTGAACTTATTATATCAGATAATAAAATATTGTTCCATATTGTTCATATTCCATTGGTTTATAAATATGACACTGCATATTCCGGTCCTTTAATTTTTATTTGTTCTACAGATGGATGTTTTTTTCTTCTGTGTTCTTCCAAACACCACACATTTAATATTTTAAATTATAGACATTTTTCGTAATGTTTTGGCGATATTAGTTGCTAGCGTTGGAATGGTTATAAGTAAATTGCTGTTCATTTTTTTTTAATATTGCGACATTTTTTAGAAAATAGTGTCTTTGAACGATCTAGTAATGTTTTTTTTTTTGGAGTAGTATCTGTTTATATTTTTTTTTCTTTCTAAATATAAAAACATAATATGATTACGTCAAGATTCAGATAAGTTTGATTTTTCGTACATAACAATTTTTGTTAGTACATTTCACTGAATGTTAATATTACTGCATCGCTTATTTTTAATACATTTATTACGTACTTGATATCATTTGGTATATTTCATATATTAATATAACGAACATTGTATTATTTATCATATTCACTGTTTATTGTATTTTCCGTTTAATCTATCTCGGTCCTTATATTTTCGATATCTAATTATATAGGTGTTTATATTATTATTATTATGAATTGTTATAAAATATTTTTTTATTTATGTATAATTTATTTTTATCTTATTTCAGAAAGTACTCACATTAATTATTTTTTTTTCATTCCATAAACCACAAACCTTTTTTTTTGAACAAAAATGTTCAATAATTTAATTATTATTAGTATTTTATTATTTCTTATGCGGATTTTTTTCGATATCATTCTCGGAGATCTAAAATATCATCAAAATTTTCTACCTCATATCTTCTGTAATTATTATGTTAACAAATGCACTACGAGGGCACTGATCATTTATTAGGTTATTAGAATTACGAATTCGGTAAATGACCTTCAAATTCATATATATTTACAGCTATTTTGATTTTTCTAGCTGTTTTAAGTGGAAATGTTGGATGATTAATGCCTAACTTTTATGCATGCTTTCGAATTGTCGTGCGTGGTTCTCATTCAAATAACGCCTCCAGTTGGTCGTTATAAAATGAACAAAGACGCCTGTGATCTTGTTAATTTTCAAGACTTTCATCCTTAGCATGAAATTTTTGGAATCATCATACACCGTACGTTCTTTAACAAAACTAATAATAAAACCAAAGTCGATGTTACCAAAATACAGATCAAAAAATGCACTTTAAAATAATATTAACATGAACACGATAATAATATTAAATGACACTTTCACTGAAAAAAAATGTAAGGTTAGAATTCAGAAAACCAGAACCACAATTATTTTCCTACCAACTAATATATATATATATATATATATATACACCTTATCGTTATGATTCATTCATTCAAAAGTCAGCTTGGATTGTAGAGGTTTAATTTATATTGTATTAAATTTATGACACACAATTTATCATTTATAATCATGGTAATTCCTTTTGAAATTCACTGAAATTCTGGATAATAGTAAAAAATATCCTACTGATATATTACTACGTTGTATTTTAAATGCAAAAATACAAGATGTGTTCATCAATCGAACCTGCTGTATACGCTATTGTTACAGAAACAAAATTTTCTTATATTTCTCTCTCTCTATATACACACACACACACACACATATATATATATATATATATATATATATCCTACCTAATATATTAGTGTTAAAATATATTTGAACCAACAAATAAGATTTTTATATGATGTTTGTTTTGTACTGAAATTTTAGCAACAAGAATAGTAATTTCCTCAAATAAATATGCAATGGAGTGTTTTGTATTGATATATTTATTGTTTATCCTAAGTAATAGTTAAAAAATAAAAGTGACAACATTTTTATACGCTCTGTATATATGCGAGTGTGTTGTTGGTAAATGGTAAATAGGTTGGTAATAGGTAAATGGTCAATTGAATATAACGATATTTATTTATCGACTTCATTTGCTAATACACAGTAATTTTGTAATAATTTCAAATCACATCACGTACAATCGGTAGAAGTAGAAGCAGGTAGCGTCAGTTTGAAATTGAATCTGTCTGGATTGGATCTCATTACACGGATTTTATTTTTTTTTATCAACACAACACCTACTTGAACACTACTGAAACAGCCAGCCCTCTTTGTATCGTTTGTACGACAACCTAACATCCGCCAGCAGATGTACTGAGGGTTCTTCTACTACTCTCGCGTAGCCATATGGGCACCAGATATAATAACAATAATAATGATGAAGTTTGTATTTTTTTCATACGTGTGAGATTTTTTTAAACGTCGGTTGTTAAAAAAAGTAAATAATATAAACATGTATTCATGTATTTTTTTATAATTTTTACATGGTAATATTTTAAAATTTAATACATTATTCAGTTAATGTAATTCGATAGATGTTTTTTTATTTTGTAATTAATATGTTATTGATTTTAATCCGATATTTCTGTTTAATCATATGCGATTTAAAATTGTTTCCAAATTGATATTGTTTTCATTTCGCAGAAATGGAGAATTGAATTTCATATGTAAATTATATTGACACTGTAAAAAGAGAATTATCAAAATAAATTTTATTAAAATGTATATTTTGTGTAAAAAAAAAACTAATCAATGGTCGGTATTATATTAATCATTTATAATGAAATGAAATTTTTTGTTGTAAGAAAAATTTTCCCACTGCAATTCAATAAAGTAATGTATTTGTTTTATAATATAAAAATTTGAATAATACAAACATCTTTTTATTACATATAAATTAAAATAATGTCGATATATATATATATATATATATATATATAGAGAGAGAGAGAGAGAGAGAGAGAAAGAGATAGAATCAATAGATAGAAAGATAGATAGACAGATAAATAGATCTTGCTTTGTTACTAACAATTTATCTGTTTCAAAAATAATAGTATGAATAGCAATGAATTTATATTCTTCTCATAATATATGTTATTCTCCAAGATTGGACTGGATTTTAATATTTGTAGCTATTGTACTTAAAATTATGCATATATAAATTAATACATACATTTATATATATATATATATATATATATATATATATATATATATAACTGTAGGTTGGTTATACATAAATGACAATTTTAATTCAAGATTTTATTATTTTCTGTCTGTATCATTAAGGTATAATTATTGTATTATATGTAGAATAAAAAAATCAACGTATAATATTGAAGAGTTTTCGAATAGCAAATGTAATTAAAAGTAAATAATATGTCAAATAAATCTACTGTTCAGGTAAAATTTGACACAATTATATGATGAGCAAAAAGCTCAATTGAAAACATGACAAGTTTAAGAAAACTCGTCAATTTATTTTTAGTCTACGCTAACGAGCATACGAATTAACTTGCTAATCTACGTCGCGTCTGCCAATTCGACATTAACAAAAACTGTCGCATTAACTAATGGAATTCTACATTTATATATATATATATATATATATATATATATATATATATATATATAAATGTGTGTGTGTGTCAGCACGTAGATAACATATGCATATATGTATTAAAAAGTCCAGCTGTTCGTTCATCCCCTTCTGTGTTTCAGCGGAATTTTTCTAAATTCGTAAATCTTACCCCTCGTAAGTTGATTTCTGGCGTTCACACCCTTACATAACTATCTCTAAGTAGGTAGTTAAAATGTTAAACATGCTTGTGTATTGTCGGTTTTTGTAAACAATCGTATTTTTGTTTGTGATGTCTGAAAATGTATTCTCCTTGTGTAGAATTATTCACAAGAATTCAAAACATTTAGAAATATTTAGTAGCTATTAGTTTCTAAGAGTTTGTTTATTTAAATTTTCTCAAATTTATTTTATCTTTTCTTTCATTTCTGCTTCTTTATATGCATATATATATATATATATATATATATATATATATATATATATATATTATAATTTTTATTATATAACTACATTTTATATATTTATTATTTTTTATAAGAAACTAAATCAGTTTATATTTTTTCAAAAAGGTTTCTTTAATTAAATTGATATATATATATATATATATATATATATATATATATATATATATATATATATATATAAACAAATAATAAGGTATTCCTCAACGATAACAAAATTAATAATATGTTATAAACTTCACCAATATTATCATTAAATACAGAATTAAATTCCAGATTATAATTCAAAATTCATATTTTACACATTTAATTATCAGTGAATTCCACAAATTTGGTACACCGCATTTGGTTTTAAATTTCAATTTAAATTTATTTTTCAATAGGCGTCAAAGTGTAACAAAAGAATAAAATCAATAAACAATTTCATTTTTTTGTATTTACGTGTTCAGCTTTTTTTGGGTTTTCAATTTTTTCAACATTTGGCCAGGAATTTTTTATTCATTCTGATATTATTGGAAATATATGTTTGATTTGGATAACGCAATATTAATATATGTATATATATATATATATATATATATATATTACATTTAACTTCAATTAATATGCGTTAAAATATTTTTTTGTTATAAAAAAACCTAATTATCATTTTTAAATATAATATGCACTCATTACGCATTAGTTTTGTTGAAAAATTTAAAATTTTATTAATTAAAATGGAATGTACTTGATTTTATACTGATATATATATATATATATATATATATATATATATATATAAATGTAATTTTTCAAAAAATCATTTTTATGAATTAATTACTGCTGCGTGCATTTATTTTTATATAGAGTTTTGTTTGTACATAATATTACAGAATTTAATTTTTTGATTTACATTGCAGTATTTTATCCAATATTATGTTGAGCTAATTCAAATTATATTCATCGTATAATCTAAAAATATTTAATATATTATTTATATAAGTATTTTATTTAAATAGAGAAAATAAAGATTGAAGAAAATAAATATAATGACGAGTGCAATGTAGCAAATATGCCACCAACTACTGGCAATTGACCAAGAAAGAAGATATTATTAATGAAAAATGAACGAGTTGAGACTGTGACAAAAAGTAAATTGGCGCTTTAGAAATAAAAAATGATTAAATTATTGATGAAATAGAAAATAGGTTACAAAAATAAGAAAAAAGTGACTAGAATCTAATTTTGAAATGGTTGATGTTTGTATAAAATATTCGTTTTAACCTTTTTTTTAAAAAAAATATTAATATCCTAAAAAAATAATGAAATTATTTCTGATAAATTTATCATATAGATATTTGATTTATTATTTAGCGGAAACGTATTGAAGATTATTGTGGCTTTTCGGCAGAATATGTCTTCAACAATTGAATGGTTTTTAGTATGACGGAACTCAATTTAAAAAAATGTCCGTTAAAATTTTATCGCCATATCAATATTTATTACAAATCTAAGATAGTCTTAACTATAGCTTGAGAACCTGATTGTAATGAATCTTGATTTAAATTATGGTATTTTACGACGAGTCCTATTTATTTATATTAATTCTAACGATATATAGGGAAAAATCACTCCAAAATAATTTAGATTTAGGTTTTGTATAGCAGATAGTTAAATAATCGTTATCTATAATTTTATTCCATTCACAAAAGAACATAAAAAAATACTTTGATAATTTTTATACTAGTTATACAAGTTATAAACTTTATTGAAAGATAAAAAAATATATAGAACAGAAATTGTAATGGAGAATCAAGAATCTAAATTCTCAAACAAATTAGTTAAAATTATTGTTCATTAATTGAACAGGTTCTGTCACTGATAAATATGATACAATCTGAATATAATAAAAGCTCGTGACATATAAAATTGTTCACTTTAATGATAGGTAGAAAGATAATTTAGAAGAAAATACGGAAATAGTTTTAAAATTAATTATTACCACCCAACTAGGAAATATACGGTAAAGAATGTTTCATTAGGACTTACCTTTTTTGCAAATAATAGGTGGTTAATTTTATATAACTAAAACAGAATTATGTAGTACATATTATGATCTTAATTATATCTTATGTGTATATATATACATATATATAATATTCTGTGTATGTGTTTAAAATGCACGTGAGAATGATTTCCTTTAGTTTGGATACGACTTTCCGTGCAATGCAACAGCGTCATTACTATTAGACATGGCCCGGAACACTATTTACGGATTTCCGTCATATTTCAGACTCTTACTACCGCCTTTTCAAACTACTTGACTTTCCTCCTTTCACCAAGTACAACTATAATTAATAAATAACTACTTTCAACGAGCGATATGTTTGTTTAATGAATTTGTATTAAACTTACGGATATTTGAAACTATACGTACCGTTTAGTGTAAATAATATTATTTGCTTAATTGATTCTTTAAAAATGTTCCGTGAAAAGACTTTGTCCGATATATATATATATACATGCACACATTTATATACATATATATACATACATAAACAGTATAGTTAAAAAGACAGAGAGAAGAAAAGATAATTATAAATCCATAATTATTTTTGTATAATCTATATATATATATATATATATATATATATATATATATATATATATAATGCTTTCTAATTGTAAAATTATTAATTATTGATCGTTCTAATTATTTTACATATGCGCTTTGTCCATGCTATTATCTGTTGAGCTATAAAGTGCAGAAAGAGATCATATTTCCCTATAATTTTTCATTGTACTCTATTTATATATTTTTGTTGTTTGAAATATCATTATATGCAATTTAATATTTTTTATAAATCTATATATATATATATATATATATATATATATTAAATAAAAATTATTCACAAAAAATTTTGATGACGTCGACTTATTTATTTATGATGTCAAGATTTCTATGGTACTTCTATGACAATTTTAGTTTACATAAATATAAATTATATTTTTCACTTGCTTCATAATCCATAAAACATTTTTTATGAGAAATGTTTAATTATTGATTATTAACCTTTTTATTTTATATATATACATATTAAGGTACAGTCCAATCCAGATTTTTCTGTACCGCAATGTCCTGAAAACGATGGCATCGTTGTCGAAATGTGCTTAAATAATAATTAAAAATAATTGATAATCAATTATTGAACATATTTGAAAAAAATATTTTTGTAATTTGAGGAGGGGTGACTGAAAAAAATATTTATGTGAGCTTTATGTATTAGGTTGGTAGAAAAATAATTGCAGTTTATGACATTCACATTCATATACATTTCTCTCTTTTGATTTTCGTGGGTATTTTAAATGAACCACTGTTAACTGTTAGGCGTTAGTCACACAACTTTTGTGAAAGCTCTCGAATTATTGTGCGTGGTTCTGATTCAAATAACGCCTTCAGTTGGTCATTATGAAGTGAAGAATGTCGTTTACGACCTTCTTCATCTTCAAGGTTCTTGTCCCAGCACGAAATCTTTGGAACCAGCATTACACCATACGTTCCTTAACAATATCCACATCAAAATCATCGTTTAGTTTATGACCAGTTTATGGTGTTATACACAAATTTTGAAGCCAAATTAATAATAAAACCAACGATGTTACATAAGTAGAACTCGAAAAATACACTTTAAAGTGATATATTAACATGATAACGATGAAATGACACTCATTGAAAAAAATTAAGGTTAGAATTCAGAAAACAAAACCCGTAATTATTTTCCAACCAACCTAATAACATAAAAATTTTAACAGGAATATTTAATATATTTGAAATTTTTTATAAGATTTCATTTTTTAATATATTTGATTTTATATTAAAAATTGTGTGTATTTCTTCAATTTAGAAAATTTTATTTCGGTTATTTTTATTTATTGAATAAGAATACGTGATATAAAAAAAACAGTTAAAATTTAAATTCATTTTTAAATATTTCTCTTTTAGATTCTCGAACATTTTGTATTTTACTTCGTGTTTCAGTTTTATATAATAAAAGAAACATATATACAAAAAAAATTTCAATATTTTCTCTCATGTTACTTTATCTTACCGTTTTTTTTAGTTTTATGTCTTTTATAAAAGGATTATGTTTTCTTAATTATTTTAGTTATATATTCGGAAAACTAATTTTTTTAAATATTTTTTGTCTTATATACAAAAAAGTAGGATTAGTATATTTTCTCATCCATTATCTTAAAAGCGGCGAAAAAAACTAGAAGGATGTTTTTCTAGAAGCTTTTAACCGCTGTGCGGATAATATTAATGACGTTTATGAATATAAAAGATGAGGAAATTTCGTGGATACATTTCATTAAGATGATAAATTAATAAAAGGAATACACCTATAGACATACATATGTGTGCGTTTGTGTGTATAAATTTGATATAAAAGCATATAAATAAAACGAATGAAGATATTAAAATGAAAATTCAGTCGACACAATTCAAGACACAAGAGCAGGGGTATGACTAATTGAAGAAGGTACTGTTGCGTCGTACAGAACGGTCGCTCGTTGCACTCCTGTCATAGTAATAATGAAACGAAACGTTGAAATTTATTTATTCCTTCAAAACAAATAACTCAATTCCATCAGTGTCACGTCCGCCGTGAAACGATTTATTTTATTTTTTTTAATATTTTGTATAAGCAACGTTGAATTCATTTCTACTGTAACTGGTGCTTTAATATAGAGATACGTTTTATGGTGCATGGATCAAATTTTATTTCAATGAACTCTTGAGTGCTGTCATGAATGAAAGCAGCATTAATTTATCTTGAATATAATAAATGTTAAATGTCTCAAAATACTAAATGTTTACGATGTTCGATAAATCTATTGATTGATTTGGTATATTATAAAAAATGTATATATTTTTAGGTGAAATTTTCTTTTAAAAAGATACATTTAAAAGCATTTCTGAAACAAACGCTAACTTTGTTATGTAAATAAATGGTTTACCTTTAAAAGTTTTTTTTACATAAAATTTGTTTATTACTGTAAAAATAACAATTTCGTCTAAATTTCAGTAAATTGAAAATATGTACTGCCTTTTTATTGTTATATTAAAACAAGACTATATAAAAAAGAAAAATGATTTATATTAAAATCGATAAAATTTATATTGATATAGAGTAAGTGTTAGTATATTATATACGATATATTTTATTTTTATTTTATTTTATGTTGATTTCTAAAATATTGAATAATAAATTTCTGTTTGTTTTGTATAATATCCTTAGTGTATGATTGTATATATATATATATATATATATATATATATATACATATATATATATATATATATATATATATATATATATATATACATATATACATATATACATATATATATATATATATATATATATGTATGTACACATGTATTCACGGTCACTGAAAGTGCTTCACCTCAATTTTTTTTTAAATTTTATTATAAGGATTGCATTTCTCATAATTTAAGAGCTCAATGTAAATAATTATTTGTAATTTGATATGGCTGGTTGATTTAGTCATGGTAGCGTAACAAATGGTGCAAAAAATATGTTTTAGGAGGTGTTAACATAAAAGGAATTTTATTGTCAGTTTTTTGATCGATGATTTTATTTTTTTTAAATAGAAACAATATTGAAACGAAATTTTTAATTTTATTATACCAATATATACGTAATAAGATTTAATTCGCACATAAAATCAATATTCAGTCGACCCTCACCTTCCTTTTGATTTTATTATGGATTTAATCCATTGTGGCATGGAATTCACTGATTCCTCGTTGAAATCTTTCGTTAATCCTTCGTTTTACTCTTTCTCTAATTCTGATCTCAATGTATTTATTGTACTTATGTTCCTTTTACTTATTCTATATTTAAATACACCCCAGATAGTTTCTATTAGGTTGATATCAGAACTATTCTTAGCCATGGCAATGTCGTAATTTCAAGTTTTTGTAAGTAGTTACTAATGGTAAATTAACAGGAATACTCATTTTTTATATCGAATCTTATTAAAATGAACAAAACTATAAGTAATATTAAAAGTTATCTTGTGTAATTTATGGTATGGTGCAGAATCATGTTGGAAGATTATGGAGTCGCAATGTGAAAAATGATTATTCATCGAAGGTAAAAACTTATTACTTAGAGTTTTTTATACCTTTCTCCATTAATAAAGTCTGTCAGAAACGCCAATTGGTCAACACAATAATAAGAAAACCATCTCAAAATCATTTAAATTTATGGGTGCCTTACAGTTTCTTTGGTGCAATTTTTCAAAAAACTTTCTCCACTTCGTCGGCGCACGTATTGAAAACTGTTAAAGTAAAATAGATTGATTTTGGATTCATCAAAAAACATGACTTTTCACCAATCAAATGATATCCAACATTCATGGGGTTTTCCAATTTTCACCGTTTTTTTTTTCATTTCAGTTGTTAGAAATGGTTTTTGGTAGGTCTTCGTGGTTGTAAGTCATTCTCCCTCATTCCTCTCCAAACACTGAAAATTAATTGGATAGTACTGCTCTTATTTCTGTAGCTGTTTTAAATCTATTTAGAAACGATAGACGAATTAACAAACGATCTTATTTCTTAGTGGTTCTTTTAACTTGACCAGATCCTTTCTTTCGATCTGCTGTACCCAATTCTCTTTTTTTCAAAATTCTTGTTACTGATGTCTGAAAACACACATTTTTTGAGAAATATTGAATGTTCACAGTCCGGCACTCGCTCAACTTTAATTTTTTTCTTCGGAGATAATGACGTATTTTGGTATTGTTATTTCATATGAGGTTCAGTCACACTTTCCATTTTGACATTTAAAACGTAACTGAGTTATTTCTTCTGAACGACATGCGTTTTTAACAGGGCGACAGTAAAAAAAGGTAATTCATTTTTTTCTTCTTTGAACGACGTAAAACCATAATATTAAGGGTGAACCACTTTTAATGATCATGTGTTTATATATAAAACAAAGGGTTATTAGCCATGGCACTGCATAAAATGTTTTCGTTATTGGCTAGCAGGATATTTGCACTTCCGCTCATCTGGAACAAATGAATCTGACGCATTATTATTTTATACGAGTTTAATAACACCATAACATACAAAATACTAACAAAAAATGTTGAAATTGAAACAATAACAGAATTTAAAAAATGTATAAATTTTACTTTTTAAGTTAATTCAGTTCTTTTGCACTCAAAATGAATAATATATATATCATTATTTTCTATAAATTCTTACAATAAAAAATTCTTTTTCTATATATGTAAACAAAATGCAAAATCAATCGAACTATTACTTTTTAAGATGTCATCCGGGTTGAAAGAAACTATTTCAGAAAAAACATGTTTAAATTATTATTATGATGCTTACTTAGCTATTAAGACATAGTTTGTAATTTTTGTTTATGGTATAGATTATAATAATTTGAATTTGATTTTATATTTACCTCATTACGATGAAAAATATTTCTTTCTAATCTGAATATACTTATATAATAAAATATAAATGAGTTAGCATGGCTGCTGTGCTATGCTGAGCTAAACGATTAAGAATGTAAGTGCTTTTAAATGTAAAAATATCAATTCGTACCAATTTTAATGCTTGTAAATTATTTTATTGCCACATTACTGTTAAATTTCTAATAAAAAAAATATATGTAAATTAAAACATTGTACAAAATATATTATTATTTTCAAACATAACAAATCGAAACGTTAATGAATTTTACAAAACAGCAACATATGATGCATCTCTTTCTTTCATTAAGTGAACTTGAGTTATTTTTGTAGTGTAAAAAGACTTATTAGCAAATATTTGCTCATGTTTCTTAGAGGATTGAAATGAAGTTCTGTGGTTGCATTTCTTCATAAATGTGTCCATATGTTGACGTGGATTTTGTCATCGAAACTTATATTACGTTCAACAAAACCCAACCGATCACAACGGTGCAATAAAATAACGTATTTATTTTCCGATTAAATTTTTCCCCTCTCGCCTGATTTGATTGATAGCGTCGATGCGAAAGCGCAACCTGTTACATAAAACGGCGTTCGGTTTGATTCCGAAAGTAATTAAGTTGCAAGCGAGTCGAATTTAATATCGGAATGGAGTTTCGAGCTCACTTACAGATGTAATTCGTTATTAATTCGTTGTTCTTTTACGGCGTCGCAGAGCCTTCGTTTCATACACGTCGTTTTTCGAATAACATATCCAAACGCACACACAAAGAGAAAAGGAAGAAAAAATAATTAGAATGTATAAGAAAAATACATAATGGAACGTCTGTTAAAACGTTCACTAATGGAAAAGAAAACGGACGAGACGAATGTTTTATCTTGATGGACGGTCGGTCGGATGAAAAAGATGTCAGTGGATATAATTTCGTTGATGCGGAGACGGACGGCCTTTAGGAGGGCGGAAATTTGCAATTATACAAACGACGTTGTGATTTATCGGGATCGATGTTCGTAGTAGCGTTCGGGATGTTGTCTTGTTTAGCGTACACGTGTTTTTTTGAGCATGATGAACGGCTGGAACAGATATCAAATTGAAGGGATTATATAACGGGTATATTTGAAGACAAATGGAAAATATGATAAAACGGTTGCGTTGGCTTATTTATTTCAGTTTCGGACGGAAGAAATATTTAGGATATATTTAATTTATTCAGATTTGTAGATTTTTTTGCCCGATATTGATTATTGGAAGAATTTTTATTATTCAGTAGTAAAAATATTGTCTTAAATTCTAAAAATTAACTTAATACTCTTCTAAAGAATGTTTAATAACGAATCAATCAGATAAATTCAAAAAACGTATTTTATTTGCAAACTTAAATGTTAAATCTTTTTTATGTCACGAAAAATAATATATTTATTAAAAATTTATAATTGTTACATACTTTTATATTCATTGATGTCTAACCTTAACTGATATATTTAAAAATAACTAATAAAATAAAAAGCAGACTGATTTAAATTTAGAAAACCCTAATATGGCACTGAAAAGAAATAAAAAAGACTAATTCAAATATAATATCCATTTATTTCCACGTATTTTACATATATTTTAAAAATAACTTCATAACTACTAAAAAAATGATATATTTCATTTTCAAAACGATCAAAAATATGATCCAATTTTTCACCTGTGTTGAATATTTTCCCCTAAGATCAATTTTTACAAATAAAAAGTAATCACTAGGGACCAAATCTGAATGGTAATTCAGATGTTGGATCTTTAATTTTCGTGAAACTACATTTACAAATAGTAGTTTTTGTTACAGTATGAGTGTAAACAAAAAATAATATTGTGTTATAAATACCATATACTTTGATTGATTTTTCCTTGATGATTTTACACGATAGCTTGGATCGGATTAAAAGACTTGGAAATGATGTTAGTAGAATTTTAAAATAGTTTCGTATGGAAAAATAATATAGGAATCATTTTTCTAAATGTTGAAGATTGCGGTGACGTGACATTATTGGAGAATGTGATTTTAAGAGAATAGAACTCGGTTTTCGGTTCATTTAATTCAATGAAAAAATTATCAACTGCTATTTTGACAATATTTGGGTCAACGTATGTTTGTGAACAAATTTTTTAGTCGATGAATTTGGTCAAATCGAACTTGAGAAATCGCCGTCGTCAAGATTTGACTGCAGTATGTGTAGGGTTAAAAGTCTCCAATTATAAATAGCGAATTAGTAGTAAATTGGCATCAGACAAACAACATCAAAAATGTCGATGTGTTGTATATTTAAAAATTTTTTCGTAGGTAACTAATCTTAATTTAATATATTAACAATAAACCTAATTGTGTAAAAATATACTCTGATTTTTATTTTAATTTTCTTATTATTTATTTTACACACGAAGATCTTTTTTGAAGAATTGGACATGTTCTTTGACACACTTGAAGAAATAGGTTCGCCATCCCAGACCTAGAGTTCAGATGTATACTGTCTGGTGACGAAATGATAATTAATACGACTAGGTTGTTTTAATTTTCAGTGGATATATATTTGGATTCAATAAATCATGAACTTTCTTTTATTTAAAAAAATGAAAGTGAACTATTTATTTACATTAATGGTTGTCTAAGTGTTTCGAGATGACATTCAATTAATTATTTTTCTAAATTAAACACCAGATCCGACAAAAATTGTTAATATGTCTGTCTAGTAGAAAAGAAGTACTAGTAAGAGTCATTGGTCGTTTATGAATATTTTACTTTTTATTTTGCGTGGGGTTTTTAACAGTAACGTTTAGTGAAAGGAAAAATTTTTAAACATTACTACAGCTGTCATAATTCTTTATCTTTTCACAGATATTAATTAAAATATTCATGAATAGTATTTTATTGTTTAACGGTGTGTTAATAAATTTACAGTTTTTTTAAAAAGAATGTTTTTATATTATTATATTATAAAGTTTCATCTCGGAAAAAACTCTCATAATCTGAAGAATTTATTAAACACTAGTATATTAATCGTTGCTTTTCTATTTTCATTTTTCCTAGTTTCTTTTTATATCATTTAGAATCGAAATATAAACCACGTCCCTATCAGAATTCTCGATACCAGTTATGTATGTAACTATGTGGTAACTTTTAGACTGCACCACGTATTATTACCCCTTTAAATTTTCTAATCAAAAGGTATTTGAATTGCTTTACAATTTTTAATAAAAATTGGAAATTCTTATTCTATGTCGATTTTCAATGTTTTTTAATTAAATTTTTCTTTTTAAACTATTTATTAACATTTAAAATTAATTTCGTAAATACTGGGTGATAAATATGTATCTGACTGATGTGAATTTTCCGTTATTTTAATTTGATGCATCACTGTCAGTAGCGCATGGCTGTGGAGAGCACACGTGACAAAATTAAAAGAATGCGTTTCACGTTAGAACAACGCGTGTTTATTATTAAAGCTTATTATCGAAACAACTCGTCTATTACTGTTACTTGACGTAAATAAAGTCAAAGTCTTAGTCGAAATAACGTACCGATTATTAATGCAATTTGTGAATTAATCCAAAAGTTTGAAGAAACTACTGCTGTTAATGATCGACAAAGGTCTGACCGAACGCGTTCTGTTCGCACACAAGATGATATTGACAGGGTTCATGAAAGTGTATCCGAAAACCCTGAAACCTCTACGAGGCGTCGTTCCCAACACTTGGGAATTAAATGTACACCTTTACGCAATATTTTGAAAAAAAATGCATTTACAACCGTATAAAGTTCAACTTACACAAAAACTGAATGATAGTGATCATGAAATGCACTGACAATTTAGCAATTCGATATTACAGCTGAATAATGAGTTTGATTTTTTTTTAGCAAAAATTGATAATGAGCGGTGAAGCGCATTTTGATCTCAGCGGATTCTTTAGTAAACAAAATAGTCGTATCAGAAAATCCTTGTGCTATTCACGAGCAACTTTTGCATCCTCGTTGTCCTACGGTTTGGTGTTAATTTTACGTGGGAGGTGTAATTGGCCCTTACTTTTTTAAAAACGATGTAAAGAATTCTACTGTCTTAGGTGAATGTGATCATGACATGATACAGAACTTTTTTGCATGAGAAATAGAGGAACGGAACCTTCAAAGCATATGATTTCAACAGGACGGTGCAGCTTACCCTACAGTAAGAGAAATTTGAAAACAATGTTTCCAGGACGATTAATTTCTCTTTCTGGCAATATAGTTAGGCCTCCAAGAGCACTAGATCTACAGCACCCGTTTTTATTTGGAGAATTATCTTAAAGAAAATATGTAAAAAAATAATCCTACAACAAATGAGCAACTAAATGAGACAATTCGTGACGATATTACCGATATATTCTTTGAAACTTACAAAAAAGTAATGAAAAATGTGATTGAGAGAGTTCATGCTTGAGCAGGATCGGAGGTAGACATCCATCAGATTATGTATTCCAAACTTAATTGAGATATGTAAATAAATGTTTACATGAAAACTATAAGTTTTTAGTTTTTTTCAAAAAAAGTATTAAAAAGATTTCAAAGTTCTTTTTTTTAAAAAGACATTGAAATTGATAGCATACTTTTTCATAATCCTGTATATATCAACTCAGGATGTATACAAGTAGTTTTAGTATGTTTTAATGAAACATTCATCATGTCATGTCTTTCAAAATCATAAACTAAAGCATATGTTTCGTATTGAATATTAAAAATGGATATAAAGTTCACTCGAAATCTGTATTTACATTATATATTCCATGTATGTAAATATAATATACAGACATATTTTAATGATCGTAGAATGATAAATATTATTTTTGAAAACTGACATTAGTGTATAAGTGATACTACCAGCGAATAATATTAAAAAAGGAAAAAAAAATAATAATCTGCGTCATTTTCTAACCACACAAGGGTTAAAATCGATACGAGTACATAAACACAAGAATCACTGCACGTTCTTTCCGAAACCTCAAAATAATAATAACAATTGGAAATGTAAGTCGGACTTTAATGTTTCGTTACCATTGTGACGGCACAGATTTTGTATAAATACAAATATACACACATTCATCACTCTCTCTCTCTTACACACACACACACACACACACATATATATATATATATATATATATATATATATATATATATATATATATAAATACATGTAAACAGTTGAGAGTATACTTTCGACAATAATTATAAAGTCGACGTCAAATAAATCCTGCCGTGCGTTTTCAGTTTAAAAATAGACGCGTTAATCTTGTAAACGATATCTGTCTAATAAACATTTATACTTGAAACGTGGGAACTTGTAAATAATAAAACATGTACATATTGTGATTGAACAAATGTGTATACAGAATGTTTCTGAT
This sequence comes from Acanthacorydalis orientalis, assembly GCA_034766995.1. Lineage (NCBI taxonomy): Eukaryota > Metazoa > Arthropoda > Insecta > Megaloptera > Corydalidae > Acanthacorydalis > Acanthacorydalis orientalis. Next base: position 6,787,147 of record CM068322.1, read on the forward strand.
ACAATGTTATATCTTTTTTTATATTTACACGACGAAGTGTCGATGGTTGATTACTTTTTGCAAATTACTAAAATGTCACAATTGAAAAAGCATATTATATGAAATTTTCTAGATTTGTAAAAAACATTATTGTAAAATATTTGTTTTAATTTCTTAGAATAAATTTTCAGTCTTATTAAAGAAAGATGACATATTGATTAAAATATTCATAAACAACAATGAGTTGTTTATGAATATGATGATATCAATAATCAATTATTGAAGCATTTTGATGAGGTTTTGGTAGTGGTTTGTGGGAAACAAAGAAAGTTATCTGTGTTGGTTGTAATGTTTTAGTTCATTTTACATTGTCGATAAAATTTACATTTGAACATTTAAAAAAATATATATTTTGATAAAAGCATTAGAAATTATTATTATTTGTATTGTATAAATGAAATTTGCGTACTAATAACGATTGAGAATCGACATAACTCTAGTTTAAAGAAATATTAGTAATTATTAATAACCATGAGAACTTAAATAATTTTTTTGAATTATCTTTATATCTTCTTGAAGCTATTGTATAACGAAATAAGACATTTTTTTCTATCCATTACACATCCACGATTAATCTTTCTTGTAAGATAATAACATTGGAGATATCATTAATAATTAACTACAATTCTATCAAAATATACTATTAACGTTTAGTACCATAATACACGCCTTTGAAACATGCATGGGAAATTACTATTATTTTGTTTGAAAAATATTGATTTGAAAAATGATTCGAAAATGAATTGAAAAATTCATTTATTGTGTTTTTGTAAATGTGTGAGTAAAATAAAAATATGAAAAATGCTAATAATATGCTACATGCTACTTATACACGAAGTGATAATCGGAAATATTGACGAAATGATAGCCTGTTCTTAAATAGAACAAATTACTCGTCTACAGTTAAATTATTATGTAGGATGTAGTTTTCTATTCGAAATGTATTTCGAACTTTGGGTACATATCGGGCTGACTTGCGATCAAAACTAAAATGACAGAATAATGAAATAAATCCATTTTTACATGCATGGACGAATGACATACAGTGAATTCCTAAATTCTGTAAAATCAATTGTACCTACTTTTTATATTATAGCATATATAAGTAATTTTATGAACAAGAAAATTTCAGTTGGGTCTATTAGTTTGTATTGCTTTACAAGACTGTTAATAGTTCGTATATTAGATATTTGTATATTGGAAAACAATAGTTATAACTTTATATTTGTAAAAGAATTAAATTGTATTTCTAGAAAGATTCATATGTTTGTTAGAAAGTAGTACTACTTAATTGAGACTAAGTAAACAAGTGATTTTAATCAAATAATGGTTTTATCTGTAATGTGTTTCTAAGTTACATTATAATTTTTATGTTATTTTTTTTATAAATGTATCTGAAAAGATACGAATCTATAAAAAAGATATATTTTATTTTTTAATCGAGAATACTAATAAATTATAGAATACATTAAATCGAGATTAAAAGTAAATTTATTTGAAAATAAGTTAGCTGTTTATAGTAGAAATTTGACTTAAAGGCACAAACTGATACGGTTATGATTAAACAGTGATTTTATGTATTATGATGCTTCGGGGTACTCCAGACTAAACTAATATTATATTCAAAAAGTTCGTTTTTATTTTATCTATTCGCGTAATTTTAGAAGTTTAATGTGTTGAATTACTTTAATTCTTCATATTAAATTCACTTGAGTAAAATTTATTTAAGTTTAGGTTGTGACAAACATGCGCAATTGTTTTAGAAAAAAATAAAGAAGTTATTTTTTTTAACTCCGTTATTTAAAACATTAGATTCGTTTTCAATAATATTTTAGTTGAAATTCACAAAAGTATTCCTTATAATCCTGATCTGAGTTTTATAAGATAAGTTAAAACGAATATAATGGTTTCTAATTCATTGTTTATATAAAATTTATTTATATGAATGGTAAAATTTTCACGAAAATAAATATTTCTACTACTTTAAATTCCTCTTTTATTGAAATAATCAGTATTTTTTATAATTTGATATTAACGTATTTTTTTTTTTTATTTACAAATTAGAATAGGAAAATATTTACATATATATATATATATATATATATATATATATATATATATATATATATATTACATATACATATATATATATATATATATATATATATCGGCTCCCATATTTTTTCCAATTAATAACTTTATTGTTAAAAGAATATTTTAAAAACATTTACTTAATTGAATATAAAATGTTTACGAATATTTTACTGTTATATTTCCATACTCTATTTTTTATTATATTACATCAAACGGTTGCTTTTTCCATTTACCAACATAGCTTTGTGAAGCTAATATTTCCATAAAAATAACAAAAATCTGAATCCTTTATTAATTAATTTGAAGTATGATCATTTTTACAATCACTCATATATATATATATATATATATATATATATATATATATATATATATATATAAACATTGGAATTTTTTAAAATACTGTACGTTCGTGAACAATATAACTTTATGAGTCGATAAATTATTTATTTTTTATTCTCAATAAAAAAAAGCATACCATACAAGCATATTTTGACTGTGAGTACAAATAAACGATTTCACGACTCAGTACGTAATTATGATTTTTTTTGCGCTCCAAACATAAACACATATGTGTGGGGGTGTCGGTTGTGATGGTAGTAAGAGTAAGGGTTGAGGTAGTGTATTATATTTGCTTTCAGTGTCCGATTTTTTCCCAAATATATGTACAAGTGTATGTGTGTATATATATATATATATATATATATATATATATATATATATATATATATATATATATATATGATGTACGTATATATGTGTATAGAAGCGAGAAGGAAATATTTAAAAGCATACATTTTATTACTGTAATTAATTTGAAATGAAGATAAAGTTATAATTACGTAGGAACATAATAATTATATTCAGGGTGTATTATTTTGAAATTCGTTATACGTGAACATTTATTTAAAGATATACATACATGTATATATATATATATATATATATATATATATATATAATTTGAAATCATGTAGATGAAATAAGGGTTTTTATGAATGTGTATATGGGAGAAATCTTTCACATGTGTATTAAACGTTATTGTCTATTAATTGTTTGTGTACTATTTAATTCAGAAACAGTACTGTTTTAACTAATTTTGACTATATAAAAGTATTGCATTTAAATATATCATTGAACATAAAAATAAATCTAGCATAGAAGTTGATATTTAATGTAAGTATAATTGTTCTTATTGTTAGCTTTCTTTTGAATATAACCCTGACTGAATACTTCATCATTATTTCCATAACTCTTGTTAAATAGAAATTCAACGTTTATAAAATAGATTATTCATAGAAAAGAGTATAGTTTCTAGAAACATAAATGTTCATATTTTTGATTCTGGAATAGAATTGGATTTAGAATTAACAGGGTAGAAGGTAACGAAGGTAATGAATGAAAATTATAATTTAATTCTACTTATCGAATAATTAGTAAAGATCGTTGTTATTAAAGGGTTAAAAATAATAAAATATCATCCTATTGTTAATACTTTATCAGTTTTTTCATCCATTGTGACAATAATCGATACTCCTTACTTTTTCATATAATAATTTTTCGAGAGTGTTATTCGATAATTATTTTTGGATAATGGACTCTATTAATTTTTATAGCCGCTTTTAGTGATCTCAGTGAAGCTTTAGTGAAGCTTATCAAACATTCTTGATTACGTCCAGTTATTTTAGTGTGATTCACTTACATTCTCTTTTCCAAAGACTGTAGAAAAACCGCTATGAATTCAATAGATGATCGATAGAAATGTTTAAAAGTGACTCTAAAAATAAAAAAATATATTTTCATTCACTTTTTTAAAATGCTTTAAAATTATGTTAAATTACACTGCATAACTTTTTATTTTCAATCGAAGTGAAAGAAATTAATATTAGTATTTTTTAGTTTACAGTAGTAGTATTTTTAATACTAATCTTATTTTTATGCAATAAAAATTATTAAATGCGTACAATTTATTCGCACTGAAAATATTATGTATAAAAACAAAAAAATACTTAAATTTAAAATAAACGGGGTCTTCATTAGACTAATGCGTACACACGTATAATCTAAGATTTCTTTCTTCGATTCTTGTCTTGTTTAGTTGTTGCATACATACAAAATACTTCTGCTTTAAGAAGTAACATGAAGAAAACCAAAGTATGAAAGAAAACGTATCATATATATGACATTTTTTTGTTTGAAAATAAACGTTGAAGTTTCAGATGAATGAATTTAAAATCTGTAAGTATTTAAAATATTTCGTACTGTTCTAAATGTTTAAAATGTATATATATGTATATATATATATATATATATATATATATATATATATATATACATACTTTTAAATAAAGAATAGATTTACGAACTAACCAATGATTTTAAAGATACAACACAAAGGTGTTATTTTTATTACAGCGTACAATTTGATATTCATAGTAAGGGATACCACTACTGCTGCACTGGTATAGCAGGTTTATTTTGTTTTTTATTTTTTTTGTGTTTCCTATTGGTATGAAGTTTTCTACAAATAGTAGTACAAATAGTGTGTTCTCATTCAATATTGGCCCATTTACTTTTTTATTTATTGGGTATTGGAATTAATTCGTAGCGTTTTCTTCAAGAAAAAATATCGTTTAATTTAAATGAAATTGAAAAAAAACATCATTCAAAGTATTGTCCATCGTTATCCACTACTTTTTCCCATCTTTCGGGCAGAATATGAATGCCAGGTCGAAAGAACGCCTCGTCTTTAGATGCAACCACGAATCGGCCCATTTTTTTCAATCTTCATAAGAAGTGAGATTCTGCCCAGACAGACCATGACTTATCGATCGAAACAAGTGGTAATCAGAAGGAGCAATATCTGGAGAATATGGCGGGTGGGGACTTCCCATTTGAGCGTTTCCAAGTATGTTTTGACTGGTTTTGCGACGTGCGGACGAGCATTGTCGTGCTGCAAAATCACTTTGTCTTGTCTTTCAAAGTATTCCGGCCATTTTTCCTTCAATGCACGGCTCAAGTGCATCAATTGTAGTCGGTAGCGATCCCCAGTGATGGTTTCATTCGGTTTGAGCAGCTCATAGTAGATCACACCGTTATGATCCCGCCACATACAGAACATGAGCTTCGATCCGTGGATATTTGGCTTCGCCGCTGGTGTTGATGGTTGGTCGGGCTTAACCCATGACTTTCTGCCATTCTTCATATTGTCGTAATTGATCCACTTTTCATTGCTCGTGACAATTCGATGCAAGAATCTCTTCCTTTTCTCCCGTTGAAGCAGCATTTCACAGGTAGAAAAACACCTTTCAACGTCCCTCGGTTTCAATTCATATGGGACACAATTTCCTTGCTTTTGGATCATTTCCATGGCTTTAAGGCGTTTTCCTACCGTTGACAAGTCAACTCCCAACGATTCAGACAATTCTTGAAGTGTTTGACATGGGTCTTCATTAAACAATGCCTCCAATTCTTCATCGTCGAACTTTTTCGGCTGTTCAGGTCGTTCCTTGTCTTCCAAGTCGAAATCACCACTTTTAAAACATGAAAACCACTTCCGACACGTTTGCTCAACTAGAGCATTGTCACCATAAACTTCCACTAAAATACGATGTCTTTCAACAGCACTTTTTTCATGTTAAAGTAATGAAGTAAAACTCCTCGCAAGAACAATTTATACTACCTACGCCATCTCCTTGTAAAACGCTACGAATTAATTCCAATAACTAATAAAATTCGTCCGGAACTAATAGTGAAAAATAGTTGGTCTTAAGTCGCCTTATAAAATTCTTTCTGTTATATAAATTTGATTACTATATATAGATATTCTTAGAATAAATTTCAGACGCTAATGACATAAGCTGTCGAAGCGCCCTAAAACCCCAATAACCAACCAATCAGAATAAGTTATGATAAACATTCTCTAAAGCACGTTTTAAATCTACAAAACATGTGTTGAGTTTTCGGTTATATTGTGAAAGTTTCAGTTCTATAATAATATGAAAACATTGTCGTCTTTATTTCTTTTTTCTTTAAACCTCTTTATGATTTCAGTAGCAAGTATCGTTGTTCTTGCTATGAGTTAGTTCTTGATGAAATTATTTGAATAAAATTTTTAACTAAGTTTTACTAGTGCTATCCCTTTGTAGTTATATACGCTATCTATATCTGCATATTTCTTTTTTTGTTGGTTTGTTTTCATATAGTTCTTTCTTTTATTTGGTGTAGGTGATTTGTTCATGCTCCTATTAATTCTAGTGTATTTATTTTTGTGTATAGGAGTTATTGTCTTTTGTATCCACATGTTAATATTGAAATAAAAGTTTCAGTAAGATAAAGATTTTTATAGTATTAATAATTAATTTAAATACGATAACCGATGGAAAATAATTTGTAATACATAAAATTTTGTAAAAAATCGAGATTATATTCAGTGTAAATAAATCATACATTATTCTATTCATATTATTGCAAAAAGACGAGATTATTATTATTCAAGAAGCATGCGTACGCTTGTGATTTATACAATAATAAAAAATATTTTTTTATATAAAAATGTTGGAAAAAAGACAAAATACATTAAGAGATTTAAATCAGATTTATAAAATACATAGTAAACTTATAATGTTATTGACACAGCCATGCATGTTTTATCGTGTTGTTATTAATTAAAACGATTTTTAAATTACTTTTTTATATTTATTTTAGTCAATAAATTGTAAAAATATTTAAGTTCTGGATATTATTGCGTGCCTGAAATTTTAAATTGAGATATTTTAACTATTACTTTATATAAACTTTATATTACTTATATAAATTTTTAAAGATGAATAGTCGTTGTTTTAGACATTATTATGATAAAATTTAAAAAAGTCAAATCTATAAATATAAAATACGAAACTTAAGAATATGTTCAATAATAATGATAACCGTTATAAATTTAGCGACCTTTCAAGCGATTCTTTACATTATTCATATTAATTTTTTTATTTTTTAAACATTTTTTAACCAAAATACATAAAAAAATAAAAATAACGAACAGCATTCTATTAATCAGTGTTAAACGAAACAAAATGTTCATCAGATTTCATAACGAACAAAAGACATAAAGAATCGAACAGTTTTTCACTATTTGAAAAAAAATCAGATTACATACAAAAAAAGCATAAATGGTGTACATTGAAACACAGATAAAAACATTGCGATCGTCATAAAAAAATCAGTACGTTTGGAATTCCACGTAGAACCGCGGTGTTTTGTGAATACATTAACGCGGCGTTTATTAATGGCGGTGCTTTATGCCAGTCGCCCATGACGCAGAATGTGGTGACCATCGCCCGTTGTAATACACAGTGCATCCATCTCTATATAGGAAATGTACCCACACACACACTGATACCTATGTGTGTGTGCGTAGGTCCGTTTGGCCGCGCAGAAATTTATTGCGCCCGCGTAAAAAATAACCCACCGCGGCCTTCCTTTCCTATGTTTGTGCGTCCCTGGCTGTAAATAAAAAAGTTACACGACTACGCGTGTAACCGTTCGAGCAGGAAAACTCGACGTTTTCGGCAATTTTAATTCGCCTATTTGTCTCATTTTTATTATAACGGATTTTTAAGTCCGAGTAACGATCGTTTTCCGTTAAAGAAGAAGTTACTGTTCAGGACATAGGCTCTATGAAACCATTTGTTTACATTTATATATATATTCATGCGTAATACATACGTACATATATATATATATATATATATATAATAGCTGAAAAAAATAATTCGGTGCTTTTAAATTAAATCAATCATACATATGTTTTAAACTAAAATATTTTTCATCTTTTTAGGATTTTGATGTAGCAAAATTAAGATTTAAAAACACTACATATCTTGACCAAGCTGTTGGCATAACCTCAAAAAACAGGAGCGAACATGATAACGTCCGAAAAGTAGCCTATTAGGCATTATATACTTTTAGTATTCCAGTTGAAAAAAATGCTACCGAAGCCGTGGGAATAATTTATTCAGCTTGGAGAAAGATATTGTGACGCATAACATTCAAATGATAAAACATTTAAAAAATACTGAAACAGTGGAAGACATCCGAAAATGCATTACAACTTCATCGACTCAAAGCTGCCATATTTTTTTCGACATAGATTTTAAGTTACTTGATAGATGGAGCAAAGTTGGGTAAACATAATGGAGGTATTTTGAGGATTAAAATGTTAAAAATTCAATTTTTACGTAAAAATTCGCGTTCTGTAGAAAAAGACTTTGAATGAATTTGTACACCTAATACATTGTCGAATGTATAAAATAGTATTTAAAAATATATTAGAAGGTTGCATCGAAATTCGCTGTATTTTTGTGTTTTTTGAGCTTTTATTTCGATAACAAAATGTGTAAATACATTAATCAAAGTATTTGCCCTCAGAAGCTATGACTTTTCCACTTTGCTGGCAGAAGTTCAATTCTGCGACGAAAGAATAGCCTGTCTTTTGAGTCAATTCATTCAGCAACTCAATTTTTGACTTCTCTGTAGTTATAGAAATGTATGTCTTCCAAAGCGTGTTTCATCGATCGGAAAAGATAGTAATCGCTTAGGACCAGGTCTGTAAAATACGTTGGTAGTGGGAGAATCTTCCATTCGATGTCCATCAGTGGTTTTTTCACGCCTATAGCAACCATAAGGTCGAGCGTTGTTATGGAGAAAAATCACTTTTAGGAAATATTATGCAATTTATGGTCGTTTTTGTATAAAATTATCATTCAAACGCTCCAATTGTTTTCGATAACGTTCGGTAGTGATTGTTTCCTTCGGTTCCAACACTTCATAATACACGACAGCCTACATATCCCACCAAATAGAGTGCATTGTTTTGTGACCGTTGATGTTTCGCTTGTTGGTATATGGTATCGACTTTGATGGTTGGTGAACCCATGCTTTCTTGGGTTTCATGTTGTCGAAATAGATCCATTTTTCATCACCGATTACGATACGTCACAAAAAACTCTTCTTTTTATGCCTTGCAAGCAAAAAATCGAGATGTTTAAACGATTAGAAATAGCATTTTCGGTCAGTTCATATGATAGACAACTCCCTTCTTTGTGGATCTTTCCCATGGATTGTAAACGTCATGAAATGAATAATTTATCGACTTCGAGCTATTGAACCAATTCTTTGAGTGTATGAGTAGGGTTTTCTTCCAATAGAGCTTACAATTGTTTATCTTCGACCTTTTTGCATTGACCTGGCTGTTGTTTGTCATCAACGTCACAGTCACCGCTTTTGAATCGTCTAAACCAATCTCTACATACTGTTTCCGATGGAGCAGATATACCATCAGTTTTCGCAAAGAATTAATGAACTTCAGCTGCACTTTTTTTTGAATCAAATTAGTGTAGAAGTACACATCGGAAAAAGAACTTATCGCGTTCCATTTTAATTCGCTTATAGGAAATCACTTGTATAAACAAAGGATAGCGTCTGATGACTGAATTTTAGTGGGAACTGTTCACACTTCAAAATGATATAAGTCATATCTGTCACTTCCCACAGTATGCGCACCTAGAGCCATCTACACCCGAACAACGGCTTTCAATGCAACCTCCTATTATTTAAATTTGTTGCGATGGTTAAATATTTATTTTTTGTTTTATATCAGTATTGATTATTTTGTTAATTTCCTTTAATTTCTTCTCTTTCTAATAAACGTGAAATAAGAATTTAGTAATCATCTTTTAATTATTGAATATTTTTGATCAGATAAAAGTTTATGGTAGAGTTAAAATTCATTTATGAAAATCCATTTAGGTATACACATGTGTAATTTCAAACAATATATTGCCGTAATAGAATCTTAGACGACATCTCATAGGACGCTTCTGGCTTAAAACAACTAAAAACTAGTTCTAACTCTTGACTCCAATTAGCGTTCACAATTAAAAGATTATAAAACAATGATTTTTTAATTTGTTTTAAATACTGATAATGAATTAGGTTTATTCTTTAAATGATATCTGAAAAAAGCATTATGATTTAAAGATACGACATATTTTGAAGGAAGTATGTCAAAATAAAAAAAAATACCATGTCAGAAATAGCGAATATGGACGACACTAGAAAAGGAACTGTAATTGGGAAATCTAAATAAATGCTTTAAAAATGAAAAATTCTTATTTGTGAATTTTCCTCCAAAATTCAATAAGTTATTATTTTTTACCCAATAGAAAGTTTATGCTTGAAGCACTAGATCGAACCCGTGAATGTAAAACTTATGTTTTTAATTTTTACTATGGATATAATGAATTAAAGTATACCTTCAGTTATTAACCCTGCGGAGGTTACGACCGACAAAAATGCAGCTTAGGTCGCGTGTATCAGAGAGATAGTCATTACTAGTATCCGACTTTCATCCGATCTAATCGGGTAAGTTTGTCTTGAAACCTAATACAATTGTGAATAAATATCAATCTCCGTAAAGATATCGTAAGTCTAGAAAGTTCAATTCAACTACCATCTGCAGCCCATAAATCCTGTAAATTTAGTCGATTGTTTCGATGTAAACCAGCTAGATATGAGGCCTAAAATGATTTCAATTCTGTTTTTCTTTTCGTTTAACATCTCTTTCTCTTGGATACCGGTTCTAAATAGAATCGGTGTATTTATTTGTATATAATAAGATTTGATCTAAAATATAATCTGTGCGAAAACAATTCTTTCTGTCAGAACAAGTTTCAAAATTTTCTTGTCTGAAAACAAGTTTCAAATTCTGTCTTGACATTTTTGCATTTGGCTGAACTAACCGTAAGGTGACACAAGATATTCCGCGGCTATCTTCTAAATTGTCTTCTTATTGGGGTTTTGCTCCATTTTGATTATTTATCCTTTCCAAGAAAATAATCTTCATTCGTATCTAATTCGTCTTCACTTTCTTTACTAGAAATATCTTGTTCGGTATCCGAATCTTCTGAACGAATTTCAACATAATCATCATCTTCTAAATCACTTTCATTTTCGTATTCGACTCTATTATTCTCATCGAAATTCGCTGAATCTCTTCAACATCTGATAGATTATCCAATGGATACATTTTTTATGCCATTTTCAATGGGAAATAAAAAAACAACTAAACCAATACTGACTTCGGAGTTCACGGTATCTCTCATACAATTTACTATCAAATATCGTACGACTTTACATAATATGTGTTATAACCAAACTGACGGCATAAACAATGCAGATTATTACTAGTAATATACGCATGCGCAGCTACTTATGACCTCCAACCTATACACTGGATGTGTGTAAGGATATTTAATAAAACAATTTGTTTGTATCTGTCAGATTAGCCGCTATCTCCGCAGGGTTAAATTTAAACATGGTTCTTATGTTAGTGCCTTTCTTAGTTTCCTTATTACAAATTCAGCTACATACACCGACACATGTTAATTATATTCACTTGTTCATTTATTTTCAATTCAACAAGAATTATCAAATTAGTCGGTATATCTTGTTTTCCATTAATAGATTATATTTGGCAGTACAATTTATTGTAATTTACGAAACTTTTCGACTTTAATCACTGAGAATTTTTATTTTATTCGATAACACAAACTCAAATTTAACTATTTCTTGATTTGTTTAAATCAAGAATATTTTATATATTGCTTTAAATTGTATCGCCATTGGATAACTATAGTGCTCTTTTCTAAGTCTAATAGCTAACAATAATTTTTTTAGACGAATTGGACTTATTTGGTACATTGATAAGTATATTAATTTACTAGTCGAAACAGTTTTATTATAACAATTAGTCACCTTCTAATGCAAATAATAAAACCAGTGAACCCTGGTTTTCGTTACAATTAACTATAAATTGTTTGATTGGATTTTTTAGAATAAAGAAATTGAATAATGAAAAATATTATTCTATAAAAATATTTAATTAATTATAAGTTGTTTCCAATATTTTTTTCAATTTGATTGGCAATTCGAATCAGAATTTCTTTATAAAACATATTACATATGAACTATTAAATATAATTAACTATTAATTAACAATAACTCAATTATTAAGAACAGAATATATATATATATATATATATATATATATATATATATACATTATTACAAAATCATATTTTATCATTGAGTTGGTGATTTGCAAGTGGGTGAAAAAAATATTCATTTTCTCCCTTATATTCAAGCTTAATCGATTTCTGAATAAAAACCGATGCAGAATTTTGTCGTCGTAAAAGAAAAAGTTTCTGTAACGTATGAAAACTTTATGGCCGAAAAAAGTAAATCATATATTGGAATATGTAGATTTATTATGTAACGAGTGGTGAAAAAAATGAAACTACTATCGTGTCGTCTCTTTGATTATTTTTAAAAAAGTTATTCCTTCTTTAATATGAAATAAAAGTACATAATTCTTTTTTTTTATATATAAATATCGTCTATGTACGTTGAAAAATGTTCTCATATGTGTATGTATGTACTTATCTGTACGTACTAATATGTTTAAGTTATAAATATTATATTAAAAAATAATGATAGAAAAAATATAAGTATTATTTATATTAATTAAATGGATACTTAATCTACTTCATATAAGTACTATAAAATATATATATGTATATATATATATATATATATATATATATAATGTATATACATATATATATGTGTATATATATATATATATATATGTATATATATATATATATATATATATATATGTGTGTATATATATATATATATATATATATGTATATATATGTATGTATGTATGTATAAGCAGTTTATCCTTTCTTCTACATCGAGTTCAAACATACTTTTACTTATATTATATATTAAATTAAAAACGATTTCGCTCTGGAATTTTGTAAGAATCTTTATTGAAAAGGATTTGATAGTACAGAAAGAAAATATAAGCGTCGTAGGAGCAACCCAAATAAACTCTTTCAGATTGAAAAATTAATTAATTGTAGATTTGTATTGATAAGAGAAATATTTTAAGAGGACTACAAACAAGTTCTGAAAGCTATTTTTTGAGAATACTTATTTCCTATTACATTAGAAGTTTCCAAAAATGTATAATACTTGTAATTAAGAAATTATTTTTATCTATGGAATTTAATTTCTTTTTTATGATCTGAATATATTAATATAAAAATTTGATTTATTACAACTTTGAAGTAAATATCTGCTTTTATCACAAATTGGTATATATACTGTTTTATAACATAAAACAAATAAATAAACTTACAGTACTAATCATAGTAATTCAATTCTTTGTAATTTATATGAATTCTATTTATCATCTACACTACACATAATATTTAAACTGGTATCAAGATATTTATTTATTCCTTCATACCACTTATAATTTTTAGTGTTTGAGATAAATTTTAATCGTACTATTTTTTAAAACAGGTTACTTAGTATGACAATTTTTTAAATGAATTGTTTACTTGCCTACAAATTATAAAATATTTATTTAATCAAAAAATTTAATACTTGATTATTAATTATGTTTTATTATTGTTTATGTCCGTTTCGATTTTAATACCACCATCACCATAATACTAAAGCATAAGAGATTTTTTTATATTATCTATTTAATAAATGCAAATTTAATAGAAATGCTTTGAAAATTTTAGAAGGGGCAGAATAAAAAAAATGAAATAAAAAAACTTTACCGTATAGTATAACAATATTATTAGCAAAAAGTTAATGCTCCTTGTGCAATAATGAAACATACAATCCCGATTCTCGCCATTGAAAATACTGAATGTAAATCAGGAATTTTTCAAAAAGTTGTGCATAAAGTTTACTTAGTTGAATGGTTACAAAAGCACTTTATTACCATACACCAGTTTTCCTCTTACTCGACTTTTGGCGCAAGCAGCCTGGATCACTTGTATTGGAAGTACTCGGTGATGATATCGTTATTTTTCAAATATATATGTATGTGTATATATATATATATATATATATATATATATATATATAATAAGAAGAGATAGGAAAAGAATAGAATGGATACGAAAACAGACAAGAATCACAGATGTAATAAGAAGAATAAAGAGTCTGAAATGGAAATGAGCGGGGCATGTTGCAAGAAAGGAAGACAACTGATGGACAACAACAATTATTAACTGGGAACAAAGATACATAAAAAGACCAAAAAAGATACCAATGAACAAGTGGGATAAGGAAATTAAAAATGTTTTGGAAATCGGTGGAAAAGTGAGGTATTCAATCTTATAAAATGAAAAATCATGCAAGAGGTCTTTATTCAGTTGTGGATTGACGGAAGCTGATAATGATGATATATATATATATATATATATATATATATATATATATATATGTATATCTAGAGAGAGAGAGAGAGAAAGAGAGTGAGATCTGCAGAACAATATTTGATGTTACGTAAAAAAAAGTTCATCCGTTGACCTCGTTTATTTAGGCAATTAATTATTTATCAAGTATGAAATCATCAGTCTCGCGTATAAGGGAATGGATGGGTTTAAACAGGTTCGTTATACATTTATGTTGCTTTACTCTAACTTTCTGTGTGCGGATTTAATAGCACGTTTAGAGTTTAAGCAGATAAGCATGCAACTTTGCGTGGATGACCTTTGGTTACCATTCAATTACCGCTCTCTTACCTACGAAAATGCCATGCTTTTTCTTTTGTGACACGCCGTTGGATATACATTTTGAATAGTGTACAGCAAAAACTACTCATCGGAACTTTCAACACTGTGGTTCTGATAGAAAATCGCTTTTCATCTCAGATCGTCTTCAATAAGTAAGAAATCATTAGATGGAGCAGTTTTCCAAAGTTAATTTATATAAGCGTATAGATGTTTAAAATGTGAAATCTTGTAGAAATCTTTTGAAACATGGTTAAATTTATTTTCTATGTACCGATTATCATTGAAGAAAATTGAGTTTAGGTGTATATTACTAACTGTAATTATTACATTTTATACATAGTTAATCGATAAGATTAGTTTTGAACTGTTTCTTAGAGGTTAGCTATTCATGATTTAGGTTATCAAATTTAAAATTATCTCGATGAATAAAATATAAATTAAAGTAAATTTTTTTAAAAATATACTTTTAATATTTGTTAAATATTTTCTTTCATGAAGTAATTTTTCATTCCCTAATAAACCATCAGGTTTTTTAGATCAATAATTTACAATAACCAATTGATCATTTTGGAATGTTATCTATGCACATTTCGATTATCCTCAACGTATTAATGTATAGAAACGAAAGGTATGATTTTTATCATATATGATGATTAACCCCATTGATAAAGGTCTCGCTAACCCAAAAGCGTACCCGGGAATAGTCAGTCCTTAACATAGCAGCTAGAAAACAACCACGCCACTTGCTCGTGCCCTATATTATTGGCCTATATGTATTATTTTATAATTAATAAACCTTTAGTTCACTTTAAATTACGTCTCGTTATTTAAACCCCAATTCACTGACAAAAAATAATTGGTCAAAGTAAATTTTACCACAGTTCCAAATGTTATTTCTGATATTGTTATTTCTTGCGTAGTAACAGTCACATAATAGTAATTACAGTAGTGAATAAGTAATTTATTAAAATAGTACGAAAAGTAAAGAAAATTTCTGATTAAGAAAGAGTCCTAAACAGTGGAATTAAATTTTGTCCAATATAATCATCTTCACCGTTGGTGAATCAGTCAAAATGATTTTAGTCAAATATATATATATGTACATAACTATGCATCATAAATCTACGTTTATGTTTCTGCATAAATATGTCAAAAAAAATATAAATATACACACAGTTACCGAACGTATATTATATAAGACTTGTATCGTTCAGAAAGTACACATACACGTACTTGTGTTTGTCTACAACGTTTCGAATACATTTTCGTCAGATTTATGATATATTTTGATATAGTTTGATCGATTTATGCATGTTCTATATATATATATATATATATATATATATATATATATATATATATATATATATATACACACACACATATATATATATATATATATATATATATATATATATATAAACTCTTAGATCTATATAGGTATATGCTTATATGTATATAATAAAGGCTACCTGGTCAGGGTGTCACGCGACGTAAGTAATTATTGTTTCGTGGTTGACAGGCAATGTTTTGTTGTTATTCGGACTTTAGTAGCAATCATGTAAACCGTGGGCGGTCGATCAAATGAGAAATTTTGTATAAAGCGTGCGTCTGAATCCACTCGAATACACACACTAACTTACACAGATTAAATACACGTTGGTCCGGTGATTTAACACTAACGATTGTATTACAAGAATAATAATAATTACATGTGGTGTCGCTCTCGTTGTTGTTGTTTTTTTGTGTTCTGTAAGCACAGAGGGTCTTGTTATCGAAATCCGCAATTCGTTTGTGTTAAAGGTTTTATAATTACGGTTGAGTTATATGTACGGTCCTTAAACGGTATTCAAACACAAAATAAACTCGGTATGATTATAAATCAAAACTCATTGTAATGATTTCAGAGATTTCTCTCTCTCTCTCTCTCTCTCTATATATATATATATATGTGTGTGTGTGTGTGTGTAAGTTGAGGTATATATAAGTACATATATAATTATAAACATTTTTGTTCGTAACTACATATGTACTTATATGTATGTATATATATATAAGTACATAATATATAATTAATATATAATTTCATTCCATTATAAGTGTTTTTATTGAATAAAAATTTCTGCCTGATCGAGATTCGTGTTTGTATTCTAAAAATATATTTTTTTTTATTAAAGCTGATAATGAAAAAGTTCACATGATTTATTTATTACTTTTCAATAAGATTTAAATAACTAACCACATGCATGAAAATTATTTATTACTTAATTGTGAAACTACTGTTTTTTTCTAGAATTGTTGGATTTTTTTTCTATTTTCATTTATTAAACTTACAGAATATTTTGGAGAAGAATAATATTATTTTTTTAAAAAACTTGAAGGTAAATTTATTTTACTAGGCAATCATTTTGAAAAAAATTCAAATTCATAGTAAAACTATTGAAAACAAGTATAAAACTTGAAAATAAATACATAATTAAAAATAGTCACGACTTGGCAGAAAAATAAAAAACAATTAATATTTCTCAATATAAGAAGTATGTGTACCAATTCATCTATAAAATAAAACATTTAAATATAAAATTTAAACTAGAGAAAGAAAAATAAAACGCTAAAGAGTAACTCCAAAAATAAGTAAACATCTGACTTAAAATCCTATTAAGCCATTATTTTTAATTTAATAAGTACTATTGTGTGTATATATATATATATATATATATAAATATTTTTAATCAATATCTTTTAAACATTTTGAATGTTAAACTCTTTTATTAATTGAATCAATAAACATACTTAGGATAGTATATGCTATTTAAACTTCAAATTATGAAATCAATATATAAAATTTTTTAATTAAGTGCCATTTTTTGTATTATTCTCTTAGAAATTTTACAAGTTTTATATGACAGTAACAAAATGTTTTGACAACAATCGTCATATGTAATGATTGTAGATAGGTATGTGGAAGTACTCTAGGAATATTCACCAAATTATCAGAACACGGTTTAGATTCAAATTTGTTAAAATAAAATTATATTGAAACAATACTTCTCTAGACTTTGTGTAAGAAAAGTATATGAAGAAAGTAGAATTGCTTGATATCAAAGTTAAAAAGAAGTATATTGAAAACGAAAACGCCAAATAAGACTAAACAGCTATTAAGGGTCACATATCTTAATTTTTTTTTAATTTTATCCTGATACATCTCCATCTATTTTACGATAGTTGTAAATAGACAAGAAGAGAGTAACAATAGAAAACTGTAAGCTTTTAGTTAAGATACCTTTGCTTTAAGCTACCTTATTAATGTAAGTTTATATCCAGTAAAAAAAAGAAAAACGTTTAGAACAACGTAACAACCTAAAAAATAGATTAATTATGAATCAATCCATTTTTCGATGAAAGAGATGGGAAAATGACATATATATGTATATATATATATATATAATATAAGAGCTAAAAAGCAAAAAGATATAAAAAATAATAAAAGTTATTAACACTGCGTAAATTATCACTTATGATTCACTTTAGTAAATTCATTTTCCAATATCTACATTTCATATTTTCTTGATTAAAATGTTTAACAGTTAAATATTAATTATTTCGATGACGATATCATCCTTGAGGTGCTAAGGTACAAAAGAAGAGATTTTTTGTATCGTGTCTTTGAGATTATAGTATCATCATCGAAATGCATATTAGCAAAAATAAAAAATAAAAACAATAAATTATAATTTTATTATAAAAAAATATGGTTGGTGGGCAATAAAAATTTATGTACAAATGTGAATTTTTCTGTAGTCTCAAAAATATTATTGTAACATATACACTCAGTTATAAAGGATTTTTCATTCAGCACCAGTGATTTTTGAATTTAAATAAAACATACTTTATGATGTACGTTAATTATTTTTTTTTATTCATTTGAAAGAACATTATTTGCTGTTATGTATGAACCGATATTATTTAAATGGCCATCACGGCTTCTTTTAGAGGTATGTATACGAAACTTCTAATTTTTTGCGAGGTCCTCGCGGTTAATAGCTCTATCTGTCGAATAACGTGAGTGACATTGATCTTGAGGTCATAAATAGTTCATGGCTTGTTCGTGTAGACTAATGATTTAACATAACTACATAAAAAGTAATCCAGCGGTGTCAAATCACACAATCTTGGGCCCAGTCAATATTACTAAATCAGGAGATGACAAGCCGGTTGAAACGCTCCTTCAATAAATTCATAGTCTCCCGAGACGTATGGTATGTGCCGCCGTCTTATTGTAACTACATATTTGTGAGATCCATACCTTCCAATTGAGATCAAAAGAAATTCTGGATCATCGAACGCTATTGGTCACCATTAACTGTCAATGAAGTACCAGCCTCATCTTGGAAGTAACACGGAC
Source organism: Acanthacorydalis orientalis (assembly GCA_034766995.1). NCBI lineage: Eukaryota > Metazoa > Arthropoda > Insecta > Megaloptera > Corydalidae > Acanthacorydalis > Acanthacorydalis orientalis. The sequence continues at coordinate 6,806,350 of CM068322.1, forward strand.
CAATGATACTGCCAGACCAAAGTCTGCACCAGATAGTTACTTTTTCAGAATGAAATGGATGCTCTTGAATCTCTTGACGAATTTCACTCGCCTAGATTCGACAATTTTGCTTGTTGACGAACCAGTCCAGCCAAAAATGAGCCTCGTTGATAAACATGATTTTCTTGGCAAAATCAGGGTCGATTTCTAATTGCTCCGTAGTCCTATCATCGAATTATCGACACCAGGAATGATCATCGGGCTTTATTTCTTGAGTTAACTGAGTCTTATAAGGATGCAGACCCAAGTCTTTTTGCAAGATTCGCCAAATTGAAGTCTGTGAAATGCCCACTCCTGAGAAAGCCTGGGAATTGGCATCTTTGGGATTTTTTTCACATTTTGAGCGACTAATTTAACATTATCTGGATTTATAACGTTACGGTCACACCACAGTAGATAGATGATCCATTATAGACCATATAGTTTCAAATTTGTTCACAATTCGACGAATTGTGTCTTCTGTAGAACGATGATGCCAACCATAAACTTCACTTAATATACGAAACATTTGTTTAATCGAACACTGATTTTGGAAATAAAATTTAATAACTTCAGTACGTTGTTGAACTGTATACCGCAAAATATTAACAAATGGCAAATAAAGACGAATACAACTATTAGAAAATAACCGCAAAAGTTTTTGATACATAACCTTAATCGACTTTGAAAGATACCTTTCTCCTATTGAAAAACACTAGGTAAGCATACTATTATAATAAACACCAAAAAAAAGTAGTTCTCTTTTAGATTCTTTTATTTATGTTAAAATAAGTAGTTTATAACTGTTTTTTATTGAATTAAGTTCAGCAATTTTCAAATTAAAATTTATTTTTTAAATATTTTTATGCCAATCGAAGATAGATCTTTTATTAAATTATGCTTCGTGTTTTATAACAAACATTATTGTTTTATTTTTAAATCTGAAATTATTTTTAGCTATGAGCATACACTTTTTATTCGATTAGAAAAAATATATGGACATTCTTTCTAAATTATTCATTATATTTAAATTCTAGCAAAGTAATTTAAATTGTTAAATACGTATTTGTTTTTGTCACTACTGTATGCTTTCATGTAACTATCGGTAACAGTTTAATGTTTTAGTACGTAATTGAATTATTTGTTTGTATTTATCCAAACATATTCTGTAGACACTGTTCGTTATGTAACAATGTGTTCCAATTCATACGAACGTACCGTACGTATAAATTACCCTATCAAAAAGGATTCGAATCGTCGACAAACGATAAGAACCGCAAACAGTAATAAACCGATTTCGTGTCCCGTACACAACATTGATATCCACACCGTTTACCTACCTCGCGTTTAAATCAAACGGTACAACGTGCGGCCGAAATGTGTAAAATAATGGCCACGTTCATACGTATTTATATAATTCCCGTTCGCTGTCGGTGTTGTAACAATCGCACAGCTGTACGTATTCCCGTCATGCAGATGAATACGCGAGCATCCGGCGTCGAAATTCGCGTGCACTGGCTCTATCGAATTATCTATTCAGATAAATCCAATTTGTCACATTCGTAGGACGGCAGCGAGTGCAGTGCGGTCGCGTTTATGTTGCACCGGTAGCGGAAACGATTCACAGGTAAACCGGATGCGACGGTTACGAACGTCACCAGACACCGACAATTATTGTTATGTAATCGTTGTGTGTACAATTGTCTTGCATGTATGTAGACACGATTTCAATTGCAAAATAGTATCACCGTGACATTGAAATAACCAACCAAACAAATATATATATAACACATGGATCAATAAGTCCCGAGACTAACCCAGAGATGGTGCTCGTAGTAAACCAGTAACCAGGTCTTTCTAGAGTACTAACCTTTACTTAAAACGTGTTAAAATTTTAAGTCGATCGGACCAGAAACAGCTGAGTTATCGAGGTTGGAGTAAAGTCGTTTTGTAGTTTGTTTAAAAAATGGAAAAAACCGAGTTTCGTGTTCTGATAAAACATTGTTTTTTAATGGGTAAAAACACCGTACAAGCGAAACAATGGATTGAAAAATGTTACCCGGACTCTTGTCCATCAAAAGCAACGATTTGTCGGTGGTTTGCCGAGTTTAAACGTGGTCGTACCGACACAAACGACGCGGAACGCTCGGGTAGACCTGTGGAAGCCGTTACACCGGAAAATGTGAGTGAAGTGACAAAAATTATAATGAAAGATCGTAAAGTGAAGCTCCGTGAGATTGCTGAGATGACACAGATATCATATGGAAGTGTATTTACTATCCTTCATGAAAAATTGAGCATGAAAAAGGTTTTTTCCAAGTGGGTGCCGCGATTGCTTTCGATGGAACAAAAACAGCAACGAGTCGATGATTCAGAAAGCTGTTTATCGCTATTTACTCGCAACAAAAAAGATTTCTTGCGTCGTTACGTGACCATGGACGAAACATGGATACATCACTACACTCCAGAGTCGAAGCGGCAGTCATCTGAGTGGCGCACAGATGGCGAAAGCCGTCCGAAGCGTCCGAAAACGCAGCAGTCAGCTGGCAAAGTCATGGCGTCAGTTTTTTGGGATACGCATGGCGTGATTTTCATTGACTATCTCGAAAAAGGTAAATCGATCAACAGTGATTATTATATTGACTTGCTGGTGCGTTTGAAGGAGGAAATCGCAAAAAAACGACCGCACATGCAGAGAAAAAAATCCTTTTTCACCAAGACAATGCACCCTGCCACAAGTCGATGAAAACAATGGCAAAATTGAACGAATTGGGCTTTGATCTGCTTCCTCACCCCCCATACTCGCCAGATTTAGCCCCCAGTGACTACTGGCTCTTTGCTGATCTTAAAAAAATGCTCCAGGGAAAAAGATTTGGCTCAAATGAGGAGGTCATCGCTGAAACTGAAGCTTATTTTGAAGCGAAAGATAATTTTTTTTATAAACATGGTATTGAAAAATTGGAAAAGCGTTGGAACGATTGTATCACCCTAAAAGGTGATTATGTTGATAAATAAAAAAAAATTTTGCAAAAAAAATGTTGTTTTCATTGTTAGTCTCGGGACTTATTGATCCATGTGTTATATATATACACACACTGTTTGTACAATATTTAATTACAATATAAAATGTCATTTAAAAGAAACAATCGTTGTATTTTATAATATGCTTTCTACTACAATTATAAATACGCTTATATTTCGACGAAAATAAATAAAATTTTAAATTGAAACGTGGTTTTATAAAAATAAACGTATTTATGTCAATAAAACTTTCATTATTGAAAAATTAAAAAAATCAGAAATGTCCTTCTTCAAAGCACTCTCCGTTAGTTCTAACACATTTTCCTGTTTCTTCCTTCTACATTTTGAAACATTTTTGGAAGTTCTCTTCAGGAATATTTTTAGGAATATTCTAATGTACACTTCTTTATGATTCACGACATTAAAATAATTTTCCTTCAGGACACTGTAGTTTGGGAACCGTAAAAATGTTCAATCAGTAATACTTACTGATTATGGTGAGTGTTCTCTTGTAATTATTTGATTTCATATCAAAAATGATTCACTGACAAAGATTTATTTGCACTGTCAGCCTAAACATGGAATGTAAACAAAATACTATAGTAGTGTACAGTTACTTTCAGCGTTTATAAGTTTTCGCAACAGTAGACTATATATAAAATGTTAAAATTCATGTTGAAATTCAACATTATTGAATATATGTTGAAATTCATGTTGGTATCCGCGTCTATTGTATTTTTAGTAATAATGAATCGTCTCTACATTATAAGTTTATCTGTTAATATTAGGTTGTTGGAAAAATAATTGCTATTTTTACGTATCGAGCATAAATACACATATACCAGTTAAAATTTATATTTGTGAATAAAAATAAGGACCATTCTCCTGCAAACATTTCTCCCAACGAGAAACAAGTTTGTTTATTCCTACAAGATAAAAATCTGGTGTCTTGGAATTAAGGAATGCATCGAAAGCGCTTTGAGCTGATGAAAACCTTCTCTCGTAGTAAATTACTCAAATGTTTAAAAAAATAATAGTATGTCGGAGACATGTCCTGAGAATAAGGTGGTTCAGGTAAAGTTTTATAACCCAGTACATTCATTTTTTTAAAGTCGCTTGTGAGACCTGAGGTCTGGTGTTGTCATAAAGAATAAGTGAACCTCTTCGATTAACTAATGCTGACTGTAAACGATGCAACTTCGCATACATTTTTTCAATATTCTGACAATATTTTTCTGTTGTTATTGTTTCACCAGGATTTAAGAAGTTGTAGTGAATGATGCTACTTGCCGACCACCAAACAGTGACCATTATTTTTTTTTCATGAAGCTTCGGTTTAGGAAACTGTTTAGGTGCTTCTACTCGGTCTAACCATTGTGATGAACGTTTTCGATTGTTGTAAGAGAATTTACTTTTCATCACATGTGACAATGCGATCAAGAAAGTGATCATTTTCGTTACGCAAAAGAAGCCAGAGTAGACTTCGTGTCGTCGAATTGCTTGATGTTCGTTTTGTTCATACGTCACCCATTTATCCAGATTTTTTGATTTTCCAATTAAACTTAAATGATCAACATTGATTTCTTCTGCCACCTCCCGAGTTATTTTACTTGGATCCGTTTCTATAATGGTTCTTAAATCATTATTGTTTATAGCTGAAGGATGTCCATGACCGTCCCCTCAATCAAGGCTTTCGTTTGTATTAAAAAAAATTTGAAACCAGTATTCAGCTCTACGTTTACTAATTGACTCTTTGTCAAAAACAAATTTGATATTTCGAGCAGTTTCTGTTGCTTCACGTTCCAATTTAATCTTATACAACAAAATCACGTGAATTTGCTTTTTGCTGTGACTAATACAATTGTTATATTAAGGAACGGGTGAAATATTGAGGATGTATAATTTATGTTAAATAAAACTGAAGGATTATTATAAAATATAAAATAATTAAAAGAAGATTTATTGTGACCAAAAACTACAAGTTAGTAAGAGTAAAAGCGATTACTCTAACTGGTCACGCAGAGACCGTATCTACAGAAAAGAAAATACAAAACGATACAAAAAACTATATACGTCTACTGCATATGAACGGCTTATTAAGACTATATGATTGATCGCAGAAACAAGTAATACAGTTACTTTTCAATACAGTTTCGACACTAATTGTCAGTCTAAATTCACCTAACAAACATATTTTTCATTCGTACAACAAACAATATTTAAAATAGAAATATTCAACAATTAACATTCGATTGTCTCTTAAACATACTTCAATAACAATCAATATAAATAACAATAAAAATGTATCAACAATCAGATATAGAATACTCTTGAATAAATGCTTGAGAATTCTAAAATAGCATAGTCAATATAAATAACAATCAAAATGTATCAACAATCAGTAATCTAATAACAATACTAAAGAATAAAAACAAAAGACATAAGCTGAAATCAGTAGTGCTAATTTCATTGTTTACAATGATATATCACATGATTATAACAAAAAATAACGGTAACAAGAAAAAGCGGTGCCAAACTTAAAATGATAAAAAAACGCAATTATTTTTGAACGTAATGCTTTATTATCAGGTAAAAATGATCAAAAAAGTATAGGAGTTTGGACATACATAACATTTGAAGAAGAAGAAAGAGAACAATATTATGTATTTTACAAGAAATTAATATGTGCTGATTAGGGTGACCAGACATCCTGGTTTTATAGGACATATCTCGTTTTTTGCATTTTGTCCCGTTGTCCCAACAAAGGTTGCAGTGAAACTTAAATATCCCGTATTTCTTTATTTTTTATATTTACGTCACGGTCGTATATTTCGAGTGATTTCGTTTAACAGTTTGAGTGACTTCGTGTGAGTGTACTTCAAGGGTACACCTTGGTAGTAGAAAGAAGAGAAAATGATCTCATTCTCTATTTAAAAAAAGTTTATTTTACAACAAATAGAAAAAGACACATAGAAGTAGATATCTCTACATCATGCAATGATAAATGGTATATTTTTTCTCGTTATTGAAACAGAAAAATGAAAAAGTGAACTCTTTAAATTCTGTAGCTACTTATTTGCATTGCCAGCCCACAATGGAAATATAGAACGAATATTTTCAATAATAGATGCGCAGTGGACAGATGAACGAAATAGACTTGCAATAACCACATTGGATTCAATGGTTTTAATTTTGTACTACAGTACAGTTACTTGTGATGAATATTATACAATTATCAAACAAAACATAGAAGCGATACGGCAAGTAAAACATTCGTTAAAATACAATTAATTTTTAATGTGTTTAATTCAAAATATTTTTTTATTGGAACATTTTTTCGGTAAAAAAATGTTTTATTTAACCAAACTATTGTAATTAAATAATTTCAATAAAAAATAACCACAAAATGATGTTTCTTTATTATAACTATTATTTTCCCAAGTCTCCCAAAAAAAGTTTTCGAAGAGGAAAAAATTCAAAAAAAATTTTAGTTTCCCGTTTTCATATTTTCATTTTATGGTCACCTAGTGATGATGTAGTTTAGCACATTGAGAATTATACATTTGTCATATAAATGTACATTAGTAAAAATCAAAAGCGAACAATAATTGTTTATTAAATACTTTGATCAGAATACTATTTTGTCGTTTGTGGTGTGAAAAAAATATTTTATTTGTAAAAGTAATGAAGAAAATTTTGCCATAACTTAAGATTATAACAATATGAATGAAAATGTCCTTCTAGAAATAATATGGTGTACAAAACAAAATGAAATACAAAATTTATGAACTATAACTTACAAAAAAATATTTGTATGTTTAATATAATATTTACATTATATAAATAGAGAAAATAGGAATTATCCTAAAACTAACAGAAAATATGTAATATATTTATATATTTTTTTGTGGTTCTTTGTTCACTTTATGCCTCTGTACGAATAGTAAAAATCGATCTTTAGAGTAGATGAAAAAGTATTTTGTTACGATGAAGAATCCACTTAGAGGGTGACAATTCCGGTCTTGTATTAGACTTTTTTCTGTTAGCTTCTTCAAAATATCCTGAAAAGAAGTATGAGTTGATTGTTTTCTTCAATGGATATCATTAAGGAATATATTCATTGTGTAATGCATGAAAAACTTATTAAATATTGTCTTATTTTAGAGTGTGATATTCTTGACTTCTTCGATCGAGAGGTGGTAGTTGCACGTTGGAGCCTCTGTCTTCTAGTTCTGAAATAATACTAGAATAAAAAGGTTCATTATATGTAATACGAACTTTAGTATTTATGGTTAGAAATAGTAGTATATACATATATATATATATATATATATATATATATATAATATATATATATATATATATATATAAATCACCCTCGTATATTAAAGTTAGCAATTCGAATTATGGAGCCATAATTGCATTCAAGAAACGAGTTAACTGATTTAAAATAACATCTTTTCCTGGTGTCTGTATTAATTTAAAACTGAATTAAGAGTTTTGTTAACAATACAAATTTATCTTTCTTACTCCTTATATTTAAATGCGTTTTAACTTTCTAATTTCTTAAATGAAGCAATACATATGGATTAAATGCTGGATGAATGGATGGATTAAAGTTTGGCTGTATAAGAGTTATATTTATTACGTGCTCCAAACTTTTATTTAATGAATCGATTATTTATTTATCCGATGGTGAGTGTTTAAGAATCAGAAAAATATTTTTCTCTAATCATAAAATTATAAATATCACATTTAATATTTCGAAACAAAAAAATCATTTGAAAATAAACGAAATAGTAGTAATAGAAGTGCTTATACTCTGTATCTACAAAAAAAAATTTGTCTTAAACAACCTTGTTTTAAAGGAGGATAAATATTTTAGAAATGAAAAGAATCTGAATAAGTTTAAGTTTTTCGACAATTCCATTAAGGGGACCCGGTGGTCTAGCGGCCTAAAATTTAAGCTATTTTAAAAATTTTTTTTCTATATGAGGGTAATGAATAATGCTTTCAAATTTTTTTACACTTATTTTATTACTAATAAACTACACAAAAATGAAAATAAAGACAAAAAAAATTTTTTTTTTAAATTAGAAAAATGATGCTGAAGTCTCCCTCTCTAAAAAAATGGAATTGCGTGGTGAATGATGATTTATCTCTCCCTCTGATCTGAAATAAAACAATTGACGAATTTTTAATTAGTATAAGTATAGCTATCGCAGGAAGTAGAATAAAAAAAAAATTTGACAAAATGGCGCGTAGTCAAAAGTACAAGTTTGAAAACGACCAGTATTTTTGAATGTTTTGTTAATAAAAAAAATATAAATATTTTACGGAAACTATTAGTTTAATATGTTATTCAGAAACTATTAGTTTCAGAATAACATATTAAAATTTCAGACAAATCGGTCACCTAGTTTTTTTTTTCTGGCCCCCGCAAGACGAAAAAAAGTAGTTTCGAGATAAACGCGTTTAAAGTTTCAACTGCTCCACTTATTCTTCTACCTACCTGACCTTCTAATGGGCTGTAGATCCTGAAATACTTTGAATTTCGTCATCAAATTTTAACAGTATATTTTTAAGATACTATACTTTCGAAAAAAAAATCGATTTTTCGAAAATTCTAGACCACCGGGTCCCCTTAAATGCAGTGGCAATACATTTTCAGTAGATAATTATTTACAACGGGCTTGTGATAATGAAAACAGTAGGAAACATACATTCGTGATTGTATATGTTAAACATCTTTGACACATAACTTCAATTATAGTTTCTTGGTATGTGTCGAAATGTACTCGTATGGAGAGAAACTTAGTATAATGTTCAAATTTCATTTTCCAAGAAATTAGTCATAAGTGTATCTTCAAAATTAACGTTTAAATCACTACAAAAGGATTACATTAAGGATTCTATTGTCCTATTTTCGAGATAATACAATCAGAGCTTCTTCACTAGTGTAAGTAGGTAAAACGAAATGGTTGTATTTAACGATGTGGTCTATCTTTTGGATAAGAGAAATGTTTGACTATAACGAAGAAGAGATTTAGGTGTACAAATGTTTCCAATAGGTTTAGCATGTATGATATTCTCATGTTTGTCAAAAATATTTTGATCTTGAAAAACAGAACAGCTAGAACCGAAATTCGTCTCGTGTTGGTTGATTGTACTGGCTGATGCAGATAAATGATATGCTAATATACTTGGTGTCTACTGCAAGACTCATGGCGTATGATTTACGGATAAAAGATGATAATGAACATAGTCAGGAACTAGGTTTTGCATGATGTAAATTTGCAGATCAAAAGTCTTCTAGGCTCAATAGAAGAGCATGTGAGATTAGTTGAGTATGATTAAAGCCTATTTCTTTCGTATTTTCTTTACCAATTGGTTTTAATTCAGTTCAAATAATGTTATAGGTATCTTATAGGTAGTTACATAATTATTTACATAAAATTAATGACAATAAAATGAATAATTTTCATACAGTTAAATAATTGTTTTTAATTTGGTAATATTATTTATTCTGATAGTAAGTAATTATGTCGATTTTATTTATTTTGATCATTTTTTAGATGTAATAAATTTTATTTTTTTTTAAAGAAATGCACGTTCGTTAGAAAATACATTCGCTGAAAGCTTTCTTTTATAAACTTAAATACCTAAACGCTTTTTTACGAGAAAAAGCGTAAAATTTCGAAAATAATTGAAGAGGTAAATATCTGATGAAATTTTATTAACATGAATTTAAAAAATGCGTCTTCTTCCAGGCAATTCATTTTGAGCGAGAAATATGCGTTTGAAAAAAGATCTATCATACGATAATACAAATACATCTAAAAGAGTTACCTGTCTGCTTGTTTATTATAAGCGAATGTCTACCTATACATTTTACATATTTTTTTGTATACATACTCTTGTATTACATTATTTATATATATATATATATATATATATATATATATATATATGTATATATATGGATATGATGTGACGGAGAGAAAAAAATATCTAACAAGGCTCGCTTGCTCATATTACAAAGTCAGTTCCTTATGTAGCTTAAGGGCTTCTTTTGTCTTCAAGTTTATTAAATATTTCGCAAAGCCTTTAAGCCACCCTCTGTTGTCTTTGAACATAAAGTGGATACAAGTATTTTCTCATTATATAACGGTACACTTTTGCTCCGCCATCTCTGTACGACAATATATATATATATATATATATATATATATATATATATATATATATATATATATATATATGTGTGTGTGTGTGTGTTTGTGTATATTTGTACATTTTTAAGTACATATTGAACCATTTTAATTGTCGCGTCTTTTTTCTTCAGAGACACGAGTTTCTCTCAATCTTACAAATTGTGTGTGTATTTGTTGTTTTTTGTTTATACAAGTTTTATTATGTATTTTTTTAAATGTTTTATGTTTATTTGCATCAAAGATTCGTGAAAGAACGCTATTCTTTTTAGCATAGTTCATATACACTGAAACGAAATTGTATAATCAATGTAACGTCTATACTAAAACCGTTATCCACTGAATCTCGATGAATAAATTTGCATAAAAAACCTATACTCTTCACTGTTTTTTGTGTGTTTGTTTGCTTATCGAAGAATTTATCTAATATTTATTCATTTGAATCACAAGTATGAAGATAGAACGGAAAACGGGTATGTACATTAATTGAACGCACTCTCTGTTTTGGTTTCAGCAAGTTTTGTGACTAGAAAATTGTGTGCTTTTTGATGCAGTTAGAAGTGAAGTGCGCTAAATAAACTTTTTATAATAGAAAAAAACTTTTGTCATTTGATGAACAGATATCTAGAAAGTAATTTTATTGGATATAAAAAATTATAATATGGTTATTCATTAAAAATGAAAATAGTGGACATTTATAATTTTTGTACATTTTAAGGTCGGCACTTCAAAACCCTTAAACGACGAGAAAATATTTTAATTTTAAACAGTTATGATTGTTTCAATTTAAAGGTATCGAATTATTTCCTGCAATTAACACATTTCGGACCAGTAATTTTATTTCTAGCTTTAACCAGTGGCCAGCTATGTGTTTTGTGAATGAATACAAAAAAGCTTTTACATAAATTTTAAAGTCACGCTTTAAAATTAAATACCCATTGCATTTTGAAGTTATTTAATACATATTCTTACAAGCTAATATATTTTCAAAGTATGATACTGTGTAAAATACTCTGTAATATGAAGTGGAACTAAATAAAGCTGGCAAATGTAACGTGCTTCTCTTCTCTTACCGTTACTTTTACATACTTTGTAAACTTTAGTAGAGTATTTCTTTTTGTCTGAAGATAAAATTAGCACAGAGGCGTGCCGATTCATGTCGCCTGACAATCTTTGCGGATGATCTTTCTGGGGAGCTCTCGTTCTTCTAACATTTGATGGACCAGGATTGCTGAATTTTGGATCTGATGATTTATCTGATTCGGATGAGATCCATTCTGTTGCTACCGTGAAAAGAAAATCCTTATGTCTTATTTGGTCTTGTGGATTAAGCGCTTGATAAATCCTGAATGAATTAAATAGTCCACAATTAATCAAGTAAAGCACTATTTTCTTTTTCCATTTTATTGTTTTCCTAAGGATACTACATGTTGAAAGGTATTGGTCGGCAAGATCAACACTTTTCATATAGTTATTATACTGAACAATGAATACTGAATTTTTTATTTCCTCTCCAGTTTGCCAATTTGTCTTTCCTGTTGCACAAGAGGAGGAATCATGAATAGTTGGAATCATTCGAACTTCTCTTTTATCCCGCCAAACCAATAATAGGATGTCACCTTTTCTTCAAAAGACTATTTCACCTCTTTTAAGCGCAAGTGCTAGAGGCTAATCACTATTAGCCTCCATATGGAACTTATAACCCCAGCGAATGCGTTTTCCGTTACACTGATCCACTTTAAATGACAACAACGCAAATACGAGAATTCTCGTGATCCGTCCGCAATGTGTTAATGTATATATATATATATATATATATATATATATATATATATATAATATATATATATATATATATATATATATATATATATATATATATATATATATATATTGAGTACTTATTTTTCATTATTATATTATTAATAGTATTTGATTATTAATGGTCTGTTCTATTTCAGGTAGATGCTGATATGTAGTAAAGAAATGAAATCCGTATGTAATATTTCAAACATATTTTGGTAAGTTTTTTTCTACAATAAAGATTAGTTTACAACAGGAACTACAACGAAGATAAGTTTAGGTTCTTCTCTTTATTATCAAATAAAACTAAACACCTTCATAACTATAAAGATAAAATCACATAATCTGACTTTAAAATGAAATAGCTAGTGTGGACTGTAAAATTTAGTAATTGTCATTTATTCAATAATTTATTATGGTTAAACTTTTTTACTTTAAAACTGCTTAGAGTTGTGTTATTTATTTCAAGTTTTGGAAAATTCAGTAATACTGAATAAATATTTTACTTTCAATAGATATTAAAAATATCGTATATTTAAAAATATTAGATTACTAAAATTATTAGGTGTAATATATTAAACATTGCTTATATTTCTCTTTATTTGTTTGTTGAAATTGTAAATAGAAACAAATAAACTCATCGCTTGAGTGACATCAATGTCTTGAAGAGTGATATATTAAATCCATAACCATAGTTTCCCTAAGTTTAGGTAGGCTGCCTTTAGAAGTCCAGATAAATGAAGAGCAAAAATAATCTGAACGGCATAAATTACGATTATGTTCATTTTTTCATTTGTATGAAGAAGGACTATTCCCAAAATATAGACATTAAATTATAAATTAAGTGATTTTATACTTCTGGTATTAACTGCTATTTCTTTTGGTCCGTGAAGATACGTTACTAAGTTTTTCTGTTTTGGTCGACCACATTTTTTTGTAACTAATTTACTCCATTTATTACCATCTCTACTCTTAAGTCATAGTAATCTCTCTTCATTCATCTTACTCTTTTTGAGGAAGTAATAGACTTTCATTAAACTCTTCCGCATTTTGTTCAGTACTTTAATCTTATTTTGCCTTTATAAATGTTAGATCTTTGCCTGAAGCTTAAGAATCGTTATTTATATTTTCGTCTGTAACTTATACTATAATCTTTCAAATTTTTGTATTTTTCATCGCATCACTGATATACTAATCGTAAAATAAATATAGAAGATTTTTTTATTAACTTATATCATAACGTATCATGATATAAAAGTACATCATTATTTATGAAAAATATTTTCTAACAAGAATTAGAATCAGTTATATTTGAAAATATGATTACAAATAATATGTCAATTAATAATATAATCCCAATATTCGACATTTACAAACTCCATATAACATTCCTGTCTGTACATCCTCACCCTAATCACAAACTAGTTATGTAGGATAATAGTGATGTAGTAAAATATAGTGAGGGGAAAAATATACTACATCTTTTTTCTCTTGATAAAAGTGAATAATGAATGTGTTTAATATTATGGAAAAATCCTAAAAATCACATTGTAAAATGAAAAGATTTCATTAAGTAAATAATAAATGTAAATAAGCAAAAAAACAAATAACGACCTGAAGAATGTCTTAAATCCCATTGTTATTTTCATGATGTTGATAATACTATTTGTTGAAATCACACATTGTATCATCTAGTGAATCTCTTTCCATTTTATTTTCACGTTGTCGTTACGTACAAGGTTTTTTTGTCCTCTGACGCTTTTTTTTATTGAAGAACTAAGCAAAACAACGGACTAACAAGTTATTTTAGTTAGTATCTTGATTTATGAATCCTTTTGTGTTCAATCTTGAGTTGTATGCTTTCGAAATCGTTCATGCACTTAGTTTGTCTTCAGCGCTTTTCAATGTTCACCTCAATATAAAACAAATCGAGGGAAAGCTTTCTTCATTACATTGAAACTATATATATATATATATATATATATATATATATATATATATGAGAAAACATTACTCCAAGGGGGCATTTCTGAGAATTTCGCCAAAAAAAATTATTTTAAGAATTTTATTAAGAAAACTGCAGACAAAGACATTGACATACAAAGACATACTTTTAGTTTCAATGATACTGCTAATGACGACATTATATATAATATAAAATTCAATGATAGAGACGTTGAACATGTCATGATAAAGAAATCATTATAACAGAATGTCATTATATCCAGATATTGATATATTTTTAAAATTTTCATGAACAGATTCGTAGGTGTATATACAAGGAATAAAAAAAATACTCTTTAATCCATTAATCTTCTTTTTTATTATTGTACTATATTATTTATGCATTCTTTATTCTATTATTTATAATTACGAACACAAATAAAATTCTGTTTTTAAGCACAATATTTAATTTCAAGAATAACTTTATAGGTGGAAATGTAGGTCAATATTATAAATTATCTTCATAATGAAATTTAAATTCTATAATTTAATAACTGAACGTTTTATTATTTCCAGCAAGCTATTAAGCTTTATTCTTGAATTAACGACTTCATATTCACGTTAGATAAAAACGATTATGTGATAATCGGCTGCTGCAGCATGAACGTTCAATGTTCAAACTATTAAACTATATAATCTATGCACACACGGAAATATTTTCAATAAATACTTAATAAAATTGAATATAGAATAGGTACAATCAATAGGTACAATTTCGTTAATTGCACGGTGATTAGGTTATAAACCGATAAAATAACAACAAACAATTTAATAGACGATAGTGTTTTCATATTGGATTGAATTTCATTCGTTTGTCGTATACACACACACACATAACACATATGCACAGCCACTTATAAGTGTATGTATATGTAATATTCGAGGGACGATGCCGAACACTCTTCGCTTAGCTTCTGAATTTATCATGAAACCACGTAAATCTAATTAACACTTTGCAATTGTGTACATCAGGTAACCGAGCATCGTTCTATACATACATATGTATATATATATATATATATATATACACACACATATATATATATATATATATATATATATATATATATATATATATATATATATGCACCCTTGACGAAATTACACCTACTGATTGCATATCCATGAGTCGACACAGTACACCGTTAACCGCTGGTACTGTCGACTCCTTCCCTCATTTGCCACGTATGCAAAATACCTATATATGTTAACAGTTCTTGTTCCCAGATGTTTGCTTCAGCGTGTTCAGCTATATCGTAAACTTTTAGACGATTATTTGCATGTTGAACTAAATCGTATTTACATTTGCTATAAATTATTGGGGTTCCCGATGTAATTATGCACAGCACTCACGCATATTTTCACTTATGCATACGTCATATATATATATATATATATATATATATATATATATATATATATATATATATGTGTGTGTGTGTGTGTGTAACTGATAGTTGCAAATTTCTGTCTGATTGTTTTATTATAAAAATTATAACTTCATTTGTAAACAAAATGATTTAACCAATTAAATAAGTTCCATTATTTTTCATAATATTTTTTTCAATCTTCTCCCAGAATTTATATTCTTAGGTACTTTGCGGGACATGGTGCTATATGGACAGACTGTATATTCGGAAGAGTGAACATGGTTATTGAAGAAGAATGAAAATACGTTTTTGAGTATTAAAAATATACACTTTTCATTGATACTTATAAAATAAAAACATTACCATTATGAATAAAATTATAGTGAGAAGATACTCTTTTTCATACTTCTTTTTTTAATTGACCTAAATAATTAACCAAGAATACATCGAATTCGTCGGTATCTTTCATAACCGGCTTGTTTTGGTTATGATATTTATTGGAACCTCCAGCCTATTTAACTTGAGCAAATCAATGTATTAATTTGATTCAGTAGTACACAATTTAACAAATTAAAAGTTCTGGATATTCTGGACTATTTTCGTACTGAGATATGTATTTTAATTTTCTAGTAGAAACATTTTCATTATATAATTTTGTCTACTTCTAATTCAAGTAATAAATCCAGTAAACATTACTTTTTATTGAGAATCAACTATAAATTGTTCGTTTGGAAAGTTTAACTTTTATCCCGAAAAGTTATTTGGCGTCTTGTTTTCATACTTGCATTCATTCAGAATTTAGATAATACGAGGGTGGTCCCAGAAGTACCCGACCCAACAAAGAAAACACAGAAATTTTGTAAAAAAAAATATTTATTTTTCAACATAATCTCCTTTCAGCTCTATACACTTTTCCCAGCGATGTTCAATAAGTTCGATACCCTTTTTATAATAAGAACTGTCTTGCTCCTCAAAATACCCATTAACTGCCGACATCACTTCTTCATCGTTGGGGAATCATTGACCACTGAGCCATTTTTTCAAGTTTGGGAACAGAAAATAATCCGAGAGGGCTAAATCTGGCGAATAGGGTGCATGAGGTAGCAATTCAAACTTTAATTCATTAATTTTGGCCATTGCAATAACGGATTTGTGAGCTGGTGTATTGTCTTGATAAAACAACACTTTCTTCTTAGCCAAATGCGGCCGTTTTTGCTTGATTTCTTCGCTCAAACGTTGTAATAAGTTCGCATAATACTCGCCGTTGATAGGTTTTCCTTTTTCAAGATAGTCAATCAAAATTATCCCACGCGCATTCCAAAAAACCGACGCCATGACCTTGCCTGCAGATGAAACGGTCTTCGCCTTCTTTGGAGCCGGTTCTCCCTTTTCAGTCCATTGTTTTGATTGTTCTTTTGTCTCGGGTGTGAAGTGATGAACCCATGTTTCATCCATGGTTATGAAACGGCGCAAAAATGCTGCTTTGTTGCTGTGAAACTTCGCTAAACACTCAATTGAAACATCTTCACGACACTGTTTTTGCTCGAGTGTGAGCAAACGCGGCACCCATCTTGCACACAGCTTTCTCATGTCCAAATTTTCAGATAATATGCGATGTACCGCACTTTTTGAAATGCCTACTATGTCTGCTAGCTCGCGCACTTTCAGTCGACGATCATCCAGTACCGCTTTGTGGATTTTCTTCACCATTTCTAGAGTCGTCACCTCATTTGGTCGACCACTGCGATGCTCGTCTTGGCAGCTTTTATATTGGTTGGGCTGGGGCCTTTCAAATAAAAGTATTGTATCGCGTAACGATGAGAAATTTTCTCCATTTTCACAAATTCACTGAAAACGTTCACTATTGATGGCTGCCAAACAAATACTAAACAACGTGGCGTCCTCAAACTTGAAACATATGCTTTATAGACTGTGCACTTTCTAATACAGTGATATTTTTCAAACAACTACCGCCATCTTTAGGTCAGGCCGGGTACTTCTGGGACCACCGTCGTAAACTATAATTAATTTTATAATATTATATTCGTTAAACAAAATGTTTACTTAAAGTTAGAAATATATGTCATAGATAATATATTTCAAAGATTATTGTTAAATATTAAATTTTTTAACGCAAAAATGATATACCTTTCTCACTACTGAATAATTTTGAGATTACAATAGATGCAAATAACTGAATAAGTACGTTAACTTATAGTTGATTGCACTGTTTGTTTTTCAACAGTAAATATAATGTATTTGTATTCGAAATCTCTCCATCTCTTTCTCCCTCTTTCGCTCTCTCTCTCTCTCTCTCTCTCTCTCTATATATATATATATATATATATATATATCCTCTATAGTTTGTATACAAAGATGCTTTTTATATACTACTCTTATTCACTAGTACTTTTTATTGTTTGCTACAAAAAATATTTGTTATTAATGAAACGTTTTCTATTTTTAGAAATTTAAATAATATAATCTATTGACAATACAAATAGTTCGTGCTCATTTTCAATAATTAGTAACTTAATAGAAACGAATTAAACAAACAAAAGAAATTTAATACTTAATAATAGTTACCAACATAATTTTTTGGATAATATATAATCTCATGTATTTGTAACAGTATTGTCATAATTAGATGACTGAAAGTCCATTCATTGGAAATCAAAGAGGAATTTTGTGATCAACTTACATATATACATACACACACATGTATATATATATATATATATATATATATATATATATCTTCATACATATATCTTCATTATAGAACAGAGAGCAATTAATCTATTAGTAAATATGTGATTGTGGTATAAACTCTGCTTAGTATTGTTCATAATTTTAAAAACGGTATTGATTATATTCTGTTTTACATCGGTTGTTTATTATAGCTTTCATTCTTTTAATTCCTCTGAATTGGAAAATTACTGTTCAATTAACATTTAACACAATAGTTAGTAGTATTTTTGCAATTATAATTTATGGACCTGTATTTTCAGTAATATATATATATATATATATATATATTTGGATATATGAACTAATATACATATGTGTATGTATATATGCACAATGAATTATATAACTTTTTAGTACAATGCACACATTCTGTTTATTTGACGTAACAGTAAATACGAATCATGACAATAGCAAACAGAGTGGATAGAGAATGAATAACATAGAGCCACAGGTAGTAAATACGTAAAATAAACTTTATATACAGTAGAGGATCTTCTGTTTTACGCTTAAATAATGCTTCACAGGGCAATAGGCAAACATGAGACAGCAGCAGCGATGGCAATTGAAACAACGGTCCAATTGAAGCTTGATTGTATTAGGTTTTCACGTTTATTTGTTAGAAAATTTTATCGATTTTAAAATGAATCCGATGCGAGCTTCAAGTGGAGCTTGAAGATTTGCTCGTAGTTCCGTGAACTATTGAATTATGTATATAGATGTACACGTTTATATACATATATGTTTGAGCTTTACTGGACAATATATGACTGCACTTAGTATAATAATAAGATGAGAGTTGGTAACTTTACAAGTATTTTTGTAACCAAGCAGTCTATTTATTTTATAGAGAGGAATAGATTTATTTGTTAATAAAGGAAATATTTGAAAACATTCTTAAGTACTTATTCAGAGATACAAAACTAGAAATAATGCATCGAAAATTCAAAATTCATGAATATATGCACTTTTAAAATAGTAAAGAAGTTAGAAGTAACAAATATTGTAGTAAGCATCCTAAATTTGGATTCAGAAATAATTATTTCTACTTCGATGATCACTTCGGCTACATTTATTACTATTATTATTTATTATTACAGTATATGAGGACGTGAAGTTGATTTTATGAGTTTATTTACGCGAAAAAAACTTTTTTAAATTTAGAATATTTTATTTGTTGATACAAATTAATAAATGATATCCAACTATAAATAAAATATTTAAAAACGTATTTGTGAAAATTAATATTGTCGTGTTAATTGCGATGTTAAATAAATTTTTTTTGGTATTAAATGTGATAGCACTACAAAAACATTCGGTACTTATTTATAAGTTTACAGATTAATATTCGTAATGTACCAAAATTTTATTAGAATGTAATACAAAGAAAGATTAATTGGGAGAAAACATAAGTTACGAATGCAAAAATAGAAATTTTCAATGCGTTCGTTATCAGCTCTTTTTGATGTTCCTACATTTTTACATCAAATATATAATAAATTTATCTTAAATTGTACTAGGAGTCTTTATGAACTTTTACATACACTTTGGGTATAAAGTTTTCACACAAAAAATTAAACATTGCCATTTTCAATGTTTTTTTGCTACTATATTCGATAGTATGATATTTTTGTATGAAAGTGCATGCAAAAAGTAAAAAGTTAACATCTATTTTTTTTAAATGGCATAGCAAAGTAATTTCAAAATTTATATATAATTTTATTATAAAGAAGAAATAATAACTTTCCATATATTTTTAACTTCTTAGTATTTTTATAGTAATCTTTACATTCTTAAGTAATTAAACAATATAATTAATTATAAAAAGAAAATGCTAATTATAAAATGAATTCAAAATCATATATATGTATTATATATTAATGCAAAGATTGGCACAATTAGTTAAAATCTGTTCTTCAAATAGGCTTTTGTGCAATGGCCTACATTTTAAGTCTGGTTCTATAGAAAAATATTGAGGAGTTCAAATTTATAACGATCAAAATGGGATTGTTTAGTTTCAAAAATAGTTTATAAGGAACAAACCTTATGGAGCTGTTAGTACAAGAACTTAATAAACACTCTTTTTGGATCCACAAAGGTGTTTGTTTCATTGAACAGTTCTGGATAACTCGTGATGCTCTTTTTCTCAACACAGTGTAAATGAATATAAATTATAATTCCGATTAGATAAATGATGTTATTAAATTATTAAAAAATGTACATTTACGGCTGCTATTTTAAGAATGTGTTGGAAATAAAAATTGTCAGGACTGATTTAGTCACTAATTATGATATATTAATTATTTAAAGTTAATTCAAATAATATCCGTTTACCCGTTTGACGCTCATTAGAAAAAATATTTATTTTCTTCTCAATTTTCCATCAAGACAGTGAATAGAGATGTACTTCACATCTATCAGCAATATTTTAAAAAAGTATCCTGACAATTTTATTAAATTGGGGTGAGTGGTTTTTGACTTATTAGATTATAAACATGTCCCATCTAAAATCACACTACTAATGTCCAGTAGACCTAGCGAATACGCAGACTGAGTGTCGTGTATGGAATCATGACTTATATTTCAATAAGAGATCGTTGGGTAGTTGTGAATCTACGATAGTAAGACAGTAAAGTGAAAAGCCATTGGACAAATGAGATCTAGTATAGAATAAGCGCATACATACAGTTACGAGTATTTATACATACACACACACATATATATATATATATATATATATATATATATATATATATATATATATATATATATATATATATGTATGCATGTATGCATGGCAGAGAAATAAGTATAGAGAAGGAGAGATAGAGATAATTTTTAAATCGATTTCATTATTTTTACATCTGAAAATAGTGTTCTAGAAATATATAATGTACTAAGTCAATCATAAATATCGAGATTGATAAAATAGATGTATCTATTTTAAAATATTGATTAATTCAGTTTCTTGTCGGAACTTATTGCAAATAATACAAAGCAAAAATAGAAAACTCTATTCTTTTCTACTGTCATTGTAAATGTAAATATAATAAATGAGATGCATCGATAGATTGAAAATAAATACAATATTATATAAATAAAAATTGAATACAATTTTCATTATATGTAATGTATATATATATATATATATATATATATATATATATAAATACACATACACGAAAACGTAATGAAGAATCAAGATTTTTGCCACACTGTGAAGAATATTTGCAAAGAACTTTGCAACTCTTAACTAAAAAAAAAGTTAAAACGAATAAAAACAAATCGTAAAATAATGTAAGCTGAAAAGGAAGAGGAAAAAACGAAAAGAGGACGTATTTATGTTGAAAAATAAGAATATTTATTCTTATCGCGGCGCTGGCCTGCCGTTGTACAACATTCTAAACGACCAAGGAGTTTTGAGAACGCGGCCAACAGCGCTTTCCCACTTTTACAATACTGTTTATCATTATGACGCGTAGCGTACGGGAAGAGTATGAGGCAGACGCATGTTCTCGACTTGTGAAATATAACGACGTTAGTGTCATATTACCGAAAACAGAGCTGATACGTGGCCTTTTCTTCACTGTCTTTCTTTCTATTCGTCTTAAAATGAAAAAAAATACCATCCCGGCGGTAATAAAATATGCACCACAAGCTAGAGAATATATAAAATGTGGAAATGAACATATGCTATGATAAGTATGTCTCTCTGTGTGTGAATTGATGAAAGCAATTTTAATTTTTTTTGATCATAGTGGATCGTCAATACTTCAAACATTACTGGAAAATGTTTCAGTGAAAAGCAGATTGGCAATCTTACAGGAAAAATAAAAGAATATTTCTTTAGTTGGATATGGAGATAGAACTCTGAACTCGATAATATTTGATTATGTCATTGAAAATTCTAACGAATTTTATAAAAAGTTTTTGCAGATATATATATATATATATATATATATATATATATATATATATATGTGTGTGTGTGTCTGTGTGTGTGAAATGCTGAAAATATGTCCATACAGAAAGAACAATTTTAGACGTAATTTAAATTTTATGCTCGGTACAGAAAATAGATTAAAAATTTCCACAAATGAAATTTTCTCTTCAAAAACCCACAAACATTTCTAATCAAAAATATGTCATAATCAAATAATTCAGTAATGAAGTACTCTTTGTACCTTAGAGCTTTGAGTATAATATGGCATCGATAACGAAATGCTCATAACAAACAATCAAAATAATCAAATATTAAAAAAAATAAGTCGGAAACTCTTTTTGATTTGTGGGAAAATTCATTGTGAGTTTAGCCACATACCTTAACTATTTTGAATTGTACAGATATTTTGAAGTTATAATTAAAGTAACTTAAAATATAAAAGATAAGTATTCTTTTGTGGTGAGTTGTGCTGGCTTAATACAGGTAGAACATTAATATCAATAATCGTATTTTTTTTATTAAAAAGTACACAACTTAATTTGTTCTCTGTCTTCTCTATTTACAGCTATTTTTTAAAATAAACTTGGCACAAAATTAATACAAATTGTAAAAAAGTATTTTGAGAAAATGCAGTTAAAAACGCTTATAATTTAATAATTCTTAAATCCCTCTTTCCAGGTCTTCCTCCAACCCCTCTTTATGTCTATATATATATATATATATATATATATATATATATATATATATATATATGTATATATATATATATACATACATTTCGGAATTATGTACGTATTAAGGAATATTGACGTATTAAGGTCTAAAGGTTTCGACTTGACAATGTTTGAGTAAGAATTAATTAATATTTCTATCATTGAATATATTATCAGTGCTACGTTACGTTTTATTTTTTTTTTTATGCGTTTGATTGTAATCTGGCTACAGAATAATCACATCTAGTCTTTTAAATTTTTAAAAATGTTTAAAATCAACTACCAAATGATAATTAAATTTCTGCGAAAATGAGATAAAATTCCAACGGAGATTAAACGGAAATTTGTTCTTGTATATGTAAACTCTTCCAATTCGTACTCAACGGCAAAAGACGGTCATAACTATTTTGTTAAGGAAGTAAATCTTTTAAAAGCAATCTAAATGATGATAACTGTCGATAAGCTATTGGAAGCTATCCCTCTCGCATTAATATATTTATTGAAGACAAATTTATTACAAGATAGAAAAATAGAAATCAAAAAAATTAAAAACAACTATGATATAAATTTTGTATGAATGTTTAAGAATAAATACGGAAATTGTAAGATTGTTTCCTGAACTTCCGTGTACTCTTCAAAAGGAACAGATGATTAAATATTTTACTGAATTTTTAATTGTCTTCGAAGGACAAGGGATAAAATAATTTCACTATTGTTATGAGAGATAAAACAATGTTTTTTTTACTATGATTAAAATTTAAATACTGAATCAGTCTAGTGTAGTTATTTGGGATTAATAAACAACAACTTTACTAACAAGAAGAAAAATATGACACGATACCAAAAATAGATTCTAGCCAGTATTTATTGTAATTTATAAATAATTTTGTTAATCGATTTCGAGGATCAAAAATATGAGCATCACACGAGAATATTACACGATTTTAATGTGGCGTCTGAGGGACATGTTCAAAGAAAAACACGGAAGAAAGCTTTCTCGAGATATTTTTCAATATAAAAACGTGCCAGTACACCCTTAAATCGTCGGGAAGGTGAATAATATAAAATTTGGATTTCAAATAATACATCACCAATCTTATAACTAGTGTTTCTGTTTGAGAAAAAAGTTAGATTTGTTTTATTCATTTCTCCAAAAATTTATTTCTTGGAAATTAATATCGAAATTATTCTTGTTTTTATTGTAATTAAAGAAGAAATAAATGAAAGAAAAAACAATAACGTCATATCTATAAATTTTTACAAAATCGCACTTGCGCAGAAAAAAAAATATTTTTAAACTAAATTGAAAAAAATGAAATTTACAAAATTGCTAAAGAAATGTTAAATAGATTATTTGCTAGTTGTGAACAGTTTGATACTGAAGGAGAGGATTTTACTGAAGTTCCAATCGATGGAAATGAAGAATTGTCTTTTCAAGAACAATTAAATTTATCTATAACAGAAAGTATGAGAAAAGGGAAACCTAGTGTAACTGAAAAATATCAGACTATTCAACAAGAATTTCATATATTTCAAACAACTGGTACAAGAATAACAAATTTAGAACTACTTAGAGATGCTTTTTTCACAATAAAGTCTATGTCTACACAAAATAAACGTAATTTTTCTGTTGCTAACAATTTTGTTACGAAGAAGAAAATTCGATTGCCAAATACTACTTGAGATTTGTTGTTTTTTGAAAAATTATTTCAAAGTTGAACAATAAACGCATTAAAGTTTGTTTTGTAATCATTTTTATATTTGTGTTAAAATAATAAATAAAATATATGTATTCAGTATTAAACAATGACATTCCATTGTTATATAACCTTCTAAACTAAATTTAGCCGGAAAATGTTATATATTATATGAGAATTCACGAGATTCCTCGAGAAAAGAAGGTAAATTTTCTTTTCTCGAGAAATGATAACTATAGATAAATCTTAAACACTACTTATAACCCATACCTGGATCCATAGAGTCATTAATTATTATTCTCAGAATAGATATACAAGTGTGTGAAAAAAATAAGAGCGATAAATGAATGACTTTCCAGTGTTAACCTAATTTTAAAGATACAAGTTAATAAATTTTTATATGATATATGGATTTTAATTAAATGTAAATACTTATTGAAATGCAAAAATAATTTATTGAAAATATTTTCTTCAATTTTCTTCCTGTTATAATCATGAAATCAGAAACTTTTGAGCCTTAACCCTTTAATATACGTACTAATAATTGGATTTTTGCTTAAAATGAATCTTCAAATATTATGTTATAACGAAGAATATCATATTCAAGATTAATATTAATTCCAAATGAAATTCCATGAAGTTTTACTATTAAAATTTTTCACAACTGTCAAAGTAAAGACAACAATACACCAATTTAGATTTGTTATTATTTTTCAATAAGTCATACAGTTCATTGAGGTATTTTTCATTAGTAATAATTTTTAACCGAATAAAATATTCTTAATTTATTTAAAATTTGTTTCGTTTTTGTAATCGCACTATAATGTTTAATGAATTTGTAAGATAAATCACTTTCTTTTCACAGAGATGAAAATAAAGACTTCTCGATAACGCTTTCTTAGTGAATGAACTTCTTTTTTGGGAGGTTGTTTTTGAACTCATGGCATGGTTATCCGGAAATACTTGATAATGGAACGTAATAGATACTGGCGTGAGACAGCATCACTTTTATTCTTAACTATTTAATAAAACTAACACTCAAGTATGTCGTGTTTTTAATTTTAATATATCTTGTTATTTTTTACACCGTTCTGCTCTTAAGTGTCTGTAAGAGAAATACTTTCCAGAGGTATTATGTAACGTTCAAATTTAATAAAAGCGGGGCAGCAAGCATCGACATCAGTCGACACGATTCGCCAACGTGAGACCTAACAGACACAAGGAGTTTCTCTGTTATGCACATTCTCTTTAATACCATCCGGAGCGTTATAGATTAGCCAACGAAACTATTTATAGTTACAAAGTGGTAACTACACATAACTAACAAGGCATGCCGCTGGCAACAACACATAACTATCAAAGAGCCACTAAAGCCAACGAGGCTTAACCCCATTATAGCCCTTATTAGCAATAGCTCGCAGATAAAATTGAGTGTTGTTTCACAAGTTGCGATCGAAGATGGGTTTTGTGTACGCGGTGGCGCCACAAGGCGGGATCAATGAAGTGCAACGATCGGGTGACACGCTCACTCGGTTGACTTGCGACGTCGGGATCGCTTTCATCAGATATTTACAAAAGTATATATATATATATATATATATATATATATATATATATATATATATATATCTGTGTATGTGTGTCCGAATTTATATGTTTGTGTGAATGAACAATAAATAGATCTACATTATGTGCGTGTCCCTATTGGTGATACGTCTACATATAACAGTGTCTGCGTGTGTGTTAGCCCAGTGGCTCACGACGCTTTGCTGCTGCATTGCACGCTACAAGCAAGAGTTAGTACTGCCAGCTCCGACGTCTAGCTCCGAGGGAGCTAATGACGCGTGGTGTTTTTATTTATTCGTCGTTGTTCTTTTTTTCCCTTGTCGAGAGCTTGCCTGATCAAGAAGCATGAAAACATGGTAGTTAGGAAACGATACTGTGGATACGATACGTATAAATCTTTTTTAGATGACGACACGTTTCTTACAAGGGAAAGTGGGAAAAAACTATCAAAACAATACACACACACACACATATATATATATATATATATATATATATATATATATATATATATATATATATATATATATATATATATATATATATATATATATATTGGATTACAGCGCATGATTTGTTTTTTGTAGAAGGAAATAAATAGGATACTTTACAAGAAGTATTTATAAAGCACGTTGTTTTTTCTAAAGATAAACAGACAAAAGAGTTAAACAACCCATAAACAATTCGAAGATAAATGCACGATAGGTTATTGATTATTATTTGATGAGTGTAGATTCGTGATAAATAAGGTGTTTATCTTGAAAATTTGATGCGTTTCGATCTTTTGTTAGAATTTGGAGAATGAAGTAAGATATTTTATTTCAATTATGTGTATGTGGGTACCTGTTGTTTTATGTTGTTACAGGTTGTTTTCAGTTTAATCCTTAAAATGATAAGGAATTCATTTTTCTTTCAGTATATTTCTACTTTTGTCATTTTAATTCTCCTTTAAAATAATTTAATTTGAAAAAACAGAAACATATATATATATATATACATATATATATATATATATATATATATATATATATATATATATATATATACGTATATATATATATATTACTAAATTGTATTATAAAATTTTCATTTTGGTTCAAAGAAAATATAAATAATTTCTAAAAAATTTCATTGTTAAATTCTATGAAAAAGTTGAGGTTAAATAATTTATTAAAAATAGTAAATATTGTTTTTATTTATTGCATTTTTCATATTAATATATTTCTTTAAAACACACACACACTTAAACACATACATATATATATATATATATATATATATATATATATATATATATATATATATATATATATGTAACATAGTACAGTAACTTTAATTTAATTATATATTGTTTTTGCTTGCATACCATATAACTAAATTAATCTTAACCATCCTAAGTTATTTAATTAATGTTAACTATGACTATATGACAGATATATATATATATATATATATATACATATATATATATATATATATTGATTTGGATATATATATATATATATATATATATATATCAAAAATCAATATTATTTCCATTGTATTAAAAGCATTTTTCCAACAGAAAAATGCGTTTAAATTATTTATTGATTTATTGTCAGTATTCTTTTTTTGCTATATTGGTTTTGAACATATTTTATGTTATAGGGTTTTATAATAAATATTACTCAATGTAAAACTCTTCCGTTAATTATTTGTGATGCGATATGAATTTTGGATTATTTCAGGTTATGAGTTTACCAAACCACTTTCGCAAATATTCAACATAGGAACCTTTTTTAAATTAGTATACGCCAAATTTCTAAATAAATAGTAAATCTAATTTTATTTGATAGACTGATATCTTCTTGTTATTTACATATTAAAGTTAAAACATTTCAGTACTATTATGAATTTGTCAGTAGAAATTTAACTGTAAGTTGAAATTACATAAATGTTTTTTAAAGTCGTGAACTTCACTTTCGAAATTTATTTTAAACATATTATATTAATAAGTTGACTGAAGTATGATTGGTAACATTAAGTAATGTATTAAATGTGACAATATTGTTTTTCAGTTCGAAAAATTCAAGCACGATTTATATTACTTTCTAAATTATAACGATGTTCTAACGAAATGGATTCGTTTTATAATCAAATTTGATTTTGAACTGATAACAGAAAATATTGCTCAAGAACCAAAGCTAGTAATAACCAAGACCGGTTTAACAATTGTACAAAATTCAATTGAAGAAATCAATGAAGAAAGTATATTTTTTAGTATAATAAATAAGAAATGTCGAATAGAGACCTGCTAGTATTATGAAAAGTTAATTAGTATTATTTTTAAAACGACTAGTTAATAATTTCAATGCTGTTCTTAAACATAACAATATATAATATATTATCATGGATTGAGCATTATATTATGCACAATTTATATATTTATTTATTTATATCAGTTAATATTACAAAATTTGATTTAATATAATTTAATGTTTTATTAATTTTAAAGTATGTTACTCTCTTGCTTTCTTTTTATTTTATTTATTGAGGCTGTATATTTATTTTTAAACATATATATATATATATATATATATATATATATATATATATATATATATATATATATACATATACATTTATATATTTATATATATACATTTATATATTTATATATATACATTTATATATATATATATATATATATATATATATATATATATATATATACATTTATATATTTATATATATATATATATATATATATACATTTATATATATATACATATATATATATATATATATACATTTATATATATTCATTTATATATATATATATATATATATATATATATATATATATGTCTATTCCTTGTCGAAACTGTAAAATACCGAAAAAAATGAGTAAATATTTCAATCCATTTGAACAAATTATTAGTTTCCATTCGGAACTATATAGAATCATGATGAAGTTCAGTCGTAGTTCGTTTTTTTTTTAATAAATACGACTGGCATAAATTATTAGAGCAGTTGAATAAATATCGTTCGATTGGTTAGTATGGAGTATGTTTAAGTTTTTTTGTTACTATTTTTTTGTATGTATAATAAGACATATTCGTTTGATAAATTGATATGAGCTATTCGAAAAGCTATTTTTTTATTTTAAAATTCGTACAAAATATTCTATAAAGGAATACAATTAAATGAAATAATTTTAATAGAATTATTAAATTATTATTTATTCAGATGCGTTTAGAAATTTTTGTAAAAGAATTACTTTTATCCCACAAACCACAAAATTGAGCCGAAACTTCAATAATTGATTGATTGTTGTATTAGGTTGGTAGAAAAATAATTGTGGGTTTTATTTTCTGAATAATTGTGGGTTTTATATTCTAACCTTAATTTTTTTCAATGAAAGTATCATTTCATTGTCTTCATGTTAATATCATTTTAAAGTAAATTTTTTTGGTCTGTATTTATGTAACGTCGACTTTGGTTTTATTATTAATTTTACTTCAAATTCAGATATTGTATTAAAGATGAGGAAAGAAGCAAATAAGAGCCAATTTTTGAATGAGTTTAAAACGGGTGGTAAGGCAACAGAAACTGCATATAAAATAAACGATAATTTTGGCATGGGTACTGTTAAGGGAACGTACGGTGAAATGGTGGTTCCAAAAATTTCGTACTGGGAATGGGAGTCTTGAAGATGAAGAAGGTCGCGGGCGATTTTCTTCAGTTCATAACGACCAACTGAAGGTGTTAGTTAAATTAGAACCCTGCACAACAATTCGAGAGCTTGCACAAAAGCTAGCCACTAGTCATCCAGCAGTTCTGGTTCACTTAAAACCACTTGAATTAAAAATTAATATGAATTTGAAGGTTATAAACTGCAATTATTTTTCTATCAACTTAATATACATGCATTTTGATGCCAATATAATCATCTTCAGAGTGCTAAGGAACAGGAAAATAACGTTTGTAAAATTTATACAAAACTTTTTACGTTGTTAAACTATCTTTTATGAATTTTTTGATTTATATATTCGAGGAAATTGTACAATATTTACATGTATTTTTACAAGTGTTAATGTTGAAACCGACTGAATGATTAATCAAAATATAAAGTGTCGATAATAAATATGACAATATCACATTTTTATTACTCATTTTTCCCTCGTGTGTTATTTTGATAATTAAAGAATATATTTAAAAGTAAAAAAACATGTTTACTAAACATTGATTGCTTACAGTTTGCGTTTTATAAGCGGCGTACCTTTTAAAAACACAAAGAAATATTTTATTCTGCTCGTATATTTACATTATCAACTTGTCACGTTTTTTTTTCAACGTCAAACATCACAGGAGATCAAACAAATAGAAAAATACACTATTATTACAATAATCTATATTTATCTATCTATCTATCTATCTATCTATCTATATATATATATATATATATATATATATATATATATATATATATATATATATATATATATATAAAATATAGTATTTTTAAGCTGAAAATAATGTATTGATTGAATATGTAAGTATTTTATTTAAATTAATATATTAAGTGAAAATATAAAACGTTAGTACCCTCACTGCCTAAATCATTAACAAACATATAAGTTGATTAAAATAAAAAAAATATCATATTTATGTATTGTATCTCTCATTTTCATCAAAATATTTTGAATATGTCTGTCTATAAATCTGCGTTTCTTTAATCAGGATTATGAATGGTATGTTATAGTAAACAATACTCTAAAAAGATAATTAAACTTTAATTAAAAGATACTTTTTAATAAATAAAAATTTATTTAGTAGGTAATTAATGAATCAGTACGTTTTTAACTTCATAAACATTTATCTATAATCATTTAAAATTTAACAATTTCCAAGCATTATTTCGATATAATTATTTTATGTCAATAAATGATATAAACGTTAATAATCGATCTAAATAAAAATAACTAAAAAAATATTATATATAAGAGCCATAACTTTTTTCATGAAAGACCTCATCTATTCAGATATGTAAATTTTATATTATTCTAGTCTTTTGTTGAATTATGAAAATATAAATGATGGAGTATGTTGCAATTTAAATAAATAATATTCTGAAGATAATTACCTTTGTTTTATATTTTTTTATCTTTGTCTGAAACATTATAGATTTTATATTTATTATTTTCTTTTATTAATTTAATTACGTCAATACACACACACACACAAACACACCAGTGTGTTCTTCAATAATTTGTAAAACGGATACAATTAATTTATTATTCATATATTTGTAAAATGGAATTGGACATAAAAATAATATATACGTCCCTACTTTTTAGAAGAAATAATAGGAACTACCATCTACTATAATACTGAAAACTTAAAATTTACAATACAAATAAAAAGCGACGGATTATTAGTATGGATGGGTTTATATTTATATGAAAATTATAATTTGCACTGACCTTTGTATTAAATACAATTGTATTGACTTCGTTTATGTTTGTAAGTCAAGTAATAATTGATAAAAATTTTTTCATTTTCTGTAATAAAAATTGCAAGAAAGACTTCTAGAATAGAATACTTTATTATTTAATAAATATATTTTTATTTCTCATTGTACTTTCTATTTACAGTTATAACTTTGTATTATAATATAGAATATTGAATTATGAGTTATTTTTGCAGTGTTATTTATTTATGTTTAATATAAAATTAATATCATTTATATTATTTTTTATTTCTTATATATACATGTAAGAGTTTCAATATATTTTTTTATTATTTTGAAGTCCTTACTTCTTTATTATAAGAAAACGTGCGGAAATTACGAAATATAGTAACAATAGATGAAAAAAATTAAATAATTGCCTTTAAAAATTAAAACATTTACAACTTAATATACTTTTGAATATCAAAATAGTCTAATATATTTTTCAAAGCAGAATGATTATTCTGTACAAAATAATCCAAACAAAAGCTTTTAAAACTAAAAATATGTATTTAAAAATATAATACCAATTACATAAGTATACCAATGGTTAGAGACTCTCCTTTTATTTCTCTCTCTTTCTCTCTCTCTCTCTATATATATATATATATATTCTTATAATCTTAAAATCTGTTAATCCACTCCTATGGAAAGTACTTCTTGTGTATTCGTGTTCAAACAATAAAGTGTCTTTCTTTTCTCATATTTGAAATAAATTTATTCATTGGTCCAATAATCTTTTCTTCTTTATAAAGTAGGTTTCTTTGTATTTTTTTCTCTCTGTACACACACACACATATATATATATATATACATGTATATATATATATATATATATATATATATATAAATATATATATATATAAATAAATAAATGCATATGCGTGTACTGTGTATACGTATGTAGTCCTATTAAATGTCTTGTTTATCAAAAGAATTTTTACATTATATATTAAAATAAATAATTGAATTATTGAATAAAAAATATTTTTTTAAATATAAATATATTAGTTTCATTCGAGTGTATATATTGTCAATTTTAATTTCCATTTGTATGAAATAAAATACAGTATGAAATAAAAAAGTTTATAAAATACAAAGAAATTTAAAACATGTATAGATCAAAGAAAAGAAAATAATATTATGATAATGATAATACGTCTCCTCGCGATTAATCAATCCCGTGACAGGAGTTTCTTTCGAAAAAACAAAATCACTTGTTATCTATTTCTAACTTAGTCTCTTGCTGAAAGCAGATTACGAACGAAGGAATAATTTTAAAATAGTTCTTCATTTCCCCGTGGTTTGATAATAAAATATTTACATATATATTTTATGTATATATATATATATTTAAATCTTCGTTTATTTCTAAATACTTTTACTTCAGAAGAGTGCAGTAATTAATTTTTAATCAACTGTATCCTATACTGGATGTCCGATGAATTAAAAAAAGCACAAGATATTATTCCTTCTCTCTTTCAATGAACTAATCTATTCCATTTTTTTACCATTTCGTTTCAACTATCAAAATTATAATATCTACGGTTAAATATCTATCAGCACCTTTCTTCTGAATTTGCTTGTTATCCGAAGTTCACAAATAACTATTCCAATCTGGCGCACTAATTGAATATTCCAGTAAGAGCTTCATTAGCATTAAGTGCGCTTTTTCATTTATGTAATGGGAATACAGAAATGAAGTTTGATACTAAATAACTATTGTTTAAAATATTAAATTTATGTAGAACCGGCAAATTAGTTACCACACAAAAAGTATTGTTAGTTCAGATATTGTTTTTTAATAAAGCATGATGCATAAACAAGTTTTTTCAACAATTGAATATATTATTTTTTATTGTGTTAGAGCATAAAAAGGTTCAATGTAATTGTAAATTATTGATAAAGTATATATAACAAACAATATGTTATGATAGGAGGTAATTTAGGTCAATTGTTGAATTGAAAAACGATGACGTCGTATTAAAATTAGATTTTATAAAATGTAGTATAGGTTGTACACTGGAATAAATAAAATTTTCACTCGTCTCACAAATAAGAAAAGTCTGATTATTTTTTTTTTAAATAATTGATCACTAATATTCATAAATGAATTTTTTTTCACCCCACAAACCACACATTTTTTTCTAGTAGAAAATGGTCAATAAATCAACATATCATTCAATAAATTATTTTTGTTTATGACATGAACATTTAGATGTAGTCTTCAGCATGAAAAAATACAGAGGAACAATTCACTTATGAAAATTTAGTCACAGTGTCAGAATTGTATTGTGATCATCGATTATTTTTAGTTGCTGCTTTTGAGCGTTTCGGTGGCCAATACTCGTCCTGTCATCGTCAGAGCATTTCTTCACATTTTTTCTACATTCTCTTTTCATTATTTCTATATATGAAATATCCTATCACAATAGAAATGCGTATATAAAAGAATTAAATAATCAATTAAAGAGGATAATTGATTTTATTTTTTTTGTGATTTAGAGTCAAATTAAAGAAATTATTTATAAAACAAAACGAGCAGGATTTTTTGTCATTTGTTCGATATCCTAAATTTCAGAATAGTATTAAAGCTGTCAAATGAAATGACGTTTTCTTTTCATGAAATATTTATTAATTGTAGAATTTTTTTCACATAAAATATATAAAAAAACCATATAGAGCACTGGTAAAGAAACGACCTACCACAGTTTCTAATTGACATTATTTTGTAAAAAAAAAATAATTTTAAATGTTGTTTTACGTTAATATACATTTTATATTGAATTTTGATTTACATAGATTGAAAAGAATCAAATTTAATAAAATAAATTATTTTATTCCTGTTTTAAACTGTTTGTATTTTTTTCTATATACAACAATGTAAATTTAAGAGAGTTTTATTTTGAACTAATGAACATACATATATATATATATATATATATATATATATATATATATATATGTATATATATATGTATATATATATATATGTATATATATATATATGTATATATATATATATGTATATATATATATGTGTATATATATATATATATATTTATATATATATGTATATATATATATATGTATATATATATATATGTGTGTATATATATATATATATATATATATATATTCCGAATAATGTGTGCATTAGCATGATTTATTTCTCAACATACGAAGTTATAATAGTTCGGAGTTTTATATGACCACCTGCATATTCTCAAAGTTCCATTGTTCACTAAAGTCGACAATAAATTAAATCAGTTTTGTATTTTGACTCATATCTCGATAATTTATATATATTAGGATAATTTATTTGTTAAGTTGCTCAGCAATTATTTTCCGAAGAAATATTAACTTTATATATATATATATATATATATATATACCACCAAAGTGTTCTTCAATAACATCTCAAAATGTATAATTAATGTATTATTCATATATTCGTAAAATAAAATGAGATGTCTATTAATATCTACACATCCTTTCGTTTTAGAGGAAATAATAGCAAATACCAACTATTACAATATTGGAAATTTAAAATTTTGTACATGAATAAAAGGCAACGTATTATCAGTATTGCCGGATTTATATTTATATGAAAATTATAATGTTGCGGTGACCATTATTTTAGAGGTCATTTTTCAGTCTGTATTTTGGTATCATCGACTTTGGTTTTATTTTTAATTTTGTTTCAAATTGGGCTATCGATTTAAAGATGGAAAAGAAGCAAATAAAAGCAATTTTTTGCATGAGTTCAAAACAATTGGTAGAAGCAGTAGATACTGCTTGTAATCTAAACCATGCTTTTGGTGTGGGTACTAGTTAAGGAACGTACGGTGCACGGTGGTTTCATATTTTTTTAAAAATTTCGTGCTCGAGACGAGAGCCTTGAAAATGAAAGTCGTGAGCATTCTTCTTCAGTTTATAACGACCAACTGAAGACGTTAGTTGAATGAAAACCATCCACAACAATTCAAGAGCATATACAAAAGTTAGGTGTTAGTCATCCAATAGTTCTGGACCGCTTAAAAACACTTAAGTTAAAAAATTAATTTAAAGGTCATAAACCGTAATTATTTTTCTACCAACCTAATATTAAACACAATTATATTGACTTTGTTTATATGTTTAGTAATCAAATAATAATTGATAAGAAAAGTAATTTTCCTTCTTATAAAAATTGCAAGAAAATCTTTTAGAATAGAACAGTATTTGTTTTAATAAATTTATTTTTATTTTTCATTGTGCTTTGTGTTTACAATTATAACTATGTGTTATAATATAGATTATCGAATATGAGTTATTTTTTGTAGCGTTGTTAATTTATATGTACGAGTAATATAAAATTATTATTATTTATATTATTTTTTTTTACATATACATGTAAGAGTTTATTATTAGTTTTTTTATTTCGATGTCCTTATTTTTTACTAGTAAAAAATTATGTTAATTACCGAAAAATAATCTTCATTAAACGAAATACATTAAATAGTAGTTGGTGGTTCTTCAGTTATATCGTGCTTTTATTTTTAGATTGCTGTTTACATTATATAACTTTATAATGAGATACAAACACAGATACTTTTCTAAATATCATAATAAATATTTAATACTTGTTAATAAGGAAAGAAATTAATATTTGATACTTTTCTTTGTCTACGCAAATTTTTATTGGTAATTCCTCCCATTGAAATTAATTGTAATGAATCACATATTTTTTTGTAAATATTTTGTATTTTTTCACTTAAATATATCATTTAAAACACTTATTTTGCATGTATTTATCCATAATTTGCAATAGTAAATAATTTATTTAGTAATATTAACGTTAATATAGTTAACAAGTAGCCAAATCAATAAATACAGTATGGTTTAACTGAAATAATATTATGATAGAACTCAATACAAAATTATTTTTCGAAACCTCAAAAACGAGTTTTCTCTTTTAAGTTTTAGATCTATAGTGCGTGTAAATAATTCTATAGATCTATAGTGTGTGAAAATAATTTTATCTATACTCCATTATTTTATTAAATATATATATATATATATATATATATATATATATATATATATATATATATATATTGAAATCTATTTAAAAGTATATGTACGTTTCATTAACCATAGTATCATATTAACCTACGTCAATATTATAATATAAGATAATTTATAACAATCAACAATACTTTCATGGAATCTTAGGTATTACAATTATGTCTTCTATCATAATTATTCATTTAGGTGAGAAATTTAAGGCAGAGATGTAAATTATTTCAATTACATTTACACTTATATTTTCAATTACACGATTACATTATTATTTAATTTTTATTTGGATGAAAATTTGGGGTACTGGAAAAGTCATTAAAAAATATGAGTAATCATTATCTTGTAATGTTTTATAT
The DNA here is from genome assembly GCA_034766995.1 of Acanthacorydalis orientalis. Lineage (NCBI taxonomy): Eukaryota > Metazoa > Arthropoda > Insecta > Megaloptera > Corydalidae > Acanthacorydalis > Acanthacorydalis orientalis. Next base: position 6,843,355 of record CM068322.1, read on the forward strand.
TATTTTTGTAACTACGTAGTAATTAAATAAATATTGATGGAATTCAGTTGAGTTAAAATAATTTTTAAGGAAACTAAAATAATGATAAAAACAAGTAAAATTTTAGGATATTTTTTAAAAAAAAATTATTAAAAATAATACTAAAAAAGTATAGGTATGAAAATAGAAAAAATATTTATTATAAAAAAAATATGAATCAAGAAAAATTGTATTAAATAATGTCATCATTTTCAGGGCACTAAGATACAGAATAATATGTATTTTGGCTGCATAATTTTTTCTGTAACTTTCCATTTCGACGAAGACAATATCTGTATCAATATTCATATAGAAAAGAAGATGATTTACAAACAATTATTAATAATTTTTCATTTCAAAGTGTGTTTTATTGAATTAATTAATGAAAGTGAATTTATTCATTGTATTAAAACAACACTATAAAAAAGTACTTCCCTTTGTATTTATCTTCTTTATAATATTAAACATTTTTGTTATTATTCATGTTTAACTATATTTTATGATTATATAAATTTATTTCAATAACACTTATAAAAATCAAGTTTATACCTATAAAAATAATTAAATTTGTTTATAACACCCTCGACTATATCAAAATAATCTTATAATTAACTTTTTCACCTAGCATATAATTTTAAACATCATCGAATGGTTTTATATATGTATATAAATATGGAGAGAGAGAGAGAAAGAAAGAGATAATACATTAACTAGTAATTTATTTGTTTTGTATTTATCTTTTCAATACTTCTGTTTGTAATGATTCAAAATGAAAATTATATAAACTTCAAAGAGGTAATTTTATCACGAATAAATTTATTCGTGAAAACAAAAATCTGTATTTACAGTTTATATACTTTTCGTTTAGAAATGTACAAACTATAATAAAGTTTTTAGACGATGTAGAATAATTCAGATAAAAAATAAACTTTTTAATACTATATATTTGTATCAGAAATGTTCAGTAATTGATTATTGATCCTTTTTGATTACATTATAATTTGATTGAAATTAAAAAAGCATACTCAATTCAAAAGAATTCAAACATTATCAATAATTAATTATTGAACATTTTTGATAGAAAAAAGTTTTGTGGAGTATAGCATGATTGAAAAATTCATAAATTTAATTTAATTTTTCTACGTAGCAACAAAACGGTTAAATTTAATTTTGTACAAGTAATTGAACAAATCATTGATTATTGTTGAACCTATCGATAATATTTTATTTAAAACTTTTTAAGAGTTTAGAGTATGATACGACAATATTCCTTTTAAAGTAATAAACATGATCCAAAAATTTCAACGCGGTTATAGATTATCAAAAAACAGCAAAAAGAAATATATTTTTTTAAACTAATATTCGATTGGAGTTATTAAAATATACTCGTATGAGTAGTAATTATTACATTTTCAGTTTATAAGTAATATTTTACAATATATATATATACATATATACAAAAACTAACAATTCAAATAGTTTGAGATCAAAAACGTATGGTGTCTAATACGCTGTAAAATAAATCTGCTGGAACGAATAATATTAATAGTCATTCATAGCAAATAAAAACATAGTACGAGTGTGACAGATACATAGAGATACTAATATACTTGTAAGTCTATATAAGAAGTACTTATTCTTGTAACATTGAGAGAATTTATCTGGAAATATCGTGAATTCGATGTTACAAATCTCGTTAAAGACGGTTTACGAGAGAGTCGGGAGAAAGACGGTGTAGCGTCGACGTCGCTTCTATTAAAGTTGCCCGTCGACTCTTCGCAACACCAGTAGAAGAAGCTCTCTTTTACGGATTTCAAGAAAGATTTTACGAATGATGAACAATTGGAACTCCACAGTTCCTAGTTTATAGAGCGTTTGAATTCCAGCGGAACACATAAAACAAATAAAGTGACATCGAGAGACTGAGATCGATCCCGGCGCACGTTTGCTTATATGTACACTGAAACTATTGTGCAGTAGTGCAAGTGAAAACACACATACATATCATATATAAACATTATAGTGATTCGAGATGGCGGAACAATGCGCGCATTAACACAGTTTTAAACGAGTGTGTTTTACGAGGATACGGGTTCATTAAAAGTTCGTGAAAACGGGCGGTAAGGAATTTGTACAGTAGGACAATTTTCCGTACGAGAACTTTTGATATGAGAGATATCGACTTTCGGATATCTTACTGCGTTGTCTTTCTCTGCCATTTAATAAAAATAAATTGGATACTACCCGTTAAGAACTTGTTACAGAGATCATCTTCAAAAATGTATCAGTTATTGAATAATTCTTATTCAAATGATTTCGATTTATAAATAACCGTTACCGTATTGAACGATATAAATAAAAAAGGACAGCATAACATATTATCTTATAGTTTTAAAATATGATCTTAAATTTCGTACGAGAATCAAAAATAATTAGCATAAATAAATAATAATTGAATAATTAGTGCAACAGTTCCTATATATAAACTTTACTTAAAGATTTTGTAAATTAATGTTATGCTTAAAAAAACATTTAACTCTCTTCGTATTGATATTATTTAATTACTTTATACTATATTTTTATTTCATACTGAGTGTTACTTTAACAAATTTTTGATCTAATTTTGTTGTATTCTACAAGTTATGATTTTAGTATAACAACATTTTTAACTAATTTTAATAAAAAAATTATCAACTACCATTCTGAATTCAATTTGTTATAAATTAAATTATTATAATATTTTTTCTTTATTATTCATTTATCCATATCTATCTATCATATCCTCCCTTTCTCTTTCTATGTGTATATATATATATATATACATACACAGAAAGGTGACTCTTGTCATATTAATTATGTCAATTTATGAAATTATCGTTTTATTTTTTCATTAGCTTTATTACGTTTTATCCTGGGAATACTCTTCATTACATTTGTTCAGTAATAAGTTAAAAAATTATCTACACCTCCATATAACGGAATATATAAATTTAAAAGTAATTATTTTTTAGTAAAAAAATATTCACGATTAGATACTGAAATTAATTTCATTAAACAAACTGAAATACCAATAATTTATTTTTAAAAATGTACCTACATAATGAAAATTTTATTCGCACTTTAAATATTGATGAAATATATAGAAGATTCAAATAAACGTCAATAATTAAAAATGCATATGTAAAAAAAGATACAAAAAATATATAAAAAAATTGATTTTTGATTTTCGTGGAAATCGTACCCAGACTTTAATGTAGAGAACAATATCGTATCTTTGATGGTCATATACAGCAGACAAAATGTGAAAGTCATATATCTGTTTTTTTTTTATTATTATATTAAAACTAGTATATAGCTCGTCAAAATTGTCTGTAAAATAGAAAGAGAAAATTTTATTGGTTTTTACAACATAACATATTTAAACATAAAAAATACCTAAGATGGAAACATAATGAATTAAACATAAAACCTGTAAGCTGACAAAGCAAACATTTCTTGATACTTTGTCCTGCAAACAAAGTGAGGAGAAATGTGGGCTTATATATATATATATATATATATATATATATATATATAATGGTTTTTATTATTAATATTTTTTTTTCTCAATTTAATGAAAAAAAAAACATACATTCTGGTTATATTTTTAAAACTGTGGATACATTTACTTCCATAAATTAACTAATTAGGTATTTATAAGAAGCATAAAAAATATCTATTTTCTAGTATTGATTAAAAGATTCTATATATGGGGTGATTCAATTTAGGCTTTCACATGAAATTATTAAAAAAAATGCAAAAATTAAATAATAACATGTTTTTTTAGTTTTTGCTATTTTTTTAATACCTTCATATGAAAGTATAAATTGAACCATCCAATACATATATCGTTTATTACAAATTCCTCTTTAATAATGAAAATAATTTACAACTCTAAGAATACAGAGTTGGATTTAAGAAAACTATTATTGAACTTAAATATGTATAGTATACCTTTTGTTAGACAAACTGATTGGAAGATTAGATATAAATTATTGAAATGGAAGGCTTTTCAGTTTAAATTCTAATAATGGTAATTGGAACTTGGGAGGTTTTTCATATTGTACATAAATGCTTTTGTAAAGGAGTTTTATATTTTTACATCCTAAACAAAAATAAATTTTATTCAACTTTTAGTAGATAATTCTTACTGGAAAAATTTTTTAATACTTTGATTTTCTGTACATTGTTTTTATATTAAAAAAAATAAATGAATGGTTTTTTTTTTTGGTACGCATCTACCAGATGTATTATTGTTTTCAAGTACTCATAGTTTGATAACTACCACCACACTTATTACTACCAGTTTTGACTATTATATTGTTTCACGTCTTCACGTGGATTAATATTTACTTTTTGATTTTTTTTATCTAGGTTTATCTATTAGGTTAATACAAAAATAATTACGGTGTATGACTTTCAATTTTATATACGTTTTTAATTTAAGTGGTTTTAAGTGATCCAGAACTACTGAATGACTAACGTCTAACTTTTGTACAAGCTCTCAAATTATTGTGTGTGGTTCTGATTCAACTAACGCCTTCAGTTGGTCGTTATGAACTGAAAAAGAACACCGGCCATCTTATTCAACTTCAAGGCCCTCATTCCCAGTATAATTTTTTTGGAATCACCATTGCACCGTACGCTCCTTAACAGTACCCACACCAAAAGCATAGTTTAATTTACATACCGTTTCTACTGCTTTACCACCCGTTTTGATTTCTCATAAAAAATACTTTTATTTGATTCTTTTTTATATTTAACTCAACACCCCAATTTGAAATAAAATTAATAATAAAACCACAATGGATGTTACCAAAATACATACCGAGAACTACACTTTAAAAAAATATTAACTTGAAGACGATGACATGATACTTTTATTGCAAAAAGTTAAGGTTATAATCCAGAAAACAAAAACTGCGATCATTTTCTTACCAACGTAATGTTTACAGGATCCTGCTTTTTGTCTATAATGTGAATATTTTAGTTTAGCCATCCTCTTATCCTTTCGATCACTAATGTAAGTAAAATTTGTTTCGATGCCTGTTTAGATTCTTCAATTATTTTTCTTTTAATTTTTGTATACTTTTTTATACAGTTACACAGTTATTCGACATGCACACTCTTAAAACGTGTCTATATTTATCTCTTGGTATAGGTTTCTGTTGAATAAATTTTCTACTTGTTTAATATTCATTTAAGGAGTTGGTTTAGTGTCTCATAATATATATATATATATATATATATATATATATATATATATATATATATATATATTACGTTTTTTTTTTCTATGCCGTGATACTCAACTTATATCATTTGAGGAGTTTATTACCTGTCATATCTAATCAGGCCGAAAATTTATTCAATAAGACGAATTGGTAGCAATATTTTGATCTAAAAGTCTATTATGATTCAGAGATTTTGTATTATAAATGTAAATAATTTCAATTGTTGATCATAAATAACAAGTATTCCGTAATATTGGAGCATGATACACAGTCTGTAGCTTTCTACATCCGATGCTTTCCAGTCTGTGTCTTCTCATAACATCTTGGTGCGTTAACCCAAGGGTGGTCCTGTGTGCACCCTTTTATCATAAATACTGTTTTTTTCCTCAAATATATATTACATTAGCCTACTAGCGGCAAGAGTGGTCAAGAATTCTTAACCAATGATGGCGATTCAAAATTTTTTATCAAGCTATCTGCAAATGGTATAACTTTCGATATGGTTAGTAATGAGAACGATATGAATTATTGTATGTTCAGGGGAAGAATGTGACGAAATCAAGACGTTTAGAAAAAGGTCCATAAACGTTACAGATGAAAAAATACCCTAATTTCAGAATAAATTGAAGAGAATGGAATATCTTAATAATGAGTTAAAATTATCATGGATGAGTCACGTATATTAACTCTAACTTTGATATTAGTGGCGCTTGCCTAATTGAGCTATATACAATATTTTAATAGCATGGAAGGAAACTTATAATCTTTAGGTTTTACAAAATTTGTAAGAAGAAAATTTATCACTGAACTGTATAGTGTACCAATATCATATTTGGAATAAAAAATTAATTTAATTTTACTTAACAATCTTTTCAGTAGTAAAAAAAAACTGTTCATGCATATGAAAAGATTAATCATTGTAGCTGTTACATGTAGTAAAGTGAAAGATGAATTAATTTTACCTTTTAAACCTGAAGATATTCATTTAAATTTATTATCTAGTCGAGTTTGACTAAATCTAAGATTTATGAACTCTAATGTTTAGAAATTAAATTAAATAGTTTATCTGTATAAATATATGATAGTGTACATATATATCTAATCCTACATTATTCTGTTAATATGTGCCGTGTAATATTTCGAAATAAAATTTTATTAATTTACCAGTTGTCTTGTTAAATAGATAAGTAAATTATAATCATCTCTATATTTTTACGTTTTGTTGCATCGAAATAAGGAAAAACTTTCAACCATTTGTTAGTCATCTATATTTTATATGAATGTTTTAATAAAACGTAATACGAATCAAAATTTTCAGAATTTCTTTTAGTCAGAATGAATTTTAAAATACTTATAAACAAGTTAAATCAGAGGGTTAATTATAAATTAGTGTAAATATACTCAATAAAAATAAAAAGAAATGGCTGCTGTATAATATATTATTTACCTTTTTGTACATCATATCTTATTTACCATAGCAAATATGAATTTATTGTAAATGCGATACAAACATACATTTTATCTATATTCGTGTTTTCTTTAATCCAGAACTAGAATGATTTTAGTTCGTGTTCCTATTATTTTGTTTTTATGTTTAATAATCGGGTTTTTATGTAATATAAATCTCTATGTACCTTCGTAAAGTAAGGCAGGGATGTAGATTGTTTTGAAAAAACTGCCGAACACTATAATACATATTTTATTTAAAATAACATTCAATGAAAAATATCATTTCGGGTTTTTCGGTCTACGTATTACATTTCTTAATATTAAATTTATATTCTCGTACAGCAATACTATATATATATAAATATATATGTATGCATATTTACATATATATATATATATAAGATCATTTATATGTCAGATATAATCTTTTTGAAAAAATATGTGGAAAAAAACACAGCGTATATGTTTGTGTGTGTGTACGTGTGTGTGTGCGAAAGGCACAACTGACACGTCCGCCATAAAATCGTCATCGAATCAAAACCACATGTGCGCCGAGGCAAAATCGAGACATGCATTTGTGAAATATGACTTTTTCATCAACGCGAATGTGTGCCGGTGGCGCGAAGCCGCTTCTGCGCCGACCGACTGAAACGACCTGAACGAGTCGGTCAGAGCGAGCGGCTGTCGGTTTTTCATATCGAGAGCTTTTGCGACGCTGTCGGCATACCGATACGACGACGTTTTGGACATATGTATGAACACTCAGACGGGCGATCGTCCGGTATAGCCGTGCAAGTTGGTGGTTTTTAGCTCTATCTAGGCATCGAATCGAAACGAGTCTGCAGATTGTATAGACGTTGAGCGTATGTGAAACGACGATATGACGACGACGACGTCGAAGTCGCTTTTCCGTTCCGTTGGTTTCCCGTCGCGCTGTTCCATGAACGATAAGTAATGCGTTCGCATCTGTCATACACAGTCCTGTGAGATGCGGTCTGCGTTTGCATGTTCCCTACAGACCGATCCATGTTATCAATAGCAACCGGAGATTATTGATATCGAAACAAAAATCTTTTTTTTTATAAGCTCCACGAAACTTTTAAAACAAATATATTCGAGTATTGAATGCGTCATTATTCGCGGATTCTGATGGAAATTCCAAAAATCTAAATAAAAACGTTGTACCTTTTGTCATTTGTAATGCTCACTAGATAGATTTTAGTGCAAGTGCAAACTATTTGTTAGCTGAATTTATTCTGTTTCTTTGAAGATTTTTTTGGTGTTAGTTTGAGATTCAATTTGATTTTACGATTTTTGATATCTTTGAAACGTTCAGAATATTCGTAGGTTATTTACAACTCGAAAAAATGTAATATATGACCGTTGAATACATAAGTGAACGTCTAGCTAAATAAATAATTCATGCCCTTATATTTGAAGTCAAACAATAATAAAAAGAATTAAATTGAAAACGTAGTCTTAATCAATAACATATTGTGTAATTATTATCAATTCACAGTATTACAATATGAATTCTAATCCATCCTTTTCATATTTGTTTTTTTTTTACGAATAGTTTCCGGTATGCACACGCTCAAAAAACCACAATTTTTAATTTTTTTTTTAAAAAAAGAAAAATAATTTTATGGTGGTTTTTGCATTTTTTTTAACATATGTTTGAAATTCTAAAATAATTTTTGGTTTTTATTTTTTTAAAAACGAAATGGATGATTTTTATAATGAATCTCTCAGAAATCTTTTTCGATGGTGGGACGTCCAGCATCTTAAATGCTGACCTGAAACTAAGAAAACAAAATTTCCGAAGTGGTGATCTTCAAACACTAACTTTTTTTGCAAATTTATGACATTTCAAAGTGAAAATGCATAATTTTTCAGTATTTTTGTTACTCGTCCCCCTAAAAAAAATTGAAAATTAAAATATTTCAAAATATTAAAGGTTTACTGCCTGAAAAACATTTTTTCTTTAATTTAAAAACGGTTTATGTGAATCTATCAATTAGTTTTTGGAACATTTGTCCCACCAGTTTGAAAAATGATGTTTCGAGAAAAACCTGTTTGAAGTCTTGCGCTACAACAGTTTTCCACATGCGTCGACATCTACTTAACAGCTATAACATAGATAATGTCTCCAGTTTTCAAATTTCATTGATTAGTGCACATTTTTGAAATATGAAAAAATCTAAAAATAAAAAAGAACGTAAAGTATTAATACATTTAATAGTTACTTAAAAAAAACCTAATAATTAAAATTGAGACAGAATCGTAAAACTTTTAAATAAAAGTACTGAATGGATTTTTCAAACTTCCATAAATAAGAATTTTTTTCTAATTAACAACAGTAAATTATTAATTACACATATTTTCATTGATACTTATGTTAAATTTAATATTGATGCTAAATTGTAAGAGCGATAAGATTTGAAATAACTAAGTAAAGGTAAGTTAAGTAGTGATAAGTAAATATAATTAGTAATAAGTAAAAAAATAAGTAGTAATTTTTCTGGAAAGCCTGATATTGATACAAAAATGCGCATTAGTATAATTTAAAAAGGTTAATAATCAATTATTCAAAATTTTTGTTCATGAAAACAGAGTTGTGGCTTGGAAGATGAAAAATTTTCAAACATCTTTTAGGGTTATTTTTAGCATTAATATTTATTCTAATTGAAATAAAAAAAATTAATTTACTTTACTTGATCTAGATGCTTTATAGTTTTAATATCATGTTCACAACAAGTAAGTTTTTTTATAGCCATTCCATTTTTTTAAATTGATTGTTAATTATCTTCGACAGCGACATTTCATATATTATTTCAGTCGCTACATCTGCAAACTTAATTTCATCTAGTCATGTCCTTAGTGGATGACGTTGACAAAGAACAGCCACAAGTTGATTGAAAATCGATGTTCTAGAAACTCAGAGAATATAATTCTCTTCTGTATATCATTTCAGCTACAACGTGAAATAAGGGCAGGTCAATTACTTTATAGTTAATGAAGTTTTACACATACATAAAGGAATATATATATATATATATATATATATATATATATATATATATATGTATGTATGTAACTAAAGTTGGACAAAAATCGTCTGTCCGTTGAGAATCGAACGCGCGAGACGAACCAAGTCGAAATCGTCCTTCAACCGCATCGTACAGTAAGCAAAAGAACCATGTTCCGCCCAAACACACATAAAAGAACGCCTCCTGGGTACAAGAAGTCGACATCGCGAGGCGGTCTCGAAACGCTTTGTTGTTGTTGACTAACCAAAAGAAAAGCTGATGACCCGGTGATTAATCTTATTCAACTTTTTCCACTGCTGATTACACGGTTTATCTCCGGAAATTTAATTTTGAAATGTTTTCTACGTTTTCGGTGCGCCAAACCCGTTTCACGTTCTCCGTTCGTATATCAATCATTAAGTAAACATTGTGTTTCGTCGACGGCTTGCTTTTCTGAATACATTAACGATATGATTTTTATATATGTCGGAGGAAAAAAACGTATAAACATATACGTCTACGAGCGCGTGGTCGTCTTGTTTTAAACGCCCTGTTTTTAAAACATCAAACGGAATTTCAGTTATGTTCATGTAAAGGATTGTAATGAAACGGTTGATTGTTTTCTTTTCACACACACACATACGTACATTCACACACACACACACATATATATATATATATATATATATATATATATATATATATATATAATGAATCCACTAGAATATATATGTAAAGTATCCATAAAGAATGAATTCTACTAATTTAATCACATTTAAATTTAATGTTCTTTTCTTAATTAACAATCATATATATATATATATATATATATATATATATATATATATATATATATATACATATATACATGTGTGTGTGTGTGTAAAGTAGTTTTATTGCGCCATTAACCCATTTTTCTCTAGCATTACTTTAACACAGCATTAAAACAATATATTTTTTTATTACGTTCAACTTTAATTTGTATTCATGAAAATGTTTTTTTTTATAATAAAATAAATATTAATTACTACATATAAAATATAATATGCATAAATTTAAACAGTGGAATCTTTTTGAACAATTTAAAAATTCTATAAAATCCTAAATTTGAAGTAATTTATGTCATATAACAATTATGTAAACAATGTGTACTTCTTCGATACCTTCGGATCTTTGATAAATCTTTCTATGAATTAATTAACAGAAGGTTTGTTTGGAGTATGTAGCGTGTCATTTCCATCGCGAAAATATTTATTCAACCAGTTTGCAATTTTGTACTTTATGCCATCACCTCCAACCCAAATACACAATGCTACTAATATCTAAGATTATATTTAGAAGATCAGTGTAAATAAATATATTATTCTGTTGAAAAATTCAACACTTCGTTTTTGTTGACATACTGTCTAATTTTTATCCGGTTTTTTATGTCCTAGCGGGTGATCGTGTCATTATTTTTACTATGAAAACAAGTGCAGCTATTAAAGTTATTTGTGCACTGATTGTCTATTCATTACACGTTCAGTAATTAGATTTAGAGATATAAAACAATAATTTTTTATTTTGTGTATTCAGTAGGTTTATAAAAACAAGTTTACACACGAGCGAATGAAGTGTGCTTGTGTCACTGACATTTTTGTACGTAGTTGTATTCTTAGTTATACATATTATAGTTATACATTGTATTCTTAGTATACACATATTCAGATTTATATTGCGGTGTGTTATATAAAGTTATGGAAAGTGAATGAAAATTATTTGAATTAAGTAATTTTGAAATATTTAATATTTATTTATATGTTGTATTCAAAGCATGATAGAAGAAAATAGTCATAATGATGAATACGTTGTTACGTACATATAACCATTTGCCGATTAACTGAGCGACGAAAAAATATTACCAGCAATAATGAAAACATAAGCACGTTGAAAGATTTACTACAAATGAACCATTCCTTTTGAAATTATGATTGTTATTTCGATAGTATATTTGTCATTATTAATAATGATGTAAAAAATATTTGCTATGTTTTTTATACAAGGAGTCTCTTTTAATGATTTAACTTGCTCAGTTTGTCCAAAGTCTGCTGCAATTGAGTCCTTAAAAAAATTTCTCGCAACGTCATCTCTCGATAAGTGGTTACGTTAGGAAACTTGATATTTCAAGTATATCCAGATAAAATGGCAAGGCGCTAGCATCAGTGTCATTAGTTTTAACATTAAATGCGGCAGTATCTTATTCACGCTCTTCAAAAATACAATATGGAAGAAAAAGCCAATATTTAATTCTGTTTTAAACTAGGAAAAACAGCTTGTGAAACGTGAGAAATAATGAAAACTGTGTACAGTAGTGATTATTTTGATCGTTCCAACGTTTTTACGGGAGTGGAGGGAAAATAGCAGATGCTTCATAACCACTTCCGTCAAAAACAAGTCGTACTTCCAAAAACATGCAAAAAGTAATTGAAATCTTTCAGTCAGATCGATGTGTCTGCATAACTCATCGAGGAGGTCACTGACACACCTAAAAGCACTGTTCATCAAATTCGGACTGAGGATTGGAAAAATGAAAGGTCTGTGCACCCTTTGTACCGCAAATTTGATTAATTTGATGCAATTTGGCATCAAAAAGATGCCAGAGTGAATTATTGCAGACATGCTGAGAGCGGCCGACATTAATCATAAATTCATGAAAAACTTCATAACAGTGACGAAATATGGTATTTTCAATACGAACCACTCATAACGAAGCGGAGTGCCGAATGAAAGTACCCAGAAGAGACAAAATCAAAGAAAGTTCGTATGCTGAAGAGCCAAATCAAGACATTGCTGTGTCGTTTGTGGAACAAGATTCTTCGAGTTCGACCTGAATATAGAGATCAAGGATTTGAATGGCTTCTGCACGTTAATGCACCAGTGCAGAAATATAATATTGTACGGGACTTCTTGACCAGAAAATACATCACAGTGCTTGAAAACCTCCCGTATCCATCTAGTTTGACTCCGTTTGACCTCCAGTTATTCTCAAAACTCAAGCTGTGGAAGAAAGGGAAGCGTTACGACACCAATCAGGAGATCCAAAGGGCTTCAACCGCGGTGTTAAAGGTAATTCCGAAAACGAGGTACAGTACTAGTTCGAAAAATGTTTTAATCACTTCCAGTTTTTTATTGAGTCAAAAAGAGTGTATTTTGAATAAAAACAAAAAAATAATTTAAGTTTGTAATTTTAAAACTATTTATTAAATTATTTTTTAAGTTGTAAACTTAAAAAATAATTTAAGTTTGTGTTGTAATTTTTTTCGGTACCTTCACCCTCATCCTGGACAGACTGTATTATACATAATACTAACCTGGATTACGTGTGACAGTCATTAAAATAAACTATTAATCTATCGAAGATTTGATTAAAATGATATTACAATTATTCGGCATGGTTAAAAAATTCGTTGTATAAAAAACAATATAATAAAATAGTTGAATGCGTAGCGATTCCAAGTTTCTATCATTGATTACAATTCTCAGTGACAGAAACTTACAATCTCTACGCCATCGCTATTCCATACTCTAAAATCTTTTGAAACTGACAATACTGTCAACGATTTTGATATTGTATATATAATATACTAACAATTGTTTGTTTAATGTGAGCTTTAGTGTAATATAATTATTTTTGAATTAAAGTTTTAAATTATTTCTGAGGTAATAACCGATTTCGATCTAAATTCTCTGGAGGAATATATAAGACGCATCATTTTTTTTTAAATAACTCGATCCTTACTTAAGTTATTCAGATAAAACTTCATGTATCTTATAGAAATAATAATTACATTTCGGTTACTTTTCAGGTATTTAACAGAATAAAAACTGTACCCACAAAATACAAGAAAGTGAAACCACAATACTTTCTTATTGAATTAATATCTAAATTTTAATCTATTCAGTGTTTTTCAATCTTTAATACAGAAAGAGTAGTTTTATGATATTTTTTATTAATGGATTATTCATTTCAAGAAATGAATTTTAATATTATAATTTTGTTTCGCAACGTAAATGCGAAATTTATAAAAAAAATATTGAAATCTTTCAAATCCGTCTAGAATGGTATATTTTTCAAAATATTGAATGAAAATATATTCACTTCGTTTTGGAAATACTAAATTTTGTATTGTCAAAAAAGTTTCAAAATATTGTATTAAAAAGATAAGAGAGAAATAGATAAGAGAAAATCGAAGTGTCATCCATATTCCGTTCGAAACTCATAGATTTCTTTACTTAAGAAAAAGTACACTTATTTTTTCTGTTTCTCAGTCAAATAAAAAAGTCATTATCGATGACTCGTAATTTGTGGATTACGATAGAATTCGTATGGAAATGTTTATAAATAAGAAACAAAAATATTTTAAATCTAAATTTTTTTATGGTTTGCTGGAGATATAAAATTTCATTTATGAGATGTTTTTCACATTGACCAAAGTTAAATGTTTTTTAGACTAAATTTATATTTGAATTTTTTACTATTGAAGTATTAGTATTTTATTCTTGTTTCATTTAAATTTTGTCAGTATATATATATATAAGTTTACGTATATATATATATATATATATAAATTAAACGTTCTTTTTTACTTGAACATTTTTTAATAACAGAAACATTTCATCATGAATACATTTACATAGTTAATATATCATTATTATGATAAATGAAATTAGTTTCAAATTATAAGCGATGTTAACTTTCATTAAATACTCGTCCTGTTTAAGTTTTAAAATAATTTAATGAAAAGAAACAGTATATCAACATTCAGGGATAATGTAATTAATTAAGAATTTTCATATAATTAAGCAGAATATAATATAGCGTAAAGAATTAAATATTCCAAATGTAATGAATATAATTCTTGTGGTTGTGTCATGTTGGAAAATGTTCACAATAGTGTAATATGCTTTATATTATTCAAGAATATTTGTAAATGTTTTGTTTATTATACCTACTGTTTTTTAAAGATTTGAAAGCTTTTTATGCATATTTATAATAATAATTTAAAAATTGATAAAATTGGAAGATTATTTATATATATATATATATATATATATATATATATATATATATATATATATATATATATATACGAGGTTAGACAATTAAGTAATGCGACAAAATTCAAAAATCGAGTATATTTAAAAATTAAGGTACATCGCTGCGATCCCCTTCAAAGTAGTCCCCTCCCGCATCTATACACTTATTCCAGCGAGTTTTCCAGTTTTCGTAACAATTCTGGAACACTTCTTGTGGAACCTCTCCGAGTACCCTCGTCACAGATTCTTGGATATCTTCAACGGAGTCAAAATGTCGACCTTTGACAAATTTTTTCATATGGGGGAATAGGAAAAAGTCGCAGGGTGACATGTCCGGTGAATAGGGCGGTTGTGGTAACGTTGCGATGCCTTTAGACGTCAAAAACTGAGAGACACTGAACGCACTGTGACAGGGAACATTGTCGTGATGCAGAACCCAAGTCTTCGCGATCTCTGGACGCACTCTGAGCACCCTTTTTCGTAATTTTTCGAGCACATTGCGGTAGAATACTTGATTTACGGTTTGTCCAGGTGGTACGAACTCTTTGTGAACCACCCCTTTGCTGTCGAAGAAGCAAATCAACATGGTTTTCACTTTGGAATTCCGCGCCTCGTCTTTGACGCTCTCACGGCCTTTTTTAAAATCGGCATGCCACCGAAGCACCTGACTACGACTCAGGGCATCACTACCATACACTTTAAGCACTTTTTCATAAGTTTCTGTCGCGGTTTCGCCGAGTTGTGCACAAAATTTTATCGCGCACCGTTGCTCTAAATTTCTCTGTTCCATTTTCGTGACATGCACTACTCGCGCGTTGTTACAAAACACTAAACAGCTGGCGAAGAAATGATCGTACGAGGGTGGTCAAGGTCTCAATCGAGAGAGTAGGGATCTGCTATTACGGTGGCGGAGTTACAGGTTCGCAGTGTTACCACAGGCCGAGAAAAAAAATCGGTCGCATTACTTAATTGTCTGACCTCGTGTATATATATATATATATATATATATATATATATATATATATATGGTTCGTTTGATAAGTGTGGTAAAAGAGTAAGTTAAACACCGTTTTTTGGAAAAAAATCGATTTTGTTTGTGAAAATAGTTTCCATTGGGGACTATACACTTAGTCCAGCGCGTTTTCAAAATACGCATTGACGGCGGCAATGACATCCTTCCCCTGACATCGTCGAGAATTTCTTTCCACCGAGTCCAATTTTCAAGTTTGGGAAGAGGAAGAAGTCACACGGAGCTAAGTTCAGAGAATAGAATGGATGAGGAAGCCTAATTCGTGAAATTTTGCCATTGTGACAGTCGATTTCTGGGACGGTGCGTTGTCTTGGTGAAAGAGCACTATTTGTGCACCAATCTTGGCCATGTTTGTTTCACTTCTTTCAAATGGTCTTGTAATGTCGTACAATAGATTCCTGTTATCGTTTTTACCTTCGTTCAGTAGTCGGTCAGAATGATTCCATGGGAATCACAAAAAACAGTGGCCATCACCTTCCCAGCCGACAAAACTATCTTTGCCTTCTTCGGCGTACTTTTTCCAGTTGTTGTCCGTCACTTTAACTGCTACTTCGACTCAGGTGTGTAGTGGTGGATCCATGTTTCATCCCCGGTGACGAATCGATAAAAAAAGGACTGCTCCATTTTTCCATTTTTTTCTATTTTTGCGGCAACTGCTACAATGCTTGTTTCAAACATCTGTAGAACGTGAACAACGCGTCGCTTCTGGCTGAAATTTCGCCTTTGCTAGTTTGAAAAATGGTACATGATAACAGTTATGTCATCAAGTGAATGGTAGCTCTATATCATAGAAATTTTCCAAACTTATCAAACGACCCAAGTATATACCTTCAATGCGTTAAATTACGATAAATGTAAACATTTTAAATGTTAACATTTTAAAGCATTTTGAAAGTTTAATTAAAAATTTATAAAAACACAAACAGTTACGAACGTTATGAAAACTTAACCTTGTTTTTCATATATCCTAAAAGAGAACAAACTAAATTAACTTGATTTTCCTTCATTCCAATAAATACTAAACTATACGAAACGCAGTAAATCTCGTAATTCCGAGTTTCGATCTATATATGTGCCAAGAATTAAGTAATAATCTGTTAATTAAAGGGTTAATATGTGTCAGAAACATAAACGACATGTAATAAACTTTCTCACGATCGAGTGCGAATACAGTAATATATATATATATATATATATATATATATATATATATATATAACGGGAAAGAGAAGGAAAAAAAGATATATGTAAGTTAAATAAGGAATCGAATAACATTTTCTTTCGACCGCAAACCTCAAAACGTAATAAAACATGTTGGTATATCGACAGATAAGAACGGCGACACCGCATGAAGAGAAAGAGTGAGACCCATTGTCCTTACTATCACTGTTCTGTAGACTTTATTAGCGACACTCAATCACTCAATATTTACTTTATAGAGGTGTATGGGAAAGCTGTAGAATTACAATTTTTTCTTTTATATATTTGTATATATATATATATATATATATATATATATATATATATATGTGTGTGTGCGTGTATGTGTATTTGTGTGTATAATGTATAGGAAGGTGTATTAGAATTTATAGTACATTGTTGTAATGCGAAAAATTGAAATAATCACAGTGAGTAAATTGGTACATGGTAACGAGACAAATTTGTTGGCGTAGATATTGAGTCCTATAAAGTGTCTCGAATCATACAAATAAATCAAAAACCTTTCGATCAGAACGTGCAAGCATCGCTTTATTAATTTTACATATGTATGTATATATATATATATATATATATATATATATATATATATATATACATATATATATATATATATATATATATATATATATATATATATATATATATGCCCATAAAAGTATACAAGTACTCGATCGCTATCTAAATTATGTGCAAACATTTTCGTTTGAAAAGAAATTTCTTAACATATTCGGGGACAACATTATTAGATTGAAGTCGTGCGTCGAAACTCACAAGTGTCTTACGAAACTAGAGAACATTTCAAGACCTGTAGATATTTTTTTATATCAGTTAGTATCCTTATATTTTTTTTGTAAAAAAAAATTGAAAGGCCACATCCGTTATGTCCCAGCAGACCACTGATTTCTGCAATCTGGGAGACTGTTCCAGTCGTCTAATGATTTCTACAAAACACGCATGCATGTGTAATGGTTGATTCATTTGCTAATTTAAAAATAGTATTGTTAAGTGCTTACATATTTTTATTTAAACACTCGAATACTGACAACAATGCCTATCTCAAGCCTCAGCGATATCTTTATTATAAATGGAATTTATTATCCACTTTTCTGGAACACTGAGAAGAAAACATGGCTCATTGTGGGACACAACATCATGATTCAATAATATAACACGTGTTATTCACGTTCAACATAACCAGAGCAGCTGCAACCGTTTTGTCCCTGGAGCACTTAAAGCATAAGATGGCTTCACCCATCTTGTCCGCGAACGTCTTAATCTTTATTCCATTTTCTTAGTAATGAAATGATTTTGAAAGTATTTTTATTCCATTAAACATTGATCTTATTCTGTTTTTTAACTTAAATTATATTAATATTGTCATTACAAAATTGAAACTTAGAAAATGCATGAGAATTTTGAAACTTGTTATTATCAAAAAATGCTTATTGTAAAATGAGTGGATAAACCGATGAATAAGGAAGTATTCAAAAAAGTAGGAAAACGTTTAAGAGTTTAAAAATTTAAGAAGTTTAAGAGGAAAACGTTTAGAAGTTTATACAATAACTTAAAAAAGAGAAAAGCTACTTCTGTGAGACTTCTTAAAATTTTTGAAACAAATGATATTATAATATTTGTGATGGTATAATTAGATTAATAATAAACGAAGGATCGTGAAAAGTGAGATTTGAATTTATAAATCAAATAATAGAAATCTGAAATAAAGTCGCTTAAAAAAATTAAAAGAAACATTATAGCTAAGATCATAATGGCAACAAACTAATCCGTGGCCTCTTAAATAAAAAAAAGGTTCATCCATAAAATAACAGAATTAATGGGAAAATGCAATTAAACAGAAGTAACAGAATTACAACTCAAGATTAAATATTCTGGAATTGAAATGAATCGTAAAATAAATTATAAAAAGAAAATGCAACAGTTTCATCACTAAAATCATTGAATGGAAGCCATTATATATTTGTATATATGTATATAATATATGAGGTTCCAAAGCAAATAATAGATCAAATAAGGGGAGCATGAAATACATTATGGAGAAAATGCGATAGAAGTTATTAAAATTGGAAAATTGGAGCAGGCATTTATTCAGTAGTAGATTTTCAAAGGTTAAATATCAAAATAATTTTATACATATATATATATATATATATATATATATATATATATATATATATATGTGTATGTATAGGCAATATTACAATTTTCATATACAATATATATTTTTTGCAATTTACATTGATTTCATTTCTTTGGATTAACGTAACTCACGGAAAAAAGAGTTTATAAATTTATATCTATTTTGAATAATTTATTTAATTATTGAAATTAAATCCGATATATTATATAAGATTTTAATTTTTTAATAAAAGTTTTGAAAGTATATGTGTTTTAACTATATTCTCGAAAATGTTATTGAAATAAGACCGAATATATATTTCTAGGTATCCAAAATGTTAGATTATATGAAAAATAAGCGGAAAGAATAATATAAGATACGTTAGTTGTAAAATTATTTTTTTTAAATCGTTCTACCGTACAACGAACATTATAACAGGAAATGTAAGACAATCGAACATTGGATTAGAAGAATTTTACTATATTAATTATTACTGTAAATTAAATTATTCATAAATATATTACATTCACTTACTAATTTCATTTTTTATATATAGTAGGTTTAATCCGATCATAAAATATAACTCAGTTAAAAAATGTAACGTATTTGATACCTGAATCTCAACTAATTTCTGATCAAATTTCAATACGACATAGAAGAGCTTAACCACCAAATTATTTAATCGCCTATCGGATTACACGTTCCGTTCTAATCTAATTTACTTTTACAAGATTCAGTAGTAGTTTTTATAAGGTACAATCAATTTGATATACACATTCACTAAAAAGTCTCTGTTTTTTTATAGTTTAAACGATCTTTTTTTACTTACTAAAACACGAAATCGTATTAAAATTGACAAGATGTCAAAAAATTTGAAATTTACTTAAGTATTATATTGAGTTACATAGATCAATGTTTATAAATATTAATTGAAAATTAATATATGTTGTTGCGTGATAAATATTGATTTTATGCAGATTATAAAATAAAAAAAACGTAAAGTATTATTTTAATTCGATGAAAGTAAAGAATTAATACTACAGAGGAAATGTTGTAATAACTGAATGACGCATTGATATTACTAGTCAGATATGTCGCAATAATTCTCCGATATTAATTTAAGAACACTTTTCACTAAAAGAAAAAGTATATTTTTATGAAAAAAAAATTAATATACATGTATTTGTATATATGATAATTATTGGCATCAATCTAGTTAATTTTTAAATAAAATCAGTTTATTAAAGTAATTTCTACTAGAAATGATTTCTAACTTAATATAATAAAAACATTATACATTAAATACATTTATTGCTAATTTTATTAACAGTAAAAAGACACTTTGTGATTTATCAATCAGTTTTCAACTATATATTGTGACATTGTTCTATTAAAAAAGTGCATTAGAAAAGTTACTCTTTCATTTATTCCTTTATTTTTAATTTTTGATAAATAAGTCGCAGAGTTCATGTAATTCGTTCATTCGTTCGTAATTCGTTTCATCAATTAATTTGATTTCTTTATATTATTTATTGAACTGTTGAGACTTATTCTACTTCAGTAAGTCCGAATGTTAATTTGATCTAATAACACGCAATTCTTTACTCCATAATCTTATAATTGTGTTTGAATCAGTAATCTCTTATAACTTGCTTCACATTTATGTACTTGGGTTTTTGTTGCATCCGGATTTAACTTATCAAAAGTTCTAGACGATTTTAACTAGTTTATTACTCGGGACAGTATTTTAGTCTTCCACCATACATTAGATAAAATTTAATTTTAAAGGTACATGTAAGAAATGAAAGTAAATTATTTTGCTTTACCTTTTGTTGCTAATAATTTGTTTTTATTCGGTCGTGGCGCACATCAGTATTTTACGCATGCTGATCTTTAGAGGAAAAATCATTCTCTATGAAGATTTCTGGTAATTCACTACTAGAAGGAGAATCATTTTAGCCCTCTTTGTGGCAGTGGAACTACATTGGGAGGAAGTTGAGGCTTTGGTGAAAAACCTATCCAGAATGGACTGACTCTGTCCATTCGTTTTTAATTTGTAAAAGTAGGCAATTAGATTTTTCAAGCTAGCACATATGAACATCAGTCTTTTGAATTTATGGATGGAATTTCAGTTCACTTTAAACAAGTTCCGATGCACTTAACAAGCTGTTTAATTCTTTTTGTATAAAGTTTCTTAAAGTTAAAAATTGCCTGCTGGTCCATGGGCTGCAGCAAAGGCGTGGTGTTAGGTGATAGGAACATAATCTTTATGAAGTCATACTGAGACTTGGATACAAATTTAAGTTAGGGTCATGACCAGGAGAATTGTCAAAGAGAAGAAGCGCCTTGAGAGGGAAGTTATATTTAGTAAGATATTCTTTAATCGAGGGAGTAAGAACATCATTGGCCCATACGATAAAGACCGCTAGCGACCCATGCCTTACTGTTCGACTGTCAATCAACCCCCAATACACTTTTTATTACTTTATGCTGCCTAAAAACAGGTGTAGTCTGTGAATGATACACGAGAAGAAACTTTAATTTGAAATCACTAGATGCAGTAGCCAGTAGCAATAATCTTAATTTGCCTTTCATGGGCTTATGTTCAGGTAATCTGGATTCTTCCTTTGTTATGTAAGTTCTTTTAAGCACTTTCTTCTAGAAGAGGCTAGTTAGGGTTGTTACTTTTCGTGATGAGCAATGGTTGATTTATGAAACCTGATCGTTGTGCGATTAGTTGTTTGCTGAGGCAGTCGTTCAGCGAGAATCGATTGTATTTGTTAATATAAATGAAAAAGACCAAGAAGTTAATTAACGTCCATTTTTTCTTATGAGATTTTTTTTCCTAGAATGTTTGAAAAACTTAAAGAAAAAATGAGAAATGTTTAAAAAATTTTATCTATACAAATTACGATATGTTCATTAGAAATGTATCTTTATTTAATTTAATTTACATTCAATAACATATTAAATCCAATAATTTTGAAACAATTAACAAGAAAAATTGAATTTGAGACCATAAATTTATTTCTCTTTAAGAAAGAAATACTAAAAGTATTAGCAAAGAAACTTCGTCTTCATTAAATTAAGAATATGAATTTTTTATTCTGTACGAAAAAAACAACACACTGCTATCGATAACAAAAAGAGTTTCCTCATCGTATGTTTTTTCCAATTCAAATATTTACCACGGCACGTTAAAAGTGGATAAATTTCCCTTCTTTTTCCTTCTTCTCACCAATCTATCGTTCTATCTTTCCAGTTTCACCGTACGTCCATTCGTATCTGTTTAACTTCATTTATTGACTTGGGGTTTTCGATCATTAATTCGTTTTAATTGAAACGTGATTTTTATTTTTGTCGCGGTATTAAATTTTATTGTTATCATTATTCTCGTTCAAGCAAACACGGTGTATTTTTTTAATCAAATTCAGGTCTCTAATCATCGATTGTTTCCTTTTTTTATTTATTATCAGATATAAAAGTGTCGAGAATTAAGTTATAAAAATGAGTTTTTCCCGCCGTACGCCGTTTAGTTTTTCATTACGACGTAATAATACCGTGATAAAAGTTCATGGAACGAATTATGATAAAATTAAATTAGGACAGAATGAAGCTACATAATGTAGCTTTATAACTACGCACTGTGTGTTGAAAATGCGCACGGATTGTAGGGCCCGAATGACGGATAAACAGCATCTATGCGAAGAGAAAAATGTACATCTGTTAATAAGTTTATTTGTTTTGATGAGCTCATATTTTTTATAACCATTGGCTGTGAATTGTTATTAACTTCTTGTTATCAGTCGAACATTTACAAGATATTTTTGTATGAAAAATAGTGTTTCCAGTTTTTCAATGACTAATCATTATAAAAAAAACGTGAGATGAAACTACAGTTCATCCAGTTGAATTTTCTTTTCATAAAAATAAACAATATATTCACAAATGCAACTTAAATCAAAATACATATTATAATTTTATTATCAATAAAATCGAAGAAGAGTAAAATATTATTAATAAATAGAAACGTAATTGATTGGATGTCTGAACGATAACAATTTTCAGTTATTATAATTTAATAACGAAAGAGAAATTTTATTATAAAAGTATTGTTTAGTGTAATATCACAGCTTACATGTGGAACATATGCTTGTGTAACTTGGGAACGTTCAGATGACCATAACCGATTTCTTTTCACGTGTCGAATGTGAATTATATCAATAGTTAAATGTTCTCTGACCAATCAGTTAAAATTAGGGTAATGTATGAAAACCGTACTACGTTAAAAGTGATAGACATAATGGTTGTAACAAACTGTAATCGGTGAATTACTATGAAATATTATTAAAAAAAATAAATTTTAGACAATATAATTCTGGTTCAGTGGTTAAATTTATTTTCACAAATAATTTTTCACTCATCCTAAAAACTGAAAAAAACATTTCTAATCAAAAATGTTCTATAAACGAGTATTGATCATTTTTTATTACTACTTATGCACATGTCGATGGAATTATCATCTTCAAAGATTTTTCTATACCTTATAGTACCTTAACTATGATGGAATTTCTATCAAAATACGTATAAGAAGCAATCAAAAATGATCAATAATTAATTATTGAACATTTATGATCAAAAAAAATTTTTTTTTAGTTTATTAGATAAGTAAAAAAAATATTTATGAGCATAAATTTTGTGTAAAACTACTTGACTTAATTTAATCTTAAATTAAATATAATGGAACAAATACTGAATTATCTGAATAACTCCTAAGTATTATTCAAAATATTTTTTTTATAATCGATTTATCAAATTCATACAGTAAAATATTGCTTTTTTATCATTCTTGTCAAATATCTTTTAATTCTATAACTATCTTTTATTAATAGTAGAATTAGTTTGTAAACAATTATAAAGAGGCGAGTTAGTCATGGTAAATCACTGTCGCTGAGATAAATAAATATTAGCGAATAAATATTGAATTATAGCTGTTCAAATGCGATTTCTAACGTAGAAACTACACTAGTAATATTTTCTATAAAAGGCACATTATTATTTTCAAACCAGAATAACATGTATTTTATTTCAAATTATTTTTGATATATATTTGGCAGCAAAACAACACATATATCATTCAACTTTACACATTATCACTCAACGGCGTATAAAAATTAAATAATATTTCTGTTTTACTAATTATAATCTCAAAAATCTGATAATTATTTTAATAACAAAATTAAAAACTAACGTCGATAAATTGATTAAAACAAAACTTATTAATAAACTGGGATTAACTCTAATTCTAACATATCATTCTACTAACTTTAACAACCATGATAAGATTTGAGGGAATATATGTGAAAAATGCGTCATTTTTATTCAAAAACGTTGGTCAAAATAAATAATAATTAAATTTTTTGTTTTTCTATTTTAAATATAAAAACCGAACGACACTATAAAAAAAATGTAGTAAAATAATTATAGTAATTTATAATAGTAAAATCAGTCATTAGTCTACAATATGGAAAAATTGACGCAATGATTCTTTGTGTCTAAATAGAATTAATTAGTTATCTATAGAAAAATATCTTCAGGAATATGTTCTTTTAACAAATGCTTTTAATTGGCTCTAGTTTAGTTGAACTCTACTTTTATAGGTTGGGTTTTTTTTAAATTTATCGATCAATAGAACAAATTTATATTTAATGAATGTAGAACAAACTGTTTTTTTGAAAAAAAAAAACAGATGGTGGATTTCACCATTCCGTTTCATCAAACGTGCTCAAGAAGTAATTTAGGAAAACACATATTTTTAATTAAGTAGTTATATATATATATATATATATATATATATATATATATATAACGGTTTATATATATATATATATATATATAACGGTTTATATATAACAGTTTATATATATATATATATATATATATAACGGTTTATATATATATATAACGGTTTTTGTTTTCTGAATTCTGACCATAATTTTCTTTAAGAAGTGTCATTTCTTCATGTTCATTTTAATATTATTTTAAAGTCCATGTTCGGTTTGTATTTTGGTAACATTGACTTTGCTTTTTTTATTAATTTTACTTCAAATTGGGGTATTGAATTACAAATGGAAAAGAAGCAAATAAGAGTATTTTTTTGTATGAATTCGAAACGGGTGATAAAGCAGCAGAAACAGCTCGTAAACTAACCGATGTTTTTGGTGTGGGTAGTGTTAAAGATCGTACTGTAAAATGGTGGTTTCGTACTGGGGATGAGAGCCTTGAAAATGAAGAGGGTAGCTGTCGTCCTTCTACAGTTCATAACAACGAACAAGGCGTTATTTGAATCGGAACCACGCAAAAAAAATCCAGAGCTTACACAAAAATTAGGAGTTAGTCATCCAGCAGTTCTGGATCACCTAAAACCACTTAAATTAAAAATGTATGTCTATCAACCTAATATATTAAGGAAATCAATAACAGAAATGATAAATAATGATTTATATTTGATTTATGTATAATGCATTAAAACGATCTGTAAAACAATACGGAACAAGCGTATATATTTTTCGAAAAAATAAAACTTGAATTTGGTTTACAAATATGTATTCATAGAAACACAGACGAAAAAAATTACATCAAATAAAAAAAATTCATGAAAACACGACCATCCTCACACGGTAATCAGAAACGAAAATGCGTTGTGGAAGAAAAAAAGAATCGAACCGACGACCATTCGACACGTAATTGCAAACTCTATTATTGCGATTCCTCCCTTAACTACTGCCGCTATCAGCGAGCAGCACTTCTCTGCAATCTAAAAACCCTCGTTCGCAATAAAAGCAAAACTGTAGCAAACGTTCGGCACGCGGCGTTTAAATAAAATATCTTGCAAAACCAGCACTTAAAACGGGAACAAAATAAAGATGAAGTCAAGCATCAACAGAGCAGCGCGAAGGGGGTGCAAGCCACTGCCAGCGCGCCAGTGCCTGTCCTGAACCGGTTCGGTCGTCGTCATCCTGTTCGTCTATGAACAGAAATTTGGATGATCGTCGAAGTCGTTGTCGTATTCTTCATTATGACCGTTTTATAGACACTGGCGTAGCTCAGGGGGATTTTTCTTTATTACTTTTCAGCCAATCGTGACACTGATTGAGATTTCAATGACCAAGCGAACATTCGATGGACGCAGTTGAAACGGAAAAAAATTGTTAGTGTGTCAGGACACGCGACGACGACCGGGGAAGATTATTGATTGCCGTCGTGGGTGGGCGTTCGATCGAAACGAACGATGAGTATTTTTCACATTTTCTAAAAAAGAAAATAATATAAAAAATATGTCTTTTCGGTTGAATCGTAGTGTTAGAGAACTTCGATAACGACGATGGACTTTCGCCGAGAACATATCGTCGTTTACATCAGTTTACAAGAAATAAACTATTATGTCTTATGTTCGCGTATCTCAGATGATGAATTACATCTTTCGAGTATTTTATCTTATTTTGAAGTGTATCTATATAATGTTTTTATATACATATACGATAACTGAATTTCAAATTAAAAATATACGAACTGAATATAATTTATTACGTATTAAAAAAATAATATCTTTATATTAATTTTTATTTGTAAATATAAAAGACCACGCTAAAAATAGTGAGCAAGCAATAAAAAAGTAAAATGTATCTTGATTTCATCTATACTTTCATTACTTGTCTATTATTTTTATATTAGCTTGGTTTCGGTTTATAAAACTTTGAAATAATTTAATTAGAAAAAAAAACTAAATACACTTTTCAAAATGAATATATAATATAACATGAAATTGCTACTGCTAATATGTAATAATAATTTTCATTTACGAAATATTTAATGAATGTAAAATTCCTATTAAATTTAATTTTATAAAAAATGCCTATTTGTAAAAAAATAATTTATAAATAAAATAATTCAATTATTGAATGTTTCCAAAAATAATAATTAAGTTAAGAATAATTATAAATAATAATAATTATTAATTAAATTTTCTGTAATCTTTTTTAAAGTTCTAACTTTATTCATACGAGTATGCCACTATTGCCAATATTTTACTCTTATTAGCAGAACTTCAGAAATGTAGATATTATTCTAAAAAATAAATAATAAATATACAGAAAAGAGTACGCCGAATTTTGGTTAAATATTTATTTTTAAATATTAAAAACAAATTGTCTATAAACAAAATGGGCCATTCAATTAATGAAATAATTTTCACTAATCGAATGACATGAATAATTTTCAGTTTTATATTTTTTAAATTAACGACATAACATTTTTATAATATTCTAGTAGCATTTATATGCCTTTATTTTAAAAGTTGCAAGTTTATTGAATATCAAAAATACGTGATTTTTAAAGACTCAAATAAGGTAAAGTTTTTTCCGAATCCATTAATGATCAACAAACATTATTATTATAGGGCTACTTCTAGAGAAGACGGATGTTAATAAGAATATTACGAGTACAGTTTATTATTTTTAGTTTATGTTAGGATTGTTAGGTTGAACAAATAGCTGTCAATATAAATTTATGAACGATATATAATATGTGCATATTGGTACAAGGCCTTCTAATGTCTGGAGCTCTCTACTCTACTGGCCTTACACATTTTTAACATACATCATTAGTTCCAAAAACCGATCAAAATCTCACTCACATCTCTTTCGAGTTAAGCATAATTCGTGGGCTCCATAGTCAATACTCAGTAACGAGTTCACTACACCTGAGAAGCAGTATAATGATTTAACTCGTAATACTTATTTAACAACACTATATTTATAAGTGATACCATGCTAACATATGTTCTTTATTCAAGTTCTGTATGTTTTTTTGTGTTTCATTATAACGTTTTTTTATTTTTTCTAACAATTGTAGAATCTTGAGTTTGCCAGATGTTCTCATAATTTAAACTATTTAATACATTTTTAATTTGCAATGCCCAGTTATATTTAACTACATTGTCAGAAGTGCTGTCTGAATTTCTAAGTCTGTTAAAACACACTTTAGCATGTCTAGTATTATTGGATTACTGATTGTTGATACAAAAATCAAATCAAAATCAAAAAATATTTTATTGTGGTGAATTTTACATGTTTCAACGCCGAATTTACTGTGCGTTGGATGGAAATTGGGGTTTGGTCCGGGGTATTAGCCGAGGCTTTTAAACCGGTTTTGACATGAGAATTGTGATTCTGGAAGTGGGTATAGCGGATGGTTTGAAGTGTTGAATTCCGGAAAAAAATTTCAAAAAACCGGAAGGAATGATTGTTGATACATTTTGATTGTTATTTATATTGACTGTGCATTAATATAGAATTCTCAAACATTTATTCAAGAATATTCTATATCTGATTGTTGTTACATTTTGATTGTTATTTATATTGACTGTATTGAGGTATGTTTAAGAGACAATCGAATGTTAATTGTTGAATATTTCTATTTTAAATATTGTTTGTTGTACGAATGAAAAATATGTTTGTTAGGTGAATTTAGACTGACAATTAGTGTCGAAACTGTATTGAAAAGTAACTGTATTACTTATTTCTGTGATCAATCATGTAGTCTTAATAAGCCGTTCATATGCAGTAGACGTATATATTTTTTTGTATCGTTTTGTATTTTCTTTTCTGTAGATACGGTCTCTGCGTGACCAGTGAGAGTAATCGCTTTTACTCTTACTAACTTGCAGTTTTTGGTCACAATAAATCTTCTTTTAATTATTTTATATTTTATAATAATTCTTGAGTTTTATTTAACATAAATAATACATCCTCAATATTTCACCCGTTCCTTAATATAACAAGTATCATTCGTATAGAGTAACTTTATCCAGCATGAAATTGTCTGGTGAAGTATGAACACTGCTAGTTTAGATCGTCCAGTTTCCAATCTGATGATATATTCTGATTTTGAGCATGGCCATCCGAGAAGTAATTTTAAAAAAGTAGTATGGCACCTTTCAATCTTTCTTAAATATCCAAGACCTTAAATTTCATTCATAACGACAACTATACTAATAGCCATGGCGTTGAGAATTCGAATTATAGACTTCTACCAGTTTTTGACTTTGCAACGATATTTTTATATTGTTTACTTCAAAATTTCCTTTTAGCATTGCGTTGTTCACTGCTTATAAAACAACTCTGAACTCGAAACAAGATTTCGAGGTAATTATAATTTTTTTCTATTTCAATTCTATCCTTTTCATAAATAAAATCTTATTCAT
This sequence comes from Acanthacorydalis orientalis, assembly GCA_034766995.1. Taxonomy (NCBI): domain Eukaryota; kingdom Metazoa; phylum Arthropoda; class Insecta; order Megaloptera; family Corydalidae; genus Acanthacorydalis; species Acanthacorydalis orientalis. The sequence goes on from CM068322.1 coordinate 6,872,849, forward strand.
CTATTTGTTTTTCTTCTCTTAAAGATAAGTATTTTAGTTTTGTTAACATTACTTCTAGTTAGTTTAACCGATAGTATGTTTTAAAGATTCTACTTTTTTGAATGTCAGCAGCTGAATCGGATAAAATTACCAAATCGTCTGCATACAGCAACGTCGTGATTTCGTTCACCCCATCAATGTTGACACCGTTGAAATCGCCATTTTACAAAACAAAACAAATATCTTTTAATGCCAATTAGAAGTAGAATACCAGTATAATTGCACGAATCTACAATTGTGTTTTGTGTTTAATTGTATACATCGGCATTGTTGTGAGACTTGATTGTATATATTCGTTCGTTTATAGTTTTTCTATTTATATGAAGTCATATTACCATTGCTTTTTAAATTAAAACGCCGTAGTTTTAAAATAGAGTGATGAAGTGAAGTTGAAATACATAATTATTTTTTACAAAATGTTTAAATTATAATGATTTTAAAAATATAGAATTATTAATATGTTAACTTTATAACAGAATTTGTAATGAAAAGTGAGAAAAAAAACACTAAACATTATTAAGGCACTAGAAATTTCCATATTATTTTAAATTATATTAAAACTTGCTTATTTTTAGTAATATAATAAAACCAAATGTTTTACAAAAATTATCATGTAAATTTTTAAATAGTTAAAAATTCTTACAATAATTCTTTTAATAGTCATTAACACAGACAGAAACCTTACACGAACTATTTTAATTATTTGTACCATTATACTGAAATTGTTCGTAGCATAACACAATTCAAGCGACTTTTTCTACCTGCTCATAGATAATTTCACTAAATGAACCTCGTAATGAGTTTAAAATTATACAACTCGAGATTTTTTTATTACTTTTTACACTCACTATATTTGACACTTTTTTTAATACATTTTTGTCTTTTCAGAAAAATATTACTAAGACGGTGCAGATGAACGATCAACATATACCGTCTCGAAGATAAAGCAGGTCAGTTGTCTATTTTTTTATTTGATTTTTTTTATATATCTTAAATTGTATGGACAGTATCACTTAGGATTGAAATGATTTAGAAAATTATTTTAACGAGTAATTTAATGTATAATTTATCTTTAACGTGCGTTAATGATTTTTAATATATCGAGAATTTTTTTTACTTTGTTAACATTTAATTTTACGTTTTTGACTGGTTTTAAATATTTATAGAAAAATTAATAATTTTAGAGATGTATGAGGCAATTTAAAGAATATTAAGGATGATTAAAATTTGTAAAATTCTATTTTTTCCATTCTGAAACTACATGTAGTATTCAAAATTGATTCACTGTTGTGTATAATAGAAATAATATTTGAATTTTTAGCCTTTTTACACTTCTTAGAGGACAATTCCATATTACCAAGTATAGTGAAAAATTATTCAAAATTAAATTAAGAATTGATTGAAATTTTTTGTATCATTTTTGAACAGAAGAAAATTTTAACAACATTTTATTGATATTCCTTTTACAATTTTAGAAAAATTGGTTATAATTTATCAAAAATTGACTTCTTTCACAATATCTCATTTCATTATTCTTATTCATAGTTACAAAAAAGAAAAAAAGTTCTAAATTTAAGATAGGGACACGGATATCAATACATCATTACGTGTTTTACTCTTTCTGAAATAACTATATTTGTAAATTGTGAATTTTTAATCCTTTTGTATAATATTGTAGATTCAATAAATCTATTTTGAATATTTATGTATTCAATTGTATAACAATGACATTTCTGATTGAAAAAAATGATTTATATTATAAATTAAATGCTTATATTTTTGCAATTTGATATAGAAAGAAAAAGTTACATTTTATTTTATAGTGAATTATGTTTGTATCATTTTAGTTTATTTTTATTTTTAATAATTTATAGACTTGTCTGGAATACATATAGGTTTTTAACAGAAATTTTATTCGAAAATTTATGACATTTATTTAAAAATAATTTAATAGTAATACAAAAAATATATGATATTTATACATTAATTAAAGTGTATCTAAAATTTTTCCCATGAATTTGAATTAATTTGAACACATTGCTTAATAAATTTTTAGTATTTTTTTATTGAGATTTTGTGATAATTCTAAAATTTAGAATGATCAAATATTTTTTTCTTATGAATAAATACACATTCAATACTATTTTCGTAAGTATTTATATGCAATATTATTATATTAGTTTTAATCTATTTATTTCATATCACTATATATTTTATATTAATTCATGAAACATATTGCTTAAAATAATTAAAAGAAGTGAAGCAATTCTATTTTATTAAGAACTTACAGTTAAAATGATACTTTATTTATGGTATTTTCATTTTCTTTGATTTCTAAGTGAAATAAATAAGGAAAAAATGTTTTTTTTTTTATAAAAAAAATTATAATGATTCAATTTTACTCTTTCTAATTAAATTTTCAAACAAGTATAATATTCATTTTCGTTCTCATTTAATTTCCGAAAATAACTTTTCGAAAATAATTATTGAAAATCAATTTCCGACTTTGATTTAGCCTAATTTGATCTAATTTGACCTGAATCGATTTAACTAGACTTGACCAGACTAGGCTAGGTCTGACCAAATTCGAACTCAACTAGATCTTATAACTAACCAAACCCAGTAGGGTGTTTTAACCAGCAAGCTGAGAGGGATAGAATAATCGATTTAAAAAGTACATACTCACATATTTTGTAATATTTTATCTTTGTAAATACACAGTAAATAGAATTTATTCGATTTTTTTAGGTATATTAATGCCAATAGTTTTTTGTTTGAAAAAAATTAAAATTAATATTTTAGTTTAATCATTGAAGAATCTTAAGCAGTTAGTTAATCCTAAAGCATCACTACTTGATATGATTTAAATTGTTCAGATCTAATAAAAGCAGACCTTAAATCGTTTGCATTATGGTATACTCCAATATAAAAAAATTGAATGAAAAATAATACTTTTAAAAAGTTGTATTTTCAAAGAAATTCTTGTTTTAGATTTAAATATTTGTAGCATAATTTATAATGTTACTTATGAAGTGTTCGATTTTTAGTGAAACTTGGAATTATTAGTTTCATTAAAAAAATCTATTATTCAAATAACCTTTAACAGATGTATTACACTTTGTTAAGAAGACAATTACTCCACTTTTATAAAAATCAAAATATACAGAAACAATGACTTTTTTAATGGGTTTTTAAGTTAATAAGATGATCCAGTGTATACTAGAGACTGATAATTGTGTGGCGAGAAACAAAAAAATTATAATGAGTCAAAGTTTTGAACTATAACTTTTATGAAATATGTGGTCAAACATTGTTATAAATCATTAAAATTCCACGTTTTTTGACTATAGTAGGCTAATGTTTGCTTATTTTTTATATAAAAAATTTTAAAAAAATGTGCAAAATAATTCCATACGTTTATTGCCTCAATTAGTTTTAAGAAAGAAATATGAATAACACGAGATGCATTCATCAAATATTATTGTAACTTTTCTTGGACGAAGATTTGGTTTTAATACAACTTTTAACATGCTCTTAAAGTTGAATAATATAATTAAAAAAACATAAAAAGTGAACTGATAAGTGTTCAATTTTTGATAGAGACTCATACTTGGAATAAATTGCATGTCTGCATTTTAAATCCATTACCTTCATCTTTTAAGTATATATTTAAAAGGATATTTAATAAAAGCTAAAACTTTTATCTATTTTGAATCTCTTAACATTGGTTTTGTTCTTCTATACAAGTATATTTACAATTCACAAGCATCCGTAACATTCATAACCCTACTATTATACTTGGTTTAATTTGTTATTTTCATAAAAACATTCTTAAAAACACATCAATAGAAACGATGTTAATAAACTGAGTTTATGAATAAGCTACATAAGGATGACTGAAGTTATGAAATTATTTGTGGTAGATAAATACTTAAATTATTCATCAGGATCAATTAAATCGTAATAATTAATTTAATCAATGACCATAATAAACCTCTCAGTAATAAGATAGATTAACTGATCAATCAGATTTTTGAATCATCCAATGGGGAATAGTACTGTTTTCGTTGAGAATCATTATTCTATAATATAACGTATTTTCAATTTTATATTTGAGGGACAAACTTCGTTATGAGATAATTTTTTTCTTTGTTAAATAATTTTATATAATGTAAGAGAATTTATTTACATATCTAGTTATTCAATTTAAGAAATAAATTTAAGGTATATTATGGTAATTCTTATATGCAGAGCTCACAAATTATTTAAAAATAATTATGTTTAGCCCCTTTTTTAAGAGAGATAATCTACTCTTGATTTACAACACTGATAAAATATACTCTGAATCTACCGAAGAAAAACATTAAAACAATCTATATTTTAATTAATATTTACAATATTATTTTTTTTTAATATAAAAACTATATGGTATAAGAAATATTCAAGATTTTAATTGTACTTCGATTCTTAATTCTAATTATGTTTATTGTGTAAAAAAATTGTTTTAAACGTTGGCTCTATATAATTATAATTAGAATATAATCTAGATTTGATTATTATTTTGATTAGTAACTTTATTGTAAGTTAAATTATTCTTAAAGATATTTTCTTACAGGCCATGATTTTTGTAACAGTTAACCTTTATATCCTGCAGATATTTTAAGTTTGACGTTTGATCTGTTTATAACATATAAAAATGTTTGGAATGTATGATTTAGAATTCCCAGTATATATATATATATATATATATATATATATATATATATATATATATATATATATATATATATATGTGTGTGTGTGTGTGTGTGTGTGTGTGCGTAATGTATATTTACACATGTACGCTGGCAAACATCAGCTATATGTATTCATGATATCCATTCCTCAATGTCTTTTAAGCTCCGGTTCAGAATTACCGCCACTATGTATACAGTACCGGCTGCGGTATCTACTCGGAAAGTTCCATTTTTTATCTATACACACATACATATATACTCCAGTACAATCTGCGCAGCTGGAGATGCGAAATAAAGTGGTTTCTTTCGGCAAGAGAGGTCTAAATGTATCTCGATGACACACATGTAGAGAAAAGTGCGTGCGCACGTGCGGTACACCCACATGCGTACCCCCAAAAAAAGTGTGTACACGCGTACAACCGATGTCAGCAGATTTCGTCTCCTGTCTGAATTCGTTTGTTGGAATTGTTTATTTACGGTGAACGCAACGAAGGAATGAAGACAGTATGTTTGGAATTTGCAATGAACTTCTTTTGAAATGAGGTTTTTCTAATATATTTTTTATGAATAAAAAAATACATACACGTATTTTTAATTATTCAGATTTAGTTTTCGTTAAGTCGCTGTGTATGAAGTCAGTTTCCAAAATATGTACGTTAAAAAATAAATTAGTTCTAAAAATAATATAAATATGGACGAAAATATAGAAATGTTAAACTGAAAAACTCGTTATTTTCTTTTATAAACGTTATTTGGTTTTCAAAACTTTTTGTAAACAGATAATTTTTTACGTCATTGAATAAGCACTAAGTAAGAAAATTAAAATGTTAACTGAATATATTTAAATTAAATTCATATCAAAGCATTGCTATTGAATTAAGAGTGAGAACTTTAAATATAAAATTCAATATTATTTTATATAATTTTAGTTAAATAATTTAAATTCATTCCATAAATTTGAAATGTATATATATTATATTCAATAAAAAATTTATAAGAATATGACACTTCTAATTTTATAGTTTAATGAAAGAATCAGAAAGTTAAATATAGGATAAAAAACAGATAATATATTTCTTGATATTAAAAAAATATATTGAAAAGGCAATCAGTGGTAATAAACATAACATATATTTGGTTCTAACAAACGAAGTTTTCGTTTAACCAGAAAACGTTTCTTTGAATAAAAATGTTAAATAAATTATTATTGATCATTTCGAATCGTTTCTTATGCGCTCTTACACTCTGAAGATGATATAACATCGCCATAGAAATGCACATACGCAAAAATCAGAACTGATCAGTAATAAAATTTAATAGACTGGTTTTGTGGTTTATGCGGCAAGTTAAAACTTATTTATGAATGTTAATTCAGCCACAGTGCCAAAAGAATATCGTGACTATATTTAGTTTTAATATAATAGCATATATTTTCCATATCACATTCTAAAAAATGTAACATGAAATGTTTCATACGTTCTTAATCTTTGCTTCTAAATATTTATTTTTTGTCGTGGATAACACGATTTAAAATTTTCAAATAAGTAAACACCACACTGATTTTTTTTAATGTGATAACAAATAACAACGACAACCAGATGAATTAGGGTTGTGAACGTTTATTTTTAAAGAAAAAGTATCTTTGAGTGAGTAAATAATTTACGTGGCTTGATATTTTTTTGAGATATTTTTAAACAATATATCGAAAAAGTACACTTACATCGAAAAGTATTCATAATGATTTTAGACGGTTCAGGTAGTAAATTTAGACAAAAAACGATTTTTATTTTGTTTCCTAGCACCATGGTGTGATTATGGCATCACCATAGAAATGTGCATAAGCAACAATCACAATTGATCAATAATAATTTATTGAACATTTTTGATTCAACAATTTTCTTATGGTTTGAAGGATGAGAAAATAATCCACCGTGAAACTGAATTTAAACATTTGCCAAATTATATTATTGTAAAATTAGTTTTATATTTCAATAATTAGTTTGAATAAGGAGAAATATACTCGCTTAATAATTTAATCGTTCTTTAACATAAAAATATTAATTATATTGTTAATCTGCTCATTATTTTATCTTTATATTCTTTTACTACAGTCGTTTTGTGTATATTTAGTTTCATGTCTCGAAGGTAAAAAATACTGTCTAATTTTTTACCTAAAATAATGTATGGCAGGTTTGAAGGTAAAATTGAGTAGATTATTTATAAATAAAAAAAAAAAACATAATTATGCCTTTATACACTCGAACGTATAAATTTGTTTATATACGTGTATATATATATATATATATATATATATATATATAATAATAATAATTGAAAAAAAGAAATATTGAAGAGATCTTCACGAGAAAAATAATAAATTCTTAAATAATGAAAATGTATTTTTATTAATAAAATATTAATTAAAATTCTGAATTAAAAAAAGCTTTTTTTAATTAATATATTTACATAATATTACAGAAATGTGTAAGTTAATTTACATCCCTGTTTTAGCCACACGCATAAATACATATGTGTCTATACTTATATACATATATATATATATATATATGATTAAAAATACGTAAATATTTATCATGTACGTTTATGTATATATAAATTATGTACGTATTTGTAAATTTTTACCTTTATATTTTTCTATATTACTTTCAACTTGATTAATTCAAAAGAGGTAGGTAAATAAAAAATATTGATTAAATTTTCTAATTAAATGACTTTTCCTACTTTGTAATATTTTATTTAATACATTATATAATTTTCACATATATATATACACAAATATATATATATATATATATATATATATATATAATGTATGTTTCAAGCATGTTATTTTTAATAAATTGGTCGAATGTTGGACCAAATAGCGAAAAAAGACAGAATTTATATTTTCGGCTTTGTTATTAAGTGATATTATGCAAAATTTCTTTATTTATTGATGTTATAATATTTATGTGTATATATATATATATAGTTCAAATTATTTTGTATAATTTTTTTTATTAAATTGTTATTCATAAAGTTTCAATAAAAATGACTGGTCAATTTGATTTGATATTAAGTATTGTTATACATAAATTAAATTTTATTATTTCCAATGTGTTCGAATGATTCAGAAGAAAAATTAATCTAGCGGATAGTTTATTTCGAAACTGTCATGTACATAAAACGCAATATGTGAAATGTACGTTCATGAATTTTCGATTTGTATCCATTATCGGTGTTGTTTAATTGATTTAAAAAGGGAGCTTATACATGTGGGAGGTAAATCAATTTGTGTTAATTATTATGAAGTATTATCCTGTACAAATAGTGAAGCTAAATTATATATATATATATATATATATATATATATATATATATATATATATATATATATATATATAATGGGAAAAAAGCAACAGAAATAGAAGAAGTTACGAAGTATATCTATCCAGGCCAGCTTATCAATAAAGATGGATCATTCATTGAAGAAGTAATTAGGTAAATAAGAATAGGATGGAGCTCATATGGACGAAACACCTCGATATTTAATTCAAAAATTCTGCACTTTTTGATGAAAAAAGTATTTGATCAATATATGCTACCAGTCCTTACCTACACCAGCGAAACATGGGTGCTTAACGTCAAAATTATTCAAAGACTCCAAAAAACACAGAAAAGTATGGAAAGAAACATGCTAGGAATAACAAGAAGAGATATGAAATGAAGTTTAATTAGTTTTGACATTAAATATTACTGTACATTATTAATTCTCGTCGACAAAACGCTATGGAACATAGAGTCAATATTAAATTGTTTTTTAAGTTGGCCAAAATTAGAGTGGCCCACGCCAAAATGGCACACTATTTATACAAAGGTGTTTTAAATCATAAATATTTGAGAGTAATGTAAAAATAAATTTTATATAAAATGAACTTTATTGAAAGAAACAACTAATTCTTGAAATTAACTAAAAAACGAATATATATATATATATACATACATAGAGAGAGAGAGAGAGAGAAAATTGACGCAAAATTTGTACAACTGTAAGATGCGAATAGAAAGATAATTCTCAAATAAGCAGTAAATTAAACCATTATCCATTATGGTTTCGAAATTTCAATTAAATTTAGAAACAGAAATATTAAATTTAAATTATATTAAACAAATTTGAAAATCATAGTGAAAAAGTAGCGAAAATTTTTGTCATAAACGTAAATACTGTTCAAAACGTCACTAAATACATAGGTAAATACAATATTGGTTTAATTTTTTGCTTTTTAAATCATGAGGTTGATAGGAACATAATTGGAAGGCTTCTCTTCTGAGTTCTAACTTTAATATTTTTCAATGGAAGTGTCATTTCTTCGTGTTGATATTAATATCATTTTAAAGTGCATTTTTCGTTTTGTATTTTGGTAACATCGATTTTGGTTTTATTATTAATTTTGTTCCAAATTGAGCTCTTGAGTTAAAGATTGAAAAGAGGCAAATAAGAGCCTTTTTTGTATGAGTCCAAAACGGGTGATAAAGCAGCAGAAACTGCTTCTAAATTAAACGATGATTTTGGAGTGGGTACTGTTAAGGAACGTACGGTGCAATAATGGTGGTACCAAAATTTCGTGCTGAGAACGAGAGCCTTCAAGATTAAGAAAGTAACGGGCGTCTTTTTTTCTGTTCATAACGACCAACTGAAGGCATTAGTTGAAACCAAACCACGCACAACAATTCGAGAGCTTACACAAAATTTAAGCTTTAGTCATCCAACAGTTCTGGACCATTTAAAACAGTTAGGAAAATCAACAAAGTTTGACAAATGGGTACCGCACAAACTAACTAATTGCAATTATTTTTCGACCAACCTAATACATTATCAATTTACAACTTGAAAATTTCTTTTTGCCGCAAACGATATCCCTCTCATCTACAATATTAACATAGATGTCATGAAAAGAAATGAAAGTTATTAAAGAAGGTATGTATCTATCAATATAATATTAATGTAAATATTATACTATCCTAAGCTCGAAAATTTATTAAAAATATAACTTTATTTTAACCAATTTCTAAAATACTTTCAATAAAAATCATCCTGAATTAATTTTTTGGTGTTTATAATATTTATTTATGCCGATTTGAAGTAATGATTCAGTAATTCATTAATGAAAAAAATCTAAAAGAAAAACAATTTATCGATTCAATTATAGAGAAATACATAATTTTTGAACACAAATCGAAAATGTTCGTTTACAATTATTTATCCTCATTCCTCTACCTTAACATTTAAAAAATATATAACTTGTTTGGTTTTAATTATATATTTATAAAATCTTTTTCACTAAAGTTTACTTCAAAAGTATGTTGTGAAGTTTATTTTATCATACTGTGACACTATTTTTATATTGTACCATACTTTTTGAGCTTCTGTTAAAGTTAATATAAAATTGTATATATATATATATATATATATATATATATATATATATATGTACATATATACGTATATATATATATATATACACGTATATATATATATACATACACGGTAGACTATAAAAAAATCTCACTTCTGGCAAATGAACATATTTTTCACAAAATCTGCCTTCAATTTCAAATCATGAAAAATAAACAATCGTCGAGTCGGCGAGTTATTACGACGTGCCGCGCTCACAGCATGTGAATATTCATCTCGATTGCGTACGTACGTCGGCTGGCTGGCGTTGAAGGGAGGACCGTCGTGGAAGAAGACGAACGCAGCTGAAACGAGTATGCGAGTAAAGTGGATGAGGCGGAGGAAATTGTTAGAGAATGGGAAATGTGGAAAAAACGCACATACAGACAACACTGTTCACACTGTGGCGAGCTGCAGAGAGAATATGTCATCTTGGAAAATGTACGACGAAGCTGTGCTTGTTTTTATTGAAACATTTTTCTACATTACTCATACATTCATACAAATACAAATATATATATATATATATATATATATATATATATATATATATATGTACATATATGAATGTTTTATTTCTTTATTTTTGTAATATCTGCAGGGTAAAGTACAAGATTTCCATCTGCAATCCATTCGTCGTTCATATTCGTGAAACGTACCTTTAGGAAAATGTTCAACTAGTATACATATGTACGTAAAAATAAATAAAATGAAACCAAATTCTCTGTAATGTTCGAAAATTATTCAAATTCTGAAGCATAATGATTGTATTAATTTGCCACGAGCGAGACATTTCTTTGTACCATTATTTTTAAATATAGTAAATAAGTAAAAAAAAAATATGTATTCATTATCCAGTACTATTTATATATATATATATATATAGTAATCATATATAAAAGAATAAAATTCAAATGGATTCATACTTAGATAATTATAGTGTGCATAGTAGAGACTTTAAATGAGGTAAAATTTTATGCTAGAAAGAAGTAAAATGTATTTAACTGTATTATGATTTTAAAAACTTGAAGATTTGAATCTTTAAAGTACAATTTTTTTATCTATAAGCAGGGACATATGAATTATAAATTTGTCACTAGAATGCGAATTTATTAACCTTGCGCATGATGGAATTTTGATTTTGATTATTTTTTTACCTTCAATTCATTTATTGAATTGAAATAAAACTTATTTAGGGTATGAACAATTAGATTTTTTTTCAAAAGTTTATTACCACTGTGCCATTTGCGAGAAACGAAAGTAATAGTAACTTTTATAATAGTCGTTAATCCGAATTATTACATTATATATTATTAATTAATTAATATATAATACCTGCTATAAACATATAATAAATGATAAAATATAATATACAATAAAAAACTACTCACTATGCTCGTCGACAGCCGGGGTGCTTCGCCCCCGCTCGCTTTGCTTGCATTCTCGATTCGCCTCGCTTGTATCGCACATATTCGCTTAATATTGTAATGTATATATATATATATATATATATATATATATATATAAATGTTAGTATGTCTATTCGATCACTCTCGCAGTTTAATTGTAACGTTGTTGTTTTCTAATGTCCCACATTTCATTGTGGTTTTTATGATTCCAATATCATAATTTTTCGTAAAAATTTCGTGTAACTTCGGGTTTCATCGTTAATAATAATTTTATATAAAGTTTTTACAAAATTCTTTGAATATTTTTTGACCAGTTTACGGAATAATATATATATATATATATATATATATATATATATATATATATATATATATATATATAGTAATGTAGATAATGAAAATTATACAATTTATATTAAATAATTAAATGAAAAAAGTAATATTAATATAAATTATTTAATAATTAAAAAATTATTAAATATTTAACATTAATAACATTTTAATTTGGTTATAGAAAAGCACTTGTATAAACAAAGGATGGCGTCTGATGACTGAATTTTATTAGGAAATGTTCACACTTCAAAATGATATAAGAAACATCTGTCACTGCCCACATCATACGCACCTAGTGCTGTCTATACGTGAATAGCGGCTTTAAATGCAACCTCTTATTAAATATTCTATTATTTTTAAATTTTATCACTTTGTATAAATTTCAACCCGTAAAAAATTTTATATACTAGAAAATAAGACAATCTTTCTTATAAACACAGTTACTTATATACAGAAATAATAATTATTATTAGAGATGCTGATTGGAAGGCAGTTCCTTAAATAAATAAATATTTTCAAGAGAAAAATAAATATAGAAATTGCGGTCTGGTACAAAAAATATCTTGAATAAAATTAATTAAGAATTATAATTTAATGATGGAAAAATACAAATATAATTGATAAGTGTTCTGAAACGAAGAATTCACACAAGTGGATAAAAATTTTATCGACGGACACAACGGTTACTATTTATAATAGAGATGAAAAAAACATCTAGCGTAGGAAAAAGCACATAAATCATTTATAATAAAGAGAGGAAAAAAGGTAGTGAGGGTAAATATTACGGTACCGTTCTAGAGAATCAAGTAGAACTTATTATTTATAAAGGCAGTTTCAATGACGACCTCACAATATATAAGAACTGTAAGAAAACGTTCAGATTTTTTTTAAATGTTTCAAAAGAATATCATTATAACTCGACTATTGGTATAATTTTTATTTTTGAAAATTAATATTTTAATCTCTCATAAACGAACACTTTTTCTTAGATCAAAAATGTTCATTAATTGAAAATGTGTTTATACGTTTTTTTCACAATGTTCTACTGAAATATTATTTGGAGTAGTTTTTTTATTTAAGTGATGAATTAATAAATAATTTAAGAAATTTAATTATTTATTATACGTACTACATTTGACTAAAAAACTATATTTTTTATGTAAGATTACCTATAATATAAAGATAATTTTGTAAGTAAATGTCCTTCAGTGTATTTTTTTAAAAAAATTAAAATATTTAAAATTTCATAAACTGTAGCAGATGCCAAGAGAGCTAAAATGTGATAGTACAATTATAGATTATGCACTCTTTTCGGAAAAAGTGAGATAAGATTATTTGAAAATATATTTTATTGGATATCAAATAGAGGAAGTAATCAATTAAAAATGATTTTTATCGTTTCGTTTATTTTACTTATTGAATTATGTTGGAAAATTCACATCCTTTCTTTTTAATATTTAACAGAAAAATATCTGATAAAATTTAATGAAAATGTTTTTAAATGACTAACTATATATGGTGTATTTGTTGATTTTTTTTATACGCATATCTATAGGCTTCAATTATTTTTTTGAAAGTTGTAGGTATTTATATTATTACAAGATAATTTTCATTATATTAAATTTGGGACGATTCGAAACACGAAAATTATAATCTTTTTGTTTGTCTTTTTACAGCATTACTTAAAAAAGTTAAAAATACTTTTTAGAAAAACAATTACGTGAAAATTAATTCTCCGAAAATATACTTCTATCAAATTAGTATTCGATGATGATTTTATTTGGCTGAAACTGACTTAAAATTGACCTGACTAAATTTTATCACTCGATGATTACAGCTAATCAAATTTCACTAGAATAGGGACAAATTTGATCAAATTCAGATTTGACCAGTACTGATGGATTTATAATCAGATCTAATCATACCTGACCAGATATTACTAGATATGACCGATTCGTGTCTTTATCTGACTATACATAATTAAATCTGCCAATTTATGATTATACTTGACCAGATATTATCAAATATAACTCGATTGAAGTCAGGTCAGATCAATTTATTTTTATCTAACCATATTTGACCAGATATGACCATTCCTGATCATTTCGTAACCAAATCTGACTAAACCAGATCAAATGGAACATAACCAGATCTATCCTTAACTGGCCTGAATTATTTTAATTACATACAAATATAAAAAATGATTTTATTGAAATTTCTTTGTATTTTCAAAGAATTTACTTTTGAAAAAACATCTTTTTAAGTATTATTTTCAAAGATTTTTTTAGCTAGGGGAAAAGTCTTGGAAACTAGTTAAAGTACCATTAATAATTGGTTTGGATTGCAATATTCAACCAACTTTATTATTTTTGATTGATTTTAAAGTAATTAATATTTCTTATTTATTTTTTATTATCTGAGAACTAATTATATCCCATTTGATAAATGAATATCCTGTCAAATTATTATTTTCTCTTTTTTCTTCTTATAAATCAAGACTTATTTGTAATATATTTATTTATTTGTATATTTTACACTAATTTTTATATGTTCTAATGGAGAAAAAAATATAATTTCACTATTACATTACTAAAAATAAAAAGTTTGGCATGTATTTAATTATAATATATATATGATTCAAATTTTGCTAATCGAATTCATTAAATAACACTGATAAACAAAATTTTTGACATATGAAACGTTTATTGTATTACTGACATAACTCTTTACGCTGAATTCAAATATGCGATCAGAATTTTTGTACTATCCACAGTTTTTGTACAAAGTTTAAGTATTGCTTTTTTGGAATTTTGGATATTTGTCAGTGATGATTAATGTACGTAATACAATATTTTAAATGATTATTATTAGGTATATTTAATTAGAACAGAAGATGGGCACAAGTAATTTACAATTTTGTACCAACTGACGGATTAGGATAATGGTTCTCAGCACATGAGCTTTACTATACCCATGGTGTAGCATGAACCAGAAGATCATTCATCGGACTGTTATTTCTGTATTACAAAGATAGAAGGAATAAATAGTAAACCCAAACACACAGTAAAGTACCCAAATTGGCTATCTGCTATGATGCAAGTACCTCATTGTGAGGATTTACCTGTAGCACATCCTCCAACACAATTGTAGAAGATGAATCGGAACAGGAGACAGCTACGAAAGTTCAAAATGAAGAGCAAGATGATCCTACTTTTGAAACAAGTACTTCTTCTTGTGGATCTCATCTGTTAATACAAGGCAAATTAAACGCCAATGTTCGGGATTTAAATTTGTCTAAAAAACTGGTCGAAATTTTGGGTTCTAGGCTGAAAGGCTGGAATCTCCTTCAGAATGACACTAAAGTGTTTCTTTCATAATCACCAGGAAGAGTTTCAAGCTTTCTATTCTGAAAAAAATGATTTATTGTATTGTAACAATATTTGTGCTATGATGGATGTACTTGATCATAAACATAAAACAACAGAGTTGAGACTATTTATTGACTCTTCGAAAACTAGTTTTAAGGCTGTCTTTTTGAACAATGGGAACAAATTTTATTCTATGCCGTTAGCTTATGCAACTAACATGAAGGAAACATATGAAAATATGAAAATCCTGTTGGAAAAATATCAGTAAGGCAATATTGTTGGACCATATGCGGCGACTTAAAGATCATTACGTTGTTAATGGATTTGCAGCTCGGCTATACTAAATTTTGTCGTTTCTTGTGTGAATGGGACAGTAGGGACAAGAAAAATCATTACATCAAGAAGAATGGCCAAAGCATGAGTCATTTACGCCAGGGTAGAAAAATGTTATACATTCTTCACTGGTCAACTCTGATATGATATTTTTATTTCCTTTTTATATAATGTTAGGGATTTTCAAAAACTTTGTTAAACCAATGGATAAAAATGGTGCTACGTTTTGTTATTTTAAGGAAAAATTCCTTGTGTAAGTGATGCTAAAATCAACGAAGGAGTTTTTATGGGCCCCCAAATAGGAGATTTGGTTGGAGATAGGAAAGTCGAAGATCTGTTAATTCAAGTTGAAAAATCAGCGCAATGATTATTAAAAATTGTTATACAAATTTGTTTAGAAAATCGTAAAGCCCCGAACCACCGTGAGATTGTGGGTGAACTGTTACAGCCATACAAAAATATGAGGAGTGGTATGTCGCTCAAAATACATTTCTTGGATTCTCACCTCGATTTATCCTCTGACAATCTTTATACCCTCAGTGATTATTAACACGGGGACAGTTTCCACTAAGACATATCTGTCTTGAAAAAGAGGTGCCAGTGACAGTAGAGTGCAAGAATGATTACTGTTGAACTCTGAAAATGGATATTCTAGATGCCAAACACACAAGGAAATTAACAACTCTCACATTTTAGGTAAGTTAAATAATGTCGTGTATTTATGTAAATATATACACGTTTCTTTCACACTTAATCTGGGTGTCACAAAAAAAAGTGGGGGATTGAAAAAAACCTCTTCACATCTTTGAATTCAGCATAAAAAAAATCTATTAGAATCAGGTATTTTCCCCCTTGTGACAAAAAAAAGTTCAATTTTGTTCTCCAGTGTAATAGTTTTCCAACAATTTTCAGTACTGTTACTTCATAATCTATAAACGATGCTATTAGCTATGTCAATTTAACAAATTTCTGGAATAATCTGTTTTAAATATTGTAAACCCTATCCCACTGTTTATTTGAACTCTGTGATTTTTCCCTTTTTACCATATAAAATTTGCAACTTTTGTTAATAATATTTTATCATATAACGATATTTACAATACGTGTTATGTTAACATATGCAAATTCCAAATAAATAAAAAAAAAGATATAATTTAAATTTTAGTATTTTAGTATAAATATTAGTAGAAAAGATGTATTAAGTTCAAGAAAATTTATAAATACGTAAAAAGCTAGTTAAAAGCTAGCAAAAAGTTCAAGTATAAATATTTTCTTCTTCATCGTGTAGTAATTAAAATAAAACTTAAAATATTTTGGATATATTAATACATTTTTTTTTATCTTACATATATATATATATATATATATATATAATGTGATATATATGTATATATATATATATAGTGCGATTTAAAAGTCGCCCAATCCACATTAAAGAACCGTTTTTAATTTAGGTTTACAAATTGTCAACAAAGGATTATAACAGATGATAAAAGGGACCACCCTCTTTTTAAATACTAGACTAAACTCCTATTATTATTATTGTCGTGATATTTCTATTATTTGGTTATTTAAATTATTGCATTTTACAGATATTATTAACTATGTTTACATTTATTTGTGCCTCATTGGATAGTTAAACATGATAAAACTGAGAGCAAAACTTTCTTAGACGGCTCAAGCGAACATGAATTAAACTTCTCAAGTACGTCATTATTTAGTAATGAAGACCGAATAGTATATTTCTTTTCTTTTTACGTTTCCAATCTAGTAGAATCTTTTAATTTAATCTGCTATTTTATACTTATTAGTTATTTAAAAAAACTGAAACGATTTGTTGAAGTTTATTTGAACAATTAATTATAATTTGGATGTTATATAATGTTCAATTATTTAAACATATTTGAGCCAGGTAAATTTTATCTTGGAAACCATATAATATATATATTACCACCAATTATTAGCAGGGTCAGAGCATTTAACAAAATAGTGTTTCAAATGTAAACGTCCGTAAAGTTTCCAACGTTAATATCGGTATTTAATTCCGTTAGCACAAAATAATAAATATTTGCCTATCTGGCAATGCTAGTTTTGAATCATACTATATATATATATATATATATATATATATATATATATAAATATATATATATATATATATATATATATATATATATATATATATATACATGCATGTACACATATATACAAACATACATACATATGTACAAATGCATATATATACATATATATATATATATATATATATATATATATATATATATATGTATATATATATATATATATATACATACGTACATACATACATACATACATACATACCGTACATACGTACATAGTTGTGTTGATATATAAAATAACACAAGTAATTATTGTAAAAAAAATCATTTTAATTTTAAATTGAAAAGTTTGTCATGGTTTGAATTAATATTTACCAGTTACGAAGATTTTATTGTTTAAACAATAGTGTTAAATCTTTCATTTTTAAAAAATAATTGATTTATTATTTAAGAACTATTAGTTCAAAATGTATTTACTACAAGTATTATGAATTTTTTTTAAAAGCGTAATTAGTTTTTAATTCATTTGTCTTCATTTCATAAGGGTAGTTTTTCATTTTTTAATCTTATTGAATTTTGCTAAGTATTATCAAAAATTGTAAAAAACTAAGAAATAATTAAATTAAATATTTCACTACATAATTTCAGTATACAACATACTTTGAAACACAAAATAATTTCTAAAATTGCCTAGTACTTACAAAAAAAACTCAGCATTGACGTAAAGAAAACATCAGGTAGAAAACTAATAACAAAAGTACTCAGTGAAACTAAACCGAATACAAAGTTTACTTGAAATAAAAGCAAGTAAAATGGAAGAAAGAGTTTCAACGAAAGTCGAAATTAAGTAGCAAAAAATATATATGTACAAGAGGAAATAGTTTGTTTAGTTTTGAGAGGCGGCGCATTGCCATTTTTAATGGAAACTTTCCAGAGAAAGATATATATTAGAATAATTTTAATACGAGTTGACAGTGAACATTGTTCTAGCTACTCTCGAGTAGAAAATTAATTTTCAAGTTTTATGCTTTCCGCAAACTCTATAGAATTTTCTCGTTACGTAAGATCAAAGGAAATTCTTCACTCATTGCTTTGTCCTTTTATTTAATCAACGTCGACGATATTGTTGTCGAATTTGTAGAGCGGCGGCGTGTACTTTATTTTTTTCCTCTTTTCTTATCGTTATTACTTACCTCCAGCGTTCACTCAGCAGACAGGCTAAGAAAATTGTTTGCACGCTTTTAGATGAACATTTATTCTGTAGGTTTATTTATTTACGTTTTACAAGGAACATGCGTACCGTTCTTAACTAAGGAACCTGCAGAATTCTATTTTATACATATTTTAATTATTTCGTTCAAATTGCTCAGTTATAATACGTCAGCTTATTTAAATATCAAATGGAAACGATGGAAATGTTGATCTTGATATATATTTATAATTTAACAGTAAGCTAAAAAATATTACTTAAATCTTTTTCTAATAATTTAAATTAAATACAGAATTTTGCTCAGAAATGATTGTTAAATAAAAAAATATTTATTCTTTAATTTTATATAATAAAAATATTCTACTTATCTGATATTATAAAAAAAATCTGCTGAAAAGGCTTCAATAATTGATCATTGATCCTTTTTGACTGTTTCTTGTGTACATGATAATCCCATCATTTTTAGAGCACTAAAGTATAGAAAAATCTGATCAATTATAAATGTGAAAAAATAGATTTTTACAGTGCCTTAGTGTTCTAAAGAGAATAGAATATTTATATAATTGTGCTTAAACTAGAAGTAAAAACAATTAATCATCAACAATTTAACATTTTTCATTAGATTTTTTTTTATTCCTGAATTGAGTCAATCTGAAAGTGATTTAGGCATAGTGCCAAAAACATATTGTGGGAAAAGATTTTATTTATATTTAAAAACAAAATTAATGAACATTTTCAATTATCATGTTTATTTTATATTCCAATATTTGAATATAATAACATATAGTAATATTTAAAAAATATAGTTTTCACACATATATAACAGTTTTAAATATTGGATGAATCGAAAGAAATTCTGTCACTTTACAGTGGATGGCGTTATAATCGTCCATTAGTGGAACACAAAATTGTTAAAAAATATATGTATTATATAGTATTGAAATTTTTATGTTTAACAGTTGTAGTTAAAATCTAAAATTTGTTGGTTTCCAATGGGTTTTTATTAAATTAATCATTATTGAAAATAAACAAGGAAAATTCGAATTTTTATCATTTCAGTTACTCGAGTTTTAGAAGAAAACAAATATTTCAGCAAGTACAAAAATTACTGTCAGTTGTATGGAAACGAAGCAATAACTGATAGAACCATCAGGAGTAAATTTACAAAATTCAGACCTGACTATTGACATTTTTGATCAGTTACGATCTGGCTCTAGTGAGGTTGAGATTTTATTTAAAATTTATTGAAAACAAATCTGAAAATACTTATTGAAGATATTAATGAGAAATTGAACATTGATAAATTAATGACCCCTTAAAAAGTTTGGACATATTTGAAATCTCAATGTTTGGGTACCAAATTTACTGAAAACAATTAAATAAATTTAGTCTTATTATTAAATTATTTGTTTAGGTAATTGAATTGAGACGATTATCATATCGATTCTTCTCTGATGATGAAAAACTGATTTGTCAGTCATGTGGATTAAAAAAATGTGTCAGCAATTAATGAAACTAATTAATACCATAGGGTTGATTATCTAATCGGTATATTTTTGTGATTGTTTATCCCTCAACCCATATATCACAAAATAAAATCTGATCAAAAATGTTTAATGATTAATAACCATTAAACATCATTTTTGATTATTGATTTTGTGTATATTTCGATGACAATGATTTTATTCTTAAAGCGTTAACATACAAAACAATTAGATTTTTTTCATCTTTTTTATTGTTGTAAAAATAATTTGTGAAAATTAATTTATGCATGGAGTGAAAACTATATTGTGATATTATTATTTGTATTTTAGACTTTAATTTTTAATAAAAAAATTTTTTCTAAAATTTTGAAAAGGACATTTCTTGGATGAAAAATTACTTTTTTATATATATAATAAGCAATTAGCATAATCAAGATAAATTTGAGTTTTAAACCGAACATAAATATAAGATGTAAAAATTAATTCGGTGCCTTTTTTATAGAAAATGAATATTTTTAGAAAAATGGAGAATACATTTCAATCCTTAAAATATCACCCATTACTTTAATAAATTTACTCCATCTCTCGGGTAACTGACGAATCCCTTGTCGAAAAAACATGTCGGCTTCGAGTCGATGAAGTCGTTATGTATTTTTGGACCTATTCCACTATTTAAGCGTTTTTTTTATACTTTATTCATCACAAAACCTTCTCCCAAAAATGAATAAATCATTCCAGCGGCTTCTGCAGCATTTTTTTCAACAGTAATGCGAAAAGTATGCTGCTGTTCGGACGCCATCAGGTTCACTATTGTTTTGTTAGATTATGCCAACGTTTTGGCCAAGATATTTTGTATTTTTAAATATTAAGGTCGACACTTCAAAATCCTAAAACGTCGAAAAAATATTTTATTTTATAACTGAGTTATAAATGATTTAATTTTTAGAGACTGAATTAATTTTTACACCTAAGAGTTTTAAAAAATAAAATCTTTTTTATTGTTCACTCTTATTTTCAGTATGTGAAATTGTTTATTTTTCTACTAAATACAAAAGTCTGTGATTTCTTTTTTTATGTCTTTTTTTATAAATAATTTATAATTTACAAAATTCAATTCTAGCATAAATAATCATAATGATATTCGCATGTTCAGAATAAAAACCTTGTTGAATAGGATGTAAATGCTTTGTAGTTTAAAAAAGTTGAAAATCTAAACATGAGAAAATAGTGAATGAAGTACAGGTAAATTACTTTTAGATTATTAGATAAAAAGATTACTATATTACTTTTAGATTATTAGGTATATTTCTAGATTTTTAATCTTTTGTACGACCAAAGCCTCTTATGGTATTATAAACAATGTAATCATCAATAAGTTTTCTGTTAATGAAATTGATTTTTCAATACGTTTTTATCTACTGACAGAATATATTTCATATATATGTATATATATATATATATATATATATATATATATATATATATATATATATATATATATATATATATATATATATATATATATAATCGTCGTTCGTTTTCATATTGTTAAGTATATATTTACATACATACCTTTGTAAAAGAAAGAAAGTGTTTTTGTGGATATTTATATATTTTCCCATCACCATTTTATTCTATTCACTACGTTGCTTGTGTCTGTTTTTACTGTCGAAACATTTTAATCATCGGTGTTTATAGACGTTTGCTTTTTTTGTGTGCAATAGATTTTTTTGTTTACTGGAGACTTTTCAAAAGATACTGTTTTTTACCCCAAAATATACGAACGCAATAGAAATAATGAACGTTTTAATTAAAAACTTAACGATGAGACCGTTTCAGTCTCTGAACGTATATTTAAAATTAAAAAAAATAGTCTTAAAATGTATCTCTGTTTATATATATGTATAGATATATATATATATATGTATGTATATACATATGTATATATATATATGCATATGTGTGTGTGTATTGTGAATAAGAGAGAAATATTTTACTAGATGAAAATAATAAAATCGCCGGAATTATTTTATGTAAAAAAAGAAATAAAATAAATTAAACTTTTTTCATCCGGATAGTTTTTTTTCTCAAATTTTGCAAAATATTCAGTAAAATGGTTCTGAAATGATATTAAATTCATCTATATGCTACTCAAAAAATAACCAGGGTTTAGGACAGACACAGTACTGAGTCCAAATTTAACTAGCGGTAGAATAATCCTCTCTAATGAATATTAAATACAGCATGGATATATATATATATATATTAAAAAAAATGCTTAAGATTCCATAATGACTTCCACTTACACCTGAATTGAAAATCAAAGAATTCAAAAATCAGTAATTATACATTTAATTCATTTTAACAAAAAATATCCTTAAGAAGTAATATGAATAAGTAAAAATAATTAAGTTTAAACAAAGCATAGGATCAATAGATACATTTTCTTCAAAATAAGTTACTGCTACCTTAAAAGAAGTGTTTAAATAACTTAGTCGAGAAAATAAAGAAAAAAGTATGATGTACATAGATATTTTAATTTTTCTGATAATATAATAATGACTCCTTTTGTACAATAATTTTATATACATATGAAATAACCATCATTGATGTATTATTCTACTGATTTTGGTCCGTCTTAGTCACGTGACTAATACTGTGTTCCAAATTATTTCGTTCTTTGACCTATCAGATTGCTTGTAGAAAGTAGTTGTAGCAGATTATTATATAAGTAATTCAACGGATCCAAGCTCAGCAGGGTAATTAAGGAAACGTTGAAACTGTGTAAAATAATTATCACAAATGAATTTCTCAACTCATCGTATAAAACCATAAAAGCGTTTTCAATTCAATAGTGTAAAATAATTAATTATTCATCATTTCGAACTGTTTCTTATATGTATTTCTATGGCGAAGCTTTCGTTTTCAAAGCGCTAAGATGGAGAAAAATCTTTTTCAGAAAAATAGTATCTTAATAATCTCTTTTCTGATGGCGTACTAATGAAATGTGGTAATGAGATTTTTTTTAATTCTTGAGAGCTTTCCTAAAATTGAGATAGAGAGAAACTTGTAAATTTGTAGTTCAGAATTTTTAAAATCACTTTTAACATGTTAACCCATTTCCAGCTCATCTTCAGTTATCACACAAACGTTTTACGGGTTTCGGTCACGTTGTTATTATCGTTCCTTTATCCTTTTTCAAGTATTATCGACCAATCTACACATGTTTTTAATATATGTTAAAAACTGACACTTATCATAATCACATATAGTTTATAAACTTGAAACGAACTGGCTTATATAAATCTCTTCCAATCCAATTAAAAAATTCGAAAAAACATTTAGTTCAGTCCAATCATATTCAAAATGTTCTGAAGCAGGACTCGTAATGTTTTCGAAATCTAATAACAGTTTATTATATCACTGCGCAAAAGATTTTCATTTTCATTTTGAACGGTTAATTTTAAGGAGTAACTAATTTTTATGGTGTTTAATTATTTTCAATTCTAACTTCATTTCAATATTTCGTATCATTATAGATTATTCCATTAATGAGGATAACTCTGTATGTGCCATTTCATCGTTATTTTGTCGAAGTTTGTTTTGAATATCTCTCGAGTTACACAAGAATATATGATATTTATACCCAACCACTCGTTGAACACTCAATAGCGATACCATCGACCGTTGTGGTGGCGCCTCACGAATATTTGCGTTAGGAGCGCACTCCATCTCTTGATTCCACCCCTCGTTCGCAGCAATACCGTTACGCGGAACACAAATGCGTCGAAAATGTCTCTCTGTCGCCATTATGTGTGTTTAGAAAACCATCATTCACAATATTATGTCTTTAGTGCGTGTTCCACGGGCCATATTGCATCCACTGTGGGATTACACCCGGTGTTCTTTAGACATTTTAACGCACTTTTTATTCTTATATACATATATATATATATATATATATATATATATATATATATATGTATATATATACAGTTTCATGTCATGAATACCTCACCAACACCGTCATTGTTGTTACATACAGTGATTTAAATCGCATTGTTTTGGAACACTCCGCGTGCTCTTCTTCATATGATCATTATTATTATTATTACAGAGTTTTATAGGTTTCGTATCAACTGAACGTGTTTATGGTTATATGTGAAATTTTACAGTGGATTGAAGAAAACAGACACGTTTTAGCGTGAACTAGGGCCATTTCGATACTTTTTAGCGGTAATCCGAGTATCGGCTGAAAATTGAAGTTGATTTAAGGGCGGATCGTTTTTCGGACATGTTTTTTTATGGATTTGTAAAGAGGTCGTTATCTCTCTTTTATTTGTATGTTATGTGTCGTTATTTTCTCTATAGTGTTCCGTTTCTAATATAAGAGTGTATAACCAATGTTATGAATAAAATTTATTTAGATTTTTTCAGTTTTTTTTACGTTATAATACAATTGTTTGCATTGTAAAGTTTATCGAAATTCATTGTTTAAAATTAATATTTTTCTCTGAAACTCATAAGTAAAACAGATTTCCGAATAATTAAAACAGTAATAATGAGTGATATTTTTTTGTATAATCAGAAAATTCTTCAAAGTATAATTTTTCCAGAAAATTTCTTTTTCATTTGCGTAAATAATTCAGAAAAGGTTTAATTAGACATCTGCTTAGAAGTAATCTGAATTGGTTAGTCCGAGCGATGTATCATCCAAACTCCATTAAGCTCAGTCAGTCCTGATTAAATTTGGTCAAACCTGGTCAAGCTTTGTGAAGCTTTTTCTGATCCAATTAGATCAGGGATGTTTAGCTGGGTCCTGGTTAGTTTAGGTTTGATCATGTTAAGTTTAGTATATTCAGTTAAGTCATATTACTTTATATCAAGTCAGATCTTATAATATCAAATTAGTTTCAATAGTGATTTTAAAGATTGATACTTGTAAAGATTTTTTTTTTACTTCTTGGTTACGAATAATGTACCTGTAACCGTTCTTTATATCTGCTACATTGTTTTTAATTTATTCAGTTCAATAATTTGCTCTTTCTAAAGTCCTCTGCAACTTTTTTATTATACTCTCATTTCTAAGTTAATATTATATAATATATATATATATATATATATATATATATATATATATTATAGAAAAATAAATATTAATCATAAAAGGGTTCAAATATATAACATAAATAAAAATTATACAGTAAATAGATAATTGAGAACAAATTTGAGGACATCCGTTTCGAAAAGTAACAAAGGATTTACTTCCGTTTGATGAAGACAGAAGAGTTAATATTCAGGGTTCTAATTTACTGCAGGTACGAGAATGTCTTTGAAAAATTAAAAATTTGCCCACCGGTTTTTTATAACACCAATTTAATTTTTAAAGAAGAATCGTTATTTCTATTATTATAAACATAAATTATTCTTGATTAAAGTCCGAAAATAATAATTAAACTTATGAATGATTTAAATATAAAAGTAAAATTTTATAGTTTTCATCAATTATTCAACCAGAGTTCTTCAATTATTGCATTTAGGATATACAATCTAAAATATCTATATAAAACAAAACGTGCTTCTTTTCTCTAAATTTCTTTGAAATCTTGTTTTTCAAAATAGAATTTGGATACCGTATGCTTCCAATGTACTGTAATTACAATATCACTGGTGTAAAATAAACTTTTTTATCTGCTTTGAATTGGATCGTGACTGAGAGAAATTTAAACTTAAATATAACTCATTTTTTTTTGTTTTACAGTAAATGTAAACATTTAAGTGAATCTATAAATGTTTATATATATATATATATATATATATATATATATATATATATATATTATTAATTTTACACTCATTTAATTTGTTTGTTTTAATAAAAAAATGTTTTAAATTACACTATTTCTCACTTATCTCATTTTTTTCTTTTAAAACATGAACCAGTTATATTATTACAATATATTTATAATTGTACAAAACACTTCTAAGAATTTACATTTTTTAAATTGAGAATTAACAAGAGTAAATATGATATGCTTATTAACTTATATTAGAAATTCATATTTCAAAATATTTATGTCATCATAACGTAGCACTGTGGATAAATTAACATTCAAAAATTAATTTTTCAGTCATCTCACAAACATCTGAAAGTTTTCTATCAAAATATTCAATATCTTATTTATGATCATTTTAAATTGCTGCTTATTTTTCTATGACACTGCTGTCATTCTCAGACTAAGAAAATAGAGAAAAATCAATTTTTTGTATACTTCAGCACTCTGAGAATAATGATAACTTCAAATTAATATTTTTAATCAGAAACTATTTTCAATTTTGTGAAGTAAGTACGTATACCTTTACATATATATATATATATATATATATATATATATATATATATATACCAACCGAATTATTGAATAAGGTCTCATTATCTTCTCTTTTGAAATTTTTTCTTAGTGTGTAAAATATTTATATATTAGATCCTCTATTTTTCTTTTTTATTCTCATATATATATATATATATATATATATATATATATATACATAAATGTAAACTCTGCCAGTAAAGTAATTTTGAGAAAAATAAACAAAAAATTTATTTGAAAATGAAGTAATAGTTCTTTGATGAAAATGTTTATAAATAAAAACGTCACGAATTTAATTAAAAGAGTCATTAAAAATAATGAAAAATAAACTACGATGTTCAACAAAAAAGAAAATTATATAAAAAATTCTCTCATGAAGAAACAGTGTCAGTTACTCTGTTTAACTACTTTAAAAATTGTGTAATTTATCTCTCTGCAAAAAGTATTTCCTTTAGAAAGAAATGAAATAACTTCATAGTAATAAATATATAGTTAATGTATACATTTCTATTTAAATATGTATATATATATATATAAACACATACATATGTGTGTATACATTCATAGATAGAACGTCCTCGCTACATGTAATAGTTTTTCGTTTAATTAAAATTGTTGAATATTCTAATACAAAGTTTTCATTGAAATTAAACTAGTTCGCATGAAAATCAATGTTTTAATATGGATTTTTAACAATGAGCAAATTATACGTGCATAAAAAAATATATATATTTTCATGTGATATATTATGTTCAGTCTCTGATGTAAACATATAATTACTAGGCGAAAACTATTTCCTATCTAAATATTAAATATTTCTAAAACACTCTCTGTGACTAGAATTTACTTATAATGAACACTTGTTAATTAATAATTTTGTATTTATGTTTCTGTATTTAGTTTCGAATCTTTTAATTTATTTATTGAAATTTAATTACTTTCAGAGGAAAATTTTCATCTATTTTAAATAAGTGACAGCTGTTAGTATTAATTATTAGATAACGTCTTTTAACATCTTTCTACCTATTTTACATAAAACATTCTTTTCATGGTATATGTTTGTTGCTTTTATTTCATTCTATTCTTGAAACTCTTTTTAAATCTCTATTCTAAATAATTTCGCCATATATGAGTTCCTCATAGAAATGTATAAATTAAATATGATCAATTATCAAATAATTTTTGGTTTGTAAAGAGGTTGGAAAATTCAATTATAAAAATATCTCAAGACATAGAGCTAAATCTATATTGTGGTAATTGTTATTGTTTCTGGATCAATGGCTCCTCATTTTTAAAATCAGTTTTGAAACTCGTCATGTTAAACTTTACTTGATTTGTTTTGCAAACTTTCGTCGTGTACAGTGGATACCTTGCAATTATTTAAGCTTAGGCTGAATTTTTAACAATTTTGTAATTTACTAACGCTTCATTTTACTATATAGAACTGAGTGAATTTTATTTACTATTTTACCAACAACAATCAATTAACAAATGTTTATTTACGTACTCTCTGATATCTAGTTATATGTAAATGCATTGTCTTTCCATTTTGCAAAATCTAATCTTATATTTTACACTATGGAAATATTTTTCAATCAAAAATTGACATTTTCATGTATATTGGGCAGATAATAGATAAATACTTTCGGACATTTTCTTACTGAGATGATAAACAGGCACATTGTTATCAGATGTTTGAATTTCATTTAGAGATTAGTTTTCAAGAGATTTTGTATTTTTATTTTTTTCAATGGAATTTATTTAAGTTTTTGATATATTTTCATTGAAATGAATCTGGCATGAAAACAATGAATTCCTTTTTTCTTGTGTTGATTTTTTTATTTCTTTTGTATATACAACAATGTAAGAATGTATGTCTGAGCTTTATTTTGAGTCACTAATATATATATATACAAGTTTGTTTTGAAAATTGAAGTAATATTTATAAACATTGACAATTAAGTGAAACTGTATGAAAGAACAAGAAAAAGTAAAATTGATGAAGATTATCGACAAGTGTGTCTAATTTATTAAAATTGTTTATTTTAAAATTAGAAAATGTGTACCATTCAATATACAATGTGTTTTAGTACTTGCATAGAACTTATTTTCATGAATTGAATTAATATAATTATTTACTTGTGTAAAAATGTTGTATGTATTTATGCATTTTAAGTTATAAGACTTTCAATAATTTCAAACATATTTAAATGGCGCTGTTTTTTTTAAATGGGCACTGCAGAGTTTTTGAAATAAATATGTATATATATATATATATATATATATATATATATATATATATATATATATTATACAGTTATGTAGAGTGAAAATCATGCACACAGAACACGGCGTGTATTAACAGGATATAAAAAAATAATGTATTCATGAGCACGTAGACGTGGCAAAAAGATTCACGTTTAAGAAATGGTCTTCGTCGTCGTCGGTGTTTGAGAATTGTGTAGTCACGCATGGGTTTTGGAATGAACGGAGACGTACGCACTTGCACACGCACACGCATGCACGCACGCATTCACACGAGCAGCGAAAGAAGCACACAGGTCACGCGTATACACAGATACGTTCGATGATGGTATCAAAGAAAAGAATGACTGTTGAGGAGTAATGAAGTTGTAAGTATAATTCGATATTTACTCGAATTCAACGATTCGATTCGAAACGAATATGGGATCTTCTTTTTATCTTCAATACGTGTTCCACACTTGGCATTATGTTCTTCTTTTGAGCGTTGATTTTAATGAACTCGTGTATATATATATATATATATATATATATATATATATATATATTGCTATTTAAAGTCATTAGTAAATCGGCTAAAGATGTAATTTAAATTTGAGGTCCTGGTAATGAAAAACAGGCTAATGTAATTAGTTGGCTAGCATAAATTATAATACTTGTGTTAGACAACTGATTCCTTTAGTTAACGCAAGTTGTTTGTTGTAAACACGAAATTGTAAAAATAGTTATTTAAACAGGAAGAATTTATCAAGAAATATGTAAATTTATTTTCAAATATATATATTTGTTTGCATATTTCAAGAAATAAATGTTTTTGACTGTTGATGAAAAAAATTAATATAAAAATTAAATTGTATTTGTAAAAATCACATTACTATAAAAACCCTAATATTACTCTTCAACAACTCTACAATAAAAAAATCCTATCACACTATACAAAATAACATCACACCGTATTGTAGGTTACAGAACTAATCCAAACTGTTGGACAACATTTTTCAACCAGCAATTGTTAATAAATTTATATGTACAAATATTTTACTTTCGACACATCATAACCTATTCGTTGTTTTTCATGAATATTATTTTGAGTTAATTAAAGTAATTACCAATTTATTTTGGGACGAGATTATAGATCTTTATTGGAACTTGTGAATAATATTTTATTAAGATTCAAATAATTTTCATTATTACAACAAAATTTTTAAAAAACGCCCTGTTTTAAATAACCACTCTATTAGTATGAGATGGACAAAATTTATTAGGCGTACAAATTTATTCGGGGCCTTTTTAGTAATTGTTTTTGTATAAAATTACTCCATCTGTCGAGTAAGACAAATCAAATCCCTAATTCAAAAAAAGATGGCGGATTTGAGTCAATGAAATTGTAATACATTTTTGGACCTCTTCAACTATTTTAGGATTTCTTGCATGTTTTATGCGAGACAACCTCTTGCCCAAAAGCTGAATATATCATTCTTGTGGGTTTGGGAGCATTTTTTTCAACTGGAAAGTAAAAAGTATACAATTCCTAATATTCTGCTTTTCGGATGCTATCGTATCCATTAGTATCTTATAAGTTTATGCCAGTTACTTGGCCGATATATATATAGTGATTTTAAATATTAAGGTTGACATTTCAAAATACTAAAACGACCAGAAAATATTTTTATTTAAAACAGAGTTATAATTGATTCAATTTAAAGGAACTAAATTAATTTTTAAATCTAACAATTATTTTGAAACAGGTATTTTATATTTATACGTTCTGTACTTTATATAACACAGTTCATACTTATGTCTGTTTTCAGATATAATAACGACACTTTTCATTCTTATTCATTGAAATTTTTTTCATTATTTTATACACACACACACACACACATATGTATATATATATATAAATAAACATATGTATCATAAGATAAAAATCAACATAATTCAAAACAAAGCTCAACACATATAACATACATGTTGTACAACGATACAGGCAATACAGGAAATACAGAAATACGAAGGATTCTACTTTTATCCGGTTGAGCTGGACATGACACTGTTTTCTACTAGTTTTCTTCACTAGAACATGTATATATATATATATATATATATATATATATATATATACATATATATATATATGAAGGTAAATATCCGTGTGCACGGGATGCGCTTTCAAAGAAGAAACTAAGTCATCTGTGAAGATGTCTATCATATATACGTGTTTCTTTAGAACAAAAATCCGTGCACTCCTTTAGGATTTTTATAGACGTCGGCGCTGTTAACGTAACGTGCTTCTATGCCATCGGAGATTATATGTACTTTTTTCTTATTATTTCTATTTCATCGTCGGGACTAAATCTTGTAATAAACGAACAGAAAATATCGATTCCGGAACGGTTCTATTTACCGTCTTAGTTGGTTAGTAAAGGATTTTCCGATGTACACTCATTCAAAGACGACACAGTAGTCGGAATTGAATTATAAAATATTAACCGAATGAAAATCTCATGAAAAAAACACATTTTCTTTTTTATATTATTACAGAATCATGTTTCAATTCCAACGATTTTTTTACAGTCAAGATATTGAATAAAAGAAATTAATTTTATTATTTTATATACCTTATAATATCATAAAATAATTATTAGGGATAAATATAACATATTTTTGCTTTCTGTTAATAAAATTTTGAAACCGTCAAGTGTTGAAAGAATTTCATTCAAGGACTATTCATTTATTAAATTTAGTAAAAAGTGAATATAAGCCTTATTCAAAAATATTTTTTATTATTAAATTTTTTTCATAATAGACACGTAAATTTTTTTCATCATTAAATAGTTTGAGATATTAGTATAAAACAAAGAAAGAAAGAAATCTTAAAATAGCAATTTTTCAGAAGTTATATTGATTTTTCAAAATGATAACTACTATTTTGAACATATTTCTGCCAACGAATAATTCGTTCTTTCATACCTACAACTATGTATATAATTTAGAATACCCTATGAGTATAAGACAATACGTTTAATTTATCATCATTAAAAAAACATTCATTCCAGAAATACTATTAATGTTAATTTCTTGAAGTACAATCATTTGAGAATTAAAATACATATATTTGTTCTAGATATTCATTAATATTACATAGAAATTTAATAATATTAAAGAGTAAGTTTGCATGAATATTCTTTGCTTATATGAAAAATGGATTTATTTTCTCTTTAAAATTGTAGTCACGTTGCAAAATTATTATCGACATAAAACTATAATTTTAAATAGAACTTGTATATTATATATCTCTATCTTGATCTTTACATACACACACACACACACACACATATATATATATATATATATTATTTTTTTAATAAATAAACTATGTGTTGTAGCAGTGGATAAGAAAATAATATAATTGTCAATATGTAATGCCCCATAAACAAATTGAATGATTATTGTTTGTAGAAAATTAAATACTTTTGCTGATGTTATTGCCACTATTTTCTTTTAATTTTAAAATATTACATTATTCTCTCATTTAAATATCTAATGTAAAGAATAATAACAAACGTTAACTTACAAACTTAAATTGATTTGTCATTTACTTGTGCACGATCATTATATTGATAAGATAAAAAGGTACTAAATATCAATTATTGGATGATCTATTCTCAAAGAATTTAAATAACTACAATTATAAAAAAGCTTAATTTTAATTTGAAAGTCCTTCGTGATAAAAATCTTCATTGCATAAAAAGTCGTTTAAAACCCAATTTTATAAAAATTCAGTAGCTATTAATGTAATGAGTGAAGTGATTTACTCTAATTAAAATTAAAAATACGGTGCTAAAGATATTTGATCATTTTTTCGAAAGGAATGTGTTTTTATAAGAAAATATATGAACATTCGAAATGACAATACAGCAAAATTACTGAAATTGAGGAAATAATCAAATTTGTAGTTGTAGCAGTTTATTTATGAAAAAATACCTTCTTATGTATATAGTATATTATTTTCTAAATACCTTTTATATTATATTATTTGTATAAAACATTTTTTTCATGTCTTCCTATATTATAAAATTGAAACAGTGATGCCGTTGTTTTGACATTTATTCGTTCTTTGATTGGTTGATATCGGTCACGTGGTATCTGTTTTGATTAGTTGATATCAGTACATGATCCATGCTTTTTTTCACGGTGTACAACGAAAAGAGCTATATGATTTCAGTGCAAAAGAAATAAAAATACTAATCAAAATATTTTAATCGTTTTAGAATAAAAAAATTACACATTTTAACATTTTATTTTGTTATGTTAATTTTTATAAACTTTTCCAAAAAAAATAAGATTTTCATTTTTCGCAAATTATTTGTGTGTATAATTTATTAACTTCTGTTATTAGTTTGGGGGAGCGAAAAGTGATGAATCTCGTTCCCCCGGGAGGTTACCGAGTGCAGCGAGCAGGTGGCGGATCCCCCTAGATTAGAAAAAAAATGTTTTATTCAATATTAAATTTACAATTTTATTATTTTATAAAATTATTTCTGGTCAAAAATATTCAATAATTGATCATAGTGTTATTTTTGAGATTTTTTTCTACTTAATATTCTCAAGAAGTTAGAATCATTATTAAAATAAACATAGGCAATAAAAAAAAGGAATAATCGTTAATTATTTTCCAATTAATTCATTTTTCAATTCGATTTTAATCAGAAATAAATTCAGAATATGTAATATTCTATATATATATATATATATATATATATAATGTAAATAAAAAAACTGCAAAATTAAGATATGAAGTTAATCTTTTTAATGTTTATTTATTATATTACTGAATAATGTTTTCAAAATTTAGTCTTTGATTTATGACAACTGGTCTTTTATTATATATAAGATGATTGTCAAAAGTAAGTCTTAACAACATTAGAAAATAAATATAGAAAGGGTCGATTGTTCTAAGATTTATTTATTATTATGTACTTTTAATTATTTTTGAAGATACCTTGATAACTTTTTAATTTTTTTCTATAATGATATATATTCACATAATTATAATTGGTATTTCAGTATAATTTAGTGGTTATAGAAACTCTAACTAGATTACTATTAAAGTTCATTGTCATGATAATAATTCGAATCTATATATAAAATAAATATTTTATTTCGTTAAAAATTAGGTGTAACTCGAGTTTTATGGATAGTCATTTTTAAAATATTCTATTCTAATAATTAATATAGAAAACAATAGTTGTAGTTAGAGTTGGATTAATTTAAACAGAGAAAAAAATGTAATTTATAAAAAAATATATTACTTTTCACTCAGAATATATTTAGCAATACTATGTAAAGGAAAATAAAGCGAAATATATACTAGATATGAATATTTCTGGTACGTTCTACGCGAAAAATACATTTCAATATAGAAATAAAATCCGATAATCGATAAACTGCTCCGACCGTTGAATGTATGAGAAACTCGAATAGACATTATTATTCACTTTACGATAAACAAATTTATACAGTCCCGATCTACCGCGAAACATGGAAAAATAAATAAATATATAAGTAAGAAACGAAAAAAAAATGATAAAAGTGTAATTGGAGTACAGATGCATATCCCGCTATATGTTTCAGCTCACAAGTTCAATACATTTCCAGAGAATATGCCAAACCAGCCCACAGTGGAACGCCGTCGACGTGCCATCTGTTCTTTCCTCTCACGGATTTAAAGATTGTGTTATGTTAATACAGTCGACCGAATATTTATTTTACGGTTTCGGCTATTGATATTAAAATTCGAGTTGTTTTCATGAATATTTCTATACAGGCGCACTTGGGAATAAATTAAATTAATGTTTTATGGCACTATTTATAGATAATAACATTTAGGTAGTGAGTGACTTTTTTCTAGTAGTATTGACATTCATGGGATTATGTGTTTAAAATACAGCCGTCTTGGGGAAAAAATGTCTCAAGGTTAAACAACACTGGGGAAAAAGATATATAGTTAAGTAATCGGATTAGAGAAGTGAAAAGTTTTGACTGAAAAAATTTTTGACTACTTATATTTATCTTTCTTTGTTTTCAATATTTAAAATTTTAATTTTTTTCTTTGCACTAATCAAGTCATATACATATATATATCTTTGTGTGTGTATGTATGGTAAACATATTTCATCCTATGAAAGTATATTTGAAGAGAACTTAATCAAATATTCCTTTGCTATATAATCAAATGATATCACTACTTATTTAAACAACTGATGGACTGAATATAAAACATTTAATTGAAAATTTATTAGAAACTCTTAATTAGAAGCGACTGATCTTAATTTTGTACAGCATATCGCATTCATTTAAAGTGAATGATCATTTTTATATTAGATTGGTACAAAAGTAATTGCGGTTATTGATTTTCTATTGATTATTTTCGATTGATTATTTATTGATTTTCGTTCAATTCTTACGGTACCCATTTGTCAAGCCTTTTTGATTTTCCTAGCTGTTTTAAGTGGTCCAGAATTGTTAGATGACTAACGTCTGAATTTGGTGTAAGCTCTCGAATTGTTTTGCATGGTTCTGATTTAACTAACGTCAGAACCTCTTTCGCTGGACATTAATTGGCCGATGCCCGTGACGAATCCGTCCAAAGCAATTCGAAATGCGATGTTACTTGAAATCGTTTCTATAAAAATTTTAAATAGATTGCGTGTAAAAAATGAATACGCTCACACTGTTATGTTAATGAGTATAGACAATATTAGCAGTGTATTAAAGCTCTTCATTAATAATTGTGTACAGTATGATAAACTTCAAAACAATCTTGAATGTGCAAGGCAACGAGACATTTTTACATTGCCAGGTAGTTTCACTGCGCTTGTTATGTTTCGCACATACGAAATTAAAAGTATTAAAAAATGTCATCTCCATTAGATGAAAAAAAATTTTTTTTTGTAACATTTAACAAATTTAGAATGGTGGAAAAGGAAGATAAGTAATTATCTTGTAAATCTACTCCACCCAAACATTGTAATCCAAAACGACATTAGGTTTTGTAACGATCCAGTTCTGATTTTCTGACATTCATTATACGATGTACTATTTGCAAGAATTAGAAAATTGTATGATTATTACCAATTTTTTTTATTTTACTTTTTCTAATTCAAGAAGATTTCAAAATAGGTGTATATTAAAAAGTCAAAGTGTAATCTTAAATTTTGGTTAAACAATTAAATCGCCACTTGGTAAAACATAAATAGTCTAATTTGTCGATAAAAGATCAAATTTATAAACTGGTATAATCAATAATCATGACATAAAAGAGAAAATCAAAAGGAATAAAACATGGGTTGTAGAGATTTTTAGTATTCAAGTTTCAAACAAACTTGTAGGTACACAATATAATAGATACGCAATACTATATGACGTGGAAAATTGATAGTGAAGTTAGTTAAAAAATGATCATAATTAACTATAATTTTCAAAAAGAGTTCATTATAGATTTGTCCAGAGATTATTCCTTTAATGATTTAATTATGTTAGTACAATCAATTAAATCAATTGTACATTAAACTCATTGATATTTCATTTACAAAAATATTCATTAGCATAAAAATACATTGCAATATATAACTACACATCTGGCGAGCAAATGCAATATTCACAATAATATCTCAAACTATGTATTACAATTAAAATATATATAAATATAAATGTTGTTTCACACATACGCAGGCGTACATACACACACAGACATATATATATATATATATATATATATATATATATACATATATATATATATATACATATATATATATATATATATATATATATATATATATATTAATAGAGAGAGAGGGAGGGAGAGAAATAACTTGTTCAAAAAATGTACACACACTTTATCAGCCCGTAACTCATTAAACTATTTTCTATTTCAGTTAAATTAAATTTATAAAAGTAAACATAGGGTAACAATCAGTGTGCATACATTTTTTGGGCTTGTTTATGTATTATATATATATATATATATATATATATATATATATATATATATATATATATATGTAGAGAGAGAGGGGTTTCCCGAGTATAGAATTGTAAGATATATCTGTAATGAAAAAAATAGGGCAAGAAGGTTTTTTCTTTGAATTTCAATATAAAAAGTTTTGAATATGTACATTTATGACTGCTTCACACAGGATATTTCAAATGCAAAGAGCGGGTATGCTAGCTAGTTGAAAAATAAATATAATTTGTTACTGTAAACTGTTTCATATTATGTACTCAATTCAGCGATCTGTTTAAAGTCATCATCAATATATAACTATATATATATATATATATATATATATATATATATATATATAAATGGTAGAAATATAACGAACATTAGCTAATGAGGGTGAATTTAAATTTATGATTTATGATACTTTTCACTGCGAAAAGGGTGTCACCTCTATCGATCATTAATTATTTATCTTAAAATTGTTCTATAACACCTCAAGTTGTATATATATATATATATATATATATATATATATATATATATATATAGTTGAATATAATTTTGTAAGTATTATGTAACAACTTCATACCATTCTTTTATATTGTAATGTAATTTTTATAATGAATTATTAATTTACTTGTACATTTATAGCAGGACAAACAATGAAATGTTCACCTAAGAAATCTATACTTTTCATAGAAGATGAATTTTGAAATTTTAGAATGGTATTTGTTTTCTGCTTTTATATTTAAATTCTTAATAATTTATTGTTTTTGAAGTGTAGTTTCGTATAATATTTAAAAGTTGGTTAGTGTTTTTTTTACATTCTGAGAAAATAATTAAAAAATATTTTTCTAATTGTTGTAGATTCATATATAATACGATTTATTTGATATGTAGTGTTCCAATGTATATGTATCATGGGTAGTTTTCTGTTTTTCGAAAACATTTGTATATTTTTTTGTTATTATTTATTTGAAGATTCAATGTATATATATATATATATCATATAAAAATCTATGATTATATATGTATGTTTAAATTGTGAAATATATGAAAGTCTGTCGCATAAATAGTTATGTATTGATAAAATGTCACTGACAAATATTATCTTTACAGACGCCACCCTATTGTATGTACTTCAAACAAGACATTTATATTTAAAAGAATCTCGTAATACACGTTTGTGACAATTTGATGAAATGTTATTATTTTCTCCGGTTTTCACTTGTTGAATATATATATATATATATACATAATTTTTTAAAAAAATGAGATGAAAATAATGTAATTTCTTGTACAGACAACTAAATGAAATACAATATCTTGTAACTTTTTTTGTTGTATCTTTAGAATCATTTGCCGTCTACACAAAAATCAATATTTTATAAAATCGTTGTGTGTACTCGTACTTCAAAGTCTTTCCTCAATCTTATTTTCTTTTTTATTACAAGCAGAGAAAAGGTAAATTTATTTTATTTCGAAAAAAATGTGTTGTTTCTGAATCATTCATTCGAATTAATATAAATATAATTTGTGTTGTGAATAGATAATAAATACATGAGTAATTCGTTTCAATTGATAAAATAAGATTTATAAAAGTAGTTAAAATCATGTGGAGAAATTAACTTAATTACCATTAATAGTTAATAACAAATTTGTAATTGGTTAAAATTGGTTTGAAATTATATGACTCGTTTATTCTTTTATCATTGAATAATCAATTGAAATATGAAGAATAAAAAATAAATATCATACATAAATGGCTCAAACATCAATATACGTACATTTACACAACATTTACAAGAAGAAACCTGATAGTTTAGTAAATGTCTTAAATATAATGTTTGTTGTGTGTTTTTTCAACTCATTCATTAAGAAAACTATTAACAAATGGCATTTTGATTTTTATATCTGTGAAATCAATAAAGCTTACTAGTTTTAACAAAAGAAATGAATTTGGTGGAAAACTGATTTTTTTCTTATTGATATTAATCAGTCAAATAAAACAAAATATTTTTTCGATCAACGTTAAAAAATTTCTAGGAAGTTGGAAAAATTTATCATACTAATAATATATATTATATTTTATTTATTATACTAATAATTAATAATAGTTAGTAATTTATGAAATGTTCATTATGTAAAGAGTAGTTATGTAAATGCATTATTTTTAAATAATATAAAAAAAACATAGATATCATATATATATATATATATGTTATATATATATATATATATATATATATATATATATTCTTTAAAATATACATTTTAAATATTGTTTATCAATACTAAATCTTTTATGATTAGGTGTGCATATAATGTGAGCATTCGATGCTTTTCTTGTAGAAAATTAAAGTTTATAGGAAAATGGAATACTTTTTAATTCTAAAAATAACCCCTATTGTTTTATATAACTTTGCTCCATCTGTCGGGTAACTGATGAATCGCTTGTCGAAAGAAATATGGCGGTTTTAAGTAATACATCGGCTTAACTTTTGATTATTTCCCAGTTGATGTAGATGATAGATAATTGTTTGCTGGGTAACTCCAAGTTATTGAGCGACTTCCTATTCAGTCTGAGTGGACTTTTCACTTAACAGCTCTTCATGCACCTCGTTGTCATTTTTTTTCGGTTGTTCGAAACGTTATCAATTGGAAAGATTAAAATCCCATTCCGAAACCATTGAAATCATTTGTTGCATTTTTTACGTATCACAACACCTTCCTCCAAAGCTGTTCAAATCACTTCCGCGGCTTCAGTAGCATTTTTTTAGCTGGAATGAGAAAAGTATGCAATGACAGATATGCTGCTTGTTGGACGCCATCATATTAACTACTGTTTTATGAGGTTATTCCAACTTATTGGCCAAGATAAATAAAGTGTTTCTAAATGTTATGGTTGGCATTTCAAAATCATAAAACGACGAGAAAATATTCTAATTTAAAGAGTTATGCTTAATTAAATTTAATGGCGTTAAATTAATTTGTACACCTAGTTTATATATATATATATATATATATATATATATATATATATATATGTGTGTGTGTGTATGCTTTTATGTATGTATATAAACTATTATTCATTTTGGAAAATCGATTTTGCATTAAATAATTTAAAATAAAAGCGATTTAATAAATACTGAAATTGTATACTACAAAATTCAAAATATTGTAAAGAAGTGGATTTACTTATATAAAATAAATAGATTAAAATAAAATTTTACGAATAGCGAACATTATTAGTAGTAAAATATTAAACTATTACATGTATACATACATATATATATATATATATATATATATATATATATATATATATATATATATATATATATATATATATGTGTGTGTGTGTGTGTGTGTGTGTGTGCGCGCGCTTTTCGTGTATACATATAAATATAACATGTATATATAAACATGTTAGGAATTTTGAAATTAATTACTTAATTTCTTACCCTCGTCAATTTTCTTTTGGATAATGTAGCCTTCAATATTATACAAGCCGTACAGAGATTTTTAGAAATAGCGTTTTTTGCTAGTACAGTTGTCGAGAAATGTGTGGAATTCCTTAATAACTTAGAAAATGAACTTATCAATATATAGTTTAAATAATAAACAGTTTATTTTATATTTTGTGAGATATTGATTCAGGATGTAAGTATTAAACCATTTTTTTAATTTCATGACATGTGAACCAAATTTTTATAATGTTGACAAATAATTACTTTTTCTAAAAGAACACATTTTCAGGATATGTGTTTGTGCAACAATAATTTAGATATTGTATGCTTTAGATGTTTGAAATAATATTACAATTTTGGACAGATAACTAGTTACATTAAGAAATTGAAAAAGTACACACAGATCTTCATAATATTATAAACAGGAATATATTAAATATTTTCAAAAATACTGACGTGATATATGCTTAAATATTTTTCCGGATAATCTAACGAAAAATTAAAACATCAATAATAATTTTTCTTTAGACTAAAATATTTAAATTTTATTTTTTTCTGTAAAATTTTCAAAAATAATATAAATTAAAAATAATATATTACTTGAAATAAATTGAAACGCTAAATTAAAAATTAGCAGAATAAAAATTGAAATCGATATCAGTTTGATAGATTTAAATCGAATAAATAAAATGTCTACAAATATATATATATATATATATATATATATATAATTACTAAAATAGGAAGAACAGGCAATATTATTACATAAATACTCAAATGTTTCGTAACCTCATTGAAAACGTACACTAATTTCTGTACAAAACATCTCGAACTAATTAATAACTTCTACGGAATACTTACGATTCCTCTACTTATTCGTTCGTCCCGCAGTGGCAGCATATATTTATTTATTTACGAGTTCCGAGTAGCGTTCGCAGGAATCAAACGAAATAAGATTCCGTCGCCAGAAATTAATTTCGAACGATGCTTTTTAAAGTGGTTTCGTCTACTCAATATCCGTATTTATTATATATGAACTTGCGTTCGTTACCCACAGGTGACTGGCTTCGATGTAATTATTGTTTATTACAGATAAGATGAAGAATCCAATATGGATACGTAGTGAGTAAAGGAGATGGAAACGACAGTTATTTCTTAGCAGCAACTTCAAAGGTCGTTTTGTATATACAGTACATCGATCAAGAAATATTTTTTACCTTACATTGATAGAGTACTTCAACGACTCAAATTTGCTGAAATTACTCCTTTTAAATAATTTATATACATATATATATATATATATATATATATATAGAGAGAGAGAGAGAGAGGAGAAATTATTTTAATTCCAAGTTGAAGAATAATACGTTTTAATACGAGAAATTTATTGAAACCAATTAAAATTAATTAGTTTTATTCCGTGGTATATTTTTCTAAAACTTAATTTCTTTCGTTCCATTATATTAACAATTTGAAGAAACGCACTTAAATATAAAAAAAAATGAATTTCATGACAAAATATTATAAATATAATTAAATAATACTTTTAAATTCACGTCTCTATTTTAATTCACGAAATAAAATAGAGACGAATTGAAAATGTTGAAGATTGTTCTTTTTTTAAAAAAAATAATCAAGCTGAAAATAATTACTGAAGAAAAAACGAAATTTTAGATTTATAAACCTTTTTATTTAATATAAAATTGTTAATAATATTATTAGGTGTTGGAATTAATTCGTAACGTTTTATAAGAGATGGCGTAGGTAGTACATTCTTCCATTGTTCCCTTTAATCAAATATTCCCCGTAAAACAGCTGTCCTTAGGCGTCAGTTTCAGTATGTCATTTGGTTGAAACGTAAATAACAACACTTTGTACTTGATCGAATATGTCGAATTTCGTGTCGGATAAATTGTTTTTGCGGGGAGTTTTACTTCATTACTTGATTATGAAAAAAAGTCCTGCCGAAAGTCATCGTATTTTAGTGGAAGTTTATGGCGACCATGCTCTAGCTGAGCAAACGTGTCGGAAGTGGTTTGCACGTTTTAAAAGTAGTGATTTCGACTCGGAAGACAAGGAACGACCTGGACAGTCGAAAAAGTTCGACGATGGAGAATTGGAGGCATTGCTTAATGAAGACCCATGTCAAACATTTCAAGAATTGTCTGAATCGTTGGGAGTTGACTTGACAACGGTAGGAAAACGTCTTAAAGCCATGGGAATGATCCAAAAGCAAGGAAATTGGGTCCCATACGCATTGAAAACGAGGGACGTTGAAAGGCGTTTTTCTACCTGTGAACTGCTGCTTCAACGGGAGAAAAGGAAGAGATTTTTGCATCGAATTGTCACGGGCAATGAAAAGTGGATCAATTACGACAATATGAAGAATGGCGGCGAAGAATGGCGAAGAATTACGACAATATGAATGGGTTAAGCCCTGCCAACCATCAACACCAGCGGCGAAGTCAAATATCCATGGATCCAAGCTTATGCTCTGTATTTGGCGGGATCGTAAAGGTGTGATCTACTATGAGCTGCTCAAATCGAATAAAACCATCACTGGGGATCGCTACCGACTACAATTGATGCGTTTGAGCCGTGCATTGAAGGGAAAACGGTCGGAATACTTTGAAAGACACGACAAAGTGATTTTTCAGCATGATAATGCTCGTCCGCACGTCGCAAAACCGGTCAAAATATACTTGGAAAGGCTCAAATGGGAAGTCCTACCCCACCCGCCGTATTCTTCAGATATTGCTCCTTCTGATTACCACTTGTTTTGATCGATGAGTCATGGCCTGTCTGAGAAGAAGCTCACTTCTTATGAAGATTGCAAAAAATGGGTCGATTCGTGGATTGCATCTAAAGACGAGGCGTTCTTTCGACGTCGTATTCGTCTTCTGCCCGAAAGATGGGAAAAAATAGTGGCTAACGATTAACAATACTTCGAATGATATGTTTATTTCAGTTTCATTTAAAATAAACGATCTTTTTTAATGAAGAAAACTCCATGAAAAATTTCATTATAATGGATGTTAAGATCATAGTTGAAGTGACGCTATGGTTTAACATTTTTTTAAGTTGCATAACTGGAAATTTATTTAATTATTTTTTCGATAAAACTTCTTATTTTGGTGTAACAAATTCAAGTAAAATTATACTAGAACTGATAAACTTTTTTTAGGTCTGACTAAATTCATTAAAATCTTTTAAGCTATTGTTTGTTCTGAGCAAGTCTGATTTTCTCTGTCTACGTCTGTTCGAGTTAGACTGGAACAGACTTGGACAGGACTTAGCAGGACTTGGTTAGCCAAGTCCTGCTATGTTTTATCCGATTAGGGCAGGTCGGGTAAAGTTAACTAAAATCGGGTTAATTCAGACTATGGCGGATTCAGTAATGGCAATGGGAATATTTACTTCCCTAACATTATTATCGACTATAAAATTTAGTATTTTTTATGAATAACTTTACTTTTTTTGAAGAAATGGTGAAAATAAAAACGGGAGTCAGTTTTTTATTAATATTAG
Organism: Acanthacorydalis orientalis; assembly: GCA_034766995.1. Taxonomy (NCBI): domain Eukaryota; kingdom Metazoa; phylum Arthropoda; class Insecta; order Megaloptera; family Corydalidae; genus Acanthacorydalis; species Acanthacorydalis orientalis. The sequence goes on from CM068322.1 coordinate 6,916,939, forward strand.
TATGTATTGAAAGAATTTAAATAGAATTTAAATACTTGTTTTATGTTTATAGATATTAGATAACAAAATAAATGAGTATGTGTTTCTTAAATCAGTTGCCTTTATTCTTAAGCTAGATGTATTTCTCCATTGATGTCGGGTAAGGTTTGATCAGACACAGCCGAAAAATTCATTCAGTGTTATTGTCTTCAAAATAATTATTTTGGTCACATATGTTTAACTACGTCAGGATAGATCTGATTAGTTCAGATTGGGTAAAATCAGATTAGAGCAGAGTAGAACAGTTTCAAAGAATTACTCTAAACAGTAAGTCTACTGAAGAGGAGACAATTTTCAAATATTTTTTTTAAATCTTTCTCTTTTGTTTTGTAAAAGTGAATAATACTTGTATCCAGACTATTTAATTGAAAGAAGCATGGTCTTATTATTTCATTTTTCAATTCGCATAAATATTTGTGTAAATGTGAATTGGTGCAGCAAACCTATGCAACATTCTGTAATGTCAAACTCCACACACTTATTAATTTAATAATAAGTGTATTTTATTTAAGAATGGCCTATGTAGACCCTATTTTGAATTGTACTGTAGACAAACAAATATTTCTGACCGATACTTTTATTGACAGCGCCAGAGATTCAGATGAAATTCGTATCGTATACTCGTACGTGCGATTTTAAAGTAATTTTTACTTCTGATACTGAATACTGATATTCGGGTCTAAAAAAATTGTTCAGAGGAATTTCTAAATTTTAAACAAATATTTCATATCTTGATAAATGATATGAACATTCTGAACATTTAATTAATGTTCTGAACATTTAAATTCTACTTTTTCTATGTGATTTATTTTCTCAATATTATTTCACAACTATTTTGATGAATCTGAGGCAATTAAACAATACTATATTTATAATCTTGTAAATATTTTACCGATTCAAATCTATATTTAGTAAATTAATGTTTTGTTGGTCTATTTTTAAATTTGGTTAAATATCTTGCCATTAGCTCTTATTTGACTGCACTATTCAATTATTTAATGAAAAACTAGATTGCTACTGAATTTTATAAATCATAAAACATTAAAAAAAATTAATAATAATTTTCAAAAATTATATAGCAATCATTTTTTTGTTCCTTAATCTCGTTTTTTCCATAAAAAATATAGAAAAGATCAAAAATTATTTTTTTAATAACTTTGTTCATTTATTAACTAAGAGTATTAAATGAACTTATTTATATAATCAATATAAGAGTGCAAAGTTTAACACAAAAATATAAATTTTCAGAATTTCTCGTCATTAATAGTAATGTTGAAATAAAGTATCAGTAATTTTCAAACTGATTTTAAAAATTAAAAAAAATTAATAAATATTAATACTTCAAGAAGATACACGTTTATTTGCTTCTAGTACATTCGTTTTTTCTGACTTTTTAATGAATTAATGAGCTGATTTTTTGTTTGCTAGGTGGACTTTTTTTATACGAGATTCTTAAATCGTAGATTCTTAAATTTTAATTTCGATAATATTTTCCTATAAGAATTTGTTGAAATTTCGTTAATTTCGGAAGTTATACGATTTTTATTAGTATGATTGAAGAAAAAAGTTAAATTGGATTTTTAGTATTTTCATTAAATTTGTTAAAATCTTTGTAAAATCTAGTTGAAAAATGAAAGAACAGACACGATTATGTATCACAACCTCATTTTATCTATAGAAGAATATAGGAAAGACCAGGAATTCAAGTTTCATGTAACTTTGTCGACTTATTATTTCAAAATCGATGAAACTAAAAAACTTTTAAATCTGATTGGCCATATCTAAAGAACTAATAGTCAGAACAACTTATTTTTTTACATAGATATAAAATAAAAATCAATTTATCATATGGAGTACGAAAATTATGAAACGTGATATATTTTCTTATTTTAAAAAAAACCTTATTAATTTTAATGCGAAAATCGAGGTGTTTTCAAAACACGGTCATTTTAGTTTCTGATTTTTTTTAGATTTCACGTCATATGATAGTGGAAATATATAAAGTAAGAATCCGTTTCATGTTTTTGTTCCGGATGACCGAAAGTACAAATATCCTGCTCACCAGTAACAAAAAAAATTTGTGAAATATATTGCTTCGATTTACAAATATATCAATAAAGAGTATTTCATATTTTAATTATACATAAATAAATATATTTTTAAAATTTGAAACTTTTACATCTAATATTTTTTTTAAAAAAAAATAAATGTAACTTATTTTTTATACATTGAAACTAAACTGCAACATTAATTATATATTTTTTTTACAATTTTTACAATCAACTAAAACCTAAAACTATAATATTATACACTTTCTGTTTTTATTCCAATTTAAATAGTTTCATTAAACAAGCGTTGATGATATATTTATTTTGTTTCATTAAAGGTTAATTAATATATCTTATTAAATTGATCCATAAGGAAAACATTAAAAGTTTATATCATATAATTGATATTTTAACTGATAAATTTTATTTAAATTAATTACATTAGTACACATTTCAAACTTGAACATTTAAAATTACTGAAATATATCTTCTTTATCCAATAGTTTTAAAAATAGCTAGTATAAAAGATCTATTCATGATTTACAGACATAAAAATGAATGTCTGTAGAAATGCATTTGGTGAATCAGTTTATTAAATTCGAACAGTAGCATTGCATTTACAATAGACTCATTCTATACTCATCATCATCAGTTTACGTCTGTACATTGTGTTCGATAAGTCACTTGTCTAAATCGGACCGATATTACTCTTCATGAGTAACGTGAACTGCACAAATCGAATGTGATAGACACAATGCTAGCAGACGATTTTCAGATATCCGATATTAAAACAAATAAATCAAAAAGCTGTTCGATCGAATTTTCTCCGACAGACTAACTGACCGTTTAATTTTTTTTCAATCATCCGAACGCTTATCGACCATTCATACCCAAATAAATATATCACTGTCGGGGGTTTTCCCTCGTCTGTGTTTTTTCTCGATCCCTTTTTCATTTATTTCGACCGATTTGCATACCATCTGGCGTCTGACAGGTGATTCAAGGGCGGCGTTCAGATAAAGTTGGTGGTTATTTCAATGGCTAGTGAATTTTTACAAACTGGACCGGTCGAACCACAGTCGAAGTGTATTGCCCGTCCGCTATATAGACTAGTGGAATTATTCAACACGGCACGGCTCGTTACGAACCAAACGGTCTAGTAAAAAAAAGCGATGCACGAGCGACTGGAGGATATAAACTTGGCATTTGGCAGTAAAGTCTTTGAAGTGTGTTCACCTCGTTACAGTGTTTCTCAACATGAGGTTGTGGAACAACCTTTCGAACAGATAAAACTGACCTTTTTATATATCTTTAATTTTACTACATACTTTCAGTGAAACGTTCCAGTTTTAAAAGCTTGTAGCTTTTGTATAACGTTTGTAAAATATTTGTTTTGTATCGATTGTATCCCTTTTCAATAAGAGGAGTACATCTAAAAAAATCTAATTTATTCTCCGAACAAAGTTTTTAAATCCAATTTATTCACTTTTTCAAATATGTTGTTTTATTAACAATTTAGATAGCTAGGTTATTTTTAATAGTAAAGTAAACCTTTTTTTATGCAAAAATCGATATTGTTTTTAAAACGCCATTATTATTTTTAATTTCTAGTTTATATAACAGTGAAACTTATTTAAAATAAGAATCCGTTTAATACAGAAATTTTTTTATCTTTTATGATTTGAAATTTAAAGCGTATATTTATTAAAGTAACATTTGGAGTTTTTTTGAAAAAAGATATTGTACTGATGTTAAATTCATTTGAGTTTCTTCAAAAATTTCATTTTCATTAAAATCACTACGCTTCTTTTTTTGTCTGAAATAAAAAAATAAAATTCTTATTTGTAATTTTATTTATTTTGAAAATGAAAATGTATTATAATTGCAGTGTAACTACAATAAAGTTTATAGTATACTCGTACAATAAAGTTTAATTAACAATTATGAAATGATCTTCCTGACACATATATTGGGTTAGTATTAAGATTATTTTTTAATTTAGATGTAATATTTAAAAAAAAAACATACAATTATCTAATTAAGTTTTTTGAATGTTATATATTGATTTAGAGAAATATTGAATGAAAAATATTACTAATAGTATTTTTAATATATATTAAATGTGAATGAAACAATTCAACATCTATTAAGGGCATGTCCACAATATAAGTCATATAGGAACACTTTCATACAAGTTAATCAGTTTCCAATCATAATGCTCATAAAGACCAAAAATGAAGTAAAGAATATATTTTATTATAATATATAACTTCAGCCTTGAAAAGTTGGTCAATTTTTCTAAATGAATGAACTATACTACATATTGTTCTTTAATGTTATTATATATTAATGTACTATTTTATTATTTTATCTATTATTTTACTATTTAAACTACCCATTACTATTTTATAATAAAATTTTAAGTATATTAAAAAATAATCACATTTAAAGTAATACCAACTACCTTTATAATAGGTCATTGTATACCTGAACATATAAATACATTTATTTTTAATATATAGGGATATTTTTGTAAAAAAGACTAATTTAAATTTCTATAGCATTTTAAATTAACGTAATTAATTAAAATAATAAAAATAAATTAGTAAATTACTTAGTTTAGTGAGTATACTTTTATTTTCAACTGAACACGACATTATAAGTAATTAAGTATTTAAATATATAAAAATACTTTTTATAAAGTTTATTAAATTTTTATGACAAAAAATCCAAAAAAATATTTTTTTCATACAAAGTGATATTTTTCAGACGACAAATTGTAGTAGATTTTAGGGGATACATTGAATAAAAAGTTTTCTTCTTTCCTTATGTGCATACTTATGAAACCGTTCATGAAATTTTCGAATTACATATGGGTATCCGGCTAGAATTAAAACGTTTATAAAGTTGTGTAAAGAGTGATTAAATATTAAATTGAAATATTATTAAATATTTGTTATGTAAAAAAGATCGGTTATACAGATGTTTGTTTATAGCAGCTACTTATACATTGTACCGAATTTTAATATATGTACGAATCTAATACATTTTTGCGCAGTGATAGATAAATAAATTGAATTAAAATATCATTTATGGTTCCATTTTTCTATATGCAGTAAAGAAATGTTTATAATAGTTATTAAATGAGTACAAATAAGTGTAAAATACAATCGTCCTTATTATTATAATATTGTGCGTATATTTTGTTCAATAAAATATATATTTTTGAAAGTGAAAAAAATTAATAAGGTTTGAATCCTGAATGTATTATATTTTTATATTTTTGAAATATATAATATTTCAAAAATATAAAAAAGGAAATTATATTCTTTACGTTTAATATACCAATATATATATATATATATATATATATATATATATATATATATATATAAAATAAGAATCGATTATTGTTATTGTTGTTTGAATACAATATATTGTTATGATTAATATTAATATACGTTTTTATCTTTTTCAGGTCAGCTTTCGTTCTATAAAAGAAACTTTTCTAGGGGTAAGATTATTCTAGTCAGTAGAGAATATATATGTTTATATATATATATATATATATATATATATATATATATATATGTATATATATAATATGTATGTATGTATGTATATATGTACATCACTTTCGGTGGCACGGCCTCCAAAAAGAAATAGACGTTTTATTTTTAATGATTACTTTTCTTTATTTTTAAACGATTTTCCTTATGAAGGTAATGGATTTCACATACATGAATCCATTTCATTCCAGACAGAAAGTCTCTGTAAATAATGAAATATTTTTAAAATAATTTCATTTGTTTTCAAACGTATGATAGTTGTTTTCATAAAAAAGTAAATTATTTAGTTGAGTGGTCTTTTAATATGCTAGTTTAGCAAGTCGAAGTGAAGCTATTTTCTTATCTATTATAAATCAAAAGATCATATTATTGGATTGTTTCACTTCTGAAATGGGAGTCTTTCAGGAGTCGTTTGTTCCTTAATCAAGAAAATGAAATGTTGCATTTTTTTAATTACTTCTTATAATAATAAAATAAACAATATACATAAAATATTTTTACTATATTGAAATGCATTTTGTAACACTGATTCAAGTTAAAATTTAGTAAAATACAATGATATTTATATTTAATATACAAGTTTTATTCTAATTTAAAACAATTAAAAATTAAAGTATGAAAGTATTTTGAATTTTCTGAAATCATAAATATTTCAAAGCAGATTAATAATAATAATAATATATATATATATATATATATATATATATATATATATATATATATATATATATATATATATATTGTAATGTAAATAAAAAGTATCTTTAAGTATCGATTTCAAGTTGTTTTAAAGTTATTTTTGATTTACAATTCCTTTTCATCTATGGAAAAAGTTGAAAATTATTTAATTATTTTTTCAGTTTGCAATTGGAAATGTCTATAAAAAATAAATATATTGTTTTTAAAATTAATTATTTCCATTTTTTTAATTTGGAATTAATTAATATCGTTTGTTAAAAAATGGATATTTGATTTATGAGAAATGTATATCAATTATTTTCAATGAGGAATGTCCTTTGTTAACTATTAGCTATTAACCTTAATCTAGTCGGGTTATTTTACTACTATGTTAACATTAACTACTACAACGATACGTTAACTTCGAGATGCCAATTACTGCTGTTTGTTTATTTTTTGCAAGTATTTTTTCATTTTCGGTATAGAAAGGAAGTTTTATGCCTGTTATTAGGTTTGTAAAAAATAATTGCGGCTTATGACTTTCAAATTCATATCCATTTTTTTCTTTCTTGATTTTCCTAGCTGTTTTTAATGGTTCACAACTGTTAGATGACTAACGCCTAACTTTTGTGCAAGCTCTCGAAATGTTGTGCGTGGTTTTGATTCTACTAACACCTCCATTTAGTCGTTATAAACTGAAGAACGACGCCCGCCGACGACCGACATCATCTTCAAGATTCTCGTCCTTAGCACGTAATTTTTGTAACCATCATTGTATTGTACATTCTTTAACAGCACCCACACCAAAAGCATCGTTAATTTACGAGTACTTTTGGCTGCTTTACGACCCGTTAAGAATTGCTCGTATTTGCTTCCCTTCCATCTTATTTCAATAGCCCAATTTAAAGCTAAATTAATAATAAAACAAAAGTCAATATTACCAAAATACAAACCGAAAAATTCCTTTTAAAATGGTATTAACATGAACACGGTAAAGTGGCAATTTCGTTAAAAAAATAAAGTTAGAATTCAGAAAACAAAAAACCCAATTATTTTCTTACCAACCTAATATTTTTTCCACAAATACAAAAGTTAATTTCTTTTGTATTGAAATCTGTGCTAAATGGAACTTCCAAAACAATGTATTACAATGTTTATTTTTACTTTTTCAAAAGGTTTGTGTAATTTGCACAACTATTTTCACCAAATTCTTTCGTATACATTGATCTTCTTAGCCGATGTAATATAAAGATAGTCTTTCTATTGCAAATTCATAAAATCAAAAAATCTTATTTTTATATATTTTTCCGGTATACATTTCTGAAATAACAATTTGTTTTTAAAATACATTAATTGACCATCTATAGATAATTTAACATCTAAGACATTGCGTTTTACAGACATTTTATTTATGAAATATCATTGTTATTTATCGGTTTCATTTTTTTCGAGTTTTGTATATATCGATTTAATATAAAAGCTAAAATAATTAAGTGCAATAAATCTATTCTTTATTTATCAACATGCACGTAGAAAATATTGTAAAATAATTGATTTCAAAATTCTTTATTAAATTATATTAATTTATTAATTCTTAAATTATATTAAATCTTCTTCTTTATTAAATTATATTAAATTATAATTCTTTATTAATTTATTTCAAAATTCTTTATAATCAATTAAACACATTTATTTTCTATCCGAACATCTGTCAACTACTCTATGAATCAATTTTAACTGAGTATGTTAGTTATTATTGCTGACCTAGGATGTTAGTAGCTTAAATTATATATTTTAGGGCAATATTTATAACTTTATCATAGAAGAATAATGAAATTGCATTTAAAGAATAATTAATATTTGTTATCCTCACCTCAACTATTGGTCTGAGTTCTTTCGAATAATTTAAATTTCTGTTTGGCACTACTAGTTTCAGCATGTGTGTGTTCTTGAGACAGATTTTAAATAACTTAAGTTATCTAAAATCATCCTAAAAGTAAATAAGTCGAGTTATCTAAAATCTACCCGAAGGTAGTTCATGTGACGAAACTAACAGAAGAAAATAAAAAATCAAGTAAAAAAAGAACGAGACCACTAGAATTTTAAGAAAATTACATCAATGCTATCTCTGCTACTAAAATAATTATAATTTTAAGAATTGATATCTTTTTGATTTTTATGACAAGAAAAAACAAAATTTCCCGTTGTGATAAAATACTAAAAGGAAGTGATTAGGAAAAATTTAATATAGGGCTTTTTATCATGAGTTTCTTAATCCCATCATGGTAGTTTATATCAATTTCTTGTTTAACGGTGCCTGAGAAAAAATATCTATAAAAAATGTTTCTTTTCTATGGAGGATAATTATAATTGACAGAAAACATAATAATGTCCTTAGGACATAATATTATTTGAAGAAAATTTAGCTTTTTAAAATAAAATTGTGACTCAAAACCAGCCTGGTAATGATAACAATTTTTTTTTAATAAATAAAATGTTGACATTAGTTGATACGTTTTCCGCTAATTATCTATTGTTGAAAACAAGACAATATAATATACTATATACTTCGTTGAAAGATACCATTGTTTTGTGTATAATTAAAATAGAATTGTGAATGTTTCACTCCTTATGATTTTTTTCGATACTGAAAACATAAGAGATGCGGCCGGTTGAAGTGAAAAAAATGTTTTATTTATTATACGATCGCGTTAGAACGACCATTGTCGCAATGATGAGGTCGAAAATAATACTCAGACACAACGGACGAACGTCTCGTCGGTGAAATGTCACCGCATTTTTTTTCGATTACGACGTCGAATCCAACGTAAACGACACTTCTTTTCCCCATTTTCTCAATAGTCTACGCACGTACAGGATATTCTTTTTCCTGTTTTTGTTTTTTTTTTCTCTTTTCTTTCTTATGTTCAATTTAAAGGTATACGAATGTGTATATATATATATATATATATATATATATATATATATATATATGTATATATATATAGTAAAGAGGAATCAATTCAAACACGTGCACTTTTAAATGAAACTGTCTCTGTTATTCGACAGTTCAGTGCATCGAAACGTGTTTCGGTTTATTGAATTTCTTATTAGAAAGAAATGTGAAAAGTTGTAGTTAAGTATTTGTAAGTTCTTAAAAACAATTATAGTTTTAAAGGAGTACTTGACATTATTTTGTAGCAGAGTAATTAGATGTTATTAAATATGAAATGAAAATAATAAAAATAAAAACATTTATAAATCAAACTGAGTTTTTGCTTAGAATTTAAATGTTTATTATATTGTTAAATTACTTTTGAATATTCTTTCAATTTATTTGAAAGTGAATATTAATAAAATTTCTTACTTGTGTATTATCATTTGGTATTATAAAAATTATTTACTTATTCTTAAAACATTTTATTAATATAATTTTTCAGCTATGCCAATTATGATGCAAGTACTCAGAACTTGAAAGCAATTTATATTATTAAATTTAAATAAATATTATCCAGAGCATTTTACAATAATGTCAAAATACATTCATTAGTCACATACAAACATATATTAGAAATAAAAGTTTAAGATTAAGAAAATTAAAGAAAATTCCAAATATGAGTGTTTATAATAAATAAATGGCGTCAAAAAAGGCAAACTGAATACATTTATTCAATTGAAAGATTTAGTTTTTAAAATTAACGCCAACATAAATACATTTGTGTTAACATGTAAAAAGTTTTTTTCATTTTATCAAGGAAGAAAGCGATTTGATTCCTTAGTAAATATTTCATGTTTATTGACTACAGACATTATCAAATTATTAGCTTTAGTTTTACACTGTTACTCATTTTTTCAATACATTTCAAATCGTTAGTCATTTATGTTCGGAGTCTACAACTGCGACAGCCAATGAGTACCAACATACACCTGATAAATAGTCAATTTAAAATGGTTGAAATTCTATCGATATTTATTACGAACTACCAAAAACGACTGAACGAAAGATATTCCTCAATCACGTAACATTTCATCTTCATTCCTAAATTATTTTTTTTGTCATCTCACGCATCTGTAAGAATTAATTAGAATGTCTGGAAAAATTTATTTTCTTTTCTTTTATTTAAGGAACACAATATAGTTAACTGTAAAGTAAGTAAATATAATTTAAAATGATATAAATTTGAACTAATAATATATGAACCCTTTTCCTTTTAATTTTTTATTACTTTTATTCCTGTTTTTTAAAAATTACTTAATAGAAAACATAATTGCTGATTATTATTTTAATATATTTAAGTAATAACAAAATTATGCGTACATATAAAGGTCCTTTTGAAATTACTATTAGATATAATCTCTTTACCTTCATATATTTTGTATATTATTAAATATCAAATAAAGCCTAGTGTTTACAGGACTATATTTTTTATATAATAATATCATTATTATTATTACATAATTTTTACTTATAAAACAGTGGTTAATAACTATGGGACAGCATAAATATTGCTTATCAATTTTAAAAACATGATATTTTTAAATAAGTGCCTGAATGTAATTCTGGTTGACGTTCGTTTCGAAATAAAATTTAGTATTCACGGGTAGAATATATGATATTCAATACACATTTTTCAAATAGTTCATTAATTTATAATATGAAAATTCCGTGTGTAAATAATTATGATCATGATTTTAAAACTATGGTTTGATTAGAACATTTATCATTGTATATACCTAATCAGTATACTTTACTCTCAAAATCTTACTTAAGCCATTCTTCTTATGGAGATCTAGTAAATAGAAAAATATTATATCCAAATATTTTATCCAATGTCGAGTTTGTAATCTATATCAGTTGAAAATAAAAAGTAGATATGAAAAATAATTTTGAAGATCTTTAATACTTCCAATCCCGTAGTTATATGTATATATATATATATATATATATATATATATTTATATATATATATATATATATTTATATATATATATATATATATATATATATATATATGTATGTGTGTGTATAATTAGTAAAAGAGAAGCAAGGCTATGTCAATAAAACAATCATTATTTAATAATTACTGGATTCAAAGATTATTTTCTTCAAAATAATCATTGATTGTAACGCACTTATTTATCCTCTCTTTAAATGATCAGAAACATTTTTCGAAGTGCTCTTCAGAATTTTTTTAAATACTCTCTCGTATGCATCTGTATGTACGTTTTATGCATACTATTTCAATAAATGGTTTTGTTTTAAGATCATCTTAATTTTTTTAGAGACACGAAAGGAATCTGAAAATAACGTATATATGTCATCATTCTTCTTGTTGTCATCTTTGGGGCTAGAAATGATTTAATTGATAACTCTGAGTAAGAAAGCAAGTTATTGTGATGAAAATCCACTTCTGAAGCCAACTCTTGATTGTAATAATGAATTTTTTCTCTCATATTCTTCAGAAACTCCTTATGGAAATATTGAATTAACATCTAGCATATATATATATATATATATATATATAAATATGTATATATATATATATATATATATATATAAATATATATATATATATATATATATATATATATATATATATATATATATATATATATATATATAAATATGTATATATATATATATATATATATATATAAATATATATATAAAATATTAAAGTGTAAAAATGTGTTTTGTTTCGATAAAGTTCAAAAATTTCAATATCTCTCTGGTGGATATGCAAACTTCTGAAAATGTTATACCTCAAACACACAGCACTATAAAGATACAATTCCGTACTGAATTGTAATTGTTCACATTTCAAAACATCGATCTCGCATCCTGATAATGTGTTAAACCGTTCATCCACACCGAACGTGTAAATTATTGAAATTGAAATTAACGTCAAAGACATCAACGCGTTTATTATTTCTCATCAAAATATAAATTTACACCAAAAAAAAAACAACAGTGCACGAGTATAATTTTAATGGATTAATAAACATTTAATGTGTGTGTGGCATTGGGATATATATATATATATATATATATATACATTTTTATTATAATTTAGGATACGAATTTCATTTTTCATGTAAATACACTCGTGAACATATTTCATGTGTAATTTAAATTTATGGTGCGGACTTGAATCATTTTCCTCGTTTTGTACACTTACATATGATGTATATATATATATATATATATATATATTATATATATATATATATATATATATATATATTGTGAATATGTGTATATATACAAAAATGTTGATTAAAAACTTTATTTTACGTAAAAGAGAACCTTTTTGAACTGTAATATGAAATGGTACTTTAATTATAACGTGCATTTTCCTGCTCAAGCTTATTAAAAGTGATAACTTTAACATATTTTTTTCGAAAAAGTATATGCTATTATATAAATGTCTTTTTAAAATATTAAAAAATTATAATCAAGAACTGTGACCATTGAATAATATATTTCCGTTATATTTTTAAAACTGATTTAAAATTATGAAATGTTTTTTATTGAGTAGAATTAAATTGATATGAACTGTAAAAAAATAAGAAATCTTATAAAAAAAAATTAAAACAGTAGGTTATCTGTATTATTTATAAGTATTATTTGTTGTTAGAACAAACAATACAAAATTTAATTTTAAAAAATAGTTTTGAAATGTTAAAGTTTTTTGAAGATTTATTAAAACTTGTTTTTATATTTGAAATTTAATCGAAACAGAGATTAAATGTATACCCTGTACTTTTCAAACTAAAGATTAAACAATGATTAAAACGTTGTCAAAATAAATCCGTAAAGGCCGTTATATAATCAAAGCGTAGGACAGCAGGAGAGAATAGAACAAAAAGAGAAATAATATTTTATATTGAAGTCAACACTATTAAAATTCCAACAGAAAGTAACAAAGGAAGAAATTTAATTTGTCCTATTTTTAAAATATTGTAAAGAGTCCTCAATGGTGTCAAGTGAAAAAATTAAATTTAATAAAAAAATGTGTGTGTGACTACGCGCGGTTGAATTGAAACTTCCGAGCTGTAAATATAGAATATTTTTTTTAAATATTTCTTTCCTGGTAAACTATTATATATCAGGAAACAATACTCTGTTTATATATTTAGTATAAATATAAATTTTATGCTATGGGTTCTGTTAGAGCGATAATGTAAAATTTCCACCATGTAATACGCTGGTTGTATTTATTAGATGAGTATTGAATAAATATAGTTTTTGACAATAAGATTTGAGTGTGGTGTGATTCATTCATTGTCGAACAGTTCATTTTCTGTCGTCGATATGCTTTTACGTTGGACACTACATTTTTAAGTTGCTTCCAGTGTAAAACAACACATCCAGTGTTAATATACTACAGATATCTCCACATAACTTTGCATATATTTAACAGGTTCTGCATCATCATAATTTAAAAACGAAACAGTTGGCTTGTGATAGCTTAAATATATAAAACCGTACACATCCTACTTCACAATACCCTCACCTCACTCCGTTCCATAGCGTTTCTACCCGTACCGTTGGCACGGTCTTCACTCCTATGCACCTAACTTCCGTCAAACAATTTTGTTTCACAGCGATTCAACTCGTATCTACTGTGCCCAAAGAAGTTTATCTCCAAAAGAGAAAAATTAACAAAAAAATGCATAACAAAAATCAGCTTTGTATTTTTGAACTAAAAAAATTAAAAGTACGGGTCTCAATCAAACACGATTGAGATAATATGAAGACCAAGGGCTTTCTTTCGTTCAAAACCGTAAAGAATTAAGTGCTTATTTTTAGGAATATATACAAAGTGTCTTTGTAAATATTTCAAATGAAAATATTGTAATTATCGCTAAAAAATTTAGAAATAAGAATAAACTTTTCATGTTTATCAAGATGATCACCTGGAACATTATTATATATTGTCTGTTGTACATTCATTTCCGTCATAAAAACTTTTCAGTTTTCGAATATCATGTTACAGATTATTTATGGAATATTAATGGGAAAAAATAGAAAAATAATAAATATTTAACAAAAATTATCTCAAGAGAACTCAATAATAGAATGAGAGGATATTTGAAATTCGTATCTAAATTGGTCGAATGTTTGTCGAAGGGATTAAGAGATATAATAAAATAAAATGGATTTATCCATATATTAGTTTTCGGATTATCATCGAGGCTGGAGACTGATTTTAGAATGAAAATAATTTGTTTTCGTTATCTTCATATCAGAGAAAAACACTGATACCTCTTTTTTGTAATATATAAGAAATTAATAACATTTGAAGAAAATTTTAAGTCATACAAACATTTTATCCATTAGTTTTATACATTATTAAATGTTCAGCAACATGCAAGTGTGTGGTTCAAGTTGAGTCACTGTATACATACACAATTCATATATTCCACACATATCTATTTTATATATATATATATATATATATATATATATATATATATATATATATATATATATATATATAATTCAACGAAAAATGAAAGAAAATCCACCAATAAAACTTTGCAATACACCGTACTTTGATATGTCCTAAATTAAAAGACATATAACAAGATTTAACGTCTTAAAACTAACGAGACGTTTTTTTCTATAACCGTACCAATACATTTGTATGTATGTAAGTATATAAACTCTGGTAACAGGAAATCTACAAGCGCATTCATAAATCCATCCGAGCAGAAAAAAATCCGTACGATCGTGAAAAGACCGCGATATATTAAATCGAAACTGGAGATAAATCGAAACTAAACGATGTGATATTTAAGACTGTTTTACCCTAATGCTATCCAATATATCTTTTATACTAACGTTTCGAATTACACAGGCCCGCTGACCCATATTTTATCTAGCATAAAAAAAGGAAAAACAAGACCGCGTGCGTGTATGTGTATGAATCTGATTTTTTCATCTTGGTCCCTGCCGCCGTCTTAAGCTCTGCTGCCCACGTTTTCATCGTCGTCGCCGTCGTCGTATCCAACAATCAACCGACATTAATACATCACGTCGAGTCCGCATATAAACCGGAAATATGCGATCGCAACTAGTCTGCAGTCGCTCCACAGGAAGTGGTTGTATTCGCCCGCAGCTCTAGCGTAACGACCACGTACGGAAGAGGCTATACGATACCTGTTTTGCTGAACGAGTGACCCTCATATATGGCCGCCGCCGTCTAACCTAATCTTGTAATCTCGCGACGTTTTGTTATATCGACGGAACGAGGAAAAATTATATGTATTTCTTCTAATATTAATTTATATATGTGTGTGTATATATATATATATATATATATATGTGTGTGTGTGTGTGTGTATTATAAAATTGCTAGATACATA
This sequence comes from Acanthacorydalis orientalis, assembly GCA_034766995.1. Lineage (NCBI taxonomy): Eukaryota > Metazoa > Arthropoda > Insecta > Megaloptera > Corydalidae > Acanthacorydalis > Acanthacorydalis orientalis. The sequence continues at coordinate 6,932,645 of CM068322.1, forward strand.
TATCAGTTTAAATGGAATACATGGTACTATTTTTTCGTAAATATACTTTTCTAAATAATAAATATTTAGTTCGTATTAACCAGAAATTTGTCTTATCAAGTTCTTATTAACCCTTTCGCTGTGATGCAATATTATACAGAGTGCGCGTGGCAGACGGTAAACTTTCGCTCAAAGAGAGAACTGGAAATGTAATAGAGATGGTAGTCTTTAGCTTGTATTCAATAAACATGCTAGATAATAAATATACGCCTTCGGGCGTCAACAGTGCCTTCTCGATAATGGTAATTTATCGCCTAAATACTCCTACAGTATTGGTTAGGCGAGATTAGTTGAACGCCTAAAAGTGCCTATAGCAGAGAAAGAAATAATGGATGTTAAACATAAGGTTAATACCATAGTTATTAAGAATATATTTGAGAGATCTAAGCTTATATATATTGTTGTTTATACTTATTCAAATAGCTATTTTATCGTTCTTAGAATTTTAAGTTAAAGAAAAATTGTTTGTAAGAATGGATTTTTGTATATTTGCCCATTGAAGATGTTGATGTTGGCATTTAAACACATTCAAGTAAAAAAAAGTACCAGTAATCGATTGTTAAACATTTCTTATTAAAAGCTGTTTTACAATTTTTTAGAGGAGGGAAATCACCTTTTGTAAAACATACATTTTATTATAAGACACAAAGATGTTATTGATATTTATACAGAGTGAAACACAAAAAGAACGAAGGGGCTTAAAACATTAATCTTTTTTTGTTTCGTAATATTTTTATCTTTTTTTATTTCCCAAAATATAATGTAATGATGTAGAATTTTTCTTGATTAGACACGAAAAATGATATCACGTACGTAATGCTTACTTTCGGCTTCACAAAGTTGAGTTGTTTCTAAGGAATTTTCCATCATTTTTCTTAGGATTTTTGGACATGTTCTAATTTTTTCTCGTATGTGATTCTTTAGCTGCAGGATGTTTTTTGACTTATTGACGTATACACGTTCTTTTAAATAGCCCCAAAGAAAAAATCGAGAGGGCTTAAATCAGGCGAACGCGCATTGAACACAAATTAAAACCTCTGTTTCTTGAAATTATACGTTCGGCAAATATGTCCCATAAAAATTCTATAACGGGTCTTGTTATGTGCGCTGTTGCTCTATTTTGTTGGAACCACACTTGTGGACGATTATCAATACCTGACTTTAAAACATTTTCTATCATCGAACAGTTTTCAGCACCATTTATGCTTACAGCAGTACCGTCTTCATTTTCTAAGAAATAAGGACCTATAATCCTTGAGAACGTTACTTTGTACTAAACTGTACATTTAGGTGGATGTAATTGTTACTGATGAAGTGCTGTTGGATTATCTGTAGCCCATATTCTGCATTTTTGTCTACTCATAAAACTATTTAAGTGGAATTGAGCTTCATTACTCATAATCAAATTGTAAATAAATTTATTATTTTCTTCTGTTCGTTGGCGAAAACGAATTTCATAATCAAGGCGATGGAGATAATGTGTCACCTTTACCTCTTGCACAAGTTGTACATTGTATGGAAACATTTTTAATGCGGCCAAAATCATTTGTAGTGACCTCCAAAATATTCTTTGTCGGGTTGAACGTCCTCTGGTTGACGTTTCAAGACTACTAGATACTCTCCTGTTCATGTTGAAATTTTCCTCAGTTCGAGCCTAACGATTTCTTCCAGATCTTTGAGGGCTACTAACCTGCAGAGGCAAGAAGAACTCGGAGTTAGGGGTAGACGGATCACTAACTGCTCGGATAGTCAGGCAGCACTGAGAGCACTTGCTTCCATTGCCACCACTTCAAGGTTGGTTTTGGAATGCAAGATAGCCCTCGGCAGACTGGCTTTCCAGAACGAGGTTCACCTTCTGTGGATACCGGGTCATACGACGAAATAGCGGACAGACTGGCCTCATTAGGAGCCAGATCCGCAGTAGAGGAGGGGCCAGAGCCCTTCCGTAGGGCTAGCGAGATGCTGGGCCAAGGGAGCCATTTGCGAATGGGTCGAGTCAGAACACTCAGATTGGTGGCTAAATATTGACGGCTGTCGTCAATTCGGGATACTCTTAGGCCAGGCCCCAAATAAGGACTGGACCAAGAGAATCTATACAAGTGGCAGATTCTTCTCTCGGATCCTGGTGAGAATTGTTACAGGACACGGGAGACTAAGCTACCACGAACGTATACAAGGCTGAAGGACGGACGCGAAGTGTAGATGGTGTGGGGAGGGGGCACGAGACCCCCATTCACTTCCTCGCGGAATGTCCGGCATGGATCAATTTACGACGATGGTTTGGTGAATTTTTTCTCACCACGGTCGAACTAGGGTCTATAAACTCGGGCAGGCTGATGGGCTTCTGGAAGGAAGCGAGATTTCTCGAGTAGTTTTGATCAAGTCGAGTGAATGCATAATGGACCTCGAATCTAAGTGCCGGGAGGCAAGATAACTTTCTCCCTCCCTCCAAACATAATCTAATCTAATCTAAAATCTACTAACCTGCACCTTGTTATCGGAAACGTGCAACCAACTGATTAATCTTTGACTCCGATAGTCCTGTTTGAACGTGAAAATAACAACGGTATGGTCGATGCGTCAAAATAATTGAATGTTGATTTCCAAATAAATTTCAATTATTTTTATACATTGTTCCGTCGTGTACCTTTCCATGTTAAATTCTCCAAATTTTATTTATAAAATTATGAAAAGAATAGAAAAAAACATTTAAACAAAAAAAATATTAATTAGTCAACTCCCTTCGCCCTTTTTGCGCCATTCTGTATAAATTGCTCTTTGATAATTTAGAGTGTTGTTTCTATTGATGAACGCCCGAATAATGGCTATATTCTCTATATCTGTTTTTTTATTATTAAAAATAACGTCATATTATTATTGATTCTAAGGAAAATGTATATGCAATAGAGGTATATAAATTATTTTAAAATGAAATTCTTTCGTAATAAAATGCGTTAATGGCTTTAGTTGTCGTCACGTTCCTAAAACACAAATATAATCTGCAATAGGATGATTTAATATGTGGAGAAAAATTATGACAATGCTTTATTCAATAATGGTACATGATGTTCCTGATTCGATTTAAACTAGCTTACCATTTAAAATTGAAATAGGACATTGAGCCATATTTTACACGTAGCTGTTGTTGATATTAATTTTGAGTAATTATATGTGCCAATTAACCTAAATAACTATAATAACACAGCTGTTTTCACAAATAAAATTTTCATGCCCTCCCAAAAATCATAAAACCTCTTCTGATTTAAAAGTTTCGATAATTGATTATTGATCACTTTTTTTGTTCTTTATATACTTTACGATAATATGTCATTATTCACAGAGTGATAAGGCATATAAAAATCTATTTTTTTACATTTACCTTGAATATTTCTTAAATATTTCTTATTATTATATATAGACAAAATTTTAACGCATCTCCACAGCTTTTTTTCGCTGTGATTAAAAATTCAATTTTACATTTATCACTTATATTAAAACTATATTGAGAAAGCAGTTAGTTATAAACTTAAATATTATAAATTATAAAAAGCATAATTAACAAAATATTAGATCCGAATTAAATCTTTTCCTAAATTAGAATAAAAATTTTATTGACTTGAACGTCACATGTCTTTTAATAAATAAAATTTTATAAAGAAAGTAAAACATATATAGGAAAAATAAAAAAATGATTTAATTTTAATTGAAAAAAACTGAATTATTTTAAAAACTGTAAATCGAAAATTTGGTCAAATCCTATTATGGCTTTCTTTTCCCTAAATCGTTTTCGGAAATGAAATATCATCCGACAGTGTTCAAAAGTGAGATCATCTATCTTAATACACTTAAAGTGATACATATACTTTTATGGTCATCATCAAAGGACCCCGATGAGGCAAGTGGTGTAGCCAGTTCGCACAAAAAAAAACCGTATATTCGAGTTCTGGAATAGAGTAAAAAAATACTCACGTTGTATTATTTCTATGAAGAAAAAAAGAAACGATTTCGAAGCGAAAGGGGCGAACATATGAATATATAAAGAGAAAACGAATTCATCATAATATTATTCGTTTTCGAGTGTCGTCGACGCGTGTGATTGGTTGAGCGGTGGACGCGACGACCGTTTGAAAGATGGTGGAGAGAATAGTTTTTGACAGCGTGTCCGTAAAATATGCCAACCGGTCGACCGAACGTCGTGGAATGAGAGAATTTGTCGGAGAGCGCGAGCGGTCGTCAGCGGAGCGCGAGCGTATCGAACGGACAGGCTATTCTCAGGTGAACGCGACACGCAATGGAAATACGTGCAGGGCTGTGTTATTTCCTGTAGAGTTTGTTTGTATTATTTTTAATTTTTTTAAATTATGTTACTTCGTATGGAATGCTAAATTTATAACGAACTTGAAATTAATTCTGCTTAGAAAGTATCATGTACAAGATATATATGAATGTTGATTCACACTGTTAACAAGCACTGTTCGATTTTTTAAAAAATCTTAAATTCGACGAATTTATAATATAAAATAACATTAAATGAAAAAATAGAATTGAATAGAAATCCATAATTAAAAAACTACATTTTTGTATCTTAAAATAATTTTCTCTCTTGTAATTTATATTTGTTAATACAAAAAAGTAAATTAAGTCACAGTATCAGAAAATATATAGTGATAGATTAATTGTATGATTACTTGTTAGATAGTATGTACAGTAATATAATATTTATGATCGAGAGCACCCTATTAATTACATATACTTGACATTTTTAACTAATTTTTTGATTGTTTTTAACCACTTGGATAGAAAGCACGCTTGTATCCATCCCAAATTTCATTGAGAGTTGTTACAGTTTACTCTATCTAGATTTTTAACACGACTGGTGTATTTATTGAGTTGGTTTGTTGGTTATTGCGGTTTTAGAGCGCTTCGACAGCTAAGATAATTATCACCTGAACACCAGTTATAATTAAAAAACCCTCCGTTTGCGCACTTGACTTCGAATCAGCGTTTAATTAGAAAAACTAAAGTATGAGTACCAAAAGTTTAAAAGTATTCCATTAAAACGATATTTATCTCAGTGAGAGATAAAAAGAAACACATGTGAAGGAACTGGACTGGAAAAATATCTAATCTTGATGGGATAATACGTATAAATATAGTAAGAAGAGATGACACTCTTGAGGACAGTAAAACATTTAAAATACTGTGATCTGATATTAGGATTCACAGGACTTTTCATGAAGAAAACGTTAAAGTAAACCCGAGGGCTCCACATGTATGACGACGCAACGTGTTAAAATATCAAGATTGGCGTATTTATTGAGTTAAAAATCAAATACGTATACTGACACACGTATCTATAACTTTTTTTACCCATCACTAATTTCAAGTATAGTAACATCCCGAGTTATGTAGCTAATGCGTTTACCTTAACGCCGTAAATCTTAATGTAACTTAAATTTTATGTAAGTCGAATTTGTAAATTACTTAAGTGTAACTTTATAAGAAACTGCAATATTTATTATTATTATATGTATGTATATTATTTACAGTATTGTATAAAACAGAAGCGACAAATTCTACTTAAAAATTTAAGTGTATTTATCTTTTCTTCCGATTAGTTTACAAGATATTAATAATGCATACGTATATACTGATTATACAAAAACCAAATGATACATTTTCAAAAATAATAATAATTAACTAATATTAAAATAGCAACAAAAACAAGTAAATGCAATATATGAGAGTGTGCAAAACTAAAGCAACAATTCTAGTACTTTGTGTTGAAGCCTCTATTTTTAGTAACCTCAACACATCTGCGAGTAATTGATAAAATTATTTTTAAAATGGTGGTTTCGTGTATCTTTTCTTATTCATTTTTGTTCGAAACAGTTCCTGGTTGTTTCCGAAACGTTTGCCTGCAACTCGTCGTTTGAGAATCCCAAAGAGATTTTCAATGGGATTCAAGTATGCTGATTGTGCTGGACAATCAAGAACTTGAACTCCATTGTCTTTTAACCAATCGTTTACGAACCTCGTTGTGTGTTTCGGGTTATTATCGTGTTGAAACACCCATCGAAGCTACATATTCCATTCAGTGTAAGGAATCATTTGTGTTTCTCAAATGTTTTTATATGCGAAATGATCCATTATGCCCTCAATTTCGTAAAAGGGACCAACATAATAGGTTGAAAAACATGTCCCAACTATCACCCTGCCACCTGCGTACTTGGTTGTGACTGATTTGAGAAATTACAAGCCAGCGAAAAAGCCACTGCTTGGAAGAAAAAAAATTACAAAAAAGGTTTATTTAAAACCTCATTTCAATACATAAAATATCAATTAAACTACTTGTTTCAATTGAACAAGTTGTAATTTTCGAGATTTATTACGTAACTGTGAATTAAGGTAAGTCGTCAATTACGTAACTCGGGAAGTTACTGTATTCTAATTTTATATATTTATTTTTAATGTGCAAAGTACATATGTAATATATAAAATTAAAAGTATGTATAAAAAATATTATTTATATGTGATAAGAATTGATCTATGATAAATAACATTTTATCAAAAATAATTCCTTATTATACAAATTATATTAAGAAACAAATTATAAATATGACTAGAATAGTAGGTTTGTGTATATATATATATATATGTATATATATATATATATATATATATATATATATATACTCGTATATATATATATATATATATATATATATATATATATATATATCTAATATAACGTAAGAAGATACGTTTAGTTATTCAATAAAATATGTAAATAGTAATAATTAATCACGCATTTAAAAATTGTAAAAATACATGTAAAAAGTAATATATATATATATATATATATATATATATATATATATATATATAAATATATATATATATATATATACATATATATATATATATACATATATATATATATATATATATATATATATATATATATGTATATATATATATATATATATAAATGTAAGATCAATATCAGGAATGAAATATAAAAGTTGTACATTTTGATAAGCATTAGGTAAAGTTAAATCATTAATTTTGAATTATGAACATCGTTCAGTATTAAGTAATATTCTAATTACAAGTTTTCCATTAGAGTTAAAATAATTTGTGAGATACAAAGATATTGTTTCATATTTCTTACATATGATGTACCTTTATCACTACATATTACAAAATTGTAAACATATAATGATAGGAATACAAATAATATAATCTAACACTACTTGTTTCCTAATCTATGTTCATATGATAAAAGACTGATCATTTATTTTTTATAGAGTATCAACTTTGCAAGTGATATAATAAATTTAATAATTAAAATTTGACCCAAATACATTTATTATATATTGTTTTGGTCCAAAATTTTGACTTTTAGTCCTGTTTAATCAATGTTTACTTTATCATTAGAACAATAACTTTTCAATGATTTTTTGTGTTATTGTAATTTATCATAAAAATGTTCATATATATGTATATACGTATATATATATATATATATATATATATATATATATATATATATATATATTACATACATAGTACTATCATTTACAAAGTTTTAAAATCTGGATTTCCCTTAGTATATTTTATAATTTCTAGATGATTTATTCGTATTCCGACAATAATAATCATACAGTTTGAAAGATTACATTAAAAAGTATGGATTCGAAATTGAATTAAATTAACTTTTAATTTTTTTGAAAGTTTAAAACAATGCAGAAATATGATCCGAATCCAACCGTTACCTACTAGAGAAAATGATTCCTTTTTCACACATTATGAAACCGTATGCTGTTTAAGACATTAATATAATAATAATAACGCATATTTATAACTCAATATGTTGACAATTTTGCAAATATATCGGTATGGTAAACAGTTACTTTCAATACTTTCATTAGGATTCTCTCTCACACAAGGTTGGCATTTATATTATTATTTGATTTTTCATTTCATTATGTGTAGTATATATATATATATATATATATATATATATATATATATATATATATATATATACATATATATATATATATGTATGTGAGTGTGTGTATATATATATATGTATGTATATATATATATATATAGAGAGAGAGAGAGAGAGAACAAAAGAAAATTTTTAGAATAAATGATTTAGATAACTATTTAATTGCGTAGATTGTATAATTAGATATTTAGACTTAAAATATATGAAAACGAATCTAGTTACGTTTTGTTTGTGCACAATTTGTTTCTTATTTCTATAAATATGCAAACTAATTTACTAAAGGTAGTATAAATATAAATATAAAATTTAATATATACATAAATATATATATATATATATATATATATATATATATATATATATATAAATATATATATATATATATATATATATATATATATATATATATATAGATAGATAGATAGATAGATAGATAGATAGGTACTATATAGATGTACATATGTTGAGTGTTGGATACATTTTTCTTAAGATTTAGGACATAATTGAATGATAGAATCAAATTTACGTTATGACGTTTAACTACTTGGCACATTGTTCACTCACTGTAGCCAGAAAATAAATCTCATTATAAAAGAACGCAACCAAATTTAAGCTGTATAAATGTACTACATATCACAAAGTGTCATGAAATAATGATGGAAGATTAACCGATTTGAATACAATTATTATATTGAGGGTAAGTTTTTGATTAATGATCGATTATAGAAAACTGAGAATTAAACAATTTGCAGGTTGTTATTTAAAAAAATATTGAAAATGAATCTATTTATATTATTTAACACTGTTAAATTTCAGTTAAAAATCATTGTATTTGGATAACGATAAGGTGGTCTTTATTTGAGTAAGCAATATTGAAAATAATAATTAAAAATTACTTACAAAATGACCTGATATCAATAATATGTATTTTTTTGTTATACTGAATATAAATGTATTTATATAAAAGAAAATCATTTTGGTAACCCTGGAAATAACAGTTTTTTTAAAAAACTCACAATTTACATATAAGGAGGGTTTTTTCGGAAAGGTTAAAGGTGATAACGGAATGGGATGCATATGGAATCTGTTTCTTCGACATAACATATTATGTTAAAAAAATAACCAAGGAAAATGAAATGAACGCCTACTGACCGTAAATTTTACTCACTGTAATACACTATAGAAAATGTTATGTATATTGACATTTTGTAAGATTTATTATACATTATACATATAATGTATATATATATATATATATATATATATATATATATATATATATATATATATATGTGTTGTCAAAAGAATGAAAGTGATCCAGTATGTTTATTGTTTTTAAGAATTAGATTAGGAACATCACATATTTATATTAATTTCTAATCATTTATTTCATTATTTCTTATTATTATTAGATGAAAAATTTGAATTTAAATATTTTTTAATATTTGGTAATTTTCACTACCTCTTGTTTTTAAATAAATATTTTTTATTTTATGTCAATATAATGTATTTATTTATATAAAATACCGAGTTGATTTTATTATCTTATTAAATTATATTCCATTATGTAAAAGTAATGTATACCACTTTCTAAAGTATTATAAGAAAAATAAGATACGTTTTTGTTTCAAAAATACAAATAAAGAACTTTTTTTCAATATTAAATATTTACAGGTATTAATATTTACTTTCAAATATACCATAAAAAATATCAATTTTATCAGAATTTAACAAAACATTATTAAGTAACTCAACCTATCCAAATTAAATTCACAAAAGTATCCCGGGAAATTAGTTTCTATCATGTAATACTAATATGATAATAATTTTGATATTTAAGTTTTTGATTTTTTAACGTACTGTAACCTATTTGACCTCGAATTATAAATTTTATTAATGTAGATATATTAAGTTTGTTCTGTTCATTCTTTAAGCGGTTTGCTAATTTTTACATATCATTCTATATGTAAATATTCTTACTAATTTGAAATATCATGCTTTTTATCTTGATTAAATTTTTCTCTACACATGCTCAATTATATTTATGTTTAATGATTATGGGTGCATATTAAATAATTAAGAAGCCTTATACCAAACTATTTTTTTTAATAATCGGAGCCTAATATTCTGAAAAACAGTCATGTTGAACCTATGTCTGAGTCATAATTTTCTTGCATTTACTAATTTCTACGAAAAGAAAGCTTTAGAATATTTAAATACGTGTTTTTATCTATAATAGCCAGTGTAAAAAAGAGCCTAGACTGATACACAGTCTTTGACCACAAAATCTTCTTGTATTGGATCCGAAAATTCTTATTTTTGTCTTATTTGTGAAAACTACACGATTGCAGAACTTATCACTTCAGACTATTTTGTAAATATAACATATTTATTCTTTTCCTTTATTTATAAACATTTTTTTGCATGGTATTATACTATTAAATCCTTTATTTTTTATTAATTTATTACATTTCTGTGCGTTTCATGAAAAACAAGAACAATATTCGAAACTTTCTGATGTATTTTCTACTAAAAAATTTCCTTCTTTTTTCAGAAGTGTCTAACATCGCCTAGATTTATTTTTACTTAATAATATATTTTTTACTTTTCTATTATATTGTTTATTCTACTGTAGAATAACTCCATCTCACAAAATCTGCAAATGTTTGTAACTTTTTCTCTTTTTAAGTAAATTTATTATTTAATTTTCAGCCGTGTGCTTTTCTTTTTCGTACATATTTTAATTCAGTCCGATGTTTAAATCAGTAATATTTATTTACACGATTGTTAAACAGCTCGTGAAGACTAACATTTTTATTAAAAGCTATATTTGTCAGTTATCCAAATATTTTCGTGTGCTTGATATGTTTGAGTAATTTAATAATCATTGTATAGCTCTGATAGTGTGAATAACTTCAATATTCATATTTTTGTGTACCTTAACGTCCTGAGAATGACGGTAAAATCATATAAATCATATTAATAGATATAATTAATAAATAAAAAAAAATAATTATAAAACATTTTTAATCAGATTTTTTGTCACGTTATATGAAATTATTTTAATATTTTTTCTAAAATTCTTTTTAAATTTGTATATTTCTCCTTTATATATTTAAAAACAGATACTTTAAAATATATATCAGAATTAGTAAAAAATCATATATATATATATATATATATATATATATATGTATATATATTATAAGTTTTTACAAGTCACTTAAACACATCTTTTTACGAATACGAAAGAGTTAATTATCTGATAAATATTTCATTAGGAATTATGGAATCTTTTTCAAGTATTTTGCCATTTATTCGTTCATTAAAATATCAGCTTTGAATAAAATTAATGAACGTGGGTGGTAGTGACATTATATTCATCTTCAGCTGTTGCATGTAGAAGCCATCAAGAAAATGCTTACCCTGTTGATTTATCAAACGTTAGAAAAATAATTATAAGACATTGATAAATAATTAATTGTCAGTTTTAAGCAACATGAAATAAAACACTGTATACTAATTTTGTGTGTGTATTGGATTGACAGTGACAGATAGATAGATTGGTGTTTTAAACTATATATATATATATATATATATATATACAAGAATGTACGTTTGTATATATATATATATATATATATATATATATGTATGTACGTTTGTGTATATATATATATACATATATACATATATATATATATATATATATGTATATATATATATATATATATATATATGTATAGAGTGATTCAACTTAGGTTTCCACATGAAAGTATTAAAAAAATGCAAAAATTGAAAAAGAACATGTTATCCCCCATTTAGTATTTTAGTTCAATTTTAGTATTTTAATATTAAATTTAACAAAAATACTAAATAAAAAATAAAATGATTTTTCTTAACCCCTGTGATCCCTTTTAATACTTCCATGTGCATGCGTAAATGGAATCATCCTGTGTGTATATATATATATATATATATATATATATATATATATATATATATATATATATATATATATATATATATATATATATATATATATATATATATATGAAGAAATGATATACTGAAACTTTCAAATGAGCATTGTAACATATAAAGTGATATATACTTGCGCTATCATTTTATAATTCAGCTTAGTTGTAAGAGTATTAGTGTATCTATCCAATTTAAAAGACCAATTACGTCCAGCCTGACCTGTTATGGTAAGTTATGAAATTCACTAATATTATGTTTATTCGTTAAGTAAAGAATACAGTTAGATAGTTCAGAGTACCAAATTTGAAAATTTTAAATAAATAGCAGGTAATATATTCATTTTAAAATATTGGCAGGGGCCATTAATGATTTGTCTATAAAATTATTTAGATATCTTATTAGAATACTAAGGAATAAAATCAAGTAAATTGGCATACTTTCATAGTAATAAAATCAAATTATGCATTTATTTTTATGTAACATTTCATTCATAGTAATAAAATTAAAATAAATCAATGAAAATTTAGACAAGATTACTTTAAATGAAAGTAAATGTATATATATATATATATATATATATATATATATAATATTAAAAATTTAGTTAAATATAATATAATAAAATCTATAAAATATTTTTTATTTATTTAGCATTATGACTTCGTTTTGAAACTGGTATAGCTGTTACTGCCTACGCTAGCAAATCTCAGTTCTCCTAACGACAATAATAAACAAAATAAATACAATTAAAAAAGTCTGTCTGCTATTGTCAACAAAATACTGTCATCATATATTAATTAGTACTAATAGTTGTGATGATAAGTTAGGGTGTGCGCTAGTTTTTTGATGCTCTTTAAGGTCGACATGTCATTCGGACAAGAAGTATGATTTAATTATGAAAAATGACCGTGAAAAAATGTAGCAAATATTATGTAAAGAAACAAATAAAATACTTCCGTATAATATAAGTTAATTAATAATAACATTGATTTAGTATAAGAATTATTTTATATTAACATTTATTCAATTAAAATGGTTAATCATAAAATAAATTACTGTAATATTACATATGTACGTTTTGAATATGAATATCTATCCATCTTGTATCTATTTATCTATATTTTTGTATATGTAAACAATATATCAAATTGTACATTATTGATATATCCATTAAAGATATATGAATCAGACTAAACCTTTATAATTTATAAAAGCAATGACAATTTGAAAAGCGTTTTTAAAATGTATGTATTATAAAAACATTTAAAGTAATATGTTTGCTTTCTAATTTATATATAATAATTTTATTATACAAATACGATAACAATACATACAGCAGAAAATGTGTGTATCTTTATTATTAAACATAATTTATATATAAATGTCAAAGATTTATTTCATGCTGTGAAATAACATTTAATGTAATGTAAGAAAATGAAAACGTAGAGAGTTGACTGTAGTTTAATGGTAAAATAATAGCGTATTATCAATTGAATAAATTAATTGTTTACGTTCAATCGATTATTTTAAAATTTTATTTTAATTGAATCGTATTCAATGTTTGAGGCAAACCGTATAAAATATCTTAAATCCGAATTGATAATGCATTGGTCTACAGCCAACTTTCTTAACCATTATGACTATGTCTGTCTGTTTTATTTTATTTCTTGGCAATTAAGTATGTTCATTTATGCATATAAATAGAATTTGTGGTACACTTTATTTTATTTATATTTAGATCGAGTTTCAAAATATGTTGTTCGAAACTAGACCATTTTTGCAAAGAATATTTAAATTAATATTAAACTAAAATTATAATTCTTTCTATTCACACTTTTAAATCTGTTAATATATGATTTAGTAGTCTTAGACATCTTGAATTATTTAAGATTTATCTCCTACGACTACTTTCGGCATGTAAATCATATTTAGATAGAGTTTGATTCATTAAGGTTTTTAGAGTGAGAATGTCTCACTAGCGAAACTAACCATAAAAGATAAAGTATCACGTAATTAGAAAAGAGTAAAACCTCCAGAAATTATAATTTAACCTTTTATTTTAAAATTCATCATGTAGTTACTTTTTTTTATTTATTTTTTACGCATATACTTTTTTATATCTTCGTATATTAAAATGGTATGCACTTAAATATTAATATTGCAATTTATAGGTTTGATGATTTTTTAAATATATCACGATTCTTTTTAAAAAGCACATATTAATTTTAATTAAAATATTTAATCTTTATAAATGTTTATATATATATATATATATATATATTTATATATCGGGACTTCTATACTGTAATTTAATCGTTGAATCCTCATTACAATATGTAAAAACTTCCAGTTTGTTCGTTTCAGTCAGTTAGTATTGAAGTACGATTTTGAGAATACATTTTTTTTAATCTTGTTAAAAATGGATCCCGAACAACGCGTAGACATTAAATTTTGTTTCATGTTTCAGAAAAGTCCCAAACAATCCCACGAAATATTAGTGTTAGTTTATGAAGTAATATCTATTCTATAACTAATCACTCTGAATAATAAGATTGTAATGCAAATGTGCATAAATAATAATTAAAGTGATCAATAGTCATTGAAAAATTTTTCTAACCAATTTTTTTATGGTTTCTGAAAAGTAAAAAACATGTTTTTGAAATATAAAAAAATCGTGTATATGAAAGTCCTATTATACTTAATAAACTCTATTGTTATGTTTTGATAAAAGAAATTTAATTTTAAGGTATAAACATATTTATGATGTCATACACTCATCTGTATTCAATAAGTATATATATATATATATATATCACGAATGTAAAAGTAACAATTTATTTAAAATTACGCTGTTTTTCTGTCTTTTATTAATTGTTCGTCCGACTCTACTGTACGAAGAGGCAATTACAATAAATAGTCTTACATTTTCTGTTTATTGTACACTACATAACAAGAAATGTTATTACCAAAGAAACATTATATAACTTTATACTTGCATCTATCTTACTGCGTAGTATTCCTTTCCATTAGACATTCACTTGAGCTGAATAATCGGTGCATGTGAATAATTTGTGTTTAAAATTCATTTTATTATTTCGAATAAAATAGGTAGTATGTGTATCACGGTTGACAAATAGTGTAATAATATGTACAACGAATTAGAGACATATTTAATTAATCGGTGAATTTTATCAATATATGCGTTCATATTCCATTATAATAGACTTATACCGATGACATGTGAATATTTGTGTCGTGTAGACTTTATAATCAGTGCGATTTCATGATATTTTAAACAATTGACTTGGATATTTGTACCAATATATAGGTATGTATTTATGATAAGAGTATTAAAATTTTTGATACATGTTATACAAAACCGAATAAATGTTTTGAATTTTATATGAATGATAATACTTGTATAATTCATCCATATATATATATATATATATATATATATATATATATATATATATATATATAGTTTTAATATATTGGTCTAATTATGCGTTAGAGTAGTTTAAATATATTAATTGTAATTATAATTGAAATTGAAATATACATATATATTACAATGCACTATCAGACCAAAGTATGATCGATAGTGGTCTGGTTATGTGTGTTATATATACATTTTAATTTAAATTCTAGTCGTAATTTATTTCATCCAACTACTAAACATTATAAACAGCCGATATAATAAATATGCTTATCAATAATTAATGTATAAATGCCTGTTTAAATATTATTATATATTTTTATATAATTGTACACATTTGCAGTATCGGGCTGTAGTATAAGGATAAGTGTGGTTTGTTTATGAAGTTTTATATAGTTAGTTTAAATACATATTACATATTATAATACACTTTAAAGTTCATGTACTTCTGTAATTAATGTAACAAAAATATGTTGTTAGATGTTAAAGTAATTACGAATTAACGTTTTATGAAAAAAATATTAGTACATTTACCAAATGTAAGTTTCAAAAATCAGTAATGTTCATTTGAAATTTGGAATATAACTCCCTTTTAACTCTATATGAAATTTCATAAAATTATATTTGGCGGCTATTGGATTATAGTATTTCTATATATAAAAAATGATTCCATCATAAAATTTCCATAAACATTTTTTTTTTCGTGTAGACCACCTCTTAGTAATGCCCCCCCCCCCCGATTCACTACAAGTAGCCCGTTAATCATTTCCATTCCCGATCATTTCCGATGTTTCACGAATCGTCATATTCGTCGATTCAAATGAAACCGTATTCGGGCGCGTCCAGTTGTATTTGTCTCTTCAGATATACCACTAAGTAGGGTTTCAAAATTCAGTGTTTAGAAGAACATAAATCAACTACGAATATCGTTTTCACAGAATTTTTTGAATAAGTTTACAATAAGTTACAATAATACAATAGCTTTTTTTTAGTTTTATTTAAATTCAAAAAATAAATTTCATTTCACAATCTTTATTTCGTTTTTCATTTTTCATTTAAAAATTGTTAACACTTAACAAGATAGAGAAAAGTGAATCGGGAGTGTGAGCAAAGCCAGCCAAGGCCGAGCCCCTCGGGGGTTGGTATCGAGTAGGAAGCGGAGCACTCTGGTTCTTCAATAAAAAAGATTTGAGGTTAAGTCAGTCAAGTACTAAAAAGATCTTGCAATTATCTATGATAGTCAGGTCAGTAAAGGTCAGGTTGGATAGAGTCAGATTAAATCAGTACAGATTTTTAATCATCTAAGACTACACTTTTATATTTTTAAACCCTTTGGCTAGTGATAGTTCCTACACAAGTCATTTTTTCATTTATTCATATCGATGTTAACTATTTTTGTTTCTTATTTTTTATCTGGTTTACGTAATAAACCTTTTATTGATGTTCATTCAGTTTTAAATCGTTTAATAAAAAGTATTATTTTATATTTTTGAAAAACGTTATTAATGCATAAATGTATTTTTTTTATTTATTAAGAAAAAACATTGTTTTTCCCTCGAGTTGTAGCTTATGTTAAATATTGTTAGTAAGGAAGGAAAGAAGGATCAAAGACAAAATGAGGATTGAACATTTTCGCCAAATTATAAAATAATTTTTACTACGGGATACTCCTTACAGTTAAGCTAATGTGGTTCTAGAATTCTCACGACAGAAAAGTGTTATAATCTCATTTTTATAGAAAGACGATAAAGAATAGAGTAATTGATTTGTAGAAATTTATATTTAGGTGAACAATTTCACATGAAAAACACATTATTCCGAATATATTTTTGCTTTTTACTAAACGTGTATATATTGTCGTATCCCTCGGGCGTTGGTTGCCAGAACGGTTCCCATCGCTGCCCGATGGTCGATCTTGACTGGTTTTTAGCAGCTGTCACCAGGGTACATTTATACTTTGTCCAAAAGTTTTATATTATATATAATTTTTTAATTTGTTATCAAATACAAATTACAATAGATTAATTTTATGCATGAACAGTTTTGTTGTCAAACAAATACAGTAGATTAATTTCATGTATATATTAGTTTTATTGTCAAATACTATGGACTAATTTTTATGAGTCTTAGTTTTTGTTGTTGTTTGAACAAAAGCTGTCGATAATTATCGAAGCAACCTTTTTATATCGAGCTGAATTTTTCTAGATTGTTCTAGAACAATCTATTTGTTCTATGATATTTGTTTGCTTAGACAGCTATGACAATCCGTTTGTATATCGTATACCACTATATATATATATATATATATATACACACATTATATATATATATATATATATATATATACACATTTTATATATATATATATATATATATATATATATATGTTTATTAATGAACCAATGGCATTGCACAATAGATATACAAATGTAGAATGAATATTTCGTGATATTTGACGACCTGAATTTTTATGTCATTTTGAAAGAAATACAATGTTAAATATTTTATGACTTCTTATGACATTTTAATGGAAAATGTTGTCACTACTAGTAAAATTTCTTTTTATTTTAGTTTTCTTTTATTTTTAATAATTTTTGATTAAGAAATCTATATTTTACGGATTTTCTTTAATAAAATTGTTTTACACTTTGAAAATTTTACATATTTCACATGTAAAAATTTAATATATTGATCGTTAAAATTGTAATTTATAATGTTTTGTCGTCTGTTCAAATTTGTGAAATAATTACATTTTTATAAAAATAAAAATCTTTTAAGGATCTAAAATATAAAAATGTTAAAAATTAGTCTGTTTTAAAAATGTTTAATATTATAAAATGAAATTGATCTGAAAAATTATTAATTTTGATTTTATCTAATCTTGGTGTTCAAGTAACTTAAAATTAACTTAATGTCAATGTTAGTTGTTTAAAGTATATACCAATTATAAATCTTATGATATCTACTTGTGCCCTATTTCTATGAAATAATTATGCTCTAGCTTGAAAGTAAGAACGCATTAATAAAACACCTAATTGTCAAATACAACACGTACATAGCTATCATTTCTCTCATACCAGTTCCGGCTAAACAACCAATTATTCAAGAATGTAAAATCAGAGTGCAATAAATTTTCCTTGAAAATTATGATTTAATACCTGTATGTTCTCCTTAGTACATTTCTACAATCGAAAACACAGTGTATGAAACGAATGTGAGTGAACGTGCCGTACGGTTAGGTGAAATATTTGTAGACAAGACGGATGATATATATTTTCACGTACACCGGAAACAAAGAAACATGTGGAATATTCACGATCACAGTGAATGAAATACTTCTAAGAGCACCTATCTCTTTGTTTGTGTGCGTGTACAATCGTCGAGTTTCTTTTTCGTCATTTTTTTACATAACATACCCGCTTTTTCGTCGGCACTGACGTGAATCAGCGGTCCTGCAACGTAGATAAGTATATAATGTAATGGACAAAAAACCAAAGTCTTGCGGTACTTTTTTGGCTACGGTACGTTCATCCGCCGTTGCCACTGCGTTTCTTTCTTGCGTTAGCTATAAAGTTTGGCGAAATGAATAATACTTGACGCGACTGGATGGGACATTAATGTCTACTATGAATAAATGATCTTAATTTTAAAACTATGATACGGTGCCTGTCGAAAGGCGCCCACTCGCACTCGCCATTAATAGTTATATACGATTTTTATATGAAAATTTGATAGTATTACGCTGTTCTTTTAACCTTTATAATGGCCATTTTGCTTTAAGGGGTTTTGTACGCATTTTTTATATGAACCTGTAATTTTTTCGGTATTATCAGTGTGATTCTAAATGCGGCGTAATAATGAATCATACAAAATACAGATGATTTATTTTAGTGTGGTAAATCTTATAAAAATTGATTTTCTCTCTCTCTCTCTCTCTCTCTCTCTCTCTCTATATATATATATATATATATATAAAATATTAAATATAATTTTAAATATTACCTATTTATAAAAATTATTTATGTTAAATATCTAATATAATTACAGTATCTATCTTTTGATGGACGGTTGATTCGGAGTAAATGAATATAGCATTGAATGAATATAGCGATTATTTCCGTATTTAAAGAAATAAAAATAATGTAAATAAAGTAATGTCGACTGGACACAGTTATACTAGAAATTATTTTAATCTTAATCTATAAAAAATAGATTTCGAGGAAATTGTTTTTTGTGAATATAAGCCTGTAATTAGAATCTCTTCTTATCGGATGTTCTACGAAAAAGTGTATAAAAACTCGTTTTTATAATTTTTTTCTTAAAGATTTAATAATTTTTTTCGTAATCGAAAGTGTACTAACTTCTTATTTTTAAAATAAAACGGCGTCGTTTGCATGACATAGATCTTGATTTTTAAACACTTGTTCTGATAATTACGAATCCATTGTTAATTATAACTTATTATCAAGTTTGCTATCAGTCATAATAATTCTTCACCAACTTTATTATTATTTAAGAAATATGAATCACACTTGTAATAAAATATAAAAAAAGTAGAGATCTATTTTAATTAAAAATGTATTTTCTATAAAATTTACCAAATCAATAAAGTGAATGACATCTACTTAAAACTAGTAAAATAATCGAAATGTATTGGTATATTAATTTAACAATCGCAAAAGTATTATATAACTAAATAATTTTATTTATAAATAAAATTTCAATATTTCAGAAAAAAAATAGTAGTGAGGAAATGAATAATTTAATATTTAGTTAGATACATTTCAGCGTTGATAAGAATAACTAAACTTCCTGATATAGGTTTTATTAAATTAGCTATTATTGGAAGTATTATTAGAACTCGTTCTATAAAAATGACTTTTAAATTGTATTTGCTGAAAATATGGTTTTAGATTTTCAGGTTTAAGTATTATAATACATAATTTATGATTTTGAGGTCCAAATTTTTCCATAAAAATTAACTACTGATTATTTTTCAGCATGAATTTTTAAATAAGAATAATATTATATAATTTCATTACTGGTTTAAATTACTATAAAATATATATCTAAGCTGAATTGTTTTAGTAGATTTTTGTTAATGTGTTTCCTAAAATATAATTAAATGCTTTTATAACAGTACTATCTGAAATTAAAAATAACATAATCCTTACTGGAATATTGAAGAAATGTACGAGATCCCAATGGTATTTGTAAATCTCTTGATATTGAACACGTACACAGGAAAGCTACTCGTTTCGTATTGAATTTAATATGTGGCCGTTTCCCAAGTGAGACGGAATGGATTAGATTTGTGAAAAAGACAACTTGCAACACCAGAACAGAATAGTCTACCGAAGAATAATTTGTTCATTTCACATTAGTAAAAATGATCACAATCATAAAATTACATCTGAGAATTATAGAAAGAATATTAGAAAATATTATATTTTCAACACAGTTGTGAGAGTTTGGTTTAATGCAGGAATTTATTGAAGTTGAGTTTTTGCATTAGACAAGAAAACAACTCCAAAAAGTAAATTTATCTAAATATTAATGACTAAAGTAATAAACATTGTGATACGAAGAAAAAACAATACTATAAAGACATCAAAAGTAATGAAACTTTAATTATAATAAAAGTAGTTAAATTTAATAATCTTAGTTGGCGATGTACTCTTAACCTTAAATATCACCATCTTAATTAAATTAACAAGAACATTTCAGGTCAATGTTTCAAAAGATCTTGTTCATTTTGAATTAAAATTAGTCAAAACATTTTTAATATAGATATATTTTTATCTTATTACATATACAACGTTTTATGTGACATTTTTTTATCATCTTTGAGATAACTTGAACATTCCATCCATCCAAAAATTCTTAGATTTTTAGACGTAAAAGTTATCAATTCCTTTCAAATCATACTCATCATCTTCTTTCTCATCTCCTTTCTGATCATTTCCTTTCAGCATTCCTTTCAAATCATACTCAATACAGAGCACTTTCTTTGGATAAAGTTCGGCTTTTGGAGTTATGCAACGACTTGTCTCGCTTGCTTTAAATTTATATTTAAAGTAACAACTTCAAATATAGTAATACAGTAAATACAGTCTATAACAATAGACTATATAATTTATAGCACTAGCCACTGTTCTTATCAAAAACGATATATTTTTGCATTTAACTCTTGATTAACCCTTTCGCTATGGTGCAACTGGCCGTCAGTACGGTACTAATGAAGGAGTCGTCGTGCCATTAGTGCACACTGTACGTGTAAAAAGTATCTCGCATTTTCGGTGCTCTCCTACGTTCGTGTACTAATTATGCTTGATAAAAAGGGTTTGACATACTTAAAATGAAATAATGTGTATAGTGAGTGGCATTGAAGTGGTATGGCGCTAGTGTTGACTTCACTAATACCAGGTATAGCCGGCGCTAGCCATTGTGAATCATTTTACGGACACGGATATAACCGGAACTAGGCATGAAAGGGTTAAAGATTATTCGAAAAAGAGTATGTTGATAATAATGTTAATCGCAACTGTAAGACACTTATAGGTAATGTGGGATAGTATACAATATTACCTGATCTATATTTTTCATTTTCTATTTAAAAAAGTTGAACACATCTCTAAAATGTTAATGCAAAATTCCGATGAACGCAAAATTGTAGCGTAAGTAATCATCAAAATACCATATAAAGAACAACTTGCGAAAAAATTACTTGAAAAATTATTTCAAGAGTCCAAAATAGCAACAAGTAAAGATCGACAACAAAAAATTCTGAAAGTAAACAGAACCCTGTAATGAAAACCTTTTCTACAGTGAGCTTTTGCTGTTCATTGTAAAACTATATGTATTCATAAATGGCTTAAACTTAAAGAAAATACAATTTATGTCCTCGGATCTTCTGAAAATGATAAACATTGTATTTTTTTAATCTTTTCTCTTATTGTCTTTGTGTTTTGAACTGATTTTTATAAAAAAATCCTATATAGTTTAAATAAAATAGAAACGTTGAAAAAATAAATAGTAAGATTTTTCATTTTAAACAGGTCGGATAATGTGAGACATTAATTCTACATTATTAACTATTCGTAGCTAACATTATCCATTAAAAATTATTAACCGATTTTTGAGACATATTTTTGTATGTGTAATAAAAAAAGCATTTTTTTCATTTCAAATTGACACAAAATATTATTAAAGTCCTTTATAGGGACTCTTAAAAAATTTAATCCAAAATCTGCAACTTTCAGTACAATTTATTTTTTTTATAAAATAAAACATGTACAGCTCACATCACTAGATTTTACTCTATTGATTATTTTTTCATTTATTCCATAGAAATGTTAATTAGCTATGTACTATATTAATTAAATTAATCAGCAACGATTACAAATTACTATTAATAACCGTAAAATATATTATAATTTAAGAAATTCATCGTTTCCTAAATGATGTTGATAATTATCTTTAATCTTTCGTAATTATATTTAATCACTATTTTATCAGTAAGGTGTTCATGACTATATTTCTATACGTACGATATGATGTATCATGTGTAAAAATTGCATCGGCATAATAATATACGTATTTACATCGAACACGTCTCCATCAAATCCGTGAACGATTTCTAGCGGCGTCCGCATTTGAATAATTGGCGTAAAATAATGCGGTTTTGTCTGCAACGGCAGCCGTCGAAAGAAATACAGCAGTTTTTGAGACGCGCGTGGTTAAAGACGAACGGTCGATTTTCAATGGCGTATGCGGCGAAAGAAATTGTTCATACACGACAAGCGAAACACTCATCAATCACAATCAGTCGCTGTGTGTGAATTTGTATATATGTGCGTATGTGTGTGTGGAACATACAATCTAAGCAGAATGGCAAACAGTGTAATATTGGAAGCGTCGCCGCAAAATCTCAACAGTCAATATGACGAGCCTTTGCTTCGTCTATCGTTCAACATTCTGGAGGATACATACAAACTTACACAGACGTCTAACACAGGCACGTACAAACATACATACATATATATACACACACACACACACACACACATATATATATATATATATATATATATATATATATATTATATATATTATATATATATATATATATATATGTTGTCGGTTAAGTTTCCATCAACACGTGAATCATAAACTCATTTACCTTTGACCGCTTCAAGAAACAGATCGACCTTTACTGCACCGAAATAACGGTTTATTTAAAAGATGTTCAATATTATTTTGTTTCATAAATTTAAAATTAATGAACTAACTATATAGTTATTACAAAGATAATAAATTATTAGCGAATATATAAGGGACGAAATTAATATTTTTTGGTGAGTTAAAAAACTTGACTATTCCTGTGGTCCTGTCCATTATTTGAAATATATTGAATTGGATATTGATTCTGTTTCATGTTTATTTTGATATGTATTAAAAACAGTCATGTCTTAGATAGTTATCGAAATACTTTTTAAAGTAAAAGCTTCTGACAAAAGTGATAAAAAGTAAAAAATACTAAATTTAATACAGATGTGGGTTTATATTATAAATTCCGTTTTCGAATTCAGCTAATAAAATACATCATAAAAGATCATAGTATGGAACAAGAGAATGAAAATTCTTTTAATACATGATTTGTGATCTAAATGGAAATAAGATCTTTGAATACAAAAACGAACGTTTTTGATCAGTAGAATGTTCAAAATAAAAAGCAATCACTTAAAATTTACTAACGCAATTTCCTGGTACCAAATACAACAAAAAATTATCTGTGGAACTCTCACGCGTTGGAAGTGAAACTTATCATTTTTTAAATATCAAAATCGTTAATTTTTCTTAATGTGAAGTAGTTTTAGGATATTAGGATTACGAGACGATAATGTGGTATATAAATTGAGTAATATAACTCAAATAAATAAAATCTTTTTTCTTTACTCATCAATCTCCATCGATTCATACTCTAAGAATGTCAACAACAAATCAAATATAAATTTATTAATCACAAGCTTAAATACAAACTATTTACAAATTGTAGTGTCTGTGTGGTGTATTGTTGTTGTGGTGTGGTTCCCGCGCCGTGACGCTAACCGCTTACTATCGGGGTTTGTGTGTCGTGATGTTGCAAGTTTTATTAATTGTTACAGCAAGTTTGATGCCCGGAAATTTTCAAAACCGGGCAAGATGTCAACAACACAAACCTACGCTTCTTAAATACACTGTATACGTAGTACACTGCGGAAATGATCAGCCATACACTACGTGTATTTGGGCATTAGCTACTGCGCATGACGTGTACGTGATAGAGAGAAAAGTGGAGGAACGTTTCCCCCTTCCTCCACTCCTTCTTGCTTAGGGAGGCGTTTCACTATTCGTTTCGCCCGAGCAAACTTACGTTACTATGGCTAAAGAAGTTTCACTTCAAAAATGTAAAGATGTGATTGGTTCTGTGAAATGTTTTGTCATTGGCCACGAAATGAGAATAAAAATTATTGCAATAAAGAAGTAAAAATAAAAATCTATTTTCTATAAAATTAATGATTAAAACTATATAAAATCGATTTGTATTAAAAAAATTTCTTATTTGTTCACTTCTTGAACAGAAAAACAAAAATTGTTTACTAACAATGTATAAAACCGGGCTGTTCCTAAGATTGACCATAAAATGCAGGAATTGTTTCTAAAAGGTAACTGTTAAAAATGTGGATTACATCAATGTATGAATATTTTTTTTGTATATATGTATTATTTTTTTACATCTATCTATCTATATATATATATATTGAAATTCGGGTTAAGTAATACAGATTCATTTATTTTATTTTCGAAGATTATAAGAAAAAATATTTTTATTATATTTGCATTCAAAACATATTAAATTTTAGTGCATGTATATAAAATAAACTATATATATATATATATATATATATATATATATATATATATATATATATATATATATATATATACATATGTGTATATATAGCGAAAACCTAACGAAAAATTAATATAACAATCAGATATTTTAATAAATTATTCCTCAATATAATTAAGATACTCAGATCAAAAATGTCCAATAAATAATTTCATTAATAATTTTTAATCAAAAATAATCAATAGTCATTTATTAAACATTTTTGCTTAAAAACTTTTTTGTGGTTAGTACGGTGAAAGAATAGTAATTTTTCAAAGTAAATCATTTCACTTAAAAATATAATAACATGTATTTTTCTCCACATAAATATATTCGTTTATTTACTTCTCTTTTTTTTATCTGACGTTCATCAAAGGAACTAGATTGTAAATCAGACTTACCGCTTCCAATTATTCACCTCATTGTTATTACGTCCATCAGAACCATTTATTAAATACCGCTGTTGTTCTGTGTACAGCTTTATTAACGTTGGACTCTGACCAGCATGTTAATCCGTGCGGAGTAGTTGTGTCAGTAGCAGCTAACGTGTGATGTACCGGGATGTGACCCGAGACTACCGCATTCGTTCGTCCGTCTGAACTGAACCCCTTTGAGACGTATCTATGTACACCTCAACATGGTGTATCATGTTACCAGATACCCGCTCTCTTGGCAGTCGCTTCTTTCGTCTGAATCTCTGGTCTGGCCATGTGTTGGTATGTGTTTACCAGCTGCATTTGCGGCGAGTCAGCTACAAACTGTGTCGGTAGAATGAAACAACTTTGTACAACTGACCGACAGCGGACTCGGTGACTACTTAAGACCACTCACAGACACCTCAGCAACTAAATTTCTTGGTGAATTTTCATTCGAATCTCATGTACTTGAATTTAAGTCTTGTACAAATATAGAATATATGCAAACCTTATGTTTATGTGCTTATATATATATATATATATATATATATATATAATTTGTGTATTTATATATAAAAAAATATTACTTAATACGCTTTTTGGTATTAACAAAAAATAAATAATTAAATACAAAGTGATAAAAATATCCTAATTAATAATTTCTGTTTTATTCTGTTTATTTCCGTTGTGATAATTTAAAAATAGTTGATGTAAATTATTGTTTTCTCATAAAAGAATCCACAGTATAATATACATAAATAATTAATTTTTACTTAGTAAGTGTAAATGAAAATCCTGTTTATTTTGTAAACTGCTCATAATTTAAAATTATGTAAATATTTATTTTTGTTATCAAGTTTTCGTTTAAAAAGATTTTCAATTCCCTATTATTATTCAACAAAAATATTTTTTTAACTATATAGCTCGAGGAAATATTTTTTTTGTTGGAAAATTTCGATATTTTGCTATTTTTTCATACTTAATGTATGCAAGCATATTTTCATAAAAAGATATATTAGTTTTAATTATAAATTGGTATTTTATACAATATAAAATAGATTCAAATTGATTGAAGAATTGTTATGAAAACAAATTAAAGTATGAATATATAATATATTTTCGATCGTTCTTATAAATTACAAGTAATATTTTAAAAATGTTTTGACCTTAATATAAGTAACACTCATTAAAATAATCAATAATTGTTTTTTGATCTGAAAAATTTTTGTGGTTTTATAGAGTGAAGGAAGAAAATATTTGTGTGAGAATGTGAATTAACCCACAGTGTTTAAACTGTATCATGATGTATTACATAATATTTTTTTTTATTTATTGTTCCTTTATATTATTAAATTATATTTATTGATTGCTTTAATTTGGGAGATATGCTGCTTTTTCATTTTGATGTTTATTTTAAACGCTATTTTTTTTGCTACATTTTGTTAAATAGTTTTATCATTTTACATATTTTACTTAGATTTTCTAACCTTGTCTGTTTTATTTTATTGTGCAATAAATTTAGTGCGTAGTTTATCATACTTTAAAAATACTGTCTTTTGACATTTGCTATGATTAGAGGAATTGATGATTATAACAATTAAATTATTTTTTATGTAAATTTGGCATCTGTTTTCATCATTTTTTTATTTTTAAAACTCAGAAATTTATTGTGCTGCTTATCTCTTATTTCGAATTAAAATTGATTTTTGTGTCCACTGAGCTTATATATTTTATTAATTTGTTTATTGTAATTTTCGTTTAATATACGCAAACTAACGTTAACTTATAGTGAAATCTAATTTATTGGTTTTAAATTATTATTACTTCCTTTTTTCTTCAAGGTTTTTTTTAAAAAAAAGTTTCTTTGAAATCTATAAGGAAATGTCTAATTAATATATTTGCTAACAGCAATCTCATTTCTAATGAGTGTGAAATTATTATTATTCTATTGGAAAAAGAATAGTTACTTATTAACAAGTTTATAAAATGATTTTTGACTATCTTTAACGCTTTATTTTTTCAGCTTGGGTTTTTTGTAAATTCATATTTATTTTTCATTATTTGTTTACTTTTTATTTTCATAGTGTCTTTTAATTTAGCAATACATTTTAAAGTTTTCTTTAATGGCGTGTATAGATATTCGATTTGATTTATATTTGTATATATATATTTATTGGCGTGTATATGTATACTTATAGAAATGTTATTTTTTTGTATTTGGATAGTCCGGATATTAGTCGTAGAAGATAAAATCTCAAATGGTTCATAGTAATGAAGATCACATTAAAAAAAATATCAATGTAACCACTGGTATAAACACTATTATATTAGTGAGATGACGATAATTGTGTCAAATATATAAAAGAGGACCAGATGAATATTTAATATTAGCAAATTCAACTTAAAAGGTTATTGGAACATGTTTATATAACACTCAAACGTGCATTGAGTGACTACTGAAGGAGGCCAACTAAAATAGACTTTTTACTCACATTATTTAAGTGACCCGATAAGTTAAGTTTTCGACTTTATTTATTTTTTATTGTTTCAAATGAACTCGGGCGTTAAATACAAAATTTTAAATAATTAACGCCAGTTTACATAAGAACTCGATGTATCAAAATGAGCGAGCTAAAAACATTTAATGAATACAAAGATCAACATTTTATAAACCGGAACAAACGTTCTGTTCAATTCGAAACAATGAAGGAATTTATTAATAAAGAGTATCTAATACGACGGCGTACAATTCGAACGTGCGTGCGCCATGAAAGAGCGAGCCCTTTTCTCTGTACGGCTTCCATTCCTGAAGACGTTGAAGTAAACACACAGTCAGTCAGCAGACGCGACGAACAATTATAAAACTCGATTCGTCCGTCCGTCGCGCGTTTTCAGTTTTAATACAAAAGATAATTTTTGTTATTACGCGCGCGGCTGCGAGACAGTGGAGCCGGTAACAAACTTTTCTAAATTGAATTGAATGAAAACAAAAAGCCCGTATGTCTCGGTCGGGGGAAATTTTAAATGGAAACCGAACAGCGGGCGCAACGTTTCTCTCTACAGGATGTTACTGTCGGGACATATTGTTTCTTATTATTTTTGTTTGTTCAAAATATATACAGTTTCTCTTTTGGGGCATTAATTATTCATTTATAGTTATCGTTAGAGATTTAATATATTTTAGAAAAGTGTTATTTGAAAACTGCATTGTTTCAATTATTAAATTTAAGAAAACAAAGTACATAATTTAACAGTCTGTTCGGTTTTTGTGAGCTTATTTGTCTTTTCAACAGATGTTACAACGAAGCTATGTTTAATATTATAAAATTTTGAATTTAATTAAATGAACATTGACAACTTGATTAAAGTATGAATTTAAAAAATATTTTACAACAATAAACAGTATTATTTTTGTTTTATTCAAACAAATTTCATATATTCTTTTTAATATCTGATTGTCCTTGAATCTTTCATACTACTAGATTGCGAGTATGGAGGTTCAGGATTCGCATCCTTAAAAATGTGATCATTTTTTTGTCGATTTGTATTAAGAAGTAAATAAAAATGGATTTAATTCAATAACATTACGCGAGTGAGAATAAATGAGATAATGATTATTTAGTGGAATTATCGTATGACATCATGGCTACCGTGACTTGCTTGGAAGGTATTATTGTTTATGATTTAAGACCTAATCTTTTATCGGTTGCTATCTGTCAACAAAACAGTTAATATTGGATAAGGATTGTTAGAACTTGGAAGAGTTTCAATCAACTACACAAACGATTTGCGAGAGTAAGATGGAGAAGACATAGTAATTAATAAATGTCATACAGGGGTTAGTGAAATTCAAATATGATAATTTGAGTTATCTGGTAAATTATGCTGTAGCTGTAATAGTGAGCTTGGTAATGATATTATTACAAATTTACTGACTATGAATATACGAATGTTGACTTGAAGAATCACGGAGAGATTGAATATAAATTATTCTATGGCATTTCAGCATATGAAAAAGCTTAATTGCTTTTCAAATTTCTATTTTCAAACTAAAAATTGTTTCATGAATCGAACGTTCCAGCATGCAAGTTATTTCTTAGATGATTAAATAGAAATCTATTCTTTGATCGTATAGTAATTCGGTAAAGAATATATCTAATATAATAATATTACGTTGATAAAGTGAGATAATTTAGTGAAACTGCTACGACAAAATGTCCATTTTGTTATTATTTACAATAATATGTTTTTGTAAATAATGACAAAAAATGTGCTCCAATTTTATTTATATCTGTTTGACAATCTTTTGGTGTAAATAATCTTTTAGTAGTATTATTAATTAAACCAACTGAAATTAGCAATCCAAAATCACAGTCGTTCTTGGTTTCTCCAAAGGTTGTAGTTTTTAATTATAGCCTTAAAAAGTGCAGAAATAACCATGCAATAAATAGGTGTATTTATTTTTCCGATTATAAAAAAGTGATGAAAATAGAACCAGATTACAAAATATTAAAATGTAGCCACAGAAATATATTTTTAGTTTCGTATAATTAGTTTAATATTTTAATTCTACAATGTCTCATATTTGATTTAAATTTTGAGTTAAATATAATTTTTTATTAAATTTAGTACATAACATTTTTTTAAAAAACTTATTAAAAAAATGTTATCTTCTTCAGTAATTCACATTAGTTACATATTTCATTCATATTATTTGTACATTTTACAATTTAAGAAAAAAAATAGTTTAAAAATAATTGCTGTACTTTTTATAGAAACTTAA
Source organism: Acanthacorydalis orientalis (assembly GCA_034766995.1). NCBI lineage: Eukaryota > Metazoa > Arthropoda > Insecta > Megaloptera > Corydalidae > Acanthacorydalis > Acanthacorydalis orientalis. The sequence goes on from CM068322.1 coordinate 6,963,257, forward strand.
AATATAACAATCTTGATACTTTCTAAATATGTTAGATCATCAGCACTTATATCTCAAATTTACAGCAAACATGAATTCATTTTCTTGTTTTTTTTTTCCGGAGATGGAAACATCAACGATATTGTTAAATAGTTTTCTTCTTCCTCTTCCTTGTTAGTAGAGTTAGTCTGTTTTTTTTCTATTAGTACGGGCTCATAGTTTTCTTATAGCTTTATAGTTTTTTTAACTTGAAATGTTATTGTCTGAGTCCATGCTAATGATATGTCCAAGACACTCTCAAAATTTTAAGTATCTAGAAATATTTTTTTTTGTATTTTTTCTTGATATTACTTATCATTGTATTAAGAGGATTTTTTACTGCCTTACTCTAAAAAAATTAAACACTTCAATGTTAGTAAATAAATTTAAATTTAAGAAATATTAGTTTCTGAAAGGTGGGGTGATATTTCACTTTAAATACAATTTAAGGCTTACTCATTGCATATATAATAGTTCACAGTTACTAACACTTGCAAACACTCTATTGTTGGTGTAACTAGGTTGAATTAACTATGCAGCTTTATTGTGCAGTAATATTATTAGATATACAACGAGAGAGAAAATAGAAATGGGGTCATATATTACTCTAAATTGAGTATTATTAAATTTGAGAAAATTAAATTGGACTCTTGTTATTTTTTTCCATATTCTCAAAGATAGCCTCATTACATCATTATCTATTCCCGTTACTACAAAACAGTATCAATAGAAAAAAATGCGTCTTATTTTAAAAAAATCCTGTATAACAGAATTTAGAATAGAGGCTTGCGAATGCTCTGAAAATTTTGGAAAAATGAGTATAGAACATATTAGAAATTATTTTTTTTTAAATACATTACTTTGTACACATATAATAATTTATAAAGAAATGTCGGGTAATGTTTTCGGAACTAAAAATATTTTAAAAAAATTCATAAGGAAATAACTGTATACATTTCGAATTTACTATTGTGTTATGAAATATTGTGTAAGAAACTGTCTGTTATATTATTGTATTGTTATATTTTCACATATTTGGGGTGATTTAGTTTCTTTTATATGAACTATTCCTATGATTGTTTTTGTTTAAAACCATTTAAAAATAGAATCATTATTGTCATGGTACTTTTCACACTTCTGGATCATTCGAGTTTCTATTCTTGTTTAATTTAGACATATGTCCTTAGGTATTTTTGTATAATATAGAAGTCTTAGAATTGGAAGCACACGTATTCAAACTAAGTGTATAAAATATAAATTAAAGTTGTGCTAAAGGACGTAGACCTCAGTTCAGTACATTAACAATGTAATTTACAAACATACACAACTCTAACTAGATTTAACTTTTGTTATATTGCTTTTGAGTGACAAACCTTTTGTAATGTTCCATACGTATAATTATTTTATATAGAGAAGTTATATTTATCGGATTGAAAAGGAAAATTTGATCTTATTAATTTTACAAAAATTTTCGAAATACATAATTATGTAATTGATATTCCAGTTAGTATACTCGTATAGTTTTGGATTTATGGATAAATTAATTTTCATAAGTGAATTGTTCACTCACATCACAAAAAAAATGTTTTTTCTTCAAAAATATTCGATAATTGATTAATTTTGACTCTTTATGCATTTAGATTTACGATATTTAATCATTCTCAAAACGATTAGGTGAATCATTATGTGCATAGGCAACAATAAAAAAAGGAATTAATTATTAAACAAATTAAGTTTACAGAACAAATGTTTGTATTTTATAGAATGAGTGAGTAAGTAATTTATGAAAGCCCAATTAGTAATTTTAATGTACTTTTTTCTGAGAAAAAAATGTAAATTAGAGAACATAATTTAATTATTCTAGTTTAAATCTTTTTATGTTACCTTAAATCGCTATGTCAATAATGTAACTAAATAAATATAGGGTTAATTATAAACGTAATTCAAATGAACTAAATGTATTGTAGAAGAAAAAAACTTCTGTTGAAGATCGAAACTAAATTAGTTTGCTTTTACAATTATTAAATATTCATTATCAATTAAATTCAATGCTGATATTAAATATTTACTAAACTGTGGTAAATTTTCAAACTAAACAATGATGCTAATTTATTATTTATTCATCATTGTTCTATTCTATATAAAATGACTATTGTTTAATAATAATCTCTGAACAAATGATAATTTGATGGTATAAATTTATTTATATATATATATATATATATATATATATATATATATATATATATATATATACGAGTATATATAAATAAATAATTTTTAAACAAAAAATATGTTGTACGCCATTCAAAAGTTTTAAGTTTTAGATCGGTATTAAAAAAAATTATATACATTTAAGTAATTAATAATTTTATTGCTACATAAAAATGTTTTACAAAAATACACGGTTTATTTAGAAAAACTAATTGAGTCAAATGTTTTTTAAATGTGTAGCGTTGGTAAATTTATTTCAATTATTTAGAAACATTTTATACAAAAAATGACATTAAAAATTATTTTCTTTAAAAAATGTACGTAATTTTTATTAACTATTTTTAATAAATTTTATTCCGTTCGTAAATTTTTATAGGAACTTGAGTTCATTTTATTTTTGTGTAAAATTTAAGTTACCCGTAATAAACGTTTTTATAAATAAGTTAGACAAGCAAAGGAGAGTTGAGAAAATAGGGATAGAGAAAGTAACACATTTTTATTCTTATAATTAATTATTTTTATTCTAATTTATCGAGATCACATAACAAATTATTTACTTTTAACCCTTTCACAAAATTTATCATCATGTAAGAACGCTATTATTCGCTTAGTACATGAATCATGTATTAAATAACAATAGCAAATATTTCAAAAATATTTTTAATATAATTTGTTGTATTGTAGAGCAGCATATGTACAAAAAATGTCACATTTTCTGGACTATGACCGATTATATATTGAACTTTTGTCTATCACATTAACATTTTTTCATTTATTTTTTTAAAAAAATGTTTTTAAATATAATAATAAAATGCAACACTTTAAAGGTTATTGATTAATTTTTACCAATTCGAACTTTTCTGTCATAAATACACAATCTTCATATGAAAAAATTAGTCCCCTCCTCTATAAAATTTTTAAAGGAAATTTAGTATAAAATAACAATGAACAAATCTTTACGAAGCTATTATTAACCAGATTAGAAAATAATATTTTTTTTGTTACTCATGCATAATTCATCACAGAAAGGTTTAAGTATTATCTATTTTAAAAATATATACATATTTCTTAATTATGCCAATTCATTTAAATGTTTTGGCTTAATCTTTTTTATAAAATGAGAGAGTAGAAGACCAAAAATTGAAAAAGCTTAACATGTATAATGCTATTTAAATGATATGATTGTATTTACCATAATATTTTTCTTTATATAAAACACATTTTAATACCGTATAAAAGTAAAATCACAATTATTAACACTGATTGTTCTATTTTTGATAATCACAAATATGTACCTCATCCAAAATATGAATTTTAATTTGTTGTACTGTGTTTATAATTATAGTTTAGTATTTTTTTGTAAAAAAGTCCTGTAATGAGTGCATCCATGCTTGTTAAAACATTGTAATTACATTTTACAGCATTTTTTTAGAATATTATTCCATTTTTTTAGAAATATACATTTTTTTGGAAACATTTAATATTTGTGAACACATTTAGTTTAAAAAATTGAAATGATAATTTGTAATAAATAATTTGAAAATCAAGAAAATAAAAAATAAAAATAATCAAAATAAAAAATAGTTAATATACAGACTTGTATCTTTACATTTTCAAGGCGGATTATATTATGTATGTACACGAGTTTATATATATATATATATATATATATATATATATATATATATATATATATTATTTGAAAAAGAAAATTACGCCAGTATCAATTTTTGATAACTTTATGAATACTTTACGAACATCCGCTCTTTTTATGTAACTGTCAAAAAATTGTATTGTAGAGTTGTGGCGGTGCATATAAAATATGAAAAAAGGACATAGTGAAAATTTTTCAAAAAAATGTCAGATATAATGTTGGCAGGAAAGATATATATAAGTAATCAACAAATGTGGTTATACCATGGAAGAAGGTAGAAAGTATTTTAAAAATAAATTTTTTTAGAAAGTTTTAATCAATTTTTGTTTACTTTTTAGTTTTCTGATTTAATAAAAATTCTATAGATGACTAGGTTTAAATTAAATAACTGCCGTACATGTTTATTTTTATGTAAAGAAAGCAGTTAAAATTAAGTTTCAGTCAACCAAAATAATGTGAAAATTCGTGTATAGTATTTTCATTTTCAGCATAGACATTATCTTTTAAATTACGAATTAGACTTAAAGGATCTACTTTGTTATAATGAATTTTTAACATTGTGGTTAAACACACTTTCACTTGTCACGTAAGTTATAAAAAATATTTGGATTAAAAATGTTTAATAACAGTTTTTAATTTTTATTTGATCGTATTTTGATAGTGATGCCATCATTTTTAAAGCGTTAACGGAAGCAAGCTTTTTCTGTTTTTTTCATTCTGAAAATAATAGTATTCCCATTGAAATAAGTAGAAGCAACAATCAAAGTTATCAACAATTATTGGATATTTTTGATTGATTCTTTTAAGTTTACAAAATGAATGAAAATTTATTGGTAAAAAATCTATTTAATCATCAATTTATTCAAATGTATCACACCATATATGTTTTAAACTATCAATTATCCGAAAGACTATTAATATGAAATTTTTACTCTAACTCGTAGATCATCAATTCTGGAAAGATATTTCTGCTGTTGATCTTAATAATTTTTTAACAGAAAGAGGAAATAATTTTTTAGATGCCAGAAATTTCGTTTCAATGAAATATAGTTTAAAAAATAGATAGATGGAGAAATAATATGAAAATATTCCATGTGAAGTTGAAATTTGTTATTGTTACTGTGTTAATTGATTTTAAGTTGAAATTGTTTTTCCGAAAAAAACATTTTTAAATAGCGATGTTATCATTTTAATCAAAACACTAAAGTATAGAAAATATTTTTGTACTTTAATGCTTTCATGGAAAGATAATGGTATCGTCATCAAAATGTACTTAAGGGAGAATCAAAATAATCAATACCACTTATAGAACATTTTTCACGAGGAAAAAAATATGAGATTTGTGGGAAAGTAAGTTTATTTTTGAAATTATATTTAAATGCAACATTAGAAAACTAATTATTATTTTGTTTTCGTATTCAGTACACTTAACTCCGTTGATAATTTAAATAGCTGTCAATGATTTTTAAATTAAATTAATATGAAATTAAGTCAATAAATAACACTCCCTCACAGAGTCACTATTTTGATATAAAATAGTATTGAAAGACCCGAATATTTCTTTAAAAAGTAACATTTTTTTTAGAAACATGCTGTATTTAAGTAAACATTTTACAATTTTTTATTAAATAAAAAACTTATTGTAATGTTTACGACATTGAGTGGAATTAAATCGCGGAAACGATAAACGAACGTCATAACAATAAAATGGTAGTCGGTGAAAATGGGAAGGGGGAAAAGTGAGACGTAGAGTAAAATCGCACTTTGACATTGAAGTGAAAGGATTATAGTTGTCGTATGAATTGAATACGTCCGCGGTATGTTTCTCCTCTACCGCCCATCTTTTCTGTTCTATCACTTCTCTCTCTCTCTTTATATATATATATATATATATATATATATATATTTATATATGTATGTTATTTAAATGATAAATTATACTTCGGTGTCAGAAATACCGATGTCGGAAAGTTTTATTGGTAAATAGTCGACGCGCGAGATTTATATTTCGTACGAAATTTGGATTATTTTTTTCTCTTTAACATACAGTGCTGTAATTGAATTTTGGTCGAGTTAAATTGTACTTCATTGTATTATCGTTGAAGTAATTTCAACATGTAAATCAGTTATGGAATTTAAACTGGAAATAAATTCGATGAAATAAAGCATTGTTTTTGCTTAACGCTAGAAGTTCTAATAAAAATTCATTTCAATTTCCGCGAGAATCTAGTTGGCTTTTATAATTATTGTGTGGGATGTTCCTTAAAAGAAATTAAAATAAAATATGAATGATATATTGATCATATTTACTAACGTTAAAATAACATGAAAAATAGTAGTGTGTGTTATATCACTGCTAGTACTTTTTTAATGTCAGTCATCCTCATAAATGTTTGCCGTTGTCATTGATATTATTATCTAACCAATTCGAGCAGCATCCTTGAACTACCACCTTGTTAAAATGCAGACGGTTGTCCTAATCATCAGTCTTATGTCGTCTAAACCTTGGTTACCATAGTATTATCGTGTCATGATTCAGATGGAAGACATTTGTCGTAATTCCTTTTCTCTCTCTGTGCTAAATTTAAATCAATGACATTGAAAACTTGATTTTTCTGACATCACATTTCGAAAAATACATTCAGATAAGTAAAATTTTCAAAGCACTTCTTGTATCAAGGGTTTTTTTTCAGTTATTATTATCGTACATGACTGGCTGTAGATTCAGAGAGCATTTATCTAATTTTCTTTTGCCTTAAAGTACACATTTATACACTTTTGTATGAAAATAAAGTAAAGTTCCTTTTGAACTTTTATATTGTTAAGCTGTTTGATGACAATAAGCTTTTTTCATATTTAAATTAGTTTAATAAAACGTTTATTTCAATATAAACTCAATTTAGAAATTAAAAATCATTTTAAATTATATAAACATGTCATTTGATATTTCAAAAAATAAAAAATGATTTTAATTACATTAAGACATAAATATATCAGAGAGAGAAAAATATTTTTGGTTGATTATTTATTACTACGTCTTATCCTTTGTCTGTATTTATCGTTTATTTTTTTATAACCGTACGTAATTATAGTAACGATATTTATCTTAAAATTGTCAAGTAAGGCATTCAATTGTTGAAGTTTAATAGGGTAATATCTTAGAATACAAATTATAATTTTTTATTTCATAAAGCCTCAAACACTATAAAAAAATCTATTAAAAATGATTAAATAATTGATTATTGTTCATTTTTGATGTTGATTGTGCACATTTTGTAGCGATGGCATTAAATCAAATTTTTCTTTATTTTAAAGATCTGAAGGTAATGGTGTCGCCATTGAAATGCCCGTAAGCAATAATAAAAAAAATAATAATTTACTGAATATCTTAAATGAAGTTTTTTTTTATGATTTGTGGGAAAGTGAAAAATACATTTATAAAAGCAAATTGAGGCATAATATTAATAACTATAGTTTAAGAAAATGTGTCTATGTTAACGTTATAACTTAATAAAGTGAAGAAAATTGATTAGATTTAAGAATTTATAATTTTTCATTTTTAAATCATTTAAAATTGAAATATAGGCTTTGTCTTGAACAATTCAATATGCAAAAAATAAGAGTTCTCCTTTTTGAAAATAGAATTTCAATATTTATTGAAATGTCAAGTAAATGTACATAAAATAAATTAATATTCGTTGTAGGTCATTTTTACACCTATCTAGGGGTTACATAGAGTAACCGATTTTTAATATTCAGCAATCAAATATTAAAATGTCGAGATACTGAAACATTAATAAATTCTAATATGTTCTAGTTTTAAAACAGTAAAATGTTCTAGTTCTGAATAAAATGATATGGTTTTTAGGTGTATACCTTCTGTTAGTAATATAATAAAAATCTATGTAAAATGTTTGTGAATTTTTTTAACCACTTATTTCAATTTTGATTTTTAATTTTTTGTGTTAATTATCTATTTATAAAATACATAGCGCATTACTGGATATTTTTTAACTCGTATTTTCTAATAAAATTCTCGAGTACTTATGTTTGCAAATAACGAATGAATTTTTCTATCATAAAATTTTAAAATTAATATTTTTGATTGTATTTCAGTAAGGCAATGTATTGATTTTGTATCAGTTTTTTTCTTTTTACTTTTACATATATTAAGCCTGCTGAAAAGTAATGCACCGAAGTTCATAATTCTTGAATAGTTAAAGAAATTTGAATGAAAAAAATGAGAAAATTTTTGAATTGTGCTGTACAAACGGTTTTATTTATTTTTCAAAGCATTCACCACCATATTCAATAGTTTTCAGCTAATGTATAACACATTTATTCCAGTTTTTTTTTGTATTCTAAAGCTGAGATGTCATTAATAACGTTTGTGAATTAAAAATGTCTCTATACTATTTTATGCAAATTTTAGTGTCGTAATCGTTTTGAAATTGAAACTAATCCATATTTTTCTGTTTATATAAATTTTATTCTATCGGGAAATTAATGTTGACTTTTTCTAAAAAGTAAAAAAAAACTGATATATGAATTTTTGAATTTGAAAAAGGGTTTTTGTATTATATATATATATATATATATATATATATATATATATATATATATACACAAGAATTAAAAATAAAGACATTAATGAAAATTATTCATGTCTCATTTCGGTAAAATTTGAAATAAAATAAAAAAGTAATTATTGGTTAGCCATAAAAAGAAAAAATGTGGTTACAAAAATGTATAAAAATGCCTTACTCATACTGTTCTGAGTTTTCAAATAAATTGTAATTTGAAAAGTAGTCAACTAAAATGTCAAACAAAAAGCAGTAATAAAGAAATGTATTTGATACTTATGAACTTAAAATTAATTTATGAATTTATAAAGACATGCAAGTTATATTCAGATTAAGTAATATCGGTTATTTTATAGTCTTTATGCAACTCAGTTATTTAAAAAGATATTAATATTTTTTTGAAAAGTTTTATTATAAAGTTAAATCGAAGACGAAATGAAAGAAAAGTTATTTTATCGACTGGAGTATGGCAGTACTAGGAAAAAAGACGAAGAATGTTCTTTAAGTATGTTTTTTTCAGTTCTGAAACGAAATCGTATAACAGTCTTACTTGATTATACAAAAGATAAAATATTGTGAAAGGAACCAACGTCTTGGAAGATCTCTGGCATCGCGCAGTGTTTCAAAAACACACACACATAAGCGAGAGCAACGCGAACCGATCAACTCGAAAATGCAATTTATCTTACATTTGAATATCGATTTTGTGAAGTTTTACCAGTTGCTGGAGAAGAGGTAGAGAGTGGATCTGATGGAGACGAGACACAACGAAAAAAAGTTTGAAATGAACGTCCCCGATAGCGCGACTTGAAAGACAATCGTCGGTCTACGGTTATATTGTTCTTACGCGATGTTACTGAAAGAACGGTTTATATCAAATTATACAGAGCGGCTCAAGATTTTTGCTCCGGAAATTAAACGTTCAGAATTTAAATCTGGCCGTAGAAATGTGTCGATTTCAGTTGGATGATGGCCCTGTGATGTCACTCTAACTGCATCATGAATCATTTTTTTTCAGATGTACAAGAACATGAAGCATTACGAAAAGTTTGCTTTAAACATCTGATCACAGCACAAATTATATGAATTACATTTCTACTCTTAATTTATCTAGATATACGAACCTAACGAAATATTCTAATCTATCGGACTTACATTTTCACACAGCGATATTTAATTTAATTAATTTACAAATATAAAAAATTGTAAATATTTTGTTTGAATTAAAATAAATTATAATTCTAACATTATAATATTTAGTAATCTAAACTAAATACTGCAAACAGTAGTATTACTTGTAAACATATAAGTGTAGTGTGTAGTAAATAAAACGCTTTATAAGCTAACTCGTATGCTAAATAATTCTGTTTGTATAAATATGCACAGTCAAAACGCGTATCAAATTCATTTCCACATTGCACCGTCTAAGAATGACGTGTCTTTACCAGATATTTGTAGTCTTAAAAGAACGGATTTTCACAAAAGATTATCGATTTAAACGTTCTAAAGAAGAATGTAATGTCAAAGAAAAGCACACATATATGAAGAATTATTCACAAGTGTTGATATTTTGTTTCTTGAACAGATTTTCCATCAATAAACAGGAATATAGAAACTCAAAGAATTTATTTCGGAATAATATTAGGAATACGGAAATAATATCAGTTGTAAATATCGTGTTGCGTTATATACACAAAGTACATTTTATCCTTTTGTACCAACGTATGGAACTGATGTTAAAATTTCTTCTGTTGGTAACTATTATATTAAACTCATCAGTATATTGTAATCATTTAAATATTTCAAACTTTTAATCATTTAAACGTTTTATAACTTTGATTGTTAATAAAACATTTTAATAATAGATTTTAATTTGACATAAATTATGTTATGTGTTCAAGAGATAATTATACTATCTCTAGTACTGTTCATTATACTAATCTGTCTATAAAAGTTGATTGACCACAGTGTTATTACGAGTAGTTATTTATTAAAATGTTAACCAGAGGCAATGAATAGTCTCAATAGTGTTAAATTTATTAAAATAAATAACTTTCTGAAAGCTATAATTTTCAGAAAAGTAAGATAACCCGTTTAAAAAGTAGGAAGAAATGCAAAATGTTAAATGATTGTTTTTGTTAAAATGTTCTGAAGACAGCAGTTATTTAATGAAATAACTATATTTTATAAAAATTACTGAATACATCAAGAAACTTTAAGCGCTGTTATGTAGCAATTTAAATAATATATTTCAAACACATCGTAGGTAAAAAGAAATCCATTGTTAAAAATTACATGATATTTATGGAAGAATAAATCAATCATAAATCAAATAACATACTAAATGATTCTAATTTTAATAAAATATTTCTTTATTAATATTGTTTTTTGTTTTACTTTTCTTACATAAGGATAAAAATGGTTTTTTTCAAACATTTTTTCAACATAAATTTATAAAAAATCCAATATTAAATGATCATTAAAGTACGTTTTGTTAGCATTGTGTACCGAAAAAAAGTGAATATGTTATTTATTAAATTATCGAAATTTTAAAATACTAATCATTTTTCTATTATGGAGAAAAATACAGATAGTCGACAAGATAGTGGAATAGTATGAATCTATATATAACAATAGTAAAAAAGATAGAGTAATGAAGATACCACATCTAGCTTGTGAAAATCCTGTGTTAGAGAGAAATTGAAAATATAAACTATGTATTTTTAGTGTAAATTGTCAAGTATTGTTAAAAGCGAAGAATAATATATATATATATATATACACATATATATATATATATATATATATATATATATATATATATATATTCATGTCAGATAAGACTACAGAAATGTTGGACACTGTCGAAAGAAGAATGTTGAGACGGATATTTGGGTCAGTAAACGATGAAGGTATATCGAAAAAACGTTATAACTTCGAATTATATAAAGTCTATAAAGAACCAAAATTATCGGTATTTATAAAAATGCTCCGCTTCTGATGGGTAGGTCACACTGAGCGGATTCCGAACTCAAGCGTACCAAAAAGGGAGATCCTTGGATGGATAACCAGGCGGGAGAAGATCTATAAGAAAACCAAGGCTCAGATGGATAGACAATGTAAAGAAGGATGTAGTGGACATGTTGGGAGTAAGGAACTGGAGAAGGACTGCCAGGCAGAGGATGTCTAGAGGCAGAAAATTGAGGAGGCCAAGTCTCGATTTGGGATGTAGCGCCATCGAAGAATAATATATATACGAGTATATATATATATATATATATATATATATATATATATATATATATATATTGGGAGAGATAGAGAGGAAGGAAATGCTACAATTTTGATTACATACACTATATATATACTATAAAAAAGAAATAAACTTTCCAAATTCATACATAAGTTAATGTAATTGTTTTACTTAACTACTTGCATTTATTTTAGTGATTCAAAAGTAATACAAGATCCGCCATTTTTATATTATCCAACCTTCTGTCTAATAAAAGTTTTTCTAATGTAGTATCAGTGGCGTGTATTTACTAAACTTGAGTCAAAATTGTGTTAAACGAATAACAGCAAGTGTTTTTTTTTAGATTTTCTGCTACTATACAAAGTATGAAAAAATGAATGGTCAAAAAGTATATTTGAAAATTGAACAGCAAATAAGTTTTAAGAAAAAGAAATAATTTATAATTCATAATTAATTTTTAGAAAAAGACATTTTGAAAATTTTGATTGAATTTATTCTTTACATGCTGTATGTATTATGTTTATATTATAAAATGTTTCTACTGAGTGATTCATATGCTTGCCTTATATATATAAAATTAATCAAGATTTTCTTGAAATTTTAACTAGTTAACAGAGTACTCAATACGAATCAAAGTGCTAAAAATGTAGATTGGTATATGAGATTCATTCGAACAAAATTAATATTTTGTGAAGTTGAAAATTGTCATTGAATTGTATTAAAATTTTAAATTATTCAACTTGAATATAGTGCAAGGTTTCAATAAATAACACACATAAACTAGTTAGTTACCCAAAACAAGCTATACTGATGAATGCCATAAATTCTTAGCAAATTATTTCTGTCTAGTTGAGAATAAAGAAGAAAACGAAGGAGTATATTCTCCACTATAATTTTTATTTATAATAGAAATTTTATAATATGCAGCTTAAAACTGATTCTGTGGACTAAGAAGACCATTTTTACCATTAGTGACATTGACAACATAAAATGTAAAAATATGATCCTTTATTATGTAGATATAAGTCGAAAATCCTTTTTGTTAAAAATTGACTTACTGAACAGATTTTATGTAAAAATCAATGTCACGTCAATAATGCTAAACCATAAATATTTTATATGATACAAAACTCATATTTAATTTTGCACATTTTGTTTCATATGCGTTAACGAAACATTTTATTAAAAAAATAACCTAAACTTTATTTTATTTCAAATTTGAAAATGTATTTCAATTGTCATTATTAATATATAATTAATCTTTAAAAAATATTGGTGGTTTTTATACCTACATGACAAAATAAGTTATTAAATCAAAAAAAAAACCTCCAGCTTTTTACTTCAAGGGCTTTAATATTTTTTTGCTGGTCATTTTCCAATTCATTTCCTTGTTGTCATTACAGTGGTAGTTGATTGTGTCACCAAATGTAAAAAAAATACTGAAAATATTGTTTTCAAAAAATATTTTTTTAACCAGATTGGCTTTTGTACTCATTTGAGTACATCACTCTAAAAAGTCACCTTATATTTTTTTAACAAATTTATTATATGTTTAGTTTTTTGAATTTATATACAGTTTTTAGGCCATTTTTACAAGTTTTAAGCTTTAATTAGTTACCCTACAAAATAAATATTGTTTTTAATTGTTTAATTAATAACATGTATCAAGATTTATTATAGTAATCAAAGTACTTTTAAAAAACTATAACTTTATATATATATATATATATATATATATATATATATAAATTAATAAACTTAACAATTTTATAATACTAGACTAGGGGTCTCCAAACTACGACCTGCGAAAAATTTTTATGTAGCCCGCGGATACATTGGATATTGCATACAGGTATCCATCACATTTTTCATACTATGACTGTTTGTGGAAAATATGTCGACGGGATTTAATTTTTGTGTCAAACTTTGTGTTGATAAAATTATTTTACTACAAAATGAACTAAAGAACCACTTTAATAATTGTTACGAACATGAAAAATGCTTTATTTTGTTTCAAAATCCCTTTAGTGTTATTGTTAATGATGTTTGTTCAAATATGCAATTAGAGTTAATAGATTGCAAAGTTATGTTACACTGAAATCACTATTTCAAAATTAAAATTTAATTAGGTTTTTTCTTTGTTACCAGAAAGTAATTACAGTAATATTAAGAATTTTGCAAGGAAAATGATCTCTATATTCGGTAATATGTATATTTGTAAACAGACATTCTCTAGAATATATATATATATATATATATATATATATATATATATATATATATGATATATTTGCTGTCTTTTATTTTCTTACAAATAAAAACTTTTTCATTTATATACTTCTAAGTATGTTCTAAGTGTATATAATTATAGGAAAATGAAATAGGTTTTCTTTTAGATCCTGCCCGCCTGGGACTTTTTATGTACCTATGTGTGTCTTCTCTCAAAAATGTTTGGTGTCCTCTGTTCTAAACTGTTCTCAAACATCATTTTTATATGTCAACAGAGTTAATAATCACTTCTAATTGATTATTAACAATATTTAATTTCTGATAACTGCTCAGATTCTAAGAGCGCTCATAGTAGATAGCCGTCAACATATACCTATACTATAATATTATCTTAATACAATATTATATAATCCATTCTGGCTTACACTTAGTGCTCGTATGTGTATTTCTTGTTAATTACCTGTATAGTGGGAGTTGGAAGCTTCCCTTACCCTAGATTGCAGTGTGAAATATCCGCTCTCTCTCTCTCTCTCTCTCTATATATATATATATATATATATATATATATATATGTGTGTAAATGTGTGTGTATATATATTATATACACACACAATATATGAGTATTATCAAGTCTATGTAAAAGAATAAAGAAGTTTTCAACGTAAGTTAAAACTTGTTTCAAGTCAACGTTATTACACCATTTTCTAAAACATATATCATATTATATACTGCATTGTCCATAAAACATCTAATAAGGTGAATATAATATGAGAATAGGAACTTATTTCACGTGAAAGACAACGATACGAGTTTATTAAAATAAAAATCGTCAATAAAATCTGCATTGAAAGATATCAAAGTCGCGATATGAACTTTTTCTACGTATATTATTCGTACCTTATTCAAAAATAAGAATAAACAGAGACTGTGTTCTTATTTTGCATACAATAAACGTTCAGAAAAAATATAAAAAACATTCACTGCTTCTATATATGAACTAATAAATATGAAAACTTAATTTATTACTTTATACGAAATTTATATTAAAGATAAAATTATGTATGAGAAGTAATTTCAAATGTCATTATATTGCCGTCTATTTCTGTTAATATATTTTACCGGACCAACTAGTTTAATTAAATATTTTTATTATTGATTTTCGTCTATATAAATTTAATTAACAAAAGCAGAATTTAATTTACAACCTTCTAGAATTTTATATGAGATTGATTGATGTATTTGTAAAAATAAATATTACATTTTTCATTTGCAATAAAAAATACTCGAAAAAACTATAGTTACTCGTCAATGAGAATTTTAAAAAATTATTTTATATTTTGTCGGAGATTTGTGTAAATATTAAAAACTAAAAATCTTTTAAGAACTTGACTCTCTTAATAGTCTCAATTTTCAAATATGAACATATTAAAAATGGTTCTCTTCCACAAATGAATTATTCATTCACCTCACAGACCTAAAAATTTTTTTCTGACCAAAATATTTTATAATATTTATTGATAATTATTAGTTATTGATTATATGTATTTCGAAGGAGATACAATCATCTGAAGAACAACTTTTTCCATACCTTAGTGATTCAAACAAATTTTGACATTTGTGGGAGAAGTGAAAAGGTCGCGTGTGAAAATGTATTTATCTAGTGCCGAAACTATATTGTGATTCAAAAATATAATTTAAAAAAGTAATAAATAACAGTAACTAATCAACTCCAAAATAAAATAAATAACTGTAACTTCTTTAAAGAAGGACAGTTTTAATAAATCGAATCAAGTATTTAAAAAAATATTTTCAATTAACTACTGAAATTGATAGAACATAAGCAAATCTCACTTTATAACATTTGCATTATATTTAAAAGTGTGTCTAATTTATCAAACTGACAAAAATTTATGGGTAAAATAGTGAGTAATAATAACTTATTTTTTAACAAATCATAAAATGATATGCTTGAAAATTTAAAACTACTATAAATATACAAACAAAAGATATAAATGTATTCACATTTATCAGTGCAGCTGTTGGTAATAGATTAAATGCTCTGTTTTTATAATCAAACTATATTGCTTAGACAATAAGGTACATTACGCATACCAATGTATATTCTCTAAAATATTTGACATATGAAAACCAATAAAAAAATTAACATATATTCGTATTGCTAATAAGAATTCCTTTCTTATTTTACCATTATTTACATGCAAACATTACTGTTAAATTTGATTATTTCAACACATTGTTTTAGCAATTTTGTTATATAGTATAATAGATTAAAATTAAAGAGGAAAATGTTGATAAATCCAAAATAACTATTAAATAAAAGCAGTACTCGTATACAAGTATCGTAGAATAAATTATAATAAAATATAAAAATGAAATTAAAAACAATTTTCATGCTTCATTATTAATTCGATTTGTTTTCTATTCATTCAAGAGTTTTATAATTTTTTTATTAATATTTTATCTCAATTACTTATGAAAATGTTTGCTACTAAATGTATAAAAATATTTCCAGTCAGGTTTATGATTGCTTGGATTTAATGAGGCCTGTCAACAACTATTAATAAGTAATAGTATCTCATATTAACTGATTTTCTTTGATAGTGTTAAAAAGAAAAATCTTACTCTCTATTATTATTTTATTCATTATATCTATTTTACATGAAATACAAGCATTTAACACAAAAAAATATTGAGAATCTAGTTGACAGAAATAATTTAAATAAAAAAAAATTATAACAATCATTTTCCGAGGGTGGGTAGATGTAAACTCGCGTTTTTTTTAATACAACAGTGATTACGACACCTGTGTTTCATAATGGAAAAAAAAAACAACTCAGAAACATAATTATTCTTTTTCTCCAGTACTTGAAAGTCTTAGGAGTTAAGGAGTAGTATCAAATCCAGCTCTTTGATATATGTATGGTAGATAGAGGATTTTAGCAAAGTTCTGGGAAATTTTTTATGATTAATAATTGGATAATTTCTTACAGTTCTTACAGTATTTGATGAGTTGATACGATATGTGATTTTATTAATTTTTCTAAATTCAGGAAAGAATAAATCAAATGAAATGAATAGTATACAAATACTTAATGGTATTAAGTAATGCTATTAGTTAAGTAATTTAGTTATAAAAACTGTAATTGTATATTTTTATGTGTGATCCCATTGATATATTATTCTGGTGGTCTTTGTACTTTTGGATTGTGTGAATATCTGTCTTCCACTATTAGTTTCGGCACGTGTATCAGATTCAAGTAGATGTTACGAAATATTACATCTACCTGAAGAATGCACACGTGTTAAAACTAGTAGTGAAAAACAAACACTCAGATGATTCCAAAAAACGTATCTCAGGCAAGTGTTTACTTATTATCTGCACTTTTACAGATATTTATTATCTTTAAAAATGTGTTCAATTCTGAATTTAAGAAATATTTCACTCAAAATTATACAAAATATTATTTAATCACTTTTAAATAAAACATTTTAATATATAGATGCTTTTTCCATATATCTGATTCCATAAGTATATAAATACTTGAAAGTCTTATTGAATGAATTCATTATGCAGTACTTCAATGCAATATATTTTTAATACAAAGTAACACATTAATAAAACAAAATATACGTTATTATCATATCAAAATCAAAGTTTTCTCATTTATTCCTTTGTTCAACTAACGATCTAAAAATAAAAACGAAACTTTAAAACTATACTTAATATAAATCCACAGTTCAAGCAATAACGACAAACAAATCACAGTCTTTTCAGCAATTCCTCCAGCTGCTTACAAATAAAAGCTATAATCAAGTTTTATTACGATCTGATAAAACTATTTCACAGCTCAAATAAGTAGTTTTGTGTAAAATCGTTTAAGGTCACTGTATAGTCTGTTTCAATAGAATGTATATACGTTTTACTGTGTATTTCGTCGTTTTGTTTTCACTTGAATTCTTTTTGTTTTTTTGTTTGTTTTTCTGTTCAAAAGCTGTGGAACATTTTCATGCAGTTAGAAATTAAATACTCCTTTTTCTTAAGTGTTTCTAAAAATAAATCAGCTAACATGTAAGAGAGCATTATTTTATCACTAATTGGATTAACACAAATTCAAAGTTTTGAACGAATTTGTATTTTCATTGCTAAGTTTTGATATTAACCGTTCGTATCAGATTTTGTACTGATTTATTAGTACAAGAATCTATAACGTACAACTAACTGATGTCTTTGGAGTGTTTTTCAGTTACTTTTAAATAAGTTATTTAGAACCGACATTTTAGAAACGAATTTGATAATTTATTTTTAAAACAAATTTATGTCTCAAAAGACTTATAACACCTTTACATTTATTTTTTGCTAGAGCATTAACATTTTGGGCACTGGTTTTTTATACGGCTTCCTTATGTCCAAATCCTTGATAATTTTTTTTTGATTTGATTATTTATATTAAGGAGCCCATCGATTATTTTAATAGTCAAGTAGCAATAACTATGCATCAAATTTGAAACTTTTTGAATAGTCGGTTTTATGATCGTGAATCAATCTATATTTTAAGATATCTTTTATTCCATTCAAACCTACAATCAGGGAACATCTTTGCATTACCATAAACATTTTTCAATTTATTGTAATTTTTTTTAATTTGATTAAAAATGTTATATTAATGTGTTGCTCTGTTACACGTGCGAGCGTTGCACAAATACTTTCTCCGATTCGAACATACAAGCACTTGTTAAGACCAGAAAATACTTCACTAGATATTTTTTTATCTGGATATGGAATTATTTTTGCATAAGATAATCGTTCAATATCGTTTTTTTCTTGTTACACCTCCTATTTTTTATATTAAATAAGTTATTTTTGGGTTTTGATTTTGTATTTTTTCCTAAGAGAGTCGTGAAAGTCGAAAAGAGCCTTCTACAGCATTGATTCAGTTATTGATAGTAATAGGATCACATAATTCACTATATGGTGATGGGATTATTTAATTGATACTATTTTTTTAGAAGAGTTTCAATACTTCATTTTTGACATATGTATTATAAACGATTTTAATTTATTTTGAAAAGTATGACATATGCTTATATTAGCATTAGTAAGTAATTTAATTTAAATTTATTGAAACATACGAAATTTAGATTAGTTATTTAATTTATTCATCCAATATCTCAGTTGTGTCCTACGATCCAACCTCAATCTCATTGTGTCCTGTGTTAATAAAAAGTTCTTGTTCATAGTTATGTGGTTAGTAACTACAAATATTTTATACTCACAATATTTGGTGATAGCGAAATTATATTGTATTGTAAAAGTAATGGGAAACAGTTTTCTTAGTTTTAATTTAAAAATATATTTAACTTTGCAGGCAAAAATTAAAAAATAAATGTCATTTGTCTATTAATTAACGATTTAAAATAGAAAAAAATATGATTACAAGAAAGACAACATATCGCGAATGACTTAAAAATTGCAATTGCTATAGATTGTTATAATTTCTAAGTAGAATTCTTCTTTAAACTTATTCTTACAAAAAGCGTATGAACCCAGAATATATGCATTTTTTATGTGAAAAGATCCTTTGCTTTGACGAACTTGAAAATGTTCGAGAATTGAAGAGTAGGATTTTGAATAATTTAATATTTACCAAATGTCGTCAAGAATGTTTTCACATGAAAACGCGTGTAAAAAATATTCGTGTTTGCAAAATGAATATTGAACAATGTTTGAGGGAAAGTACTATCAAATTTCAGGTAACAAAAAGGAAATAAATATTGTCAGATCACTTCTAAAAGTGTTTGAACTTGGAAAAAATTATTGTTATGAATTCTTCAGTTACAAGGAGGATATATTATTTAATTCGCTTTATTAAAAAATTAAGTACAGTTAGGATGATAAATTGGTATCTTTATGACTTGTTGTGGTCTACAAGATAATTGGAGCCCCAACAATACATTGAAAACTGAAAATGTCATTAGAACGTTAGAATAACTTACATAGTAATTGGATTGTAATCTGATAGTAAATTATTGATATTTTATAAACATAAGACTTCAAAAAAGAAAAATTAATATCGTTCAGTAATCAATTTATTCGAAGAGTCGTCATTAATAGTATACCGGTTTAAAATATAATGCGAGACAGTAATTCAAGGCGAATGTATATCTTATTCGCTGCATTTCAAGAAAGCATAAATATGTACTTTTAAAACAGAACAGTTTACTGAAAAAATCATTCGTACTAATTCTTTGACATAAATCTTGTTTATGTTCTTTTGTAATTGATTTTAATTCGAGATGAAATATTTTTAAAATAGGAAAAAAAAACATATATAAGCCTGCAATTAACAAATATAGCTAAAATAGATTTTTTAATACTGGAATAATGTAGAAAATAATCATATATTTAATCATGTTTCGTTTTTAACTAAATATTACCAAATTAGTAGTATAATATGCTCGGAGAATGTATGTATATATATATATATATAGGTATATATATATATATATATATATGTGTGTGTGTGTGTATATATATATATATATATATATATATATATATATATATATATATATATATATATATATATATATGTCGCCAAGTGTAATGAGCAAATGAACATAATTCTAATTATATCTGGATGACATAATGAAACTATTGAAATATGTTTTTTTTCAAATGTTTCACTAAATACATATCTATAAATCAACCTTTTATTTTCATTCCCCTACATCTTCGTCATTGTCATTTACGGTCAGTAAATGACAATGATGAGAGGAATGTGAACCGTGAAGTACATCAATATCGCAGGATGATAGTCGACACGCGCCGACGGTTACAGTGTTACGAACGACCTCCAACTCTTCATACATAATAATCCTATATGTATATACATACATATATATATATATATATATATGTATATGTATATGTATATGTATATGTATATATATATAAATATATATATATATATATATATATATATATATATATGTATATATATATATATATGGGTATATGGATGCAATATGTGAGTTTTGTATGTTAGATTTATACACCTGCATTGTTCTCTCTCACCCTCTAGACAACAACGAACCATTTCATTCATCCATAAGTGAGGATATGTTGTGGGAGGCCGTTGCTGTCAGTTAGCTCTCCTTCTCGTTTATTGACAATGGTTAGTAGTTACTGTTGTTAAATAGTTGATATTGTGTTTGTTCACGTTACGTCTTTAAATTCGTTTCAAATTTATTAATCACTTGAATAAAAAATAAATGATTCATTTGCGTGTAAGCCCCACTTAGTTTATAATTATTTAGTGAATATATTTATAAATATGAAATATATATTAGTTTAACCTTTTCGTAGCTAAATTATTTTTTATTAACTACTTTTGTTTTATTATAATTAAGTATAAGACACTTTAAGTATAACTATTTGAAAGTACTGGCGAATTATTATTATTTTCGGTTTATATTTCGGATTTTCGTCTTGTTAAAATATAATGTGAAAATGTGTCCAAATCTATCTTTGTAGTCTTTTCTTAGATTTTATTTTAGTATACTTAAATAAATAAAACGATTCATTGTCCAACAATAATTTATAACTCACACACCTGAGCATGTGATATATATTTTCATATAGTTTTAGACTCCGAAATGTCTAACTACTGGTGCTATTATATTTTTAATTCTTTGTTCGAATTTCAATATATTTGATTGATAAAAATATTGAAAATTATAGTCCTAATATCATCGTTAAAGAAAATATCCGTTTAAAAGTTAAATGATTTATTTAAATGCTTTCTAACAGATTTGTCCTGTTTTTATTTCGAGATTTATTTCTTAAAAATTCTACGGTACATTAAATTATGAAGACTTTTATAAAAAAACTCTTTAATTTTTTAAACTTATCAAAGTTAATTTTTCATAATTTTAAGAACATATTTGTATTCATGAGATATGCTTTTATTTTAATTCATTACAAAATATACAATTTTTTGAAAAAACTATTACAATTAGTTTTACTTATTAATGTCTTTTGTATTTAGTGTATAATATATATAGCACATTGTTAACGAAGAATTTCGAGGGCAATTATATAATAATGTACTAATAAAATACCAAATCATTTTTTAAAAAGTTATTTTTTTATTCCGATTATCATTCAGTAGAGCAAACATAATTTCAATTGCTGATTTCGCATATCTACGGCTGTTTGTTATATTTGAACTAAAAATATACACAAATGAAGTAATTACGTCCATGTGTGAAAAGTATTACATAACATTCTTTGTATAAAAAAGTGTTTTCATCAAAATATGAAGTTCATCTAAAGTTGCGAAAGTAACTTCTCACCTAGAAATAAGATTATAAAAATAGTCTCCAAAGTATGTTCCTCCGTAGTAAGTTCTGAAAAAAGTCTAATCCTTATTTTTGTAATAATTTAGTGAGAAAATAGAAAAAAATATTGAAAATTTTTTGCAATAACACTAATATACACGAAAATGAATGGTGTATGACTAGGATTGCCTTGTTATAACCTAAAACAGATATACAGAACAATTTAAATAAAATTCCTTAATTTTTTTGTAAAAAATATTTGTGCTATCGATACTAGATTGCAGTGAAAATTTGAAGACGAAAATCAAAATTTGTTAAAGAATAAATTCTTTACAATAAAAAAAATAAGTTTCCGATAGTTTATGAAAGGGTTAAATATGTGAAGTTTATCCCTAAAATCTATAATTATTTTTCTGTAATAAAAAGATTCATGTAATGATGAACTTTATCTAGACAATTTTTTTTAAACAATTAGAAATATTTTAGTATTCATTGTTGGTCTTATCAACGTTAGCTTTTTAATAGTAATATAATTACACAAAACAACTGCAGTTGTTATAAAACTAATATTTCAAAACTAGGTGTATTTGTTCTACGCGACTTATCATAAGCTATCTTTTACAATAAACGAATATTTTTCTATTGTAGCATGATTGCATTATGGAAGCAATTAAATGATCTATTTTCTTTACTTTTTTAAACATTATAACTATAAATTTATAGCTTTTCTGACATCGCAGCTAAAACATTTCATTACAGTCACAGTTGAGTTTTCATATTTTATGATATTAAAATATATATGACATGAAATAAATCGCATTTAAGCATATTTTAAATTCTGAGTTTTACGGAATAAGAAATGAACATTTTAAACGAGTTTTATCAGAAAAGTTGTATTATTACAGTTAAAGTATGCAAGCGTTAAATAAATAATTATTCATGATAAATTGTAACCTGATTTTCTTTGAGTAATTGCTTATTTAGTGGTAAACTTAATAAAATAACTATTATGAAAATGAAAAAGATGTTCAAATGATAAATATTCAGGACGCAGTAGTCAGAGTACATTATAAAAGCAAAGGTGTTCTAACAATGTTTGAAAAGAAAAAAAATGTACAAAATTCTTACTTTGAATAATAAATGGATGAATGGATCTATTCATATTCTAATTTATGAAAAAAAATAGGGGTTTCGCTCCCTGCTCACTGCGTTCGTCCCCCGTTCGCTGACGCTTGGTGTCCCCTAAAAAATAACAGAAATTAACACATCATACATACAAATAATTGCGTAAAATGTAAGTCATAACATTTTTATTGAAAAAGTTTATAAAAATTAAAAACAAAATACCATGTTATAATGTGTAATAATTTTTTCACTCTAAATCTTCAGTAAATAAAATATTGGGAATACATTTCTTATCAGTTTTACATTGAAACCGTATACCTCCTTTCATTTTACACCACAAGAGCTACATACATGTGACTGATGTCAACCAATCAGAACAGAGACCACGCAATCTCCATCAACCAATTAGAACATGAATAAAATTTCCAAAAAGTGACCACGGCACTGATTCTTAATTATAGAGATATCAATAAAATAATAACTGTTGAAATATATTAAAAATTAATTTATATTATTTACAATTATGAATAGGTTAGTATTGATAATTATAGCTTTAATTTTATGTCATTTTCCATTTTCAGTTGTTTCCTTACTTAAAACAAACGAATGTTTTTAAAAACATCAGTTTCTGACCATATTTTTATCTGAAATGGAGTTCTATGTATTATTATTTGTAAATAAATCATAATTTAAATTTGTAGTTCTATGATAATATCAGAATCAAAACTAAGAAAGGAACACATATATGTTTAAATCATTTAAAATCGATATTTAAATCTGTTTCTATTTAGTACTTATTGATAGTATTTTCAATTTATGTCTTAAACACAACTATTTTATTAATACTGTCTAGTATGTCAATATTTCTGTATATAGAAAATATTTAAGAATAAATATTTCATTCAATAATATTAAAAATAAATTACAAAAAATGTGTAATTACTTAAAATATTTTAACTTAAATTATTTGTCCATATACCTCATATTTCAGTTTGGTTTGTTTTTGTTGATTTTACGTTTGAAAATTATACATTTTATAAGAAATCAATAAATTATTTAATCATACATTGTGATTACTGCTAACGCAATAAAGATTAAAAAATAAAGATTATAAATGAAATGCTATGTTAGAAAGAACGATACATTTTTCAACTTTTATTTGTCGGAAGAAAATCCCGATATATATATATATATATATATATATATATATATATATATATATTCAACTAACTTTATTTATTGGACTCACGGTCGGTAGAAATCAAGTTGGTAGAAATGAGTTATGAATGTTTAGATAATATAACGATTTCAGACAATGTAGGCAAGCATAAAAATTATCTGTAAGAAAAATAGAAAGTAACAAACTGGAATAAAAGACATTATAATGAAAATGTTCGAGCATAAATAAGCGAAATGCAGTGCACAAATAGTGAACAGTAGGAAGCATCAAATATTAGTAATTTGTAGTAAAAAATATGAAAATATCTCGAGAGAGGGAAATAAATAGTATTGGCTAATATATCATAAAATACATAAGAAATGCAATGGAAAAGGTTATTGGTAAATCGTTAAAATTACAAAAAACATAAAAAAAGATTTTTTATCTGAGAATAAATCGTTAAAGGCTGATAGTTAAAAGTTGATATATAATGTGTACTTATTACTGAGAGCGAACCATTAATGAAACAAAAATAAGGAAAATCTTGTATCTCAAAAACTAGTCATTTAAAGTAATTAAAGATTATCCAAATATCTTTCCCTTTATTCTTCCTTCTTTACACACTTCATAACGGTGTCCTTCACCTGTCTTCTATCGTTTGCTAGGAAAAATAATTACCATACAACCTGTGTCATTGCACGATTGTGTGTTTAGTTTATATATATATATACACACACACACACATATAGACACACATATGTGTCAGTAGATGAATGTTTTGTATCATAATAAGTTCTTAAAACAATATTTACATTTTATTATTAATATCTTTTGTCTCCTTTTATTTTAAAGTTTTCATTTTTTGTAAAACAAAAAATCTTAATAGTAAGGATTTATTATTTTAAGACAAAATACAAAGTTTATCTAAGGTTAAACATGTTTAGAAAGATTACAAACTTAAAACCGTTTTTGTTGGTACCATATGTCTTTTCTCTAAAGCATTTATGTACAAATGGAATTTCAATTTTATGTATAAAAACAATTTGTTTACGAAACAGTTTTCTCATATTTAAAACAATTTCTTTGTTTATCTCAGTACATCTTGAAAACAAGATTTTTTTATTTTATATTAACCTATAAACTGTAAGTATATGGATGATAAACACGCTCTTTTTAAGTGTTGAAAATGATAAATTGTATTTTGACATACACATTGTAATAAAATATGTGATATTTTGACATACACATACATATATAAATATATACAAAGATATATATATATATATATATATTAAAATATATAATATTTTTATTTTGTGACGCTCATTACACTATAAATTAAGTTAAAAATTTATCAAAATGTTCTCTTTTCGCGTTAATTTAAAACCAGACCAATGTCCATGCATCTCTTCTACCCTGCACAAAACATTTTTATCCGCGCGTTAAAGACGACGTCACGTGAATTTTAATGAACAGTTGTATAAATCTAATGTTTTATTACATACAATTTATTTGCAGCTCCTGTGTTATACGCGTGCTAACTTTTACGAGTTAATGGTTTTATGTTAAACGAACCCGAAAAGGTAGCGGCTAGTAAAAATTCTCTATCTCTTTTTCCTTTCCACTCTACAATTTTTCTGAATAAACGTAGACACGAAACTGTTTACGGCTTAAAGAACACGAATCATTTCAAAAAATATATTAGTATAAAGTCTCTGCTCTAATATTCAAAATGTTTACTCTGAAGACAGATTTATATCATTTTGATTGAGGAAATTTTTTATTACGTTTTAGAAATTAGAAACCATAAATGTTATAGGAATACAGAAAGTACATGCATTTTGATTAATTGAAACATTATTTTCGATGTGAATAAAAATATATAACAACTAATTATTATTTTGATTGTAAAAGTGAATTGATATGAACATCTAAAATGTGATTTTTTTTAAATTAAAAGAAAAGAAGTATGTTTCTTTAAGTGTTTGCATAAAAAATAGACATTTGAAATGTTATACTTTGAAAACTTGTTTATAATGCTTTTCTCATTAGCATATTTGTTATTTAAACTGCATTGAAAGACAAGGACACGAGAGTACATTATTTTATTTATCGTTGAATACAACAGCTTAGATTTTACATATTTTAATATACAATATGCATTAAATGAAACATTATTCAGTATATTGTACTATGCAACACATTTTGAATTTTTAATACATATACAAAGAAAATATAATACAAAAGTTTATATATATATATATATATATATATTATATACAATTAATGTTTTTCATTTTGCATCATTTTAAATAAAAAATATTTTAAATTGATGAATTTTAAAATTAAAAATGTAAAATTTAAATAATAATTAGTACACACTTCAAGGCTACTTCCGTGATTTTTGAATTATAAAAATATTCAGCTGTTTTTTGTACTTAATGGTCTTTTTTTAAAATAATGTTTTAAAGAATTTTATAATGAAATGAATTTTAGAATTTGCAGAACATGGATGTATATGAAAAAAATTCTCTCCCCAAATAATTTATTTCGCACTAGAAACGATTTCAGTTTTGTAAAAAGATTTTGGTACTTTTCTTATTGCAAATACTTTTATTTAAAAAAGTGTATCTGGTAATGATTAAAGTAATTTCTCTCTCTCTCTCTCTCCCTCTATATATATATATATATATATATATATATATATATATATATATATATATATGTTTATATATGTATATGTTTATGTATATATATATATATATACATACATACATACATAATAGGAGTTTAGACGAAATGATTAAAAGTAAGAGAAATAAAGCATGATGTTTACAAATTGGCAATTTTCGTGTCTTCAGCAATACGTACACGCATTTACCATCACTACATTAACGTTAATTTCATCTAAAAATAAAATCTGTTTTTTTTTCAATTATGTCATATATTTCTTTGATGCCAGAAAAGTAATTGATTTCTTTAATGAGATTTTTAATTTTTCATAATGTTATGTTATAAATTGAGGATTTATAGATTATCTGACTCACTGTACAATTTTGCCGTATTTCATTTTTTTCCCTCCCAATAGTAAAAAAATCAAATGGATATTTTTTTTAATAATTAATATTGTATTACGAATTTTTTATTTAATAATTATAATATTACTACCTAAAAGTGTCCATATTTAATTTAAATTTGATTTATTTTTCAACACGTTCGGTACAGGGTCTTGTGTCGTGGGGTAAAACGTCTACCGCATCCTAAGATTTTTTGTGATAATATGACGTCAAATTGCATGGACTTGTCTTATATACATTTAGAAAATTATAAATAAGTAAAATATGCATTTGTTTAAACTGAAACATGTATATGACACTGGGATATTGTTAAAAAAATTATGTTGTAGTTCATGTCAAATATATAACACATTAAAAAAAAATTAATAAGATTGGAAAACAAAAACTAAATAAATACACTTTTTCAAAGTGAAATACAGGTTTTTTGTGTGTATGATAAATTTTAAAACATTTGTCAACTCATAGCCCAATTGGTTGTTCATTGTTCGTTTTACAAATTTCACAAGCGTAGAAAGTAGCTGTGCGCTGCTTGTTACTCGCACATACACGGCACCTCTTCAGTCATTTCTCCAGTTTTTGCGGGAAGTGTTGTATATGTGAATTGTTGCTACATGAAAATATAGCTATTCCACTGTCTGAATTTAGTAATTTGCTGGCAACAAACTCTAAAGGCTGTAAAAACTCGAAATAATATAACATAACCTCAGACCAAGCATTTCCTTCATATATTTACTGTTTTAGAGCTTAACAATGTGTTCAGAACACAACGCGTTTAAACATGTGATCATAAACTGACCAATTAGACCTGTTACACATACGTGACGCCAGACTCTCATAACAAAGATTTTTATCATTTACTGAAAGCATGATTATTCAAGACTAATTATATATGACGAAATGTTCAAGTTTTCATAATGTAATTTTCTTCAGTGATAAAAATAAATAGACATTTTTATAGGTCAACACATGATTTAAAACAAATTTTGAAGTAGATTTATTCATTTTCATACACGATGCTTTAGCTCAACGGTTGGAAAACTGCGGCTCCCATTTGTATTCTGTGCGGCTCGATAGACAATATTAGGTTTCATTGCAATTTCACCGAATTTCCCAATTTTTCTCGAAAATTTTCTATTAATAATCTCTAGTAGTAATCTATAGCCAGATTTTAAACTACTAACTGCAAAAATGAAGACTCAAAGTTTTCAATTAGTAGAGATTAAACATTCTGCTTCGGTGAATAAGACTACTGCATAGTTGTATTTTTTATTATTTATAAATACAATTTTAAAATAATATTTTCTCTGGTTCTTGAACATCCAAAAATGTATGAAAAGTATTATGTGGCTCTTATTATCGATGTAGTTACTCATCCCTGCTTCAGATGCTTAACCACATATCCATTTACAGTCAAATAATATCTGCAGTTTTATACTCACTGCAATTAATATAATATAAAAGTTTCATGTATATATATATATATTTGTGTATGTATTTGTAGTGTATCTGACGGTTAGTAGATTTGTTGGTACATGCAATTCATATGTAAGTACATACCGTCACGAACATTGTTAAAATACAATAAATTATTACGGCTTATGTGTAAACATGGACAATATTGAATATGGCTTCATGTACACTCATACATTTACACATCTGTTGATTTGAAATATGAAAAAAAACGTACGCAAAGTTGAAAGTCCTGAAAAAAGAGACATTTTTTTATGTGAGAGGAACAGAGAGAGAAAAACAATTTAATTGAAATTAAATATTGTTTCGTATGCACGCACTCTCGGTAATTCTCGAAACGTTTCACATCACATGAATACTAAACAGTAATTTAAAATATGATAATAATAATTATATTTATATAAATATATAGTAGTAACAGTGACATTCGAGAATACTCGTTATGTGAAAATAATTGTTGGTAATTGAATTGGTCCCACACGCGCGTATGGAAATATGTTCGAAGATGGATTTGTAAATGAAATATATTTTATGGCAGTCTGTTAATATAATATGTGAATATATATATATACGATAACATTGAGTTAAAAACATTAATATATCATATTTTTTAAATGTAAAATCATTTTTTGTTTTAATTATTTATAAAAATATTATATAGTATATTTGTTAAATGTTATAAAATGATTTTCCTTCACAACATAGCACCCAACATTTTCTTTTTTAATTAAAAGTTCAAATAAATGTTGAGATTTTTCTGTATCTTAACAATTTGAATGTTAGGGTATGACATAAAAATATATATACAATCTTAACACTAGATTTACCGGTATCGACTGTATACCTATATTTACTGAAATTCGTGTTTTTGACGGGTAAATTAAAATGCAATTTTTTGTAAATCTTTTTATTTTAAATAAATAGATTTTTGTTAACAGTTTTATTCATTATATTTTTTACATATAAACTCCATTTTGAATGTACATTTTCCGCACACATACTGGTTACACTCAATACATATTATTAGACCTATTTTTCTTACATAATCAAGAAGAAGAAGATTGGCAAGACTTTCGTACATTAAGATTTCGTATAACTGGCAATTAATTGGAACTAGTATTTTGTTCGTCGCGAAGATCACTGCCTAGTTCTTTAGCCAGTTGAAAAATAAAATTCTTTCTAGATATGTTTACTCCAGTGGTCTCTTTATACAATATCCAGGCATTGATGTCTGCCAAATCTAAAATATTATAAAACACTTGAAGGGACCATCTACGGAACCCATCCTGCTTTCACGCTATATTTTCTAGCCATTTGTTCTACAACATCCACCACAAATTTGGTTTTTTTGTAAAATATGATTCTTTCGGGGACACATTTAGCATTACCTTCTATTTCGTCACTTTTGTGTTCACAACTGAGCAATAATACGTTTTTGTTTGGCTTGGATTTGTAAACTGTGAGAACATACTCATCTGATTTATAAAGTTTTGTGGAAAATCGGATCATATTATCCTTCTTAACCTTTGCAATTTTTGGCAATTCTCTTGTTTGCACGTATAGTCCCCAGAAGAGTTGTTTTTTTGCAAGCAACTTTTTTCAAGGGAAATGCTTGTGAAAAAGTTGTCAGTATTAATGTTTTTTGCACAGCCTAAATATGGTTCAGCAAGCTTGAGCACGACAAATCCACTCAAACGTATATTTGATGGTCGTATTTCGTCTTTCCCTAAATATAGTAAGCTATTTATAAGATATTTGCTTGTAACATCCGATGCTAACCAAAACTAATGCCGAATTTATCAGGCTTATTTTGGAGGTACTGTGTAAATCGGCATCTAGCTTTAGTTGTGAACAATTGTTCATCGATTGTAATGTTCATGGCAGGCTTATAACAGTCCTGACTATTTTGGATAAATCTGTCCCATATTACAGAAATCAACGTTAGTTCGGTAACACTTGCATCAGAATCCGATCCAGATAGGTGTTCATCTATACTGGTTAGTTTTTTTATCAATTCAATATCTTTTCGAGACTTGTCCATAATACCTAGCCAAGTAGGCAGAACATAAATGTAAAAGAAAGATTTATTTACGGATAGATTTTCAAACTACCTTGAAAAATTCAAATCTTTGTTTAGTAAATAAACTCCACTGCCTTTTCAGCAAAATTCACTTTTGAAATAATCACTCGCTTTGCTCTAATTGTATTATAAATAACATGTTCAGCCTCACTAAAAATCCAAATATCACATCCTTTCTCTGCAAACTACACAGTTGAGATGATCATTCGTGATATAAGGTTTGCTCTTTTTGTAAACAAATAATTCAAAGCTGTTCGTTTACGTACTCGTTGCTAAACAGCCGTTATTTATTTTGTTTTTCCGTACTCATTCAAATTTTTATTTTTGTTGTTCCGCAACAATTGAAACGATCGATTGTAAATTAAGCAACCTGTCAATTTGACGGATTTTTATAAAAATAGGTAAACAACATATAGAAATAAGAAAATATAGGTCTTTTGGATAAAATGAGTGGAGATATATATTCACTAGGTTATATCATTAAAACCAATATACAATAACTAGAAAATAATATTTACATGTTCGGAATTTTTAATCATGAAATCAGGAACCCGTCAAATTGACAGGTTCCGTAAATCTAGTGTTAAACAGTAATAATAAGGATCATAATGTTTTTTTGATCATTTAATTAGGAAAAAAATTGGTGCCATTTAATTTCGCAATACTACAAAAGTTAAATTTCTACAGAAGGTTATTTGGTACGGGTATTTTTCTTTATTGTATTCTATTCACATGATTGACGTTTTTTTTCAAATGGTGGAGTTTTAATTAATAAAATTATTAGTGTATCACAAAGCATATACACACACAGACATTATATATATATATATATATATATATATATATATATATATATATATATATATATATATGTTCATACAATACTATATAAATATTATTTCTATACTATCTTTCTATATATTGTATAAAAAAAAATCCATTGTAAAAATTCCATAAAACATTTTTTTTCTTTTCCGTGTTACCATCTCCTCGCAACGCTGCTCCCCCCGCTTCACTCTACAAGTAGTACGTTAACCATTCTCGATCATCAATAATTGGTTGATAGATATCACATGGTGTTTGTTCTGATTGATTGACATCAGTCACCTGTATGTCGCTCTCTCACGGTGTACAACAAAAAAGGTGTATACGATTTCAATGTAAAACTGATGACATTTATTCAATATATGGTATTCATTGAAGTCTTAAAGTAAAAAAATTTTGAGACATTTTAACATTGTATTTTGTTGTTATTTTTTATAAGTTTTTCCAATAAAAATTTTACGACATATTTTACGCACATTATTTGTACGTATAATTTGGTAATTTCTCTTATTTACTAGAGGAGAGCGAGGATTAGCAAACGGAGTGCAGAAGTCCCCATTCCGGGGGGTGACGGGGGTTGCGAGTAGGGAGGAAAACCTCCTGGTAATATAAAAAAATCTATACTGTAGAAAATTTTAAGTTTTTATTTAAATCATATTTAAAACTTAAAGTACAATGAAGTGATTTATAAAATAATAATTCTATTTTTATACTTGTAGTACGGTTTATGGATTGTTCTGTTAGTCGCTATAATCACTGGAGTTTGTTTTCTACTGCTAATGTCAGCACGTGTAACACATTTTCATACATTTTAGATAACTGTTATCTACCTGAATATGGCACACGCACTGAAACTAATAGTGTAGAACAGAAACTCAAATGATTCAAAAGAACATAGACCACCAATCTATGTGAATAGTTTTGAATTTTTTTCATTCAACTCCAGTTGGTAACTTGTATAGAAAATATTAATAATGAATATAATATAATAGTATTTCATGTTATATTGACATTAAATACCAAGGAGTGATATTGAAAATTAAAATATTTAATTACAGATTTTGGCTAGATAAGAAATAATCTAACTAAATATAACTCGAAGTTTAATGAACATCGAAACAAATTGAGTGAAGAAATCAATATTTCTTATGATTCGTGACAATAAGTAATTAAAAACAAACTGATATTAAGGCATTATACATTTAATGTATTGTAGTTTATTACTTATTACTAAATTTTCTATAAAACGCTTGGTTCAGCGAAATGGTCAGAGCTATTATCTTGGTTCTAACGTTTTTCAGCTATAAATCGGCATTTTATTTTACTGGTTAATTAACGAAAATTACAGAATATAAAACAATAACATTTTGAAATTCTTTATTGACAAGTAATTTTTAATCCTTGAACAATTAATGTACAAATATATTATTAGTGTGATGTATTCAACTAATTTTTTTAATAATAAATGTAGCTGTTACTTAAGGAAGTTCGATTTATCTATAGATATTTTTGATTCTTCATTGTAAATAAAATATTCGTTGTAACCAATTATACATTAAGTTTAAGAAGAAGTATTTTTATACACAATCTCTTTGCAATTATATATCTATGAAAAAAATAAATATTAAAAAATTAAAATTAATTAAGAACACTTGACGCAATTTAATCAATTAAATAATGATCCACGTAATATTAATGTATAAAATAATCATTTACTGATATCATTGGTAATGATGGTCTTTGTTATTTTAGAGCAGCTCTGAGGATTTCTGCTCCACTACTAGTTTCAGTTCGTGTGCTGTCTTCAAGTAGATGCTACAGACGGAAACAGTCTGAGAGACTAAGATTACTAATATCTAATCGAAGATGACACATGTGCTGTAACTACTATTAGAGAATAGATGCTCGACTGATCCAAAAAGAGGAATATTATCAGTACAATATATTAACGGGATCTGAGGAATAAAGCATACAATGATAAATATAATTGGCTACATTTCAATAATAAATACAACTTATTTAAGTGCCATGTGGTGATTAACTTCTTCAGTTATTTTTTAGAACTATCCATTTTTTATTCGAATGTACTGAGCTATCTACTCCTATAGAACGAGTGTTAAGCATAAATGCTCTAATTCGCATTCATAAATTAACTGGTAGTCTCTTAAATCAGGGATTTTCACTAAAATGTGGAGAATTTTCATTGTTTTCGACAGAACCATTTCTCGAAATTTAACCAGTGTAAGCTCCAGAGTACCTATAAAAGCATCCTCTATTCCCCACCATCTTATTGTAAAACTATTACACTCAATTGTATTCATATGGTACTAGTGTCTAAATTTTATAGTTCGCGGTATAATTATATATATATATATATATATGTGTTATATATTAATCCGGATATGTATTTTCAAGGAGCAAAGGGTTAGTAAGTAGAAAAAATATTTTTTATCAATATAATAACAGGTCGAGTGCGTAATGAGTAGTTTCTTAATATTTAGAGTTCAGGCAGTAATTATTGCTAATATTCCATGTTCAGTAGATACTATATATTTGATTATCGATTTTTTTGCAGAATTATTTTAATACTAAATACTCAAGTAAATTCGATATAGTTAAACACATATTGAGGAATTATTTGTATTAAAACTTGTACCATTTTATAAAACCAGCCTAAAGAAACACAATTATTTGGAGTACTGTAATAAATGGAAAAAAATTATGTAGATAATTAATGGAGAATTATTTTCAAAATATATTTTCACTTGTTTTTTTTAAAAAAACTGAAGTTTTTATGACGTTCCTGAAAAAATAAACGTCTTATAGTTACTTTTTATATTTAATAAAAACTTTTTTTGTTCTGTTAGGGAGCAAAAGTTTATAACTATTTTTTTAAAATTCAATAACTATTTTTGAGTTTTTGAATTATTTACCTTGATCTTTGATATCATTCCAAATAAATGTTTGAACATCCAAATTTAATAAAATCTGATTATTTTTTGCTAAATCTAAAACTCTACATCTTATTTTAGATGTTGGTGTTTTGATATTTGTCAAAAGAAAATAGGTCATCTTTACGAAATGATGTATCACCTGTTGATTTAGAGAGAAAGTCTATAAAGAGGGTGCAGTTAAACATATTACACTCTAGGGCTATCATATTCCAAATCTCGCAGGCATGATATTTTATTAAAAGATACTTAAGCTTTAGCAAACCTATTTGCTATTTAACAGTAGTAATATTTAAGTTATAAGTTAAATAATTGATACTTACAAATTATAAAGATAAAAGAACGCATACCCGCCAAAATCACGCATTCATTATCTGTTATATTTATCTTAAAATAATAATTGTCATTTAAAATTGTATATGGTTCTTATGTATATTTTTTTTCTTTTCAGGTGAGTGCACAGTTAACCATTCATATCATTTCTCTTAAGGGTAAGCATATTTAATTAAAAACTACAGATTATAACTTCCCATTTAATTTTCGGGCGATAATGACATTAGTTGTCGATAGGACCTTACGTTCCAAATAACAACAAGAACGACCCAATTTAATTAATTTTTTTTTAAAAAATAATAAGATTTTTTTACGTTATTATTATTTAAACTTTTTAATTTAAATCATACGTTAAAAATAAATATAATTTTGTACTTCTAATATTAGAAATTCTGTCTTAAATATAATGTTTTCATACGTTTAAAATCGACAGTTGCATGTAAAAATATTTTATTGTTTCACAGTAACTATAAAATAATATTAAGATACGTATCAGTGTTTTTTTCTGTTGATAAAGTATAATAAATCTCATAAATATTTAAAACACGCTGTAATATTGTTGATAGCATAATAGTTGCTGATATTTTTTCATTGCTTAAAAATAACAAGATATCTAAATATGTTGAATTTATAGAATGTAATTATAAAGAAAATGAATGGTTATAATGTTTTTTTTTACAATTATTACATTAAATGAACTCTACATTATTTAGATATGTTACATTTTTTTGAATAAAACGATGACATTTCTATAATTGTTGTCTTTTCAATAATACATCTATTTACAATGAATTTATTTGAAATATCATTGTTTAATTAAAAGAAAAAATCTATTATCTAAATTTATTATAAAAAAAATTCAAGACATTCTTTCATTCTCTAAAAAATACTTAGGAAAAATAATTTGAGTGTTTTATGGTCATATGTAGAAAATGAAAAATATTTTTTTTTGTTTTATATTATATTCCATTACTATAAAATACTTATTTCTCTTTTTCAAAAATCACATTTAATTCATTCGCATTCATTATTTTTCCGATTGATTTTTCAATAACTTATTATTGATGTTTTTAATTGTCATGCGCATTCCATTAGCTTCAGTGCCAAAAATTATTGTTACAATTATTGATGTTGTTGATACGAAAAGAAAAATAAAACTAAATCTGTTTTCTTTTATTTAAAGATAAATACACATTTTTTTCATTGTTACATATTGTATATTATTTTTTATTTTTGTACTTGAGAACATTATCGACTTTTTCTTTACTAAATAGTAAACTGTTTTAACAATTAAATCCATGTAGATTTTCCTAACTCAAATTAAGTACAATTATTTTTATAACTAGACCATTCTAATAAACAGTAATTAGTTAAAATAAGATGAATAATGATGTTAATACTGATTATTTCGTTTTCAATCTAGTTTATGTACATACAAGTCAATTAATGTTTAGTTACTGATTTAGGTCAATATCTTGTATGAATAGTAGATTCTTTTTAGGAATTAAAGAAGTGTATAGGTGGATTTATGTAAAATATAAAATTTTATTTATGGATGGCAAACAACAGTTCAACAAAAATTAATAAAAATTGCTAAAATAATTTATCGTTAATTTTAATAAGTTTTTCATCTCTTCATTACTGGTGTTAAATATTTCTATATATTTTATTTAACGTTTTTATAGTCTAAGTAAACAATATAAATTCTTTCTACTGTTCGTTGATAATAAGTTTTTATTATCACTATATATCACAAGATGCGTTTGTCAAACTGTGTCGACTATTCAGACGGTCGTAAGCAGCGCACGGGACGTCGCAGTTAAATGTAATAAATATAAACTTTAAAGAAAAATAAAAAGTAAATAATCTATAAAAAATATCTTCGTTCGTAATAAATACAGAAGATAAACTTTGAGATATGTTGTTATTTGCTTCACTGATTAAATCATAAGTCTAGTCGATAGTTCGAAAGTTTATCAATTATTTTTTTTCGGAATGAAAAATGAAAGTCGTTATGACGCCTATGAAATGTATATTTTAAAAATATTATATTTTTAATTCAGCTCATTCTTCACATTAAAACTTAATAATATCATTTATAATTTTAAATTATATATATATATATATATATATATATATATATATATATATATGTGTTCAAAATAATAATAAATTGTTTTTTTAAAAAAAAGCAATTACACAATCTATTTCAGTGCAGCAGTAGATTAAGGAATATAAGTCGTATCGTTGTAAATCTTAACTTTCGGCCTTTGTCCAATGGTCACACAATTTATAATGTATATAAACATTCTCAGTAATCATGAAATTATGTTGCATCAAAAATCAGGCGATTAGGGGTTCTTTTAACAATATAAATATATATATATATATAGATTTAGATTAATTCTGTACCTTAAAATTGAAAATTAACATTAAAATCATAATTCTGTTTTAAATTGAAATATTTTTTGTCGTCTTACGATTTTAAAACACCAACCTTAATACTTAATAAAAAAAAACATTATATTTTTATGCCAAGAAGGTGGCATAACCAGACAAAACAATAGTCAACAGGATGGTGTCCGAAAAGCATTATATTAGATATTGTATGTGTTTCGCATGCCAGTAGAGAAAAAATGCCGCCAAAGCTTAAATAATAATTTATTTGGCTTCAGGGGAGGTATTGTGTCCCATTAAACATGAAAAAAATGCTAAAACAGTGATAGGTCAGAAATTGCATTACGACTTTATCGACTGATTCGCCATCTTTTTTTCGACAAAGGATTCGTCAGTTAAGCCCAACAGATAAAGTAAAACAAAATATTGGGTTTCTTTTTAAGGACTGAAATATATTCCATGTTTACGTAAACATTCATTTTCTATTAAAAAAAAACGCCAAATTAATTTTTGCATCTAATATATATATATATGTGTATGTATATATAATTATATATTATATATATATATATATTATATAATATATATATATATATATATATTATATAATATATATATATATATATATATATATTATATAATATATATATATATATATATAATTATATAATATATATATATATATATATATATTATATAATATATATATATAATTATATATTATATATATATATATAATTATATATTATATATATATATATAATTATATATATATATATAATATATAATTATATATATATATATATATATATATATATATGTGTGTGTGTGTGTATAGAGAGAGAGGACAGAGTGTCTATTACCATATGAACCGTTTATTATGAAAGTGGTGTAAGTCAATTTTTGAAAAAAAATAAGAAAACAATTTACGTATAATTGTGAACTTTTTGTTTATAGATAATTCACAGTTTATATTTTAAAGTATCCATATGTTTTGATCAATTGAAAAATCGTTAGTGAATGACATTTCATAAATATTTATTATGAAAATGGTGTTCATTTTCCGTAGTCTAATTAAGCACTAAATAAGAAAAGGAGTAAAACTATAGCATTTTGCAAACAAGTGCGTAATCTGATGGGAAAATCTAGATGTTTTACTTATAAAAAATATGTAATTATTACCTCTGCACGCATTCATGCATATTAATATGTGTGGACAAGTTGTATAATTGAAATTCAGCAATATACAAGTTAAATACTAAAAAATATATTTGATAAGGTTTTCCGGAAGCGTCTTACATATTATTTTATATAAAACAACAATAGAGGACACGGAATTTGACTCTAAATTTATCACCAACTGGTCGAGGGAGGCCGCCAAGGTTTGGAAGCATACCAATGAAAACTTTATTTAAAAATGTCAGACCCATTACATCCGAAAAATATAAGTATATGATACAGTTATTGCCTTATATACTTCCTGTATATCATTAATTTTTCAAAACACTTCCATATGACGAAAAACAAAACCTAATGTTAACTCATAATAATGTTAAACTTACATAAGCATGAAGTAGTTTAACAATTAGTTAATAAATATTCAGATTAAACAACAGTATTTCGTTTCTTGTTCCTATTTACAAACAAAATCGGAATAAAACATAACGTAATTAAAGTGAAATTGAAATAATAAAATTTAATGATTTTTATAGTTCAATAATTATGAAAATGGTGTAATCCCATTTACGACTCAGAAAAAATATACTGGTTTAGTTAATTTTCATAATTCATTTATATAATGAATTTTTATATATCTAAATTCATAGAAACATAGGCAAATTTAGTAGACTTTTAGTATTTTTGAATCGACTAAAATGCAAACCTTCAAATATCTAGAAACAAAAAAATGGACTTACACCACTTTCATATCAAATGAGCCATATATCAGTTAATAAAATTATGGATGTAATTGATGGTTGGATATTTGAAACTACTGAGCG
The DNA here is from genome assembly GCA_034766995.1 of Acanthacorydalis orientalis. Classification (NCBI taxonomy): domain Eukaryota; kingdom Metazoa; phylum Arthropoda; class Insecta; order Megaloptera; family Corydalidae; genus Acanthacorydalis; species Acanthacorydalis orientalis. Next base: position 7,002,986 of record CM068322.1, read on the forward strand.
TAATAACAATTATTTATACTGATTTATTTCAATAACGTACATAACATATTTTACATACAAAATACATATTTAATTTAGGGAGCATTCTGAGATAATTCTCGTATTTCGCTTACGTATTGCCAACTACCTTCCCTCGTAATGATCATCGTTTGTCAATTATATGGCCATAAGAGATCAGTATTTACAATTGATTAATAGGTTCTTTGTAAACGAGAACTGAGAAATAGTTACCAATGTGCGAACATTTTTCGGGTCGCGATATTACAAAATTGAGAATATTTTACAATTAAAACAAAACATTCTTTCTCATTTGTCTGTTAATTTTTTTCTAATTATCAATCAATAATTTTGATATTATTAACCTGTGCAAAATAAAAAAAATGTTTTATTATTTTAATGAAAGTAGTAACTTGAAACATATACTCACAACTAAACTCATTTATAGTATATATGATATATATATATATATATATATATATATATATATATATATATATAAACTAGTATATATGATATATATATGTATATATAAACAAAGAAAAGGTTTGATAACGAAACGTGTCCATTCAAATTTATGTTTCAAATGTGTCACGTATTTTATATACTTACATATTTCTTTTTTGTATGTGATATTGTCATATACGATAAACTACGTTTTATAATTTCCGACGAATGTCATGTCCGTCGTGTTCCATCAAGGATTAACTAGTTTCTATATCAAAGATAACCTGCACATCCGTACGTTTCATTTATCTTTCATATTTTATATATATATATATATATAATATGTATATGTATATATATATATATATATATATATATATATATATATATATATATATGCTTGTGTATATATATTTATAGACTGTAGGTACGTACGTTTATGTATGCTCATACGTGTAAATATATATGAACTTTATATGGCGATGAAATTTTAAGTTATATATACAAGTACCATCCTACACACAAAGAAGAATGGTATTGCTGCATAGGCCGTAAACAGCCCACCGCACCTACGTAGCGGGTAGTTGTGTAGTGATACAATGTAGGTTTCGTCTCACCGAACCGAACGCTGTATGAAAAATTCATTTCTCTAAAAGCAAACTGTGATTCTTGTAACGATTTTTTTCGTAGTTATTATTATTTACCAAAAAGTGGTAAAAATTTTACTTGCTCGTAAAGTGAACCAAATTTACGCTGAAGAATATCTGATACAAATGAGTAAATTAGGACGATATAAAAAATTATAAATGAATACATAAAATTTGTAATTTCAGTTATTGAGTTCTATAACAATCGTTAACAACATTTGATTTATGAACGGTGTTTTTTTTTAAATTGATTACAGTATGTTATAGTACTAGCGGTTTCCAGTAATGAGTGGCTACATGATTAAAAAGTTATATAATACAGTCAAAAGAATAATTATATCTTCGATAGCGTAATTTTTATATTGAATACTTTTTTATAAACAAACTGATCTTTTTATTCCTTTCATCAAAATTATTGATAGTAAAAATAGCATCAGTTTATCTATTTGTATTATATAAGTTTCAGTAACTTGACAATTTTATATATAATATAAACTTCAGAAGTGTAATTTTTAACTGACACTTTCTGTTTTAAACTATTATATTTTTTACATAATTAAAAGCATTACTTAATATTCATTGCAAAATGAGAAAGTACCTTTCAAATAAGATTTACACATTACAATTGCTATGAAATTGTAAATGAATAATATTTTTGAATATAATTACAATTTTGTGCTTTCTGCACCTATGATTCAGTTAATGCGTCACCCTAATGATATTTCTTCTTCTAGTTCGCTTGAATTTCTGTTATCACTACTAATTTCAGTATATGTTCGATATTCATATAGATTTTAGATTAAAATTATTTAAAATGTATCTAAGAATGGCATACGTGGGGAAACTAAGAGAGAAGAACAGAAATTCAAGAAAACCAAAAGGAGAGAGACCATTAGTACAAATTTTAATGTGCTTTCATAAACAGTATTTGAAGGAAAAGAAAACTTAATATTTTCCATAAAAATTATACTTTTGATAATTATGTTAAAAATATTGTTTGATAGTTTGACACTTTTTTATTGATTAAATGTTATATTGCCTACAATTAAAAATTCGTTCATGTTTTGAACAAATATTTAAGAGTAAAATCAAGTATGAAATATTAATATACTATTTATTCACAATACATCCATCATTTTATTTATTTAATTGAAGCCAAATTTTTGCAATTTAATTTTTTCATGATGTAGAACTTGATGTTTTTTTGTTTAACATTTTAAGATAATTTTGAAGATTTATTTTTGTAGAAGATTTTTTCAACCCTTTTCCATTCAAACGTTTTGAAGAAACCAGAATAAATAATAATCCGAAAGTGCGATTATAGAGTAATATAGTAAGTGACAAAAAATATCCAAACTCATCCTTATCAATTTTTACTAAGAAATGAAGTACACCTGGGTTTGCGTGTACTTTCATGATAGACTATACCTCTTTCGCGATATGAGCTAACTTAATAAAAAAATAACATACTCTGCTTTTCTATAATTCCGCATAAGTCATTATTCAATTGTATTTTTTAATACGATTAAGTTCATATTCATTAATAATATTTACAAACTATAAAAAGACTAATAAGAAATAACAGTTTAAAGATTTTTCAATTCTTATAATTGTTTATTACATTAATTATTTTGAATAGGATCAAAACTCTTATCCCAAACTGCTTATTATAACAAACTTTGTCGTACATTTATTATGAAAAAAGAACGTTTGTACTTGAATATAAATAAATATAAGACCTTTTGTATTTTCGTCACGTTCTTGCTTTACACGCATAGCGATTCAATAAAAATTCATTCGAAATTACATCAACTGGCGTACGAAACTGTTTAAATTGAAATATTCATTAAAACAACGATTCAAATCAAACATTTACATAAAAACTTTTGGCAGCGGTCGAAAACTGTCTCGATTTTCTAAAGTCAACACAATTGCACAACTGTGTGAGACTCGCACGCGCTTTTCGTAAAGCCACTTTATCATCCCAAAAATCCACACACACAATACGTATCCAATATATATATATATATATATATATATATATATATGGACACAAATATGTGTGCGTGTTTAAAGAGAAGCTTCGGAAACTTTCAGTATCAAAATAATCCGAGACCAACGTTCCTCTTGCTCTTCAGCACCATTGCGCTTACCGTACTTGCGTTGTTTATGAACATAATGTGGTGTACATTTATTCATCCCACATTTTACTTTTACGGATCCTATACATGTATATATATGCGTGTGTCTGTTTGTGTGTGTGTGCATAGTAGTTCTTTGACCCGTTTCCGAAACCCACGGTTTTAAATACAGGAACTCTGTTCATCTAAAACTATTTCGATGTGTCTTGGTATATATAACTTAGGTATGTATATGTTCATTATATATACCTAATATGTAATATATACATACTATATATATATATATATATATATATATATATATATATATATATATATGTGTGTGTGTGTTTACATGAAACAGAGATAAACGCATATTAATATACATTTAAATATAATAAAATGTGTTAGATAATAAAATGTATGTTCTTGCTATAAGAGGGTAGAAGACTTATGCATTGTATTCAGATTATTTACTGTACTTTCTTTTTCATATATTCCCTTTATAGTACCAATGAATTATTATAAAAGATGCATTATTTATTGTTTACTTAACAACTTAATAAAACATGAATTCAAATTACACGTATCAGTGTGGATGTATTATATAAGCGATGTTTATCTATAGTGAAATTTAAAAACGTACACAAATGAACGTAAGACAACTTAAGTATATATGGATATACTCGTATAATCTTCGACATACAAAATAGAGTATTTAAAGTTAGTAAATCGCAAGTATTCATATATGCATCTTGTAAATATTAAAAGAAGTTATAAAAGACATTGAGATAATGAAATATTAACTTAAATTTATTAATATGTTTATTTTATTTGATGTTTAAATTTGAAAATGACTAGAATTGAAATTGACAAAAAGAAAATATAAAATTTAAATGACTTTTTTCTATTAATATAAATTATATATACTATTTAGATATAGATAAATAAATATAACTTTTTTAAATATATAAATATTTCAATTAATTGCAATCTTCAATGCCTTTTAAGTGTTAAACCTGATTATACTATAATAACGTTTAATCATGGTTTATAAGATAACATGAAGAGAGTGAAAAAGAGTAAATATGCCAAAATGTAAAATGAAGCGAGAAAAATGATCAGGGTAAAAAGAAATACAAAGATAGTGAAGGACAAATCAATAATAATATTTATAGTGGCACGAAAATATACTTTCGAAAGTTTTATATTTGTATTTGTTTGATTTCATAAATTTCTTGTCTTTGTTAAGTTATTTAGTCTTAGCGTATATATATATATATATATATATATATATATATATATATATATAAAGAGAGAGAGAGAGAAAGAAAGAGAATAGTATACATCGTATAGAAAATCACATACTTTTGTACAAATATAAAAAAGTGTAATACTTTTATTCTTTGTCTCTTTTGTTACCAAATTAGCACTTTAGTAAAAAAATGCTTCAAATATATTTTCTTGAAAAACAATTCTTAAAAAAAATTCTTTGAAAATATTATTTATGATAGAGGTTTTTCTCTTTGTCATATTCTTAATTCAATTTTATTTAAATTAAATCATGTACTGTAAAAAACAGGGACAGTAATGGAGGTAAGAACTCTGTAATAAAATATTTTGACGATTAAGTTATAGAATTGTTTTTTACCTTTTGAGTATTTACGAAAATTAAATTCGGAACAAAATATATGCATGTATTTAATAAATTCATTACTTTCTATTCGTTCACTAAATAGATTATCTTTTCAAACCAAATCAAGTTATGTCTGTTTTTGTCAGATGAGTTTGGTATGATCAGTTTTTAACACATTGAGTTAGATATAATCTGTTTTGCTTTGTGTGATTATGTCAGATCAGGCCTGATCAGATTAGGTCAGGTCAGGTAGGTCTGATCAGAGCAGATCAGCTCTGGTCAAATCAGGTCTGAACAGATAAGATCAGGTCTAGCTGGTCAGATCATATCAGGTCTGATCAGATCAGATGAGATCGTGTATGCTCCGATCGGGTCTTGTATTCTTAGCTCTGAACACATCAAGTCACTTTAATGCATTTCAGGTCATTAAGGCATTTCAAAGAATTATTTATATATACAAAAAGTTATATTATTTAATATTCGTCTTGTGAAAATGTTTTCTAATAATATACCTGTACGCACTAGCAAACAACTGATGAACCAAAAAACTACTCAAATTTCATTAATGGTGTATGGAATCTGAATTTAAATTTATAAAAACTTTTATTGTATTCAGTATATAAAAATGTGATACTTTTTATTATTATTGAGACTTAAATATTTTTTTGTTAATATATTCGATAAGGTGACATTTTTTCTTAAGAACAAGTACAAACGTATTTCAAATTAAATTATGGGTTCTCGTAAATGACGCAGGGAATTGGTTTTAAATTTTAAACATGAGACCAGGATAGAAAAAAAATCTTCTGTAAATTTTGTATCAACATTTTAATATTTTGCAACCCTATACATTATTAATTAGGTAAACAATTTCAAAGAATACATTTTTTTAAAAAAACGGTGATAATAGTGAATGTGAACTGTATAATGATCAGTTTTATGGTGTAAACAAGAAATTCGTTGCAATTTGTAGCTTCTTTATGAAATATTAAATATTTTCTTATCATCCATCATATTTATTAACCTTATGTTAAAACTATGATTATATTTCTATCAAATGAAATAGTTTAAATTTGTCTTCATTCTTTCTAAGTTAATTGCTTTTATATATAAAAAATGCTTCAGAAATACTAACTTCTTCGTTTACTTTTCATATTACACATCATCAAATATCTACTTTACTTGGCATTCAAGATAATAGCTTCCTTAACCTTTATCCATCCGTGTACTATGACAAAATGCGACATCTCCGAAATCGTACGTGGCCGGTGAACATTTAAAGGTTAATGAAAGATAAAGCACACCATAAGTTTAAGTTCACGACGTTTTGTTCAAACATTTATTTCACTTATTTTTTAAGTTAAATTGCCTTGTATTTATCTTGGAAAATAATTAAATACTAGATTTAGAATGTCCTAAATAGATTTAAAAATTTATACATATTTAAGGATTATATTATTCAATCAATATAAAACAGTGTAAATAATATTAAAATAATTAAAAATTCATATTAAAAATACTTTCTTTTCAATGCTGATTATTTATATTTTCAAATAGGAGAAATAAGGTTGATTCCAATACTTTTTTCAGCTAGGTTTACAGTTTATCTCTTCTCTTTAAACATATATCTAGTGTTATACATATTTTTTTATTATTATTATTTATGTATAATATTATTTAATGAAGAAACTAATGGGGGTTAAAAAATATATTTAGATGTTTATTTTTAATTCTCTTAATACGATGTTCTGGTGGTAATTATCATTTTGGATCACCTGAGTTTCTGTTCTCTAGTACTAGTTTCAGTACAAATGAAATCTTTTCGTAAAATTTCAATACTTATATCTAAATTCTATCTAAAAATGGTGTACGTGCCGGAAAAAGTTGTAGATGATTGTAAAAACTCAGATTACTCAAAAGGTCGAATACCATTGGGACAAAATATTTAAAAATATTTTAACTTATAGTACTGTATATATTTTATTGTACTGTAACTATAGCATAGTTTCTTCCACATAATAAGGTTCTTTTAACCGCTAAAAAATACTGAAAATAATGAAAACTTTTCTATATTTTAATTAATTAAAATATATTACAAAAAATTAACAATATTCTTGTTCATTATTTAATCTTTATAATTGAAGTAGATTCAATATAGCTCTGATTGCAGAATATAATTAAAATACGTTATTCGATTCAAAATTTAAACTTTATATTATCTGCTATCTCAGTTAAATTTTTCAGGTGCATCAAGCTTTTCTAGGTTAACTACAATATTATGTTTTTTTTTATATTTTCAATTGATACATTGGGGACGTGAAGATAGTAAAATGTGCTTCCTAATTTGATTCTGAAAATTTAACCTTTTAAAAATTCTGAAAATGTAATAGTTTGAATCTCCTCAGTTCCTACCCAATGTTTATTAATTAGGAAATGAATTATTTCCTCCGCCACAACAAAAGTTTTCCGGATCAAAATTTTCAGTCACTGATTATTTATCATTTTTAATTGTTGCTTATCAGCGTTTCGATTACGACGCCATCATAAGTATAAACATATATTTATTATTAGTTCGTTTGATATATATTTTATAAGTAAAAAATATCCTGTATTTATATCATTAGTTAAATGTTATTTATCATATTTCATGGCATATTTGCTTGATATTAACTTAAAAATAAATCTTAAATACATGTCATTTTATAAATATTTTTTCATTTTTTAAAGAAATATTTAGCCCTTCTGATCATATTTTTATCTATAATTTATTCACTTTTTATCAATTTTTCATATATCTTCTTCTATTCTAAACTAATTATAAAAATAATGTAGAAGGTTGCATAGAAATAAATTACTATATTGCTATTATAGTAGGTCTTAATATTTTCTTGTAAACAATTTTTTGGAAGTATACATCTAAATCACTAACTAAAATAATGCATACTTTTCGTATGATACTTGAAGATGTATAGTTTAGAAATCAGCAAATCTACATCATTATATTTTTAAAAACAATATTGAAACAATTTTGGTTAGCATAAATAATATTTTATATTTTAATGAATTAATTATTGCCAAATTCATTAAATAGCAAATTTGTTTCTTTATGAATAGTAAATTATTTACACTAACTTTTGAGGAATAGACTTGTATCCAAAATCATTAATTATCTATGACATTAGGACCATTCACATGTAAGTACGCATGTTCATATTGAAGTCTGAGACTATAATACTGTGTAGTTTTTTAAAAGGAAAATTATCCAATCAATATATATTATCGGTTCTTGCCACTGTAAGTGACACATGAGTCCTGAATGTTGGAATACTACACGACTTATGATATAAATAAATGTGTGAATAGTTATATATATATATATATATATATATATATGGATAATAACAAGAAGACAAGTGAAAATAAATTTGAGATGAAAATAAATGAATTATAGCCTTAATAGGAAGTAAAGAGATGAAAATAAAAATGAACAAGGTATGTTTTAAGGAAAAAAATACGAGTATAGTATATGAAAGAAAATTTATCGGCTGAGAGTTAATAGAAATATGAAAGATTATATTAAGAAAAATGAAACTGTTACAAAAATGTATCAATGTATGTGGTAAAGTATATTAGATAATTCGTTGGAAATGTGAAACAGAACGATGCTGGATCATCCAAATTGTAATATATATATATATATATATATATATATATATATATATATATATGTATATATATATATATATAAACATTTTAGATTCGATGTTTTAAGTAAAATGGTTAACGTGCTCAGATAGAAAATTATTGCGGATAGAAGAAAACTTGCAATTTTAACTTATTTTACTGAACATTTTGTGAAACAATTAGTATAGTTGAAATTAAGTCGGAATAAAATATCTCTCTTTATGAATTGTATAATAGTTTGCTAAAATAAAATTATTTAACTATAAACAATTGGTGAGTGAATATCCAATTTTTCTTTGAACATTTCTTGCCTGAAATAAACTGAATTCTTGTAGGTTAAATCAACTATCTTCACATTTAAAATTCTTCAAATATATATTTAAGATGAAATAAGTAAAATATAAATTCGTCCTTTTTGGAGTTAAGCGTTGAATTTATATTCTAAGCAAGTGTATTATATTATTATTAATATATATATATATATAATAAATTATTCATAAATTTTTTCATCAAACATTACGTTATTAAAAATATCTGTGATAATGTTTATATAAACACACTATATATATATATATATATATATATATATATATATATATATATATATATATATATAAACACATATATAAACATAATGTCGATTTTTTTATTTGATATATTTATTATTTCATTCGGTTACATGTGCATGCTTATAATTGACAAGTGGGCGAGCACAACGAGACCAGAGGCTAGTGAGTGTAACGAGCAAGGGGCGAAGCCCCCTAGTATGTATATATATATATATATATATATATATATATATATATATATATAATATGAAAAATAATACAAAATGGTATTATAACATATTTTGGAAAAATGTATCGTTCTTCCGTTGGCACCTATTTATTAATTTTATAGTCTAGCGCCATCTTGCATGTATCTTTTGTGAACATTTTTTGAAATTGTTAGTATCAGAAGTTATTCAAAGAAGATACAGGCAAGTTAATATTATACTATCAAATTATTAATTAGTTCATAAAGGGAAAACCGTGCATTTTCAAAAACAAGATATAATATCATATTTTCTAGTATTTTTGAATACAGAAGTGCGCCTTGTACTTTCGAGCACTCATTTTAGGAGCACTCTCTCTCTCTCTCTCTCTCTCTCTCTATATATATATATATATATATATATATATAAAATACCAGTTTCATTACTTTGTATTATTATATTTACAAGTAAATGCAACATTTCAAATGACAGAAATTTCTTATTTTCTTAAAAAAATTATTTCTTTAAAAAAAACTATGCTATAATTAGTCAATCAATAAAAATTATAATTTTAAGAAAATGTTTATGTAAAACATTTTCTTATAAAATCAAATCTAAGAATCTTCCAAATTCCTAATAAAATCTTGTTCAGTATAAATGGCAAATAAATATTATCGTATAAAGTACATGTACATATTTGTTTGCGTATGTTTATATATACGACGACGTCAAAAACATAAAAAGAGCAATATTTCGTAATAATTCATTGATCCTCACACTCGCATTATGCACGAGTACAATTCGTTCGAAAAATAAAAGAACCATCCACTCGCACTAAATACAGTTCCTTTAACACTAGATTTCATCGGTCGGTCGGTAGGTTTGGTCATTCGCTTGCCGTTCGTCCATTTGTCCGGCGCCTCCTGCTCCGTCACAATCCATCATGTGCGCCAAGCCATCGTGATAAGAGTAATTGTTTTACAATTGGTCGTCACGTTTCATTGTTTTATCGGTTCGCGCTGTCATTTACAATGTGCTCTTCGGATATTTATTTTATAATGATTCATTGCATTGTCCGGTTCTGTGGCAGTCCATTCATACGATTCAATGCCGACACACAAATAAATACACCCTTACGGATACATGTAGAGTTTTTACTGTTTCCACTTTTAACTCTCTGAAGATAATATTTAATTTATCATTTGGAATTATGAAATTTTTATTTCTCTGATTTTTCATTCGGTTCTATTCACAAAAGAATTTTAATTCATAATTAAATCGCGCATAAAAAACTATAGATTTGATTGATTAACTAGCTTTGATATAAAGTTGTTTTCAAATATGATTTAAACAAAAAAGTACAAATGTATAATTCAATTGACAAGCTAGTTAATCAAATAATTGATCGAAAATACTAGAAATGAAACATAAAATGAAGCAAATAATGAATTAAAACACGAAAGAATAGTTTACAAGTAATTTGGATTTTTCCCGATGAACAATATATTTTTCTGAAACATTGTATAATTATAAATGGATTGTGTAATTATATTCCTGATTTTAATCTCAAGAAATAAAGAAGAAATCGTACTGAATATCTAAAATTATTGAAAAAAATTCGCGCACAAAATATATTACTAGATTTAACATAAATATTATTTTCTTTATCATTTTTGTTTATAATTAAAGAGATGAGAAATTTTTATCAAAAAAGTAGCTAGTAATATATATATATATATATATATATATATATATATATATATATATGTGTGTATATATATATGTATATATATATATATATATATATATATATATATATATATATATATATAGGCAACTGAAAGAAGAACAAAAATTAAATATGTATTCATTTTTCTATTAAGAAAGTATAGTAATTCAATATTAAACTAAAGAATTGAATTATATTAAGTTTATAAAAATATAATACATCAAACTGTAATAATATAGCCTTAGTATATATTTTTAAGAAACTCAGTTTTCAATTAATACCTTATTTTCAGTTATCGAGTAAATAATTATTTTTCTTATGTACGCTGTGCTCTTTTTTCAATAGTTCATTTTTTCAAATTGACGAGGACTTTAGAAGTTATATATTTAAAAAAAACTATGTATATATGTACAAAATATACACATATTTTTCTTATTATTATTAACTATATATTAACAAAATACGAATGATGGATGAAAATGTTCAATATATTTATACCAATGTGTAACAAGTTTCTTCTTTCTGTCTATGAAAATATCTTATGTTTGTTTCTCTCTTCAGACCACAATTAACTTAAGGGTACTATGAAGTGTTGACTGAAGGAAAAAACGGCTGTCAATATATAAAAAAACGGTTCTTTTTATATATTGACAGAAATGCATTGATAATAAATAATTTTAATTACGTTAAAGAATAAATACACACTTTGGAACTTAATATAAGCTTTTTTTACTTCATCACAATATCTAAAATCGTTTAAGACCTTTGATCTCTTTTACAAAACTTTTTAGTCGCTTATTGTAATTATTTCATCATTTTTTTTATTGATTTTGCATATGTCCAATATTTGGTATTGTTACTGTTATTACTATTATAATAGTTATTTCACATTTTATGCATTATCTAATAGTCAATTCACAATTCATAATTTCATTAATTAGTTTTATTTTTTTTAAATTTTTATCAAAATTCAACTGTTTTTACTAGAAAAAAAACACAGAAATAATCACTAAAATTATATTGATTTTCAATTAGAATGATAAAATTACAGACAAGCCATTATACATCTTGAAAGGAAAATTTTTTGCATTATATTTATGTCCTGATTACATTTTTGTTATGTAAAAATACATGTGTTTTTGCTTGTCATTTTTGCATATTTTTATTTACGAATTACATATTATGCAAAAGTCAGTTGTATAAGTTTTGAATGAGAAAAATCGATACAAAATTTTATAACAACGGTCAATCGTATATAATTCTTAATTTATAAAATGAAATACCCTTTTTTTTAATTATTAAATGTATGTCTTAATATAATAGAAACTTAAGGATTCAGAGCATATATTTTACTACTATATATGATAATCTGTTGTCTATTTGTTCAATATGTTAAAAAATTACATGTTTTGTTTCAATAAATACTTGAAATTAAATTGAAAATAATCTTAATGTATTCAAAACAGGAATAATTTTTAAATTGCAATATAATACGATTATTTGTACCGTGAATGTATTAAAATAAAAATATATTATATAAAATATGCATAAATATAAATGTACAATACTAATCAATTCTACTAAAACAAACATCATACAAATATGAAATGTTACTAAATACATCAAAGATAAATCTAATTTGTCTTTACATATAGCAGCAAAATTCTACAATGTAGCTTTAATGTCCATTGAAATTTTTAATGTAGAGTGACAATTTCATAAAACAATGTATCACAAAGTGTACATTATAGTTGATGTAACTATGTAGTAAAAATTGTACAAAGCTATGCGTACGTCATTAAGTACACATTGTGTTCTTTATAACATACGCTGTTTTTTCATGTAATCAAATCACATCAAAATGGCAGCGTAAATGATACAGGGATTTAAAATAACAAAAAACTATATCACTATTTATTACAGTACAAGGTTTGCCAATAAAACGAGAATTTTCAAACATTTCAATGGAGAATATAAAACATTTACTCATTGTAGTATTGGATGTTTAAATACTTATGAGTATTTTTGGTTATAATATCACTGGAGAAATAAGTATTGATTTATCAATACTAATTATCAATGTTCATATTAAAAAATAAATATATTTTTTCTTTAATTTGCATAAAAAAATTGAAATATTTTTTATGTTTGTACTCTAAAAACAATATCGTTGCTATCAAACGAACAAATATATTTAAATACAATAATAATAAGTGTGTACACTTGATTAAGACAGCAAATCCGATAAAGATTTCCAATACGAAAGAAAGATTAACTTTGTTCCTTTTTTTATTCAAACCATTAAAGGTTTTCAGTCTAAAATGCAGTAGTTTCAATATACAGAAATACAGTTATTCCAACTGAGAAATGGCACGTTACACTACATTTTTTATTTTTGTCGAATTTAATCAAGAAGGTATGAGAATTGTTACCTAAAAAGAAGTTACTTTTTGATTAAATTTCAACTATATTAGATATTTTAACTGATTATTTTTCACGTATTTTAAAACTTGCTTTCCGACTAAACTTGTAATCTAAATCATATAAAAAACTATTGTAGTTATATCAACCTGACTTACTAACTACGTAAAACGATTTTTTATATTTTACATATTTATGAAAATATCATATTTGTATTATATATATATATATATATATATATATATATATATATATATATATACATATATATATGTAAATGTAATATATATAAAAAAAACTAGTTACCGTACGAAAATGAAAAATCATACCATTCAATTTCATATCTACACATTTTTCAATTAGATTCATACACACCTGTGCTACCTTTCAAAATAAACCAATTTTGCAACAGTGAATATTTCTTGGATTCTATATGTAGCAACTATATATAAATAAATGTATTGCACAGAGTTCTAGAAGTTACTATAAAATGTTTCATACAAATTACAAACTTTTTGTATTGTACGTTAGAGTCATAACTTATGACTTGAATTTATTAATATCAATATATATATATATATATATATATATATATATATATATATACACATACATGTTCTTATGTGATATGATAACTAGATTTTCCGACTTTTGTATGTAAAATAAAAAGTCATTTTATTTTTCATTCGTACGTACACTTCATTGAAAAATAGGTCAACCGTTTTATTTCTAACGTTCAACTAGTAGATAGGTAGGTAGATATCTAACAGCATCTAGATTCCATATAACCTCATTCTATTGTTCCATGCATATTTCTGTCCATGCAATGGCTACCTATAGACCGCAGATATTATTCTCGTGGAATTTAACCACGCTAGGTAATGAAATTCATCCCAGCTTATATAGCATGATGTGTGTGCTGCTGAATATATCCACTTCAATATAAATTTCAAATGCACACTACTGTTATTTAAAGAGAAATCATGCGGTTTATACAAATTTAGATTTAAATTTAATGTGCATATATATATATATATATATATATATATATATATATATATATATATCCATAATGTTTAAAATTAAATTTAAGTGCACGCTGTTGTACTGTGCACCAGATTCGTAGCAGACAAATCTTACAAGTGAATGAAAAAAACTACAAACGCACATTTAGACAGTGTCTCGAACGCATAATATTTCGCAGAAGCGGAGGAACTCTTACGAAATTTGATTACAGACGACACAGGCTCCATGGGTTTTTGCACACTTGGATGGCTTGTCTGCGTGTCAAGTGTATGTTTGTGACACATTTCCGTCCATAATTCGTTTTGTTTTAATAGTCGACGGCTATGAAAAGGCACTCGAAACATTTATCACATAAATTTAACATTATGTATGTTAATGGAATGATACGTTCGCGGATCGTGAGTAAGAAGTTATAAGACGACAGCAATGAATATCAATAAAAACATAAATTTTCTTACGACTAAGATAAATTAATACGTTAGATTTTTTTCAATTTAGAAAATTCAGTAACATTTACAAACACTGAAATTAAGGCTGAATAATTACAATACGTTTATTATTAAAATAGATCAAATGAAACATATGTCGATGAAAACTATGTTACTTGTGATCTTTACATTACAACTACAGAGTAAATAATTAATAATTGAATTTGCATAAATATACGCTCAGTCATTAAGACAGCTGAACTTATTTTTTTTTAAATAAAATATTTATTTTTAGTTAATATTTTATATTTTCTTCGAGAGAAACATTCTTCATCGTAATTATAACCCATATTGTGAATTATGTATGAAAATTGAATATTTTTAGAATTTCACAAAATATTTTTTATCTATAATACATGAAATTTTCTCTGGACTATTAGTTCTAAATAACGTTACCAAATGCACATTTAAATAATTGGAAGACATTATTAAAAAAATCAAGATTCAAAATAGAACCAATATGTATCCGAAATGCTATAATGAAAAATTAAAACATTTGAAATGAAGTTACAAAATTATAAATCGGTGATCATCATATATTTAATTTTTCATATTGATGCTCATCACAAGTATAAACTACTTGTTTGCTTAATAGAACCATTAACATGTTTGTAAAAGTTGTTAAGAATGAATTGGTGAGAAAATCAGTCGAATATATTTTATTACTTAATGGAACCTTAATCATGTTGCTTGTTTGTTTTAAACTGATGTATTTACAATTAATATTGTTTAAGATATTATTCAAGTAAATAATTCAGAATAAAATATTTTTAAGAATTAATTCCAAGTAAATTAAAATATTAAAAACTGGTTATTTTTTAAAGTTTTTTAGTCAGAAATAATTGTATATTTTAATAAATTTAAGTGCTATATAATGCATATGTTAAGCAAAAATTTAATATATGAGATATAACTATAAAAGATTTTTAGCAATTATATGTATGGGCTAGTGTTGACTGAATCTAAAAAAAATTGTATTATTGTCATTTTCTGTAATGCACGAATCTTTTTTACATACTTTTCTTTTTTAATACCACTATGTTGTGTTCATTTGCTGACGACTATTGTCCATAAACACACGGTCATCATATCCACTCTCCTTCACGTATGTAACTGTAAACAATTTCTGTATATAAATAAATATATGTCAGTGGCTGCTGCACATGTACGTATGATCCCTGTGTAACATTCGTAATGATAATAAAGCAACGGATCATCCATCTCCATTATGCGGTCTCCAGGTTAATGGCTACTTTATAATAGAGTACTGACGATTTTTCCCTGCCGGCCACCGAAATTAAAAAACATGTAGTGTGGAGTCAGTGACGTGAACCACGGTATTCAATTATAAAGCAAATGGAAAAAGAATCTATGGCATTTGTTACGTTGCTTGGTTTATTAATGCTCTTTTCACAATTTTTAATATTTATCATATGTGATGGGTTAAATGTATATACATTCTGTTCTTATTATATATAATTTTGATAACAGCTTGAGGATAGTTGAATTAATGTAAAAATAAACACAAAGAGCAATTATACTGTTAGAAAATAAAATAGGTTTCGATCTTATTTTTCCATTTAATTTATATATATATATATTGTGTATATATATATTGTGTATATATATATGTATATATATATATATATATATATATATATATATATATATATATATATATATATATATATATATATACTGAATCGAACAAAATGGAAAATCATGGAAGAGGCCTTTATCCAGCAGTGGATTGACAGGGGCTGAAGATGATGATGATGATATATATATATTTAATGAAATCAATACCATTTTTCAGTTAAAATTTTATTCTATTCTCTCTTATTCTATTTTTGATTAAACCTAAAAAAAACTTTTACAAAATTTTTGTTCTCAGAAAATTTATGTTTTTATCAATGTAATAGATATTTATTTTTAATTATTAGTTTGTAAGTTTTAGTTGTATATACAACATAAAGTTTTTTTTTTTGATTTAAAAACATGGTTAGATTTATTCACTAATTTGTTCAGATTCAACTCTATCTAATTGGTAGCGAAAATGAGAAATGTTTACGTCACTCTCAATAATGTTAAAACCTTGAATTAGCTTATCTACTACTTTTCTTTCCTTCTTCTATAATCAGTCACTAGTATTGAATCGATGAAGCAGAGCGAATGAATATAAAATGTTAAATTACTAATATCATATGTTCTAGTTCTTAAAAATTTGAACAGTTTTTGAAGAACTGGTAGAATATGTGTGACCAACCTGCTGGAGTATTTTTATGGCTGTGTGCCTTCTTCTTAATTGTAAAACGTTTTGTCGAGAGTCATTTTCACTTTGAATAATTGCAAGATCAAACATAGTTTATTGAATTCATTCATTTTAGTTTACCTGTTTATATGATTAAAAAAAAATTCAGTCCTACACTATTTTTCTATAGTATTTATTCTATAGTATTTCCCATAAATACTATACAATAAATTTGATACTTTGTGGAAATGTAAATGTTAATTTTTTAATTCACAGTTTCAAAGTAATTGATTTCTTAACAGGTTTGGTAAAAACATTTTTCAGTGCTCTACCACTCTAGTGGTAATGACATAGGAATGCGAATAAAAACAATCAGAAATGATCAATAATTGATTTCTAAACATTTTTGATTAGAATTGTTTTATTGTTTATAGGTTGAGTGTCAAATTGTACATGTTTATGTGCACTTGCAGGTGTAGCGTCATGGTAACAAGACGTTGCTTAGTTACACAAACAAGCATCAATTGTTAATAAAGAATAAAGATTAATATCAGTTTGTCACTCGGCATTTTTATTTAGATATCTTGGAATACATTTACACAATTAGAATATTTTACCCGTTTCTTTTAAGTAAACATTGAGTGAAAAAATCATTTCTGAAAATAAATGCTGTTTTTAAGTACATAAAACGTTTGACAACTTTTGAAAGGAAAAAAAAATATTTTCATATTGACAACAATGAATGTATATATATATATATATAAATAATAATAATACTGACTCACATATATTGATTCGTTTTTATATTCTGTGAATTTTAGTTAATTGTTCGTTTTGACAATAATTCCACGAATTTATATGAAATTTCACCCTCGAATAATATTCACGCTAATAATATTAAATTTATATTCGTTACTCGCATAAAATTCAAACACAGGGCTTTTTTTAGCCTCGCCATTCGATAAATAAATAGTAACATAGCCCCACACACGTGCACCAAAATCAAATCTAGTGGAACAGGCGATAATGAATATTGGGTACTAATGTTGTTACTATATTATTTTGTAGTGCAGTATATTCAAAATATCGAACTTGTTAGCTTATTTAATAATTCTCTCTGTAGACTAGATTTTATTGAAAAATAATTTAATTGAGTAGAAATAAATATGTGGAATGGAAATAATTTAAACTAATAGTAAAGTATTACGTTAAGTAAAAATATATATTTTTATTAGAGATATTTGAGAAATGAAAATTTTATTATATTTTCATAAAAAAGTTATTATAAATATATAATTATAAAAATTATTAACTTTTCAAAAATATATTTAATTTACAATTTCCAAATGTATCGGAACCGTAAATAAATCAAATAATTTGGAAAATATTGTATAAATTAATTCTCTCGAAAGTTTTATAGTTTTTTTATCTTTAAGCTTTCCAATTCAATTAATTTAGATTTAATTCTGTTTAACAATCTATTTTTTTCAATTGTATGTTTTTTTTAGTTCTTATAGAAATATTCTTTGACATAATTTTCATTTCTTTCCTTATGTAACTGTTAAATTCAATATTTTCTACAACCTCTTTTCTTGTTTGCAGCATTTTTCTAGACTTTTTTCCGAGTTTCAGAAAAACTGCTTGCTGATGAATAAAGTGGAAACCAAATACAGAAAATATGTGGCTGGTAGGAAAATAATTGGAGTTGTATTTCTGAATCCTAACTTTAACTTTTTTCAATGAAAATGCCATTTCATCGTGTTCATGTTAATATTATTTGAAAGTGAATTTTCGGTCTGTATTTTGGTAACATCAATTTTGGTTTTATTATTAATTTCGCTTTAAACTGAGCTATTGAATTAAAGGTGGAAAAGAATCAAATAAGAGTAAAATTATTGATTAAGTAAAAAACGCGTGGTAAAGCAACAGAACTGTTCGTAAAGTAAACGATGCTTTTGGCGTAATGTTAAGGAACGTATAGTGCAATGGTGGTTCCTAAAACGTCGTGCCTGGGGACGATATTCTTGAAGATGAAGAAGTTCGTGGGCGTCCTTCTATTCATAACGACAAACTGAAAGCGTTAGTCGAATCAGAACCATGCACAACAATTCGACAGCTTTCATAAAAATTAGGCGTTAGTCATCAAATAATTCAGAAACACTTAAAACCATTTATATTAAAAAATGTATTTGAAATTGAAGGTCATAAACCGTAATTATTTTTCTACTAACCTAATATAACTCAACATTTACTTATCGGATTCAGTATAAATATTTAAATTAATGAATTTTAAATTAATTATCAGAAATACAATTTAAATAATAAGGAAACAGTTATTTGGAATACCATGATTTGAAAATCATTATACTGACTTATTATAAGGATACCATTCATTAAGCTGACGCGTCCTATCTTATCACAAATATATTTCTTATATTTATTTTTTGAAAAGTATCGCCAACTGGCGATGAATTATATAGCTGATTTTTAGTGAGACTATTTTTCTGTCCGTTAAGTTATCATTAAAAGTTTACGCACTGTTTATTGCAAATGTATAATCTCGTACTTGTTAATGACAACTTTACATATCTTTAATATTTTGGTGTTTACAAATAATTATAATTAAATGGTTTTTAATGTAATACTTATGCAAATACCTTTAAATTCAAATAATTAATAAATAGCATGAAATAAAAATTTTATTCATTGATAAATACAGTCATTTAGACATAAATTAGCTTGACAGAAAATTAAATTTTAATTTCAGATTTATATACTGTCAGTCTTCATCTTTTTCATCGATAGAAATTTTTTGATACAAGAGTACTAGTTTTGAGTTGGCTCGAGGTTGATTTCTTATAATTAGAATTTTCCAGTCCAGTACTTTACCAAAACTATGATTTAGAAACGAAATTCCAAAAATCACTTATAAATTTCAAACAACTGAACACGAATCATGGGTCCCTCTATCCAACTGTCAGTACGCGAATTTATTGTATCTGAGGAATACTATATCGGTTCTAGACGACTGAGTATCACTATAATTTGTGAATACTTGACACATAAATATACTCGGTAAACACATTAAATGATATTTATTTCGTAACCGTTTATCTTAGTAGGTAGATTGTTTACCATAGACATATACTCGTAGCATGGATATACACATAAAGTAGAACTGAAATTTTTAACCAATTTCTTTTAAACCCGGTTAATTACTTAAAATGCATCAAATGTTTCCAATATAGTTTCTACTACTGAGACTACATTTATTTTGATAAATGTTTCACTCTCCTATAAATCACACTACATTTATCTGATCAAAAGTGATCAATAATTGATTACTTTATAACGATGTAACTATCTTCGGAGCGCTAAAGTACCAAAATTATATATCTTTTCTATTGTATTTCTATAATTATATATCTATAGATTTTTGTTTACTTTCGTGCATAGAATAATTGAATTAGTATCAAAACTCGCAAAAAAACAATCACATTAATCAATGGTCGAGTATTAAATATTTTTGATCTGAATAAAATATGCTTTATGTACTGGAGCGAAAAATTTATTTGTGAAATTGAATTATTTTATATAGCTCCATTTCTAATGAGTAATTTTTTCTTTACTGTTGTTAGCTAAACATTCATTTTATAAAGGAAATACATATAGGGCTATTTTTCCAGGTCAGGATAAATTTAACACAAATTCACTAAAAATCAACATTATATATTTTTTGCTCAATCAGCAATCAAAGTATCATACAAGCACGTGTACTCAATACAATGTTTGCTGAGCGAATGAATTTCCTTCCACCACTCCACTCCACTCTAGCTGATCTCAGAACCTATACACACAGATTATAAAGAATGATATTATTGCATTAAATTCTACAATGAATAAATTACTAGTACATATAAGTTAAGAGAGAGGGAGAGATTAAATACAACTTGCAATATAGATGTATAATATTTTCTGCTAAAAGAAACTTAGCACAACTAACTAAAAGTTTATACAGATGCGTTCTACTATTGTTTATACTACATAGTTTGCTGAAGTTTTTTAACCTATTAAGGTAATATTAGGTTTTTCATTTTTGTTTTAGCTGACTTACTGTTAATAGAACAGCGGTATATAGCTGATGGAGATTGCTTCAAATTGGACAATTTTAATTCAATGTCTTTCTTTATAATTATAGTTTTATGACACTAATGTGGATATTTTGATCAAATCTCGTATGTATGGCGAAGTTACTGTCATTCGTCACTAATCCAAGTAATTCAGTCTGCAATTATTTTATATTTCCTCTATAGTATTAGTTATTTGGTGTATGTCTGTATGTATATATATATATATACACTACCTTGATCAGAAATAACCTGGAATTTTCTAATAAAATGTAAAATATTTGCTTATTCATCAAAATGTCTTCATCACCTTCAAAGTATTCTCTATCGCATTCAATAGTCTTACGTCAACGCTTTAATAAATCTTTGATACATCGTTTGTAGTCGTTTACTGTTATGCCCTTCAGCTCCTTTAGCAATTTTTCTTAATGACTTTCACTGAATCAAACGGTGTCATTGCAGCGACAATTTTAGTTATGGAATAGGAAAAATTCATACGGAACTTGATCAAGCAAATAATGCACTTGAAGGATGATGTTGGTTGAGCTTTTAGCCAAAAAGTCGCGAACAAAAAGTGAAGTGTAAACCGGTGCATTATCTTGATGTAAAATTTATGAGTTGTTTACGACCCACACTTCTGGTAATATTTGTGGATCGTTTCAAGCCAACGATCCATAACACCTAAATAATATTCCTTATGAACTGTTTGATCGTTTGGAACAAATTCTTTATGGACCGCACCACGATAATCGTTGAAAATAGTCGGGAGAACCTTAATCTTTGATCGATTTTGGCGCACTCTTTTCAGTCTCGGTTCACCTTTACTACGCCATTTGAATGATTGCTCCTTTTTTCGACGACAAATCCATACACACAAGTCTTGTCTTCAATTAGATTCGTATCATAAGCGTATGATTCTTAGCTTATTCAGATATCGTCCCTGCAGCAACATATTTGCGACACTATTTTTACTGAAAAATTAGAATTTTTGACGTCCCACTGCGACACGTTTCAAGTGTAAATTATCGGTCAAAATCCATACGATATGCAGACATCATCATCAGTCTCTCACATAGTCAGTCTATGATCATTTAGAATCAGATCCTTCACTTTTTGAACATATTCTTTATCGATTATATCGATGAGAATCCCGAACGAAGGTCATCTTCTATCGACTCTCGATTATCCTGAAACAAACTGTACCACTGGTATAATCGCGTTTTTAATAACATTTATCTACAAATATTTTTTTCAACATTGTACACATGTCAACACAAACAATTTAGTTTTTGACACAAAATTTAATATAAACTCGCTGTTCGATAAATATAGATATAGTAAAATTCGTAGAACATACCAAACACTACTTTATAAAAACATCAGCTGTTAATGAATGGGTTGAGAGAACGCAATAATTTTTGGCATAGATTTACAGTGGAAGGATTACTAACAGTATCATTTAAAAAAATACTTTGGGTTTGCGCGATTTTTTTAAAATAGAAATTCCCGAAATATATATATATATATATATATATATATATATATATAATGACTAAAAAACTAAACGTAAATATGATGAGGGAATTAAGTTATCATATTTATAATGTGTTGTGTTGCTGACGAAGTGAGGAAATGGATTAGTGCGGATATTCACACTGAAGGGATATATTATTTACCCTGCAACGGATTTTTTTTATCGCTGCACGCGATCTTAGTAGTGAACACATATAGAAGTGTATATAGTGTATATGTATGTATATATATATATATATATATATATATATATATATATATATATATGTATGTATGTATGTTATAAATTTTAAATGTTTAAAATAGGCATACATGAAAATATTTCTTCTTACATCGATAGAATTTGTGAAACGATGAAGTGTATTCCTCAGTATTTTATAACATAAATATATATATATATATATATATATATATCCAAAAAATGATCAGATTTAAAATTGGTTTTCATTTAAATGTTTTCATTACAGGAATAGAATACCGTTCCGTGTCCGCGGCCAATTTCCTAAATTAAAAAAATAGAACTGTGCATTTTTATGTTATCTTATCCATGAGATCACGTTTTTATTTTTATGTTCGTGCCATAAGGAAATTGTGAACGATATTAATCAGCGGTCTTATAAATTATCTTCATCGATCTACTATTGTACACTATTTCAGTTCCATTTGTGTTAATTCCTTTTTGTTGTCTTATTTTTAGTTAACTATGTTAGATGACTTTACATTGAAATAATTAGATGAGAAAATTTTTTTTGATTATGATATTAGTTATTTTTTGTATTTTTCCTAAATAGTACTGCTACTATTAGTAATTTAATATTCAATAAGAGAGTATGCATTTTAGACACAAGTTTAACAAAACGCGATTATGTACATGTAAATATTTTTTATATTTTTTTAAGAAAGTTAAAAACAGTAAGTGTCGGAATAATTAACAAGTTTTCTGATAAATATTTTTTAGTTAAATATGTAATACAGGTATTGTAATACAGGTTACTAATATATAACCACTGCTCAAAATTTAAATCTTTAAAAACATTTTTTTAATCTTTGATTGGAAATAAATTAATATAGTTAAAAAAGTTATTGTAACAAATTAATAAACTTGTTGTGGTATAATTTTCAAAATATATTTATTATATTATGTTTGTGCATTGTTTGTAAAATCATATGCAGAAACGAATGTGAATTTAAAAGAAATAAGTGGAAAAAAAATTAAAAAGAAATTCTGTAGATATTTTTATTAATTTCGTTACTTTTATCAAGTTGACAACAGATTTTTTTATATTTTTTTCTTTTGGAAATGTTTCTATAGCCAAAAAGTTATGTAAAAAAACTGTTCTTCAAAAGTGAATTCTTCAAAGAACATTTCTTCGAAATATCATTTTTATAAAATGTAATTGTTGAATAATAGTATTCTTCGAAAATATAATTTGTTAAAAGTATGATTTTTCAATATTATTTTTTGCATTTGCATATAATTAATTTTTCTCAGTTCAGGTCAGATCTATTTAGGTTTTGTTAAATCTTATCAGGTGACGTTAAGTCAAATTGAAATTCATTTTTCGAAAGATAATTCTTCTGATCACGTCTTGTCAGGTCAGGTTAGTCTGAAACAATAATTTCAATTATTTTTAATTCTCTACATCTTAAACTTTTGTGAATAATGTCACTTTCATTAAAATGAGCACCAAAAGCAATCAAAAATAATAATAACTAAACATTTTCATTCCAAAAATGTTTTGTGAGAGAAAAATTAATTTTCAAAACCAAATTCAGTTACCAGTACCTTATACTATATTGCGATGAAATATATTATATTTCATATCAAGTGAAAATTGTATTTTATTCCCATTTTCATCATTTTTCATTACAAAAATGAAATAATTCCAGAGTTTTCATAAACTGTTATTTAAATTTACACTTTACTGTAACTATATTTACAATTGAGTGGTATGAAAATCAATATCAAAATATTAATTTCCGAAAAATTTGATAAAAGACGAAGAATAATTAATTTGTTTTATTTATACAAAATGTATTTATAAACCAGTGCTTGTTTTTTATTTTGTTTTAATTTATTATCTGTTTATAATCATACTACTTCATCCCCTCTAAAATAAATTCCTTACGTGCGACCGTGCATATGTCTCTGAATATTTTAGTGTTTGTAGATTGCATATACCGTAAACAATTCAATTTTCTGATATAATTGCCTGCAGAGATCATCTCGAGTGTATGTTTTATCTGACTTTTGACCTGGTAATGCGCACATTACGGTTAGTCGTAACAGTTCGGAATGAGGGTACGAACATCCATATATACATTCATAGTCCCTACAACGGTCGTAGTGTAGAGGAAGTCAGTCGTAGACACTGAAATAGACATGAGAGTATATCACTTACAGAATTGATGGGGGAAACGTGTTTATGTATGTATTTGAACTGGTCCTCTTATGTGCTACATTATCGTTACGCGGATTGCTTCATTATACCACTTACCTTTTCGTGAGCACACATTTTCTCAGATCTTCAGCTTACTTGGAGATCCTCCACTGCATGTTAAATATAGTTGAAGTAATTGTTACCTCAAAAAGACCGACAGTATAAATATGTACGCATGTATATATATATATATATATATATATATATATATATATACTTGCGCATATACATACAGTACTGTGCAAAGAAAGCAGAACCTATAAAAAATATTAAAAAAAACTGTTCAATGTTACCAAAAAGGGAATAAAAATTGAAACTTTTTCCTTAAAATTTATTAAGAAATAATTTTACAACTTTATATACTACATACACAAAACTTTCAAGTCATTACTTTATATCTAATATGTTATGTGTGTGCGCGCTAAAATTGATAGTAATTTGTTCAATATATTCAAATTATGAGTGTGAGTAAAATGAAAACTTAAATTATTATTTTTTCATCGTATACTATAAGTAGGTGAATATATAGAGTTATACTATTTTCAACATACTCTCTATCTTGTTCACTTCAAGTCTTACAACCTAAACTAATGCTTGGATTTCTTTAATAAAAAATTTTTGGTTGCATGCGCTGCCACTTATACACCGCCTTCCTAATCATCAGACCTCGGATGAAATGATTTCCATCTCTTTGGACTATTCGTATAGGCAATAAACGAAAAATCAAAAAAAAATTATGTAATATTATTTGCAAAAGGTTATACTATTTTTTAGAACAAAATTATATATTGTTTTTAACTCATTGTATTCTTCATTTCGTCGTTATAACTGAAATCTTCTCTATATCACAATCGCTATAATTTAATTCTACTCTTCCTACCTACTGCTAAACAAATGTTATAAGAAATAAAAGTATTTTCCGAATAAAAATATTTATTATTTTTTCAGATATTACCGAGCAAATACTTTTTATTTTTATTTATTTTTCATGTTTAAATATTATTATCAAAATAGAGCAACATTGAGATTTATGTTCAATAGGAAGATATAAATTTTTATAAATAAACTATTATAATTTTAAGTAAATAACAGATTGTAACTCGTTTGATCAACAAATGAACATAAAATTTGTTTAAATATTACGGTACTAAGAACTTTTAGTTTTTTATTTGTTATATATATTAAGGTGTAACATATGAAATTGCGGAATTTGTAAGTGAGAATTAAAACGCAATCTTTTTAACAAAACAAAATATATTTAATCAAAGTAAGCTCCATCCGCTTCAAAGGTCTTTTGCAAACGAGAAATTAGATTTTTTTATTCCATTTTTATAAAAATCGACATTTTTAGAGCCTATAAAGTTTTCGAATCCTTGAATCATTTCTGTTTGGTTTCGGGTTTTTTTTATTTCTTAAATAATATTCAAAGTGGCGAAAAAGATGATAGTCTGTCAGTGAAAGATCTGTTGAATAAGAGGGATGCGGTAAAATTTCATAATTTAATTAATTTAATTAGAAAATTGTGATTCGAGATGTGTGTGGTCGAGGATTTTCTTGCAATAGTATTGGTCCATATTTATTGGTTAGCATTGGCTGTTTCGTTTTTAATTTTTCATTCATATTGTTGATTTTGCGACAATATGAATCAGCTGTAATTGCTTCGTCTGGTTTTAAAAAAGAATAATGGATTATTCTTTTATTTGTCCACCACACACTAACCATAAGTTTTTTTTGGTGTAATGCCGGGGTTTGGGTGCATGTCCTAGAGATTCATTTGCATTTAACCATTGTCCAAATCTTTTTCTGTTATCATACGGAATCCACTTTTCATCACAAATAATGATTCGTTTTAAAAATGGCGTTTTATCATTTCAAATCATCAGTGAAGAACACACTTCTAAGCGTCTCAGTTTCTGACCATCTGTCAATTCGTGCGGCACCCACTTATTCACCTTTTTCACCTTTCGTATTGCAGCGAGGCGACGACAAACAGTCATAACATTAACACTTAAATCACATGCAATAGGTCGAACTGTTGTATGTGGATTAGCTTCCACCATGGCTCTCAAATGTTCTTCGTTCACAATGGTTTTGGGCCTTCCTCGAGGCTCATTGTCGAGATTCATATTACCGGAACGAATTTTTTTGAACCGTAATTGAATTGTTCTCTGGCTAGCCGACCCTTCTCCGAAAGCTCCATTCATATTTCTACCTACTGCCGCTACATTGTGTCCCAACTTGAACTCATATAAAAAAGTAGACGCAAATCTTTTATGGACACTATCCTGTTAAAGAGTATGAAAAAAATAAAAATAATAACAATAACAACAATAACTCCGCATTTAAAAACAATTGAAGGCTATTGTATATTAGTCAATTCCAAATAGATGAACTTGTAAAATATTGCACAGAACCTTTTTCAATCACGGTTGACCTCTGATTGACTGAAATTCGACAACTTGATATGTTACAATCTAATATACATATATATATATATATATATATATATAATCACGATTAGAATATTTTATTAAAATTTATGTGAGTTGTATGCTTGTATAATTACATAAATTGAATTTAAATGGTATTCAACAACAAAATTATAATAAGTATGTATTCAAAGGATACCAAAAAATTATAACACTCCATTCGTTATCGGAGTGAAATTTAATACTTTTGACGGCGTTTTGGTGTATTAAAATAGGGAGTGAATGTATTTTATGAGAAATTATAATGTTAGCATGTTGTTTGGGCGACGTTGTACACCTACTTTCACTAAATTACATGTCACTTTCTGACTATATAAACGTCAGGACCTGTATTCATTTTTGAGCGGGTTCATATATACGTCTCTGTAAATAATTTACCAAGTTTCAAGTACAAGATAGCACAACGTGCTGATATTTACACGTCGTTAGCAATAAATTTTATTTTTATTATATATATATATATATATATATATATATATATTATTCTGTAAAAAAAACATTTTACATGTGTCTTCTGAAAAAAATTTGAAATATATTACAGTTTTTACGTGAACTGTTTCTTCTAGAATATCTTTTAAGTCAACTTTTTATATTTTCAGAACGTCTACAAAATATATTTTCAATTTTGAAAATCAAATATATATGTACAATATTTCTTATTTACTCTCTGCCCCTCTTTATTTATATATATATATATATATATATATATATATATATATATATGCTTATAACATAGTCCAAATTTTAAATAGGACTCTGTTATCAGATTTACTAAGTTAACGTATGCTTCAGACGAATAAATTGGTGTATCGTCGTCGACGATAAGTGATATTGTGGATGTTTTTTCTCAAGATATTCGTAGAAAAACTAAGACTAATGTTATCTTTATTTTAATTTCATTTATTATATTTATTTACTAGACAATGACAACAAGAAAATAATGTATATTTCAATAAATAATAATAAAGTTATTTATCCGTAGGGTAGTTAATATTCAACTAAGTCTTTTTTACGTCCAATATATGGTTTGTAATATTACAATCAGACGCTAAAAGCATTCCAGATTTAGTACTTACAGTGTATGCGCTTGACATATTTATACAAAGAGAATATATTAGTATTATATTTGGTAATATGAACTTCACACCGTTAGCAAGGAAGGGTAACATATGCCACTTTTTCTCATATAAATGTTACATGGTGATAATTGATTATTCATCGTAATAAGTCTAGGTGCGCAGTAATTACATAACACACATATTTACGTACATATATATATATATATATATATATATATATATATTATATATATATATATATAATATATATATATAATATATATATATATATATTATATATATATATATATATTATATATATATATTATATATATATATATATAATATATATATATATATATATAATATATATATATATATATATATATATATATATATATATATATATACATATGCCTGCCATAATTTTAATCACAAAACATTCAGTCATTGATATAGGCATTTTTTTAATTTTTATTATTGACTGTATGTTGTAATCAAATAGAAAAAGATTAATTCAAAATAACTGTGTTCGTATACACATACTCAATTCAAATGATTTATTCGTCTATCCAAAAAATGGGCAGTTGCTCAAATACAGAATTTGTTAAAAAATCAATATATGTGTGTTTTCTTGGAATCACAACATTTTATATCTGTGCATAATTTGTAGTTCATCGTGAAATCTATGCTCGACGAAAGCAACTTTTCCAGCGTTATAAAATCTGACATATTTGTTACAAATCATAGTTGTGTTATAATGTAGTTTTTAGTACTATAGTTGAATTTTCTTTCTGAAATGATACTTATCCATAAACCTTAAAATACTTTGATCAAAACTATTTAATAATTGCTTATGCACAATTGTGTATTTCCTTTATAGTTTACAAGGAAATAAAAAGTAGAACCATAGTTTTGGCTTTATAGCCATACCCGATTTTTTTTATGTATCTATGTTTGGTGACAAACTCGAACTTATTGGATTCACAATGTTTTCTATAACTTCTAGTTGTTAATATATTTTGACGCATTTTTTTAGCAAAAAACAGTTTCATAATGTTATTATTTCCAATATTCTCTTATATTTTGATTGATTCTGGCTGATAGTCTTTCCACACCACTTTGCTTATTAGATATGTCAGCATAAACTCTATAGTTTCTTCTGCATTATTTATATGTTATACATATACTTTCTCTTTTTCAACCAAGTTGACACGGTAAAATAAATAATTGTATAGTGTGAAAATTAATGCACATGTACTTGAAGAATTATTTTTTATCTTTAAACGATCTATACTTCTATAATAAACTGCGGAATAGTACAAAATGTTCGAAGGAATAAAGATTTTAATTGTAGAATGATATACATATGGAGATGTATATAATAGTAAATTCCATTTTTTCACGTCTAATTAACAGTATTATGGATAAATACATGTATTGTAATAATATTCACAATTAACTTAATCCACCCATACAATTTATTGGACTTAAATCGTATTAAGAATGTGTGGAGTAAGTGAAATCAAAAGTAAAGAAAATATAATAATTCAAATAAATAGAAATTAAGTAATCACTTGAAGGACTAACTGAATAAAATTAATCAAGATACTTAAGGATATCAGTAACAAATATGTGACAAACAGTTCTGTCACAGTGACTAAATTGATTTTCACAATCGAATTTTTTTCCCATTTCACAAATCCATACAAAATTACTTTTTGGTCAAAAATATTCAATTAGTTGTTATTGGTCAATTGATTATTCTATTTATATACATTTTGATAATATTGCCATTATCATCAGAGTGACAAGATATAGAAAAGTCTGATATCATTGCCATCGAAATGCGCATAAGCACCAATGAAAATGATTAATAATAAATAATTGAATATTTTTAACCAGAAAATGTTTTTGTGTGGTGAAAAAAGAGTTTATAGTCCACAGTACGTATCCCCTTATTTTAATTTTTACCACATATTTGAAACTTCGTGAGTGGCTTCATTTTGACGAGTCTGCCACACTTTTCCTCTGCGAAAATTCTCAGTAACGCTGCGTTTTCAAACGCGTGATTCGCGTTTTTCAAACGCGTTTTTTTTGTCAGCTGGCAATACGGTGCAATATTTTTGCCGGACACGGCAATATTCGGTGATAAAATATACTCATCTATCACGTGTGATTTTTGGCCGACATGTGGTAATCACCATACCGGTTATTGTAAAAATGACATTTATTTATTAAATTATTCTGCAAAAATTACACCTATGGTAATCACAAAACACAACCTCGTTATTTCGACCTGTAGCAGGCGGTAGACTTATCGATCGCCTGATTGTTTCTGTAGGTTAAGTTTTGTTTTGTATTTTTTACCAAATTATCTTTCAATTTCACTGCAAAAAAAGTATGTGGTCATTGCATTATGTAACATTATAAAATTGAGATGTTTCGGAATCACGCATATGAAAACGAAGCGTTACCGAGAATTTTCGCAGAGGAAAAGTGTGGCAGACTCATCAAAATGGAGCCACTCATGAAGTTTCAAATATGTGGTAAACAATAAAAAATAGGGGTTACGTACTGTGGAGTAATACTTTCGAAAACAAATATGTATGCATTTGATTTGTTTTGATTGCTATTTTTTTTTGGTAAAAGACTTAAAAAATTATAATTTTATTATTGTTATTACGTTGGTAAAAAAATAATTGTGGTTTTTTGTTTTTGGAATTCAAACCTTAATTTTTTTAATGACACTATCATTTCATTGTGTCCATATTCATATCATTTTAAAGTTCATTTTTCTGTCTGAATTTGGTAACATCGATTTTAGGTTTTATTAATTTTGCTTCAAATTGGGCTATTGAATTGAAGCTGGAAAAGAAGTAAATAAGAGCAAATTATTTGTATGAGTTCAAAACGGGTGCTAAACCATCAGAAACTGCTCATAAACTAAACGATTCTTTGGAGTGGTTACTATTAAAGAACATACGATGCAGTAATGGTTCCAAAAATTTCAAACTAGGAACGCGAGCCTTGAAGATGAAGAAGGTCGCGGGCGTCCTTCTTCAGTTCATAACGACCAACTGAAGACGAATCAAAACCACACACAATAATTCGAGAGCTTGCACAAAATTTAGGCATTATTCATCCAAAAGTTCTGAACATTGGACTGGATAATGTGCATAAATTTGTAGGTCAAAAACCGCAATTATTTTTTACTATCCTAATATATATCTAAAGCTGGTCTATATAATCCGTAAATAGAAACTATTAAAAATGATTTTTTGTACTTATTTTTCTTGGAAGTTAATTAAACACTCTCTTATTTTAGGTCTAAATACTGTTCAGAGTAACTGTATACATGGTATACTTATAAATTAACAAAATGTCGTCCTGTGTTAAAAAGTAATTAGTTATGATTTTTCGTTACCTGTGGACTTTCTTTTTGTGAGTGTATTTAAAGCTTTGCGTTGTAGTATATTCGGATACATACACACACACACACACACACAAAATAGAGAGAGGAATAGGGAACGATAAATATCGAGCGTAGTATAAAAACGATATCCGCCTGAGTGTAATCGCAACTGTATAAAGTTTATGCGCGCGTAAGCACAACCGAAACCTGGAGCAAACGTATCCCCAGTTCGAAATTTCGTTTTGCGAGCAATAAAAACGCTGAAATATATAACTCGATTATTTTCCCGTTTTGTTTCGCGGCGCGCGTTTCGTAATTCAGAGCCGTTATAATTAACATTGCACGCTTTGGTTATTTTTTAGCTCACCGTAACAACGGGACGCGCGCGGCTCGGTAACGGGAACGACAGCATATACGAGTTTTGATATTAAATTATGTCGAGGTAATCTGACGTACTAAATGACATTTCTGACTATGAGAGATAATCGGTGAATATGTTGCCGTGTGCCGTACCTGTCGCATCACACAAAGGATATTAGATTCATAAACTAAAACGAAGTGTATCCTCTCGGCTGCTTCCACTCACCCCGCAACGAAGAGTAACTCTATTAATGGTGTCGAATTGCCGTGCTGTATAGATAATAGCGTTTTATGAATCGACGAATATTTGTCGTATTAGAGTTTTCAAGTGTATAGAGAATTATTAATCTGTTTATAACGTAAACATAAAAGTAATTTCATTATAAAAATTCGTTCATCTAGAAATTAAAAATGAAAAGACACATTTTGTAGCAGGTAATAAAATAAAATTATATTTTTAAGAAAAATTATTATGAATACTTTTTTAAAATAATGCGTTTGATTACAAAGTAAATAGATAAATATTTCTGATTATCAACACTTTCCGGTAATCTTGGTCGGTTAAAAATCAAACGAGTTTTTATCTTTTAAGCCTAGTTTCAGAATCTGTGCATTCTTTAGATAGTTATAGAGAGTAAAATTTATTAGTAGTTAAACGTCGAACAGTTATTTGAAAATGAGATTGTTGAAGATAGTATTGATTATTCAAATAAGATTCATAAGATTATTAAATAAAATTATGTAAAATATGAATTCTAAAATGATATTTTATTTTATCACTGTTTGGATAATTCTTTTTATATTTTTGATTCATACAAAAATACATTACAAAATAGTACTCTCGCATCGACGACGAATTAAGAAAAGCAAAATAAAATTACATGAAATAACTGATATTAATTAAGGCAATAATTATTTATCAAAACAAATATAATTGAAATTTTATAATATTATAAATATATTGTAAATAAATTACTACCAAAGATTAAAGTTTATATATTTTTTACATTTTTTGCCATTTAAAGGAAGATATTATTGATAGCTTTTTATATCTTGAGTATCTAAAATTGTTTATTTTTTTCTAATACATATACCCAATTATAACCACCCCTATATATATATATATATATATATATATATATATATATATATATTCACTACGGAATAATTGTTTACTTAAATTTTTGAATGGAGATCATTGAATATTAGGTTGATAGAAAAATAATTGCAGTTAAATTCATATACATTTTCTTTCTTTTTTTGATTCTTCTAGCTGTTTTAAGTGGTCTAGAACTTTTGTAAAAGCTCTAAAATTGTTGTGCGTGGTTCTGATTCAACTAACGCTTTCATTTGGTCGCTATGAACTGAAGAAGGACGCCCGCGACCTTCTTCCTCTTCAAGGCTCATGTCCCTAGTATGAAAATTTTGGTACCACAATTACATCGTATGTTCCTTAATAGTAACCTCTCCAAAACCAGTGATATGTTTACGAGCAGTTTCTGGTGCTTTACGTCCCTTTTTAAACTAATACGAAAAAAATGCACTTATTTTCTTCTTTTCAATCTTTAATTCAATAGCACAATTTAAAGTAAGGTTATAATAAACCCAAATTGGATGTTAATAATAAACTAAAGTAGATATTAATAAGTCAGGTTAATAATAAATCCAATGTGGATGTCAAAAATATAGACCGAAAAATGCACTTTAAAATGATTTACACTTTCATTGAAAAAAATAAAGTTAGAATTCGAAAAAACAAAAACCGCAATAATTGCCGTTCCAAACCTAATATTGAGATTTGAAAATAGAGGAAATATTTTTTGGACGTAAATATTAAAATTTAAGAACACATCTTTATGATCTCTGCAATAACTTATTATTAATTTTTATTTGTTTGTATTAATGAATCTGCAGCTTCGTTATTTTCACAGATTTTTTTCAAAAGTGCAAATAACTGTTTAATTTCATCGAAAAAATTAAGAATGGGAAAGAAAATAAAAAATTAGCAATAAAAAATCGGTTTTTGTAAAAAAAATAATAGTGCATACATTAACTATTAACAATAATATATTCGAAAGTCTTTGGAAATGAATCGTAGGGTTCTTTAAATAAATCAGTAGAAAATTGACTTCAAGTTTGGACTGTCCTCTATTTAAATAAATAGTCATTACTACCTTTATACATTTTCTATAGTTTTAAAATCTAAATAAAATGTAAATTCATTCTATAATTAGATTATTATTTACTAATTCTGTAAGCCACATATTCCTTTCTTCTATGATTAGCTCTTATTTTATTCACTCTCAGGAAAATATCTTATAGTTAAAGATATACCTAAGGATCATGAAAATCGAATTTAATTTTAAAGAAAAGAACTCGCATCTGCCTTATAGGATTCGTATAGAATAATAAACAGTAGGTACACAGGAAAACAGCACAATGGAGACGATACCTACATATTTTCTTTCTAAGACCAAGTTTGTAATTGTTCTGCTTGTGTATATATATATATATATATATATATATATATATATATATATATATATATATATAATATGTGTATGTAATATATTCTGGAATATTCATTTTTGTTATATGATTTGTTCTATTTTATATTGTTCAACGAAAGGACTTCTTTGTACTTAAGACCAGTTTATTTTCTAACCAATAAGAGGTTACGTTCATGCACATGGAGCTTTCCAATTCAAAGTGCTCTCACTTTTATGACATAAAACATAGCTCCAAAGAACCGCAAAGACAAGGCATTTGGTGTTTTTGCAACTTTTTTCAGATAGCTGGCAAAAAGAGATAACATCAGTTTCAGAATATAAAGACTATTTTCAAAAACATAGGATAAATACTGATTTTCTAAACTCTAATACCTCTCGGAACGGTAGACATGCGGAAGGTACTAAATACATGTCACGTAACATTAAAAAAACCGCTAGAAAATAGTAAAACTTGAGTCATATGCTTCTGTGTTCTATACTCATTATGTTCATTTATTATGCCTTCTGAACGTAGCTTAAGATTGCAGTTTTTGTAAGTATATTGATGATAAAATACTAAAATATTTGTACTCTAAATCGCTACTGTGAGTATTTGGTTGTCGTGTTTTAATAAATAATGCGGTTACTTTCACGAAGTATGGTAATAGGAAAATAATTGAGGATAGGAATTTAATTACTAATTTTTCTTCAAATTGCGCTGTTGAATTAAAGATGAAAAAGAAGGAAATATGATTAATTTTTTGTGTTCAAACTGATTGGAAAGTCAGCAGAAATTTCTTGTAAATTAAACGATGTTTGTTGTGTGGACACTGTCAAAAAACGTACGGTACAATGGTGATTTCAAAAAATTCGTGCTGGAGACGGGAGCCTTAAAGATGGAGGTCACGAGCGACCTTTTTCAGTTCATAACGACCAACTGAAGGAGTTTGTTGAATCTGAACTGCGCACAACAATTCGAGAGCTTGTACAAAATTTAGGAGTTAGTCATCTAACAGTTCTGGACTTCTTCAAACAGCTAGGAAAATCCAAAAAGAGAAAAAATTATTAATTTGAAAGTCATAAACCGTAATTATTTTTCTATGAGCCTAATGCAAGAATCCGCTTGGACTATCTAAATTGATGGTTGTTGACAAAAATTACCGAAATATGAGATTTTATTATCGGTTGAAAAATTTAAAATAGAACAAGACATGCTACAGAAACAATATACATACTATTTTAAGTATTAAATACAAATATATTGTATTTTTTGTTTATTTTCCCTTAGCATAGTGTTTTCAAAATTTCATAATATGATGTTCAATAATATAAGAAATATAAAAAGAAACGGTTAGAACTTACATAATTTGAATCGATTGTAGATGTAATTAATTTAGTTGATATTATGTTTGAAACATTTATTCCGATTGCTACAAATTACTTAAAAAAATTATAAGGTTTATAAACTTTCAAAGTTTAATTATCTGTCAGTGTTCAGTATCAGTGTTAGTTTATTAAAGTCTTAAACGATAAAAACTTTTTTCGTTTGATGTCTAATTACATAAGATTGAGAATCAAACAAGCTCGACGTGTAAATAAACGATTTATAAGCTCCATTTCATTATAATAACGAGCCGTAACTTTTATCGTTTCTGAACTTTCAATAAGTATGTGACACGCGTTTTACATAAATTATCTGTAGGCGAAATCAAATTAGCGACATCCACGCTAACTTTTTTGTTTACAACGAAATAAAACACTCTCGATTGTGTGATTCATCTTCGTACGATAAAGATAATACTTCCACTTAGCGCGAAAACAACATCGTCGGAGGACGATTCACTTACCTAAGCGTTAACATTATTGACGACATGTCGAAGAACAGATCAAAGAAAAAAGTTGCAAGATCAAAAAGCCGTTAGCAGTGAGTTTCCAATCATTGCGTGGGATGCGAACGCGCGCGTAAACAACGAATTTGCGACGCACACCGCGTCGTCCGATCGCAGTAAATGGTACAGTTTTATCGATGTCGTCGCATTGGTGCCATTTATCTTGAGATATTTTTAAGTATGGCTTGTTTGTAAAGACAAACTGTTTACGAAGAAGAGACATCAATATGCAAGTGAGATTGGTAGACTTCTGAAAGATGTTACTTTGGAATATCGGCAAGAAAATGTGGATGCGATAATTTGGTTAAAATATTCATCAATTTATAAACAACTTAATGTATGTAATTTACAAACAACTTAAGTTTTTTCATTTTGTAAATTATGCTGGAAGAATTTTAGAATAAATATTGTTATAAAATATTCAGAACATCATCAGGCTGTTTTTCAAAAATATTCATTATGTTACGAAACATACTGCATATCAATCTTTTTTTTACAAAATCGTAATTTCTGATTTTAAACGAAGAAGTATTTAGCTACTTTTTAACTTTTAAGTGGATACAAAAATGAGCCGCTTTTTGTGTTTTTATCCATAGATTGTTCACTTTTTCACAACTGAAGTAACCGTCATATAGTTATCTCTATATATTAATATATAATTTAATATTAATTTCATAAATGTTACAATTTAATAGATCTAGTTATGTATATATATGATCAATTCAATTATATTAATACTGTTTTAAAATAATTTGTCTCGAATTTATTTAGTAAATAAAAAGTAGTCAACTTTACACATTCACACTTAGATTTGGGAAACAGACAATAGTGCAAGTTAAATTACATCTGGATTTTTTTATACAGAAAAGAAAACGAAAGTATACAGAATTAAAGACACAAACATATACTTTTCAAATAATTATTTTCAAAATTATATTATGATTCAGAAAAATATTTCCTTACATATCTTAATAAGTGTACTAAAAAAAATACAATATCAAAAATAAGTTAATTCAAAAAATGAATAGTAATTGCAATAAAATTTCTACACTTATCTACAAAGTATAAATGTAGTTCAAGTTATATTTTTCATTTTAAAATTGCAATTGTGTGTTTCTATTTGGCAAAATTGACTATAAATAAAACAATTATTCGTCCAGTTGTGACATATGGATGCGAGATCTGGACAATGACTGCGGCGGACGAAAATTGTCTAGGGGTTTGGAAAGAAAAAAAATACACAATCTTTGGCACTAAATAATTAGAAAACGGAGAGTATATTAGAATAAATAACTGAGAATAGAATGAGCTAATAAGGAGCGAGGATATTGTCCGTTTTGTCAAGGCACTGCGTTTAAGATGGGCTGGACACCTAATAAGAATGGACGACAGTCGAACTCAAAGTAGCCTTTCGCGATATCTCAGATCGTACCAGAGCCAGAGGCTGTCCCAGTGCTAGATGGTTAAACGGTGTAGAGAATGACGTACGTTCAATTCAAGTTAATAAGTGGAGAAAGTCACACAAGATCTTCCATTACGGAGGAACATCTTAAAAGAGGCCAAAGTTCATCCCGAGCTTTAGCTCTATTAGAAAAAAGATTGTATGTTTTTATGTTTATTGTATGTTCTAATCCCATTAATGCGTTGTCCTGGTCGACTTTATCCTTTCGAATTACTTGCGTTTACAATCTCCACTACTAGTTTCAGAACATGTACTATCTTTAAATTTTAAATACTTTTAGTATAATAAATCTTCTTGAAGATGGAACACGTGCCAAAAGTAGTAGTAGAGAAAATAAACTTAAGTAATTAATGAATAAAAACCACTAGTATAACTTCCTATTTAATTATATTCTTCATTTTAATTAAATGTTATTCTTGTTACTTTCCTTTTATTTTATCATGAACAATGTTTACTTTTACGTGCATTATGAATCTGAATTCTGAACAGAATTTAAAAACATAGTTTTGTACACTGAGATTAAAATATGCTATTGATTAAAATATTTATGTTTGCTATGCGGTTAAATTTTAGTTCAGTATATGAAACTCTGTGTTTTTAAATAATTTCAAATAGATAATTACTTTCTATGAACTGTAATAAATTATTATTTAATTAAATTCATTCCACTATGCATGTTTCTGCATTATATAAATGCACAATATATGTTTATTGTTGATTTTAAGCAAAAAAGTTAACTCTAATTTAAAATCTAAAACTAAATATCGATAATACTGTATGCTCTATAGCAGAGAATGAGTTTAAAAGTGATTATGGAAACATTTTCAGTAGTTTATTGTCACAAAAAATTATTACATTAATCTAACTTTATAGTTTTAGAAAAATTGATTTGCTGAAGTCCATAAAAATAGATCTGTTCCAAGTTATCATTGAAAAATTTTAAATTAAAATGTAAGTAATTAAAAAAAAATAAAATTTAATTTAACACTTTTGGGTGCTAAATGCTTTTGACGAGTGTGTTGCGTTTGCGTGGAATACTGTAGTGTATGTGGCACGCCTTAGCGCTGAATACCTTTTGAGCAACGCGTTGGAGTGTGGTGTTGTTTCCATAAAATCGAACTTGCTTTTTTTTGCATTTTTGTCTCTTTATTGATTTTTAGGGTTTTCTAAATTCACAAAATTAGTTTCAGAAACAACTTATAAACAACTGTCGCAAAAAATCCTTTCATCACTTCTTACTTTAATATTTTTAAGTACAAATACAATGGGCACGTAAATACGTCCATAGCGACTACAGTGCCCAATTCTATGAACGTGTTTACACTCCTATAGCGCTCTAGTATGCCAATTAATAGATTTGTTTACACACTTTTAGCGCTCCAGTGTACCAATTACTAGACGTGTTTACACGCCTATAGCACCGAACAGGTTAATACAATATAGTTATCAGTGGGGATAAATACACTTTCACAAATTAATTTTTTTTGATCTTATATTTTTTTTGTACTTTAACGCACAATAATGATTGTTTTGTCATTGAAATGCGCATAAGTAGCAATCAAATGTAATCAACAAATTGTTGAATATTATATGTCTGAAAAAATATATGATTTGTAAGTTTAATGGATTTTTTTTTGTGAAAGTATCTGTCGTATAACCCAAAGAAAAATTAAATACAGTCTATTAGTTCTTTAATACATACATACAAGGGCTTTTACATATGGAGATTATTTTATAGTGCTAATTAAGAACGTTTAAATTATTAATTATTAAATAGTGCTAATTAAGAACGTTTTGAATAATAATTTTAAATATTTTTTTTTGTTTATTTTTTACTTAAGTTACCGAGACTCCGCAGTATAATCAAAATTTAATTACCAATTATATATGAATCAAAACGTTTCGAAAACTTAAATATTATTAAACTTTTGTTCTGGTTACTACTAGCAGTCATTATATATTGTATCATTTATATCATCATTTACATTTAATATTTCATAGAAACATGATGCTTTCCAAGTTAAATTCGTTTCGTATACTTTTCTCATCGGAAAAAATAAGAAAAAAATGTTTTTGTTGACAGTGATTGGTTTTGAAATTATTTTTTAAATTCACTCTCTACTGTAACACGAGAAGAAGTATTTATTTGATGTAGAGAATATTTTTTATTCCAAAATTATTTAGTTGAAAGAAAATTTAATTATTCGTTATTTGAAATAAAATTATTATAATTAGTGATTTTCGTCATTGCTTACATTTGATGTTTTGTGTTAAAAACAACATGTATGAAAATACATCTAAAGAAATTAGAACATAAATTTATTTCAGTTTAAGTACAAACATGACAAGTACTGTGCAAGCCGATAATTCAAACGCGTTTAATACGAGTTAAAAGTGACTGGGCTACATATAAGCAGACAGATACTCTTTTAGAGAGAAAAAATATAATAATAATCTCTTTAGTCTCTCAGAGTACACAATTACACAGAGTATTTAAATGAAAAGGGCCGAATAAACACATGTATAATGTTTCACATAAAGCACGTTCCTCTTTTATATACATACACACAACTGTAGAAAGTACATTTAAACGCGTTTAATACTGAAATATGAAATAAAAAAACAGACACAACAAATAAATGAATCAAAAAAGTGCTTTATTCCCCTTCTCTAGCTCGAAATTATTATTTACAAAAAAAATACACAAACATACACACTGCCTTCCCTACAGACAGAAACTGTAACAGCAGATTTCGTCCTCATTTAAATTACACATATCCTGTAATGTTGATTACACTGAATGTAACATGAGGTAATGAACTTACCATCCTTTGCCATTTGACCCTATTAGTGTCGTAAATAACCATAACTGCGTATCGGTTAGAGTGAAACGTTTGACTATGATATCTTTTACAATTTAGCACCAACATTAGGCACACACACACTCATCATTTTATATATATATATACATACATACATACATATGTGTTTGTGTGTATATGTTAAATAACTGTGTGTGTGTGAAGTGTGTACATCTTGTCGCGACGAAGATATCACCAGTTATAACTTGGCGTGCGGTAGTACAAAATAAACATTATCGTCTTGCAAGTGTGAGTTCGTAAACGTATGTATGATTGTATGTGTGTGTACGAGTAAGGCGGTGCATAAGGGTTGGAAGACGTGTCACCTCATGCGCCGAGCAACGTTAGTTATCTCCTTATCCGGTATAAGGGCAGGGTGTATGTTTGAAAACGGAGTGGAACTAACAATTCTGCTAAGAGGCCACAGGCGACAGAATCGCTACTTTTGCAACACAACTTTTCGTTGTAGTGAAATTCAGTATGTTCAAATTCACTGTCTGGATGGCTATGTATTTATGTATGTAAATGTAGATTAACTGGATAATAAATAGCTTTAATTAAAAATTCAACGTTTCGAAATAACGCGGACGAAAGATAGAAAGTTTTCTGTTTTAAAATATATTAAACGCCTTTTTTTTTAAAAAAAAAGAAATAAATTAGATATATTATTAAGTAATTCATATAAAATAGTTTACAAAATATTAAAAATCTGTTCTCGTTTTATTTCACAAATTGATATCTTACTCCGTCATAAATCATAAAATTATTTTTATTAAAAATAATGAATAATTGATTATTTTGATTGTTGTATGCAAATATTTCTAAAGATTCTATTATCTTCAGAACACATACATGTAAAAGAACCTGTATTAGAACGAACTGCGATTGATGAAATTTCCCTCTTCATTAGAAACTCATTCTTTCTGAATGTTGAAGAACCTTTCAAAGTATATGAAAGTTACATTTATAGTCTTCTCTGCACGTTCATAGCAATCGAATTATTTATTTAAGTTTATGTTTTGTTTGAAATTTAAAGGTATTCAGTAGAGATAGACTTTGAATGTGTTTCAATCAATTCACTGATATATTTATTTACGACATAAACGAAATTTGTTCATAAGTTGGATAACATTATTGATTATAATTCTAGGAAACTCGTCATAATAATTCAATAGGTTTGTGCATATTTTTTTTCTGTAAATTTATTTTCTTAAACTCTTTCATTTTATCCAAAGTATATCTAATAATAAAAAAAGCATATCTAATCTTTATATCTAAATTAATTGCATTCTAGATGTTTTATTCTTTCTAAATTACTTTACTGTAGGTTTTTATCTTTTTAGTGAGTCTAATAACTTAATTCTTTCATCTGTTAGCAGTATTGCTCATATGATATTATTTAGTTTAGAGGTTGAATATTTTCTCTGCTGTCAGAAAGAAGTACGTTAATTTAATTTTTAGAGTCTAAAATCTGTAAAAATTTTTCGTAACTAGGAACATTGTGCAAAATGCAATATTTCTTTTATGAGAATTATTTTCTCTGAAATATCATTTAAAACCTTCTAATAATGAAAATATGCCAACATAATATTAAAAAAAAATCAGTAACTCAGACTTTTTAACTAGAATTTGGTCTCTGCGGTTGTAAGGAATTGTAAATTGCATATATAAAATTTAATATGGTGGTGTATATGTATCATAAACGAAACAGTGAATTATACGAAATTCGAGGACCATCTGTGTTATTTATTGGCATTCACTTTTCATATAAATCGAATGAAAAAATAAAATCTGTTTCATTAATATATTAGCTTGGTAGAAAAATAATTGCGGTTATGCACCTATTTATGAAGCTTTTTTGATTTTCCTGGCTATTTCGTGTAGAACTGTTGGATGACTAACGCCTAACCTTTGTGCATGCCTTCGAATTGTTCTATTTGGTTCTGATTCAACTAATACCTTCAATTGGTCGTAATAAACTGAAGGAGAACACCCACGAACTTCTTCATCTTCAAGTCTCTCATCCCCAGCTCGAAAATTTTGGAATTACCGTTACATCGTACGTTCCTTAAAGGCTAGCACACATTTGGACGAATTGCATTGTTTTGAAAAAATCCCCACGGATCGCTTTCATACATTTTATATGTGCCATCGCATACACTGTCGGGGCGGGTCAAACCACAGTACGTTGGAATCGGTTGGCAGGCGGATTTTTGACCGATCCGCAACGATGCAATCCGTTCTAATGTGCGCTAGCTTTTACAGTACTCACACCAAAAGCATCGTTTAGTTTATGAGTAGTTTCTGTAGTTTTACCACCTGTTTTGAACTCATATAATAAATTTCTCTTATTTGCTTCTTTTCCATCTTTAATTCAATAATCCAATTTGAAGCAAAATTAAAAACAAACCAAAGTCGGTATTACCAAAATACAGATCGAAAAAGCAAGTCAAAATAATATTGACATGAACGCGATGAAACGATAATTTCATTGAAAAACATTAAAGTTTGAATTCAGAAAACGAAAACCGTAATTATATTCTTACCAAACTTTTTAAGTCTTGTGTTATTTTCCAAAAAGCTAATGGAAAATAAGTTTATCATTTTCCATAATTTTATATTTTATCAAATTATTTACTAATAAGCAATGTGTGCGTATTTTAATAAATGAAATGAAAACAGTGGTTCTGTATATTTTTAACAAATATTCTAAAAAGTGAAATTTTCACAAATAAATTTTTCAGTCACTACAAAAATCAAAAAACTTTTTGATCAAAAATAGTTAGTAATTGATTATTGACTTTCAATTTATTATTGTGTATATATTTGTTATTAAATTGATCGAATGATCTGAGTTCAAATTCAATAACGGTATTTTCGGCAAGAATCAAAAATTTCTTACTAATAAATTATTAAGCATTTTTGATCAGATTTTTTTGTGGTTTATGAGCGAGTAAAAGTATCATTATTGGAAGTGAGTTTAGCCACAGCACCAAAACTATTTTATAAAAAAATGAAATATTTTATATAAATTTATTATTATTGGTAATATTTTCAGAAAAGTCCATTCTAAACCTTTATCTTTGTAATTTTAAACAGTTTTACAAAAGCAACAAATCTATTGTACAATATGTAACACATTTCTTATATCGGAAAACTACATTAATTATTTTGTCAACAGTATTACGATCTGTTACATCTGCAATTGCTGATTTTGTACCACTACTGTACTTCTACAACAAAACTATGTAAAAGTAAATACCTCAAGTAACAGCTTGTTCGGTCTGTTTTGTCTACTATTTCTTATTTTGCTTCTGTTATTGATGTAAATGTATAATTTATGTTATTATTTATGTAAATAATATTCACTAATAATAGTGTTTCATTATTTCGATTCATTTATTTTTTATAAATTAGAATAAACTTATAATATTATTTATACTTTATATTTATTCGCAATTTTCATTGTAATTGACTTTTTACTTCAAATTATTTAATGAAACATTTTTTTATTCCTTTAAAATTTAATTAAATTTTTGTAACTAATGATAAACTATTACAAAGTTAATTCAAATCATTTAATAGATTTATTACTTTTTGAGTTT
The DNA here is from genome assembly GCA_034766995.1 of Acanthacorydalis orientalis. Lineage (NCBI taxonomy): Eukaryota > Metazoa > Arthropoda > Insecta > Megaloptera > Corydalidae > Acanthacorydalis > Acanthacorydalis orientalis. The sequence continues at coordinate 7,047,915 of CM068322.1, forward strand.
ATTTTATATCTTTTTAATAAATAAGTTTATTTTGAAAAAAACATTTATTTTATTATATTAATTGAATTTAAGTAGTTGTCATACTTAGAACATAACTTTTTTCCAGTTATTCTAGATTTTTTTAAGTAACGTTTATCATTAAATAATTTACTATTTTTCATCGATTAATAGTAAAAATAATAAAATTATTTTTATACTTTAAATAAAATCTTAGTAAAATATTTGGAAGGCACTTAATATATTTATAATAATTATTGCTCTGAAAGTGATAGTACATCGTTATTAATTTGAAATGATCATTATTTACAAACATAAATTAGTAAAAGTAAGATTCGAACTTTGTTTTCTTATAAAAAAAAGTATAATTCCTTTGTGAAAATTCCTTTGTGTTGACTGCACTGTAATTTTTGTTATTCATTAATTTCTTACAATTAATTAACGTTCTTAATTGATATCGTTAACACTGAAAATTAAAGAAGAATTATTATAAAAAATATAACAATCTATTAAAGTTCAAAGGACAAAAACTGAAAGCTAAAATACATGGATGTTTTTAATTAATACATTGTTTATTTATTGTTCGTATTGTAAAACATGGATCTTCAATATCAAAAGGTATATTTTTCTATCTCATACAATGGTTTGTACACTTTTTACTTATTGGTAATTTTTTCTTTAAAATTATAATTGTATGTTTCTCATACGTTCGTTAATGTGATCCGTTATCCCGTTTTTCTATTTTTTTTTTTTTAGAATCAGTTCATTTTCTGTTTCCTGATATTAGCACGTATACCATTTTTAGATAGGTTTTATATAATTTGTTGTTTGAAATATATCTGAAGTTCATACACATGACTAAAACTAATAATGGAAAACAGTCACTTAAGTAATCCAAATTACTAAAGACTGTCAAGACAAAGCATTGTTATTTTTGTTCTGATTTGTTTAAGATTTTTTATTTTTTTTATGTTAACTTTCCTTAAAATTAACATTTTAAAAGCTGATGAAATAATGGAAGCTGTGATTTTTGTTATATTACCCCAACCACTTGAATTTTTTTTTTACATTTGTTCTCCTATTAGTGGCAATTTTGACATTGTTTATATAATAATCGTCTTTAAATTCGATCCAATATTGAATTAATTCGATTTAATTTAATCCATATAAATATATTCACATGGAAATAAGAAGCATAAAGAAACTAATTTGTTTAATTAATTTAATGTTTCATAATGTAATATTAATTTTAATATTGTAATTTTTGTTAATAAATAGTTTCTTATGTGATACTTCTTGCACATTTTTTCAAGATAACCAATATTATTGCATTCCAGACAAGGATTTATATCGAATTTACCATTTTTTAGACTTTTATCGTACTGGAAACTGTATAATATATACGGTGGGATTATTTGAACTAACTAAAGATAGGTTATTTCAGTAGGTATTTTTTAATTAATTGCTTCAAAACTACAATGAATTTCAGTTTTTAAATTGTTTTGTATATTATAATGAACCAAAAAAAATATGAAATTTTCATTACATTAATTTTCACCATATCATTATCATTGGCAACACATTTCTTTTAAAGTATCAATTTTAGTTCAATACGGTAGTAAAGAAGTCTGGTATTTGTTTATCTAGCCAATACAAAACGGCAGCCTTAAACTAATCGTCAGAAATAAAATTCCTGTCTTGATATAGCTTTAGTACAGAAAAAAATGGCAGTACTCGAAATAATGTAATTATGTATACATATATATATATATATATATATATATATATATATATATATAATTTTACATGAAAATGCTCTTTAAAAAAACTTTGAATTGACATATAAAATTTTATAAGAATAATTTAATTTCCTTTTGAAAGAAATATAATATTTTTAGAATTCTTTGTTGTAGTCTATAAAAATCTATAGTGTTTTATTAGGAAAGTTTTACATTGAATAATTTAGAATATTATTTCCTGGTCTAGAGTTGGTAGCTCTCTCGTTTGTCGGAATTTGAATATTTAATCGATGATTAAAGAGAAACTTTAGTATAAAAGCTCAAAGAAGTTATATATATATATATATATATATATATGTATGTGTGTGTTGTATGCCCGGAGAATTTAATATTCTGGATATTTTGAAAATATTGCACAAGCACAAACAAACAACCGACTGACAAACATGTTTATGTACAAACGGCGAGTTGAAAATAACATACAGCGAGTGTGATTTTCTTCGTTTTATTTAGCTGTATAACGTCTGCTTGAATTCATTTATGTTTTTCCGACGACGATTTAATTGAAACTGTTATGAATTTTGAAACGATATTATTTTCTCGTTTCGTTTTGACATCTAATTATACTTCTTTGTAAATATACTATGACACAATACAACGATAACAAGGACTTCCAGTGTACCGCTGTCGGTTGCTTGAAACACTTCACGGGTGACGAAGAACGACACATTTGTCAAATTTTATGTTTTCGTTTGAAATGACACACACATACACTATATATATATATATATATATATATATATATATATATATATATATATATATATATATATATATGTATATATATATATGGATAATTTGGTAATAAGCATATTTAATATAGATTTACAAAAGAGAAAAATTTGTTAAATGCTTTTGTGTTGATTTTATTCTATTTTTGTTCGTTATTTATTCCCTTTTATGTTTAATCGATTTATATGAATCGAAAAGAAAATTCATTTATTTAGAAATGAAAACCATATTTATATAAACAAGTATGAAAATACTATTGTTTATAAATAAACATTGAAAGTACTTTTTAATTTAAAAAATTATATTTTTGTATTGTAATTTAAATTTTTATTTTTTTCTGATAATTTGTTTCGGTTTTTTAATATGGAATTTTAAATAAAATTATTTTTTTTTCAAAAGATTGAACTGTAAGTATTTTAATTATATAGTTTATGATTCTACATAATTAGTACATTAAAGAATTTATAAATTATACAAAATGATTTATTATTATTTATCGTGAGGTAATTTATGCTGTCAAAACTGTTTCGAATACAGTATTCGAATTATTTTCAAGCGCAGTAATAATTGTACAAAAGATATATTTTTACATCACGCACAATTTTATGATTGACAGGAAATATATATTCTAGATAATTTTGTACAATTTAGTATCGTGGTCTATTATTATAATTGTTATTAATGAAAATCATGAAAATTTGTACAAAAAAAATATTTATTGATATGTATTAAAATTGTTGTTTGTGTATTAATTAACGTTTCAATATGAACAAATATGAAGCTCTCATAAAAACACATTCATCATTCAGTATGAAATAATTGATGAACAAGTACTTAAAATGCTAAATTATTATTTTTTTTATATTTTAGTTTGGCGTAATTGTAACGTAATAATTATGTAGAGCTAATTCTAGAGACTTTAAATGTCGAGAAAATTTATGCTGAATAATTTTGTGTCTACATTAAACTTCATATTAATCGTGTTTTATACTTGTTATATTCTAGATAACATTTTGAATAAACTGTGTATTTTAATAACTGTTTAATATTTGTTTCATCTATTTTACATGTGTATTAAATTTGTCAAAGATTGAGTTATTGAAACCTATTTCATGTTGTATGAACACCAAATACGATTTAACTTCCAATACTTTCTCTAATTCTCCTCATCCCACTTCTTTTATGGCTTTCATTATGTTTTCTAATTCCACGTGTGCAATTATATATCTTAACAAATTATTATTTTTAACCTTTAACGGTCGAAAGGCTCCGCTGCGGGGACATGTCGAGAATTTTGTTCACATATTAATTTACTTTCGTTTCGGATAATATTATGCGATGTAAAAAATATACAGTGACTTAAAAATGATTTGTCTACATGATAAATAATTTAATTAATTAATTTTACAAAATAAACCTTATAGCACCTTATATCATTTGAAATTTTATTTCATGCTTTTCTGTATTTGTACCTTAAAAAATAGTTCTTATTAGCATTTATAAAAAAGTTACATATTCGTCATTCTAGAAACAAGAAGAATTATTGAGTATGTTCCGACAGAAAAATTAAAGGCGACCGTAAATAAACATCTACATATTATTCAACATGTATAGGGAATCCATCGCTACACCTTGGGGATTATTTTGCAAAGTATCATACTTTCTACAATTATAAAAAATTATTTTTATTTCAAAAATTTACATTTGGATGTACATCAGATATTTTTCTTTATATTTTCGTTTAAATAAACTAGTTTCATAACCGATGTTGTTGTTTTAATTATTATTAATGTTTTCTTAAGTTTGGCTTATATTCTATCTTCTTGTATGTGACTAGTATAAAAAAAATTGTCGATCGTTAAGGGTTCATATTTATACACACACAGACACACAGACACACGCACACACACACACACACACACACATATATATATATGTTATATACATTTACAAATCCAAAATTCTGTGTATAATAACTTTCTGTATGTGTGTCACTTAATAACTTAATTCTGTATTCTCTCCAGGATTTTCTTTTGTTTCTCTAAGATAATAACTTTCCAATATATTAACTACTTGCTTATTCCTTGTCTTCCTACCCCACACATATCAAAGTTTTCCATCCTACTATAAACGAAAAGCGATAGAGAAAGTTTGTTCAGGAACTCATAACTATAATATAATTTGAGATATTAGAATGAAATAAAAAAGAAAGAAAGCTTAGAAAGTAACCATTTTAATAATATATTTATTTGAAAATATAATCATCACCATTTTTTTATACATTTCTGTCTACATGTAAAAATGTCTCCATTCTTTTAGTGGTGAAAATGGTGTTTCATCCTTCAAATAATCCTAAGTACCTTAATTTGGTTGACAGGGTCAAAATTTATTTAGTCAGCGATGAATAGGTATGTCAGATACGTTTTCATCTATATTTAATTCAAATATGGTATCTTGCATTAAGCGTATTGACAATTTTATATACATTTTCCATATTTACTCTCATTTTGTTACTCTTACTATGTGGCATACAGCAACTAAACTAATGCACCTGGCAAAATTTTACATGGCTCGTCATACAATATGCCTGAAAAAATCTCACTCTGCTCTATGATTCGAAAGTTATGACTGATTTTAAAATTTTTTTAACCGTTTCTTGTACCAAAAAATGAAATATATTTTTAAATTACTTATCTATAAAATAATAGGTTAGTAGAAAAAAAATTGCAGTTTCTGACCCTCAAATTCATATACGTTTTTTAATTTAAGTGGTGTTAAGTGGTCCAGAATTGTTGGGTGACTGACACCTAACTTTTGTGCAAACTCTCCAATTGTTGTACGTGGTTCTGATTCAACTAACGTCTTTAGTTGGTCGTTGTAAACTAAAGGACACCTGCGACCTTCTTCATCTTCGAGGTTCTCATCCCCAGAACGAAATTTTTTGAACCACCATTACATCGTACATTTCTTAACAGTACCCACACTAAAAGCATCGTTTAGTTTACGAGCAGTTTGTGCTGCTTTACCACCCTTTTGAACTCATACAAACAATTGCTCTTATTTACTTATTTTCAATATTTAATTCAATAGCCGAATTTGAAGCAAAATTCATTTGAAGCAAATTAATAATAAAACCAAAATCCATTTTACTAAAATACTGACCGAAAAATTCACTTTAAAATGTTAATAACATGAGCATGATGCGATGACACTTTCACAGAAAAAATAAGGGCAGAATTTAGAAAACAAAAACCGCAATTATTTTCCTACCAACACAATATGTGTATGTATTTAAATTCTTTTTTAAAAACAAAATGTCCAAAAAACGAGATTATTAGTAAACATTGGTAACAAGGACATATAGAGCCTCAGGAAACAAAAACTAAATTATGATTGTAAAAAAATAGGGGTTCATAGATCAATTAAATTCAAAGAAATATGTCTATTACTTATTAACAGATTATAGAAATTACCATAAATGTACTTATAATATCTTTTCTAAAAATAAGTTATTGAAAATGACTATTAGTGTCAGTTTGAATTACTTTATACTTTTAAGGCATTGACACTTATGTAATGGCACATATTTTTTCACTGACGGGAGACACTGATGCTGAATTTGTTAATAAATTTTAAGAAAATGTATATAGAATTGAGTTCTTTTTAAAATGAATATATTTCTTGAAATCAATGGAAAAGACAAATAAAAGCACTGTATATAAAATGAGTACTACAGATTATGTTAAAAAACTACGAACGGTGACCTTAGAAACAATGGCTGCTTCCCAAATATATGATTCCTCAGAGATTTATTATTTATTCTACCACCTACAATTAGATCGTAAATATTATTTTATTTTTAAAATTAAAAACTGACATTCAGAAAGAAGGTTTAGCACAGATAAAGAACAGTAAGCTGTTTTTAATGATTTGGGAAGGATAACGTGCAAATATTTATATATAATGGTGTACAAAATGATATATAATCTCTAATAAGAAGATAATTTAAATGCATTAGAATAGATAAAGATTCTATTGAAAAATAAAAAAAAATATCATTTCTAATCCTTCCTTCTACGTCGAGTCGGTAAATTCTAGACAGAATTACATATATATATATATATATATATATATATATATATATATATATATATATATATATATATATATATATGAAATTATAATAAAAAAGGTTAATGAAAAACATACGTGCTTATGTTAAATCAATACAAACTTTATATAAGCAAACATCAGGTGTATTAAAAGTTAGTCTAAAAAAGGGTTGGCATCCATAAGATCCGTCTTACACACTCTCTTTGAACTGCACATCACATCTTGTTTGTGAGTGTATGTAACTTGTATTGATTATCTGAAGTGCTTCGTCGACCACCATTACACAAGATTAGCTCTTATGTATTTATATTAGGATAAAAACGTCAAGTAGTAAATTTGACCTGGCCTTGTGTTCCATTAAACTGTTGCATTTACCACTATATGTACACACACATACATACACACACATATATACACTTACCACACACACACATATATAATATATATATATATATATATATATATATATATATATTTCTATGTAATATGTTTGAATATTCTGAATATATATTTAATTATTTCATATCACATTAAGAATAACAGAAGTCTATTAAAATTAACATTGTAGAGAAGAGAAAATAAAAATGTTTATAATTGTATAAAATATATATTTTTATGAAATACTAAATATAATGAAGCTGTAATATGTATTTAAATAGGTTATATATATATATATATATATATATATATATATATATATATATATATATATCAATTAAATGATGATTAAGGATTTAAGTATCGAGGTTGACAAGTAAATAAGTATGCGTACGTGTATTGATTATTGATTATATTTGATTATGAGAAACACTTTACTGTACTTTCTCCTTATTCCATCTGTACTTTCTCCTTATTCCAACTGTACTTAGTTAAATTTTATTCTCTTAGCTAGACATGAATTCAAAATATAATTTTAAATTTCTGATCGAGTAAAGACTACATGATATTTTTCTTGCCAGTAATATTTTAGAACGTTTTTTAAGATTAAGCAGTCAAGAATTCAAATCCAGAAGTATGAATAGGAGAACTATTCAAGTTAAAAAAAATGTATTTGATGTTCTCGTACATAGACAATTTCTTTTTTAATGAAACATTTTTCATAACATCAAAAAGTAAATTATGCATATAGAAGACTTTATTTCTGTTTTTGCCTTAAAAATATTTATTTCATATTTCTCAAAATGCTTCAAATGATAAATTTTATTTAGTTTCAATATCATACTAAAATATCTATAACTCATATCTTGCAATAATATTGTTTATAAATAGTCAATTTTTTTATGTTAATGTGCTGCTTTAATTTTCAAATACATATATTTATTCACACAAATATGATTCCCGAAAAAAAAAACAAAATAAAACAAATTTTTATAACAGAAATCACTTTTTATAAAATCGAATAACGTTAACATAAATATACCTTTTGTAATATAAGCTTTCGAATTTTTATAAACATCAAATATTTCCTCGGTGACCTTTGTTCTTTAGAATCATTTGTGTATCATTTTATGACACTCGTTTCGACCTACTTTCCACCCCAAATTTCAGATAACTGACATTAATTCTGTTTTATATTTGTTTATATGAGTTTTTGTTCAGATATGGTGAAACGAGGTGAGATTTCCACGATACATCTTAGAAAAGATGCATAATATTAAAGATGTAAATAGTATACTATAAATTATAAAAATTTGAAATAAAGGAATGAAAATAAATATCTTAGGAAACTGAACTGCATCAAAATAAAATGAAATGAGCAAATAAATAGAAGCATTGGAGTTACATTTTATATCTTAAAATTAGTAATTACTCCTTAAGTGAAACGTATTATAAAATTATTAATTGTTTAAAAATAAGTAGTTTTTTAAATCAGATTAAAAAAATGTTGGAAAATATATAAATAATAATAAAATTTTAATAGAATTTTTATAAAAAATTGTAATACAAAAACTTTATTTAAAGTAGAATACCCTATTAATATTCGCTACTTCGTATAAACTAGTTTTAATAGACAGATCTTACTTTTATACAAGTTCAAAATGAAAGATATAAATAAAAATATATTCATAACGAGTATAAATAAAAAAAAAATAAAATTGTCGAACATTTTGTACTGTCCAATAAATAAATGGGTTCTTGTTGGGAGAAATAAGAATTTAGTGCATCGACTATCAGCTATTACATATATGTTAGTAATAGAATACCTTTGTGCGCACTCTGAGTCTTCCTGCTCCAGAGCATGATTATTATGTTTGGTACTTACTATGTCACAGATTTTACTTTTAAATTTTCAAGCTGTAGTTGTGATTTTGAACTTATCCCCTTATTTTCAACCAGATGAGTAACTATTACTGATGAAATTACAATGTACGACTAATTATTTTAGCCGCGTCATGTACACATGGCCTTAAGTAGGTTTATTTAAAATTATCATTTATTAAAAACTGTATACGAATTAAATTCAATTTGCAGCAATACACTTATTAAAAGTATCTCAAAATCTTCTAACTACTGCTGAAAACACTTCTAAGTGTTGCACAAACAGCTTATCTCCAATTTCTTAGTGATTTTAAGAAATACACTTATTCCAGGCAATCAATTCGTTTATTGATATTATTCAAAAATAGTCAGTCAGTAAACGTTCATTCATTATAAACATCATAAAAGAATTAAAATCATTGTTGAAAGTGCTTTTCAAACAACAGCCTCGTGGAAATCTATCACAGGACTTTCGAATTTCTTAAATGTGATTATTATGAAAGCTTTTCACTTTAAAAAATAGTTTTCAGTTTTTTCACTTGAAAAATTAGCTGAACTATAGTATATCTAAACACTGAAATGTAGTCAATGACAATAATTTTGCGTGGTTATTGTTATGTAAGGAAACCAACTACTTTATTCTCAATACTTGGCAAAAAATCTTCGAATTCATACCATGAAATGGTTTAAAATACTTAATTAATAGTTTTTATCGACAGTTATGGTTGAAAAAAAGAATTTTTAAATGGTTAATTAAATCAGTTAGACAATTTTAGGGGCGTGTATATCTATTAAATGAGCTATTTAATGTAATATTATTTTAATTTCAAAATATTACTTTTATAAAAGAGACAACTTAAGATTTCAATTTTTATTACAAATAGTTGTTAATACGAGTTTTATACAAAAAATAATTGTAGATTTCTTTCCTTCTTGAAATATAATACTATTTTGGCAAATTCATGTTGTACATTTAGTTAAAATGCACATGTATTGTATTTCAATGTCCATAATGGTAGAGTTAAAATAGTTTTACACATTTATGAGATACTATTTATACACACATACACACACACACATATATATATATATATAATATCTATAAATTATTCCGAACGGACCGGAACAAACCGGATAACCGTTCCGGTGCTCATAAGTCTCAAAGCTTCTTCGACTCGCCCAATATAATTGTATAATTAAAATAGTCTCTGACTTATATAATATACCGGAGCGCATCGAGCTAGTTGACACAGTCGTTGGATACACAAGTTGAAGAGAAGTTTCGATGTCGTCATTAATAGTGGTGAAGGTTTCGGCTGTAATAGTAAGGCTCGTCACATCCGGAAGATCGTCTCTCAATAATTCAACAATCGTATTTAACAGCCAGACGCATGTATGCAAAATGGGCGAGTGTCTTCATGAAAATATAAACTAATTTGAATTGTAGGTTACGAGCTCAGTCGGATCGATATTTTACTACGATCACAGTTGTATGTTAAGCTAGTCACTAGTTTTATTACTTTTTAATTCACTGTATGTAGAATATTCCAATATAATAGTAAGTGTGTGATTGAGATAAATACAATATTTGGAAGAAACTATAATATTAACTTTAAAAAATACGCTACTTACAAATTATAGTTAACAGTAACTTATAAAATTACAAGTTATTGTCATTTATAGTTATTACACATAAATTGATTATTAGTTTAGGAAGATAATAAAAGAGGTAAAAATAATGATTATGAAATTAAAAATTTCTATCAATAAAAATTATTTAGTAAATACATGAGTAGAATATTTTTTGCAAATCTGTCCTTCACTAGACGTCTTTATTATTTAATTTATTTTTATATTAATATCAGCTATCGTGTTCATTAGTTGAAAAAAAAATTTAAAAATGATTAATCTAATTTAAATCTTTTTTTAATTTTTATTAAATAATCGCATGATGGGAATCTTGTTCCAAACTGTATGAAATACACTTCTCATTAGTAAAATGAAATCAAGTATAAAGAACATTAAATTTTTATTTCGTTTTTTTTTTTTTTTAATTATATAATTATATTATTTATTAATAATAACTACTACTTTAGTCCTATATTAATCTCATAATTTTTGTTACACACGAGATCGAGTGAAAACAAAAAAAATAAAATTTTATGATCTCAAATACAGAAAATATCAAATAAAATGAAAAGACAGGACAAGGTGGTTCTAACCGATGTATTCTTTTATACATATATGTATAATATATTTCATTGTAGCTTACGAATTTCATTTCGATTAAGGAGGTTTTTAATTTTATTGTGCTGATTTGAACAACTTTGATATATTATAACTTTAAACAATTTTGTATTTTATATATTATATTTATTGTTGTTTTTATTTAACAAAAGACATGTCAAATAAATAAAAATAATTATATATTACATTAGAAAATTATAAACCATGCTCAATGTAAATTATAATATGTAAACGTTATAAAGTGCAATAAACGAATTTTTTTTAATCATTTAAAAAATTAAATGTTTATAATTGTATTTTGTTTATAGAAGAATATTGTTTGGCAAAAATTCTAATCTTACTAGATTTTCATCGACAAGTAAAGTTAAAAAATTTAAAAACGTTGAAAAATAAACAATCAAAAAATATACATAGACACAAACTAGAAAATAAATGTTTAAACTTGTGGTTTAAAAAATTAGGTAATTCTGTTGAGCCGTACAATTTTAGTTCGTAGTTTAATTAAAACCTAATTGAACTATAGCTGTGAATTAGTTTAAAATCGAATTGATGAACTATCGCCTGAATCTAACTAATCTGATAAGTTCATCGAAAACCTGTAGCAAGTTAATAAAGTAACCTACTCGTCGTTTTCCGAAGTACGCCAACCGGCACAACGACAAGATCAGCGATGATTGAGCGTAAACAATAAAATCGATCGTTTTCGTTCCGGTCGTACGTCGCCATTTAGTGGTTCACGTGGCCCACGTGTACGCACCGGAATCCAATTATCTGCGGCCAACAACCTAATTAAATGGGCCGCAAAAGTGGACATCGGAGGAATTGTGTGTCGCGCGTACAGGCCGTATTGTCGAGTGCCGCTATTTCGTTAACCGGCCACTTGGTACCTGTCGTAAAACTACCCACACGTCACAGAAACACACACACTCATACATGTACGCATATGTGTGTATGAATGCGTATATATATATATATATATATATATATATATATATATATATATATATATACAAAACGAACAAAGCGACATCTCGATGCAATCAGTCGACTTTTACGGTAAACATAAATTTATTGTAATTCAAAGATCGAATTATTTTAATTGGATTCGGGAGCCTTTCTCTAATCAGATAGTAGTCAAAGTTCACATTCCATAAAACTCGCATTCGCCACAACGATTGATTTTATCGAAAAATTAGTTCATCAGCTAAATTACTCACAGATCTGCAGGAAGATTGATCGATTATACATACATATATATATATATATATATATATATATATATATATATATATATATTAATTGAAAAAATAATTCGGTGCCTTATATTGAATAAGTCATGACTCTGTTTTAAATTAAAATATTTTCTCGTAGTTTTAGAACTTTTAAATGCGTAACTAACATATTAAAACACTATATATCTTAGCTAACAAGTTGGCATCATCTCACAAAATAGTAGTGAACACAATGGCGTCTGAAAAGCAGTGTTTATATATATATATATATATATATATATATATATATATATGTATATATTAGGTTGATAAAAAATTAATTGCGGTTTATGACCTTTACATTCATATACATTTTTCTCAGCAAGCTGTTTTAAGTAGTGCTGAACTGTTGGATGACTAACGCCTAACTTTTGTGGAATCTCTCTAATGTTTGTGTGTGGTTCTTATTTAATTAACGCCTTCAGTTGGTTGTTATAAACTAAAGAAGAACGCCTGTGAACTTCTTCATCTTAAAGGTTCTCGTCCCCAGCACAACATTTTTGGAACCACCTTTGCACCGTACGTTCCTTGTCAGTCCCCAAACAAGCATAGTTTACTTTAAGAGCAGTTTCTGCTGCTTTACCGCCCGTTTTGAACTCATGCAAAAAATGTTCTTATTTGCTTCTTTTCATCTTCAATTCAATATCTTAATTTAAAGTTAATAATAAAACCAAAGTCGTTATTACCAGAATACAAACCGAAAAGTGTACTTTAAAATGATATTAACATGAACACGATGGAAGGACACTCTCACAGAAACAAATTATGGTTAAAATTCCGAAAACAAAAATCGAAATTATTTTCCTACCAACCTTATATATGTATGTATATATATATACATATATAATTGATAATATATGTATCCATATGTATTGTACATTATTATTCAGAAAATTTATTTAACTAAAATAATATATTTTACTTTGTTTCAGAATTTCAACTAATTTGCCGTTGATTCAACTATTAACAGGTAAATTAAGAAAATTATTTTGTCGATATATTTATATGGTAATCATCTTTATTATAGTTTTTAAAAATTTGAAATAACTAACATTTAACTTGGCATAATATTCAAACATTACTGAATAAATACCAAATTGAATATATATATATATATATATATATATATATATAACATATATAACCACAATTCAAATATAGAGCTCCTGAAAAAACATGCAACTATTAAGAATATATTTTAAATATTTTATAGATCCAAATTTCATTCTTTTAAATTTAATATATTTTTCTCATTATAAAAACTATTTTTTTCCACTTCAGAATTTATTGGTATATCTATTTTTCATTCCAGTGGTTAAATGAAAAATATGGATATTTAAATTTATTTACTGCAAAACGTGATGCACTATACCAGTATGTCTTCCTCAGTTGTTTCAATTATCCTCCTTAATCATCTTTGTCAATATCTATTCTTATATTAATATCAAAATTATTTTAATAAAATAAATTTCATTAACATTCATTAAAAGTAGTTTTATTAATTTTAATTACAATTTCTATCATATTTAATTTAATTTTTGTCAAAAACCAACCGATTTAAGGAATAGAAAATATTGGTATTCATTTTTACATACAATAATAAAAAAAAATACAAATTAATAAAATTTCCTTGAAATTATTTCTTTTACATGTTTTTTTTTCATAATAAAATTTATTTTAACTTAAAGTTATAATTAATATATATTTTCTAATAATAGTTGAGTTAAATGTTTTTACTTTTAAAATATTTTCAAGCTAAAAATTACTTTTCATGTATAAAATATATTTAATAACACTACATTTATTAATAAAATATACTGGTGTTTCATTACTGGAACAAGTTTTTTCACGATATCTAATTTAACGGAGTTGTTGAGAATTTAATTATGAAATACAATTTACTCTATGAAATTATAGAACATTTCATTACGAAGGAAGCTATTAGTTAAAATATTGAAGCGTTCAAAATAATTTAAGCTATACCATGTATATATATATATATATATATATATATATATATATATATATATAGATACATATATCTAGGAATTTGATATATAATAATTTAGTATATAATTTCACAAATTTTAACATATATTTAACATTTTTTTTAAAAAAAATATTAGAAAGACTACTGTCAGTTTATTATATACAAAAGAAAATAAAATTCTTATCAAATACATGCATGTTTTTTCAAGTATAATAATTTTTCATATTTTGATATAAAGTTCTTCCATATACATACGTTTTTTTAAATGAAATTCGACCGTTATCAAAATAATAACGTCATCACGGGTGACCAACTCTCTAGTACATTCTGTTTTATTATTTTTTTAAAACATGGGGAATTTCACTTGATCTCATCATCAAACGTCATCGGCACGCATCACGTACTTTTATTATGACGTCGTCAAAATCCAACAGATTTAATTAGCGGTCTTCAGAGGGCATCGCACATAAACATCAAACGTGTATGCGCCGACAAACTAACCTTATCATCTTCATAATGCGAGTTTAACTTGATTAACGTTGTAGCGTAAAAAATATATACCAACACATTTTTTTCCACTAAAGGAAACTCTTATATACACACACGGACATTTTGTATGTATATATATATATATATATATATATATATATATATATATATATATACATAAAAGGGATATTTGAAAAGTAACAAACTCTAATCTTGTCCTTTCACGGACATTTGACTAGATAGTAAAGTTGATTTGAACTTTTTTATCGAAATTCTGTTTTAAAAATATTATTTGATATAAAATCAGCGCCTATTGAAGACTGATTTTTTTAAAAATCAGTTTAGACACAAATATAACAATTGACAAAAAATAACTCTGACGTCATTTTTTTTATAAATAAGGTATATTTTTTTCTTGTTCATTCTAACCATCTACAGCGAGTAAATTATTTTGATGGAGTTTTTTAGTATTATTTAACATATATTAAACAATTTTCTTGTAAACATGATGTAGTTACGAATCGTAGTTTATTTTTATTTATTGTTTTATTAAAAAATGTTTGTTTTCAATTACATTTTTATATTTTACCAATGTGAATTGAAAATATTTTTTTTTATTTTAGTAAAAACGTTTAATTACTAATAAAACTAAAAGTTTCCAACAGTAACATTTTCTAGACTTCTACGTACGTTAGTGTTCTGAGAATGATAATTTTGTTATCATCCTCATAAAAAAATTGAGTAGGCAATAGTCAGATATGATAAATGATTAATTGAATATTTTTGATGGAAAAACGTGTAATGTGGTGAATTCAAAATTATTTTGTGAAAATAAAACAACAATACCAGAACTATTATAATATTTTATAACAAACTAAAAGTTGATTGAAAAACTTTTAAAGATTTTCTGGATTCTATATTTATTTCAATGTTGTAAAAGAAACGAATGTACAAATAATCTACACGCTTCACGTAGAACAGTATGAAGTAATGTTATTATTTAATTGTTATTTTTTTTTACTTAAGCCACTGTTAATACCAATAACATATCTAACTTTTAATAACCGTACAAGTATTAAAAATATTTTTTCTCGATTCAGTCACTTATTACTTTATTGAAATAAATGTTATTTTATACAGGGATTCTTTTAAGAATATTTAAATAATAATTTTGTGAACTTTGTTGAATATTTTTAAATATAAAAATTAAAAAAATATAATTATAAATGTTTTCATACTTTACTTATCATCGTCAGGTATCTAAGTAATAAATTGTTAATAAGTTTATAAGTAAGCAATTAGGTAGGTAGAAAAATAACTTCAGTTTATAAACTTCAAATTCATATACATTTTTGTCAGTTAGCTGTTTTAAGTGGTTCAGAACTGTTGGATGACCAACACCTAACTTTTGTGCAAACTTTCGAATTGTTGTACGTGGTTCTTATTCAACTAACGCCTTTAGTTGGTCGTTATGAATTGAAGAAGAACGCATGTGACCGTCTGCATCTTCAAGGCTCTCGTACCTAGCATGAAATTTTTGGAACTACCATTATACTCTGTTCCTTAACAGTATCCACACCAGAAGCATCGTTTAGTTTACGAGCAATATCTGTTGTTTTACCACCTGTTTTAAACTCATACAAAATTGCTCTTTTTTGCTTATTTTTCATTTTTAATTCAATAGCCCAATTTGAAGCAAAATTAATAATAAAACCAAAGTTGATGTTACCAAAATACAGACAGAAAAATGAACTTTAAAATGATATTAACATGAACACGATGAAATGACACTTTCATTGAAGAAATTAAAATTAGAGTTCAGAAAACAAAAACCGTAATTATTTACCTACCAAATTATTAGTTTAAAATGGTTCAAGAATCCTAAAAATCGTGAAAAACTAATACTTGAGTATAGAATAAGACGAAGACACGGGCACATTCGATGTACCGGTTTGAAGTCACCACCTGTCGCGCCTAGAATCTATAGTTTGTCTTCTAATATAAACCAGCAAATTCAATAACTATTTTTGTTAATGAAACTATGAATTTAAAAGCATAATCCTTGGGTTTTATACACTTATCTGGGACGCTAAATGCTCATTAATACAATTTCGATAAGACGAAGACGAATAGAACAGTAACAAAATCAGGCTTTTAGTTTTAAAGTGATATTAGTTTAAAAATATTTCTTATTAAAAGAAATACTGTAAAAAAAAACAATTTATTTATCGGAAAGTAAATATATTGCTTTAAATCAATGTATTTGATACTTGATTTAATGTTAAAAAGATGTTTAAAAATAATGAGTTGGATAAGTACTCTTTGTTAAAATAAGAAAGTAGTAGTCTAGAGTTTTCTATGAATAATGATAGAGATTTTTCTATAATAATCACTATTTTTCTATATCATAGCGCTTTTAAGACGATGAAGTCAGCATAAAAATCATATAGTATACAACAGTCAGAAATTATCAGTAATCATTTACTGAAAACTTTTGTTTAAAAAATTTTTGTGCTTTGTGGGATATGAGAAAAATCACCAATCAATCATTTTTGAAAATAGTCGATTTTTTAATTAAAAAGAAAATTACTAATTATAAATTAAGAGACTTTAAAAATAATATTTTTTTATAAATTTCCATAAAATATAAATTGTAAAGAAATTATATTACCGAAAAACATATTTTCTGACGCTAGTAAAACATACGCGTAAAAAAATAAAGACTGTTATCTTTATTAAACAAGATTCCACTTTAAAATATTATATAAAATATTTCACAAGAGAATGCAAACGTTTTCAGTAGTAAAACATTATAATTGAATTATAACACAGAGGTTATGCTGTATGTATTTCCATTGGCATAAAATCAATTTCTAAAAAGAAGATTGTTACGTATTGTAGGTTATAAAAGTATAATTGTATTAATAATTTTGTTCTTTCCAGAAAAATATCTTTATTTAATTTTAATTTAATAAAATTACGATCAAAAGTATTATATTTAAAAAAATAATAACATTTATAAAATTGTTTGAAAACAGAAAAAAAAGTTCAAAAAATATTTTTTCATAGATAGATCACAAAAATTTTTGATCAAAAACATTCAATAATTGAGTATTGATCATATTTGTTTTTGCTTATGAAAATTTCTGTGGAAATGTCTTCATTCTTACAACAATCAAATAAAAAATTCCATTATTAGGAATTGAAAAACTAATTTGAAAAGTGAATTTAGGTACAGTATAAAAACTATATTATGACCAAATGAAATAGTTTAACGATAATGTTAATAAATTTAATTTAAAAAGTCTAAATAAAAAACTGTAGACTTTAAAATCTTACTAGTTTACCAGTATATAATCCGTGAAAATTGAGGGGAAAAAAGACAGGAACATAGAAAGAAAAAACTATTTGTTGGTTCCTTACAATATAATATATTTAAACGTAAAAATGTCATAGAACGAAACTTAATGAATTAAACTTGAATGCTATGAGCTGACAAAGCAATCATTTCCTCGTCACCATGGACTTTATCCTGCGGACGAAGTGACGAGAAATGTGGGTTTTTATTATATAGAAGATATTTATAAACTATTAACATTGTGAATATGAATTTGCGTAATTTATATAAAAAAAATAATGTATTCCCTATTACCGATTATGTATTGTTAAATAAGCTTAGAATAAATATTGAAAGTGTTCTCAATTTTGACAAATGAGAGATATTGCTATACTTAAGCTTTTTAATTATGGAATCATTGCCATCGAAATGCACGTAATTAGAAATAAAAAATAGTAAAAATTAATTTCGTAAACATTTGTGACCAGAAACATTTTTGTGTTTTGTGTGTGGTAGTAAAAATTTATTTGTAAAAGTAAATTTGTCCATGATTCCAAAATTATATTGTTTTTACTTTTATTTAATACAAAAGTGAACCCTTCTCGTCTTAATTGTAAACAATGTTTTACTATTTATTTTATATATTTCTGCTTCGAGGTTTACTTAAAATTTTTCAATAGGAGGATTCGTTATGCCACTTTTTAAAAGTCTTCATAAGTAAGAATCTAGAGGTAAAAAGTATAAAAACTCAGACGAATACATGCTTTTCCAACGATTAAGTTCCTGCGTGTGTTAATATGACAAGCTGTCTGTTTTAATACCTTTGATAGTTAAATATGACAAACTAATTTGAAAGGGAAGTATTGTCAGAGATTTATAATGTGACTAAACTGAATGAGCATTAATATTCATGTTTTTTTATAACGTAATAAGAAAGACCGACCGGTATATTACTTATCAAGTACGGTAGGTAGAGTCTTTAAGAATTATACAATTAGACATAATATTATTGATTTGTAGAAAATCAGAAAACATCGTTGAATTTATCTTAACCCTTTCAATACAGCTATATCTTTCCCCATTATGCTTTCACTGTACAGGTACTCGAATCGCGAATACGGTGTTATTTTGCTTGTCTACTACAATGCGAACGTACACTTACACTACACACAAAGAAAAAAATAATGAAAGGAAATGAATAATGAAATAAAAACATATGAAATAAAAGTACATACCATGAGACACTTTGCTGATATAAAATCTTATGTTATCTTAATGCACTGTCGAAACGTTTCTTTAGCACTGATCGTAACACTGTTATGTTCAGAGTTGCAGTGACAAAAACAAAATAATTGCAAAACAAAAGAAATCGGTTGCGATGGAGAGAACAAGCTATGCTACGTTTGACTCAAGTTGTCAATCAATGCAAAGTTTTAACGGGTGTCTATAGTCAGCGGTAAGGAAACAGCGAACGTGCGATAATAGGTGATTATAGTTACCGGTAGTATCGAAAGAGTTAAACAGTTAAAAATAATTTGAATATTAAATAAGACTCGACTGTGTATACACATTTCGGCTGGAAAAATTACTTCGTAGACAACTATATAACACGAGTAACAACAAATGAAGTGAAAACGTTAAATTTGTCAGTCCTCTATACTTTCATGAATTGATTTTTCCCGACCCCATAAACCATAACGAATTTTTCGGATTAAAAATGTTCAACAAATAGTTATTGATTATTTATGATTCTTTTTTATGTGCAGTTCTATGACGATACCATTATTCCCAGAAAACGAATGTAAAGAGAAATATAAAGTTTTATAGAGATTCTTCTCTCCCTTAGCTTTCTAACGATAATGGAATCACCGTAAAAATACGTACAAGCAACAATCGAAAGGAATAAAAGTATATTGTGTAGTGTTCCTTATGTTGTAGACTGCAGAATTGCCAATGTTTGAATCGGACTGTAATAGTTTTAACTGTCGACGCAATCCTAAATCCCAAGTAACCAAATTAGACAACATTAGAATTGTAATTTACGTCTATTCAGTTGAAAAATAATAAACATTTAAATTACGATTTGCGTGAATTTTGAATCAATTCAAATAATGTGTTAAAATAGTTTGAAATAAACATATATAAGTGTGATAAAATGTTCCTGGGCTGATATATTTGCGGATATACAGTGACTTTTATGGTTCTTAAGAGTTTTCATACTTTATATTTATTATATTCCTGTTTAAAGGTGTATGCATTTTAATTCGTAATTTTCGGAAATTGTGTTTTTTTGATGCATAATGTATATTGATTTTTTTAAAAAATCGAAAGCTAAATAATATTCATTGATTTTTTGATTTAGTTATGCTCGATATATTATATTATTGTATTCATTATGTATTACATTATTGTATGTATGTATTATTTATTCACTTCAAATTAAAGTAAATAAAGAATACTATTCTGAAATGTTATATTGTGTACACACTGTATCTAGACAAAGGCAACCAGAAACTTAGAATAAACACAAACAAATTGTATTATACGATAATTTTCATGTCAAATACCACGATTAATCAATTTTTAACTGAAAAAAAAAACACTATTGTTCCAAAGTCAGCGTATTCTTTTGATTCAATAACTTATTTGATAACTGCTTGTAACTAATACTAAAAATATTGATCGAGAAAATGTATTGGCATTCAAAAATATAATTAAATTATAAAATATGTAAAGTGAAAACGCAAATGACTTAGTGATTCAAAAAATGATTACAATGAAAGAGGCAAAAATGTTTGTAGTGATATATTTTTAGTAAAGAAGCATTATTTTCACTGAACCAATATTTAATAAAAATGTTTGTTTAATATTAAGAGTTTTTGTGTTGCCCCGACATATTTGTTTACACTTTGTAAACATAACCGATTGTTTTTATAAAGGATAACGAAATCAGTTGTTTACAATTCATTTCCAATATAACAATAATAATTAGTAAAATGAATTTTAATATTCAAATCTGAAAACTAAAAAGTTTGTAAACAAATTGTTTTAATGAAAATATTTATTTTCATTAAAAATATTGATTTTTCACTTTTGTCCATCAATACATTCTATCACACAATTATTTAACAAACGCCAAAATTATTCGAAATGGGTGATACTTTTCAAACATGCCTTATACATCAATGTTTTAATATATATTTGTGGTTTCAGTATGTATGTATTAGTATGTATGAGCAGGGATTAAAAATCCTGTTTAGCTTTTGTTGCTCGCGAATCTTTGTTCATGTTATGTCATACGATTATTTTTTTTATTATTATAAATCCTTTGTCACGTACAGAGTACGTACTGGTGCTTGTACGAGAGATGCTTTTTTATGTTCAATTCCCAAAACCCGAGTATTTAAAAAAAACTTTCGTAATTTAATACAGGCGATTAATTTGATATAATCTTTGTGGATTTCTAAGCGTCCAAAAATCATGCAGCTTAAACAAAGCCATTGAATGTCGTAACTTGACGTCATTATATATATATATATATATATATATATATATATATATATATATATATATATATATATAAGTAGTTAAAACTATGATTGTGATTTATCAGAACGGCTCAAATAATAATATCATCAATGAGTCAAACATCAGACCTCCACGTTCACGTGTCTGTTATAAGAAAACTATCATCCTGGTTTTTCCTCTCAAGCATATTGAAAACTAAAAATTTCTTTTATATGCGTACAGTAAATGAAAAAAATGTATATTTACTAAATAATTTACATTAAGAGTGAAATTAATGAAGTTTAAATGTGTATTTTAATTAATTAAATGACTGACAAACAACTATAACACTACATTCATTATTCATTTAGGCAAACATTCATTATATATTAACGATCATTCATTACCATAATCGTTTTTTAAGCTAAATAAAAATAGAATTTTTTTTATATTTTTTTCCATAGTACATTAATAATATTATATATATATATATATATTATAACGGTATTATAAGTGTTTTATCATATATTTTGATATAGTTCTTTTTAAAATACTAACTTGTTGTTTTCTATATCTAAGTAAACTACCGTAAATCACTTTTTATTATTTTGTAGGATAATAAACTTAAAATTTAGACTAGATAGTAATATTTTTTTTCTGGTTCAATGAATTAATATGAAGAACAAGAAACAGATAAAATATAAGAATTTATTATTATTGTTTTATATAAAATGACTATTGTTAAGTAATTAGTGAACTATGATATTGTCTCTTAAATGAAACGTATAAATCTCTGGAATAGAGAAAATTGTAATTACTCGAGTTTGACAATAAACATGTGCGTTTCTTAACATATAAAGTAATACATGAAAATTTGTTCTATAATAGTAATATTTGATGGTATAAAGAAATTCAGTTAAATGAATTTTTACTCCTCGAAATGGAAGGAAAATTTTATTTGATCAGAATCTTTCAAAAATATATTATGATAAATTTTGTTATTATTCATGTAAATTGTGATATCGATTCCGTCATTTTCAGTACAGTAAGGTATTTTTGAACACCATTGAATACCAGAAAGGATTTTCTATACTTCAGTACTCTATGAATAGTACAATTTCTATTGAAATACGTATAAACAGGGACTAAAAATTATCAATAATTCATTATGAAAAATGTTCGATAAGAAATATTTTATGTAATTTTATAGAAAAAATCAATTTTAAAAAATAAAAACACATTTTCGGTAAATTTTTTCATTAATTTATTTTTTGGATACAGATTTATATTATTGATGTATAAAGGATTCATTTAATTTGTGAAGTTTGTTTCATTAAAACTATTTTTCAATATTTTATTACATTTTCTTATTTTTATCTCACTCTTTCATTTATACCTTTGAATATTTCTTGATTCTGTGTTAACAATATCGTTTGTATTTCTGTTATGTTGTTTCATTTCGATTTATCTTACTCACTTTTATTTTGAACTTTTTTCATAAAGTTATCATATAGGAATACAATATATATATATATATACACCTAACCCTCGATTTACACAGTACTCGAATTGCATGGTTTCCGTTAAAACGGTTAAAGGAATGAGGAAAAACTACCAGTTACTCGTAAATATTTCAGATTAATACGAACACAGAGTTCCAAAAAAATGTTATAAAACATTCCATATACAGTGAATCTAAAAGTGATTGCGATGAACTATTTTCAACACTTACTGCAAATATTTACGGATTTTATTAGAACAGTTCCCGTGCGTTTAGTTTTATTAACGCTTTAAGTATAATGATATTACTATTAAAACGCGCATAAGTCATAAAAATGACGAAAAATCATGATGAATATTTTAGATCAGAAAAAAATTGACTTGCGACCCGAGTGAAAATTTTGTTTGTGAAAATGATTTCTCGTCCGTTACAGAGATATAATATGATAAAAACGCATTAAATTTATAATTAAATTGTCAGTAAGTTTTTTTTATATCTGAAAACCTATCAAAAATCATTTTTTTGATTTGTGATAGATTTTTTAACATTTTCGAAAAAAAATATTTCTGATCTACTATTATTACTAAAATATAGTTTTTGAAACTGTAAATTTATTCTCATTGTTAGACTACACTTTAAAATTTTTTTTTTTCACATATGTATATTATATATTCTAATTATGGTTTGTGAGAGGGTAAAAAATTCACTAAGATTCAATGAATTCTTGTATGGTCATGCTTTAAATGAATATACATTTATTATTATTTATCATAAAAAATATAACTGAAAATGTATATATATATATAAGCATATATATATATACATATACAAGTCTCTCCTATCGCTTATTTCCTGTTCGTTACAAACAACAAAACCCATTCGACTGATAATGAACATCGATACGACAAATCTTGGGCTTAATATTGTGTACGTGTGTGTGTTTCCACACTGCACTATATAAACCTTCAGTAATTAACAGGCCTAATTTTTTTTAATGATCCGTTCGGATTATCGAACCCGTTAATAATTCACGTGGCATGTCTATAATTTCTATTCGAGACCGGCCGATTATGTCGATGGCAAAGTATGCCGATTTAATTAGGGATTCCAGTCGTTACGAATGCTTATAATTTATAGTTACACTGCTGAACCCTTTAAAAATCTATCCGAGTATACTTATCCTCCGCTACTGGGTAGCTCTCTGCGAGCAAAACCAGCGGAATAGATTATAGGTATCGTCGGATATACCTTCTGTATATTCCCTCCTACCTGCCTACCGCTTCTCTATCTACTACCCTCGATCTGACTCTGCCAACCACCCTTTCTTTCCGGCTTAATGACCGCCATCTCGTTCCGAGATCTGAAATTATTTTCACTCTGGTTTGTTTTCATTAAGAAAGAATTAGGTCGGAGATATCGGCGGAATTAATTAAGTGGTTCTGTTTGAAATCGTTACATTTTTAATTCATCGTATTTTACTTTTCGACTTTTACTGCGCGAAAAGAAACATTGTTTACGCTTCTCTTCTTTATATACATTTTTCATTGTTCTGTTTTTTTAATGATTACAGTATGTAATTAAATATTTCATTCATTAGATGAAAAAGTATTTTAATCAATAAACGTAGAATATTTTACTAATTATGTAAGTTTTGAGATTTCTTAAATATTTGATTTTCCAAAAGAATTCAATAATAGTAAAAAAAATTGTAATTTGTTTTACTTTTCGTATAAATTTCTTTTCTTATTCAATTTAAAATGTTTTCATATGAATTTCTTTTCTTATTCAATTTAAATACATTAAACAGTTTTTTTAGTAAATATTTGTTGTATTTTTATTCATACATATGATAAATTTATAAACAAAATTTAATTCAGAATTTTCTTTAAATAGTTTATTAATAATTTTGTTAAGATGTATAAAAGAATAGCAATTATTTTGTAATTTTTTGATTAATTATTTTTAATTTTTTTAACTTTAAATATTTTTAATCAATTTAATCAAATAAAAATACATAAATCTGTATATAAGAATATAATATTAACTACAAGTAATTAATGATTGCTACATAAAAGTAAATAAATTTAATTTTCAATTTTTTGTGTCATTGATATTTTTAAAATTAAATAAAGTAAATTCCCTAATAGTGAACTATATTGGAGTACCCATACATTCAATCTGTATATAAAAATATGTATAAGAGTAGTGATGCCAGAAAAGAACATCCTAGATTGATGAATAGATGATAGAAGAATAGGATAGATGAATATTTTTTATTAGAAAATGAAATTAAAAACAAAAGAATAATGAAATAATGACCTTTAAAAGAACTTATTGGAATCTCCCATTGTTAATTTTTAAATTTTATAAATTGTCTGTGAAATAGTAATCAGATTTTGTTGTTAATCCCTATAAATATAAAAGAAAATAACATTTATACTGTTATATTATTTTTCTCTTTACTGTTTATTTTTTTAGAATTGTTACCAGATTTGTATTTTAATATTTTTGTTGAATAGTAACATTACTTTTTATTTGTTATTATATTATATCAAAATTATCATATTGGTTTAATATTATTTAATGTTACATTTTTACTGATTTTACTATAATACATTCTACGAACTTTAATACTTTTATTAAAGTAAACATAAATCAACCTTCATATAATTGCATAGATTGATTAAATATAAAAACATAACTCAATATAAAAAATCTAAATATTTTTTATTCTTTGGAATCATTTCTTATTTTCTCAGTGATTGTTGCTCTTTTATATAAACCTTTTCGAGGTTGATTTCTTTAATTTCGTTTGTCTCTTAAAAAAGAGTATTTTCTCGCTTTTCCAGATTTTACAAATTTAAATGATTATTTAACGATTTTTTGAATTACGTTAAATAAATCAAACATTTTCCCAAAATTTGTACACAACAAAAGTCTATTGACCGTTATTAAAGTTCTTATTCTACATTGAAAGTTAAAAATGAATCAATCGTTATTCGATGATCATTTTTTGACACTCGAGATTTAATAATGTTATTTAAAGTAGTTCTGATCATTTCAAAATTGGTTTAATTTTATTAATTTGTTTGCTTTCCGAATACTTACCTGCTCATTTCAAATGTGTTTAATAACGCTTATTACTGATATTGTCTTCTACAAACGAGGAGCTTTTAATTTTTCCGCGTTCGATATTATTCTCTTTTTCATCATTATTATCTGTTTCACCGTCCTCTTTATTCATCAATATTGATATTTACCTATATATATATATATATATATATATATATATATATATATATATATATATATATATATATATATGTACATATAATAAGGACGGATTTAATAAGTGAATGGATATAACAAACAAATGTGACCGTCTGTAAGAAATTTTTCTTTGGCTAATTGATGCTCAATATAATTTTTATAAGAAGCTCGAACTGTTCAATACAACATTAAATACAAAATTCATCGGATATAAATCTGAAGTTCCTGCTTTCTGAAGCTGGATCCAGTAAAAAGGTGCCTTCGTAAACATTCTATAGCACTCTTGGAGGAATTTCGAGTAGTATCCTTGACGGAGGATAAAAAAACACAAACACATAAAAAAAAAACAAATTATAATCCTACTATCGGCTTTTATAGATTAAAAATAATTTCTAGATTAAATTAATCTGTCACTGATATACCAAGAAACGTATATAACTGAGGAAGTACATTCGGTCACTCAATATTTTTAAAGAATTTATTAAAGGCCAAACACTTTTTATCCGATTATTTATAATTTAATGATTGATTAGAGATGTGTTACAAATGGTCTTTTTGATTTGTACGTGTAGCGAATGTTATATTAAGGAACGGGTGAAATATTGAGGATGTATAATTTATGTTAATAAAACTCAAGAATTATTATAAAATATAAAATAATCAAAAGAAGATTTATTGTGACCAAAAACTACAATTTAGTAAGAGTAAAAGCAATTACTTTCACTGGTCACGCAGAGACCATATCTACAGAAAAGAAAATCGTAAAACGTTACAAAAAACTATATGCGTCTATTGCATATGAACGGTTCATTAATCTCAGAAACAAGTAATACAGTTTGACATAATGACTGATTAATCGCAGAAACAAGTAATACAGTTTCGACACTACTCGTCAGTCTAAATTTACTTAACAAACATATTTTTCATTCGTACAATAAACAATATTTAAAATAAAAATATTCAGAAATTAATATTCGATTGTCTCTTAAACATACTTTAATACCAGTCAATATAAATAACAATCAAAATGTATCAACAATCAGATATAGAATATTCTTGAATAACTGCTTGAGAATTCTAAATTATGTACAGTCAATATAAATAACAATCAAAATTTATCAACAATCAGTAATCCAATACCGAACATTTATCTCTCATAAACTACACATGGGGTCAAAATGACCACAACAACAGTGTGTTTCGTATGTTTCATAGAGATATTGTGTAGTTTAAGGGTTAAATTAGATGAAAATTAGATTAATTGTTTATTTAAAATGTAACATTTTTTTTAATATCTTATAGACATCGATATATCTTAACCAATGTATCAACTATATCTGTATGTCATTTCGATATATCAAATAATATATTAAATTGATATTTAGTATTTTTTTTCCATCCCTAATTATAGGATATTTGGATATAGAATCAAGAAAATAAAATCAAAAAGTAAGAAAAATTTAATATAATCAATAATTGAAAGATTGAAAGTATTCATTGATGTAGAAGGAATGTGTAATAAACTGTAAATTGTAATAAAATAAATTAAATACAAAAATTTTTATGTTATTCATTATATTATGAATTCTTTATTGAGATTCGTTTCTTCTTTTATTACGTTCTGAATTGGATTGAAAAGAACTAACCGAAACAATTAATAATAAGAAATGATAAATCTTAAATAAATGAAAATATTTTAGATAATATTTTGTTAAAATATTTCTCAGTTAAATACAAACTAACAGAAATTTAAAGGTGCACGAATGTTTTATTGAGTCGCGGTAATAAAATGATTCTTCCAGAAATTTTATTTTAAAAACATAATAAATTATTTTTATTTCTATTCATTTTATTCAATAGTTGCTCTTTATTTTTACGTACGTTCTTTTTCCCTGTATATATATATATATATATATATATATATATATATATATATCAAATTAATAAACTACCATCAAATCAAATAATTATTTCAATTACATAGAGATTCGTTCACAAATCACTTTCAAATATCACAAACAAGCCATAAAAACCATGTCATATATTTTATATGCGCGGTTTTATTAGAAATAACATCGTAACGCTTTGTGTGTCCGTATCAAATAAATCATTTTGTTTGATTTTACGACGTTAATAAAACGTACTGATTAGAGATATAATTAAAAAAAAAATTCGGCCGGGAAACGAACTCGAACGTAAACACATACACCGGTTTAATGATATGCCGATATTGGAGAAAGAGACGCGTGCAGATAGTACATTTATTATGACTGTTTTGACGACTTTTGTAATTAAATTTTGTTCGGGAACTATTTGACATTATCGTACATTGACACAATGATGTAGTGATTCTGAAAATTTACGGTGTGTTATTTTTATTTTTAGAAATATTTGTTTTTAACCAACCATTTGTTCTGTTGTTTTAATAAAGGATAATCGATATAACATTGGTTCAGTTTCAATCTGCACAGAATAGACTTTGAGACAATTTATAATACAATTAATCATTATATTTTATGCAAGGGAAAATTGTGAATTGCTTCAAAGAAGTATTAATAATAATTAAATGTTTTATAACATAGTTATATTTTCATTCTGTTTTTCAGATCATTTTTCTTTAAAATATCTATTATATTAACTGACTAAAACAATAATGTCTTAAATCAATGACAAATGAGACAATTTATGAATGATTTTAAATATAATATAATTTATACACTTGTTTCAAAAACTGTATATTAAAAAAAATATTTATTGTATTATTTATAACTGATTAATTTGAAATAAAATAATTATTATCTTAAAACCCAATAAATATAAAAATTGTGTAGTAGAATAACACATAATATGGTCTATCCTATTTAATTTATTTAAAATAGTTACTGCATTAGCTAAGTAATAAAACTTTCATTAATGAAAATTATAGGATTCTTATTCTCTCTGTTCGTATACATTTTTTATTACAGTAGTCATTCGTCTGGAAATACTTTCAGTTTAATTTCTGAATATATTTTTCTTTCATTTTATTTCTACATTCTCTTTTTTGTGTTTTTAAATATTCCTTACTGATATTTTCCATGATTACTTGATTGAATTAAGAAATCAGTGATTGTACGAGTTAGTAGAAAATAGATTTTTTTTACTCTAATACAGACTTAATCAGGTAATGACTGTATCGAATGATTCGTCATATTGTTTAAATAGAAATGAAAAATCCAAAATATTTTATAATATAAAAATATCCAAGTACTTATTTAATTACTTTATTTGTATTACTTTTTTTGTGTATTTTTATGGAAATGAAAATTGTATAAAAAACCATTTCCTTCAAATATCGATTAAAATATTAGATATATAAAAATAAAAAATGAAACATTTGAATTTTTGAGAAGTTAATTAATTATATTATATTGTTTTTTCGAATAGAATTTCCATTGAATTAAATCTTTGATCGACAAAACGTTCTTTTAAATTAAAAACGACTTTTTTTAAATTAAAATAATGATCTGATAAAAAATCTAAGCTATTAATAGGTTGAATAATAATCTTAATTGTTATTATAACTCATCAATAATTACATTAATAAAAATATTTCATTTCATTAGATAATCATAAAACAATCATCGACTTCTGATCTTTTAAAGTATAACGTTATTTATTATCAAAACACTTAATGAAAAAGAAATCAGTCAGAAAGAAAGAGACCCTCATCAGATATTAAATACAACCTTCAATATATATCACTTTATATTTAATCACACCATAAATTTAATTTAATAATTAAGCACCTACAGGTATCTGCTGTACTCTCTATTAGTAGATCGTTATAATTAACAGCTAATCTTAAATTGTTATTTTTATGCCTAGGAGATTAGATCACTTTTCAACAGCTTTTGTTTTCGAATAAAAGGTAGTAATTAAATGTTACTTCTGCGTGTCGAACAATTATTGATATATATATATATATATATATATATATATATATATATGTGTGTGTGTGTATACCTTTGTATTAATTATCTCTGAAATAAAACATAAAGAAAAGACTCAATAAATCATTATAGTTGCTTAATCAGTTAATGTTCAATTAATAATTTGTAATAATTTTTTTTAACTTACATATATATATATATATATATATACACATATATATTATTGTTTTTAAATTAATATTTTCTTCTTATTTTTAGTCTTTTTTAATTCTTAAACCGAATTAAATATACAATGAGAAAACAATGATTAAAAATACATGAAAAACTATTTAATAATGAAGTTAAAATAAATATCAACAAGTGTATATCTATGTTGGTACTTTAGAGCTCCACTGGTTGAACAGTGAGAAGCAGCTTCATCTATAGATTGCGAAAAAATATAAAAATAAAAAATAATAATAAAAATACTTCATATGATCTAATAGACATGAGATTTCGAACTATAGTAAACAAGCAAGTAATCCCAATGCTCGGTAGTCGCAATAGCCTCTAAGATCATCCATTTACACAAAAGAAAGGCCGGTACTCTAAAGATAAAGTGTTCACCTGTCCATCTTCAACAGTATGATTCTGTTTTGAGAATTGCTACTACTTAATTTATGTGTACTAATTTCATTGTGTTGTACTTCTTTATATTCCTTTCAGTAAATAACGTTATATTAATTTTATTTAATTTAAAATATATTTGATCAAAACTTATCCATACCTTGTCATCAGCAATGCCTATCGCATCCGAAATAGTATATGTCATGTTTTTTCTGTATCTTGAAGCTCTGGGGATAATGTTATCACCTTCAACTAATACTTACCTTCAATAAATAACAATCAATAATTATTTATTGAACATTTTTGATCAGCAAAAAATTATATTTTATGAAATTAAAAAAGAATTCGTTCGTTAAAAATTTTCACAATTTTGTGAAATATGTGACATGTATTAAATATTGACCCTTTGAAAGTATCAATTGCCAATTATCCATGTTATTTTTGAAAAAGTTGGTGCAAATTAATTTATAGTTATTCAAATTATAAATTTATGACTAATACTGTATTCATTATCAAAAGTCTAACTACTTAAATTTATGTTTATATTATGTGATTGTGTTTGTGATGATTGACATATTTCATAATAAAAATCAAGTGCTTCAACTTAAATATTTTATTATAAAAAGGTATTTACATTAGTTTTTAGTCAGCAATCTGAGATCTTATATATATATATATATATACAAAACTACAGAATTGAATTATTGAAATGCGGATTAAATAATCTGAAATGTATTACAAATGTATGCGATATATTGAATTACTTCGAAAGCATTTTATAATTTTCCAATGCGATGTAATATATGTTTAGTTAATTACCATTTGCTCTATCTACTATCATAATTTTTTCCTATATATATATATATATATATATATATATATGTATGTATGTATATGTATATATATATATATATATATACACATATATACATATATACATACATATCTCTGTGTGTGTTTTAAATCTAATCAGATTCATATTCTTCAGTTTGTCTAAAAGAAATAATAATTTTTCTCCATTTTGAGTAACTAGTATAGTATTATTTCTTTCTCTTTATATATATATATATTGTCCTGGTACCCATGATTCTTTTGGATAACTTGAGATTCAGTTTTCTATGACTAGTTTCTGCACGTATGTCATCTTCAGGTACACATATAAATATTTTATACCGTAAAATTATAAACAACACTCCAGCTATTAAATATATATATATATACATAAATAACTTAAAATATAATTAATGATCTCCACTATTAGTTATCTCCTCTACAAGTTTTGGGACGTTTGTCATATTCAGATGTAATATTGTATCTAGATTCAACCAGAAATTTCAATTCAGCACACATGAAACTAGTAGTAGAGAGCAGAAACTCGAATATTCAAAACAATGAACACCGTCAGGATAAATGATCGACTGAATCTCTCTTTAGTAAAATATATAATTATAATTTTAATATTTATATAATGAAAATGCATATGCGAGGGATGGGCTGGCTGCCTTTTTTTATCTGAGAGGTTACTTATTTTTTATCTGCTTTAGATAAAATGGATTAGAAAAATGTAGTGTTTATTTCACATTTTGTAAAGATAGTTCATGTTATTATAATTTTTATATCTAATTATAATTTTAATTTCTATATCTAATTATAATTATATCATTTAAATTGTTTGTTACTCATTAACGAAAATTCAAACACTATACACGAAGTAAAAGAGTGATTTCATTTTGAAATTCGTTAGTTAAGCTACGAGAACAGGTTTCGATGGGACAACCGCTCATCTTTTAGAGGAAATTCCAGACCGAAGAAACATAAATTTTTCAGTATTTTAGCATTTGGTACTAGGAATTCGGAGAAGGGGAGACAAGTCAATTGTTACCCAGTTACATTGAATTTACTTATTTAAAATTCATTTCAATTTTTGACTAAAATATATAATTTTAGAAATGGATATTTCTCTCACTTTACAACAGACTTTTTTGAAAAAGAACTTTTATTTATTAATTGATTATTGATCATTTTTTATTGTCATTTATGCGTATTATGACATCAATGCTTTTTTCCTCAAACCTCCAAGACACAGAATAATCTTTCAGTGAAAATAATAAAAGAAATACTTCAATATTCTTTCATTCAGGACAAACTAGTTTTTTCACTCTTTTAAAAATCACATTTTTTTCCAATAAAAATGATCAAAGATTAATTTTTGATATTTCTAATTGTGAATTTATTAAAGTTAGAAATAAATTATTATCATTTTTTAATTAGGAATATATTTTGTGGTTTATGTGTTTGAAAAGTAAAAAAAAAAACAAGTAGAAATTTTCTGTTTTATATTTAATAACTTTTTTAAATTGATTAATTTTCGATCATCTAATTCGTTTTGGTTCCTTGTTATCATAATAAGAAGCACATATGAATAGCACAAATACACACACACACACACATATATATATATATATATATAATTTTTAAATAAATTCATTTTTTAATGAAAGTCAACGTTTATAAAAACATTTTGGATTTCCGAATCATAACATTCCTTGCATGTAGTTTCATTTCACCAAATCCGTACGTAAATAAGAAAAACAGGAAACAGTACTGTTAAGCGATGTTGAACGTTTACGGAAGTAAATCTGCGTGTACAGGTGTCAATACGAAGATTGATTGAAGGAAGTGACAATTTGTAGTCTTGACATTGACTTGCATACGCGACCAATATTACGGATGTATGGAACGCATACACAGGGGCGTTATATCCATTTCGACAGCACGATTGTCATGACACGACATGACAACATCACACACAGCAAATATGTATAAACACGCCGACATAAAAGGGAAAATCGAAAAGTAAAATAAAATTTCAGGTGAAAATAATGCAACATATTTATAGTAATTTTAAAATTCAAAATTCGTAGCATGCGTAATTGAAGTATAGAAAATAGATCTTAAAATAAACTACAATTATATAATATTTATAAAAAAAATTTGTACATGTGTGATATTATATTTAACTCACACGCCCAAATTCATTTTCTGAAATGCATTTTTAATAAATGTTTAATAAATAATTATTAGCCATTTTTTAATGTTGTTTATACACATTTATTTTTCTATGTTAACATCCTATACTACAGCTAAATCAGATCTTTCTGTATCATAACGCTTGTAAAAGTATCTATATGTATGTGTACATTATTATTAGCAAGATAAAGAAATAGACAACCATATAAAAAATTATATAATTCTAACACATCTTTGGCAAAAAGGTACGATTATAGGTTTTTACAGAATATTCATGTTTTTCTATATCTTAACATACTGACGCACATAAGTAATATTCATAAATTACTAATAATATTCGAACATTTTGGTTAGAATATTTTTTCTGGTTTATTATTATAGGGTGAGTGAAAAATACATTTTTGTTTAGTTACAATGTCAAAATTATATTAAAAAGAAGAAACATTTCTTAAAAAGAACCAATAGAGGTACTATACTTTTCGACTATTTCTTAAGAGCAGTTGTTTTTCATTAAATTTTATTATAGTAAATGCTTTTGACTAAAGTATATATTAATTATTTATATAGTTTCGATTCTTATAATAATAGATAAAATAAGTTATATATTTCTTAAAGTCAGTAAATGGATCTAAGATTTTTATTAAAAAATATAATATACTCTATAAAAACAGTCCCTTCGTACAGTTGTTAAAACATGTTTTACTACTTTGAATATGGAAAATTTTTAAATATTTTTTTAATGTAAAATATAATTTTGAAAATTAACAAGTTTCTTTATACTACATGAACTTAATATGCTTTTGCGGATTTTGAGATTTTTTAAAGTACGTAATATGCTTATCATGTGTTTATAAATTTAAAAAAAAATTAGGTTTCAGTTCTATTGGGACATAGGTAATGCGGGTTTTTAAAATGTTTTGAAACAGTAACAGTTGAAGATGGTGTTTCGTTGCAATCAACTAATTGTCTTTGGCGTTTAATTTTGTTATAAATAATCATTTTTTCATCACCAGTAACAATTATATTCATAAATAGATCATTTTGTAATCGGCATAGGTGAGAATAACAAATGTCCACACATTGTTATTAAGGTCCGATAACTCTTGCGGAACCCACGAAAAAAAAACCTGTGAATTCTAATATCAGATCACAGTATTTTAAATGATTTACTGTCCTCAAGAGTTCATCTCTTTTTATTATATTTATACGTATTGTCCGATCAAGATTAGGTATTTTTAAAGTCCAGTTCCTTCACATATGTTTTGTTTTATCTTTATCTGTCATTTACAGAAATATTGTTTTAATGAAATGTTCTTAAGCGTTTGGCACATATACATTAGCGTTTCGAATGAAGGGCTGATTCGAATGCAAGTGCGCAAACGGAGTGTGTTTTTAATTTATAATTTGTGTTCGGGCGCTAATGACCTCCGTTGTCGACGCACTCTCAATCCCCAATAACTAACTTATCAATCATTTTCAAGTGCCAATGAATAGTCGAATGCGTTGATTTCAGCTACTTAGTTAATTCTTCTGCCGTTGAACTAGAATTTTGTTCCATTAGTGTTTGCAAATTCGCATCATTAACTACGGGTATTCTGATATTTCCTCACCTTCAAGGCTGTAATTCCCGGACCAAAATCGTTGAAAACATCTTTGTCCTTTGCTAAGACTAATAACATCTGAACTATAAATTTTCTATAATTTTTTCACCCAGTTGTAGCGTTGTTGCCCTGACGAAACTCCCAAAGCAAAATATGTCTTATGTGCTATTTTAACACTTCCATGATAACTAATATTCTTTCTTGTAAATTTACGCTATCATTGCTAATCTTTCACGATAAAATTGAGAAAACATTACGTACAGTTTATCAGAATATGCATCTGATACATTATTGCAATAATTGCAAGTATTGCATCATCCATTTTCATCTATAAGAAAATACTGCATTACTTATAGGTTGATCCAATAAAAACGGTTACATTTTTGGTGTTTAACTGTACATATTGTAGAAAATCGTACTAATTAAAGAAAAAAATTGATATTTAAGATATTATTGAAATTAAACAAGTCCCATTCATTTGTAAGTGATTTTTTCACTGCCTCGAAAAAATAAACATCTTTAGATTTTTATATACTTTATCCCTATGATAATGATTCTATTTCTATCGAAAGAGCATAACCAGTAATCAAAAATTGTAATTATTGAGAATTTTTGATTAAAACGTTTTTGCGGTTTGTGAATGAAAGAAAATTCATTTGTAAAAGCGAATTTAGCCACAGTTCCAAAATATTATTGTGGCCCACTCATTTGGCAATAAAAAGTAGTACAAATTTTGTAATCTTCATTAAATTCTTTTTTTGTAAATGATTCGTATGGATAGCGTTTTACTAAACTTATTTTTTTACTTCGGATTTACTTTGTATATATATATATATATATATATATGCAAATAGCTCTATATGCCTATAAATTACTTAGCGACTGACTGGTTGGTTCCCCTGATGACTATGACATATGTCACACATGACAGCAATATACTGGTTTGTACGGAATCACAACGTGATCTGTATACAGAACTGCGTGAATATTATTAGCTGACATTGACGGAAGACGTATAGATTGAATATGTTCGCGTCTGTGTTTACAGTTGTCAGTTACATGATGATATCTGGAAGCACTGACATGGAAGATGTCTTAGTGATACTGGTTTTTTGCCTATTTGTAAATATACGTGAAAAAATAGTTAAGTTTATTATCTAAAATTAGTGACGAACAGTCAGTGTCCATCAATACAAATTGTTTCCTAAAGAAATTAAAAGGAATGAAGCATGTGATTAGCAGGTATATTTTTTAAATATCACGATCAGTAACATTTTGTATGATATTTTAATATATTATATTAGTGTATTTAAAATGTCACATTTATATAGCGAAGTTAAACACTTGTACTTTTTCTATAAATTACTACATTGTTTGTCAAGTGTTTGTTTTTAAATAGTGCTAATTTCTTTAAGAGATTTTTTGTCCAAGTTTTGGTTTTTAAACATTTTCTTTTGAAAATTACCAAGGTGTTCCAAAAATTATAAAATAAGTTGAAAATGAATTGAAAAATAACAGAGATGTGACAAAAGTTTATATCTCAGATCGCTTAATTCGGTGGCATTTATTTTTGCAGTATGAGATCATAGTCATATAGAAATATGTCTATGTTAATTATTTTGTTGTTTTTTTTCCATTGAATTTCGGGTGTATTTTTGTCTTGCAGTTTTTTGTAATAATTAAGATACCAAGTGACGAAAATAACGGATCTATACTTACAACAGTATACTGTAATGATTCTCTATATTGCATCCAGCGATGGAATTGGAACAAGTTTTAAAATTTACTCTTTGTTTGAGTTATATATATATATATACATATACATATATATATATATATATATATATATCGTCTCCTATTATATCACAAACAATGTCTCATTATGAACTGTGATTTGATACTTGCGAAAAGCAATAGTATTCTTCCAAGTTAGAAAGCATTCAGATCGAAATATTTTTCAAAAAGTAATTCTTCGAAGGAAAATTCTTTTAAAGTATAATTTTCGAATAAAACTTTTTTAGGTTTATGTGTAATATATCAAGTCAATTCTAATTAAATTTGATCGATTTAGGTTTAGTCTGGTCAGGTCTCTCAAATTTAGTCCAGTATAGTCATGTGTGATTATATTGAATCATGTGTGGTGGTGAGGTTTATTCAAATTATGTTGGGTCAACTAGAGTCGAATTTGATCAAATTTTTTTAGGTCTGTTGTCAAATCTAGTCAAGTCCAGCAAGGTCAGATCGTCAGCCAAAATCAGTCTGACAAAATCAGGCCAAATTTGGAAAGTAAATGAAATTATTATATTTTCTAAGAAGTTCCTTTTGAAGAATTGTTTTCCAAAAATTTACCTTTAACCAAAAAGTGTATAATGTTGAATATTTTCAATATATCTTTTCCATTATTTCACATCGCCCTCATTTGTCTAACTAATTCTCTTTATAAATTGGAACGAGATGGTTTAACGTGGTTGCATAATGAATATTGTGTTTCTTTATAGTATAATTTGACAATAATTCTCTTTCAACGATATTTTCCAAATTATCTTGACTCAAAAGTTAGAATCTGGTTTTAAATTTTGCTGAAAAAATCTTTCACCTACAATCTAAAAAATATATTCAGAAGAAAACTTTTGAAACCAGTACTGTATTTCTTTCAATTACTAACTTTTTTTTATAAAAATTCTATTGATCCTGTTTATTTTGTAACTTACAATATTATTAAAAAATCATTGTTATCCACCAAGAATTCATCATAACTACACAAATTCTTATAAGAAAGTGCGTAAAAATATTCATATAACCATTTGATAATTCGAATGGTTACAAATGGTTTATAATAACGTATGACATATATCGTTGGGAAACAAATTTTATTACTAACTTGGGAAATCTTCAACACAGATAACTGGCAGTTCGTGTCTGCTAGCCTATTAGTTTCAGCTATGAATTTACTTGAATCCATTTGAGAAAATGCGTATTAAATAATTTTAATCTTTATCCAAAACTTCTTATAAGGAATAGCTTTATAAAAATATTTTATAAAAGTTGTTTTGTATAAATATTTTATAAAATTTGTTTCATTTCAAATGCAACAATTCACTTCGCTCATTTAAATTTGATTTTTATTCTGTTTGCACAGCGATTATATGAAACATGATATTATTAAAATGTTAGTGTAATTCTCTCCCTTTCGTATACATTTTACATTATAAGTTAACATAAAACAATTTAATGGTCAATGTTAAAAGTCAGTGCTAGTATGAAATGCAACTAAAATTAATTTAAATTAAATATAATTGAAACATACAGTAACAAAGTAATTTCATATAGAGATTATTAAAAAATATATTCCAATGTTACATGACTGTAGTGAAATATGACACATGTTTTAATTGTAAATGTGTTGTCTATTATTTATTATCCGAAAATATTCATTCTTTTTTATTATTTTTGCTTTTCAAAAATATAAATATGAATGTATTTACTTTATATTATTGTACGTATATAAATTTAAAGTATGTTATATCTATCGAATTCTGTTCAATTTACGCTTAAAAGGTCTATTGTTCTGCTATTTAACAAAATGAAGATATATTCCTAGCTTCCTATGCTCTTATATTATTGTAAGGTTTTATTGTCTTTTATTACAACTATTGAATATTCTTTCATCTAGCTGGTTTTCATGTCAGACCCTAGAATTAAATTCGCCGTATAATTACTTTGTGTTTACTCTCTAGCCTATATGTAATTTCAAGAGAATATTCTAATAGGTGTATACTTTTTGAGAAGTCTTTATTTGGGATGGATTGTGTTATGTATGTGATAAAAATATATTCATTAATAGTTTACTTAATAAAGATCTGAATTTCGTATGTTACAGTTATTTTTTGGAAACTAGATAGTATTTTTATAATATATCATAATGTCTCCAAAAGTTTTATCAAGTTTTTCTTTTCTTCACAGAATATTCACACAAGTTCGCAGTTTTTTTTTAAGAAATATGCATTGTTTTACAAGTCAATATTTTAACAGATTTAACAGATATTAATTATTCAATACTTGCTTTTAAAATTGAGCAAATTTTTATATTCTTGTACAATGGTCTATTGAAAGCTTTTTACACAAAATTCGTAATTTTTGAACGAGAAGGCGTAGAAAACTTTGTAGAAGAACAGAAGCATCATCGGCCTTGAGAAATCACATGTTATTCTACTTAGCTGTACTAGACGCTACCCAATAAGAATAAATATAGAACTTGTACTAGGTTGATAAGAAAATAATTTTGGTGTTTGTTTTCTACATGTAAACCTTATTTTTTAAATGAGATGGTAATTTCATCTTGTTCATGTTAATATCATTTTAAAGTGCATTTTTTGGTCTGCATTTTGGAAATATCGACTTTAATTTTATAATTAATTTTGCTACAAGCAGGGTATCGAATTAAAAATGAAAAAGAAGCAAATAAGAGCAACTTTTTGTATAAGTTTAAAACGGATAGTAGAGCAGCATAAACTGCTCGAAATATATACGATGCTTTTAATGTGGGTACTGTTAAAGAAAGTACGGTGCAATGGTGGTTCCAAAAAGTTTGTGCTGAGGACGAGAGCTTTGAAGATGAAGAAGATTGCGAGGGTCCTTCTTCAGTTCATAACGATCAAATGAAGGCGTTAGTTGAATCAGAACCACGCACAATAATTCAAGAGCTTGTATAAAAGTTAGGCGCGTTAGTCATCCAAAAGTTGTGGATCACTTAAAACCACTTAAATTTATATTTATATATATATATATATATATATATATATATAGGGCTTTCAATATTATAAACCGTAATTATTTTTCTACCAGTCTAGTAGTAATCCTGTAGCCAAATAAAATCATAAAAGGAAAAATATTTATGAATGTGAATGTCATAAACCACAATTATTTTCTACCATCATATAAAAACTGCATGAGTGAAGATAAAAAAAATTAGAAACAGTATCAACTGTGACCTCACAAGGTTATATTGGAATCACAAATAAGTGGTGAAGGAATATTCGTTGTGGTCAAGTACGTTACTCAAGTGGACAAGTACGTTACAAGTATAGTTACTCTAACGGTACTATGCTTAAATTCACAATTTAAAACCTCCTCCACACTTTCCTTAGAATTCAAAGTTTCATCTTATTTCCAGCACTAAAGCATGATTTCAAACGAAGACATTTTGAATCAAATGGCCAAGTTGTGGCTGCAATGTAGAAATGTCTAGAAAAATAAATACAAAATTTCTTTAGAGACGGAAAAAATATACGACTATTTGTTACACGAATATATATATATATATATATATATATATATATACATATATATATATATATATATGTATATATATATATACATATGTATGTATATATATATATATATGTGTGTGTGTGTGTGTGTATGTATATGTATATATATATATATATATATATATATATATATATATCAACTATTTAATAGTAATGATCTCTTGTTGAAAATTATTTACCCGTTTGTAGTTTATTGTAGGATTGAACATTTTTTAGAATTTTAGATTTTTTGTTATTTTTGAAATGCGTTGTTATTTTGTACTAGAATTATACATTTCATGTATGAAAAGAATTTTAGTGGAGACAACTTAAATAGCAAACAAAACAAACTCATTTAAGTTTCGTAAATTACAAAAAAAAATTGTGAATTTTGTTTTTTTTTTTTCATTATTATGCATAAATAAATTTTGAAACGGCTTTATATAAAAATATATTTATTTGTTTATTTTATTTATTTTAAAAATATATGTATCTAATTAACTGTTCTGCGGATTAAAGTTTCTTTAGTTTTAAAACATGAAAAACTATTTAATTTTTTCCAATAAAACAATACCTACTACACTTTTTAGCGATATTAATTAAAGAACAATATTTATTACAATGATACAAAAAGTTCTTTGAACTTATATAATTCAAAATATACTTTCTTGATTTTTTTTGTAG